>JAOXNO010000078.1:25506371-25540674 GCA_028565335.1 Limnodromus scolopaceus | reverse complement strand
GGCGGCGGCCCGCTGAGGGGAGCGGCGGCGCATAGCGGGCCGGGGCCGCCGTCCGCACCCGCGGTCTCCCCGCCCTTCCCGCCGCCTCCATTTTCTGTCGGACCCGGCTCCTGAGGGGGGGGGGAAGTCTGAGTAACCGCCGCCCCCGCGCTGGCAGCGCGGGTGGGCCTGGTCGGTGGCCCAGCGGCGGGGGAAGGGGCGGCGGGGTGAGGCCGGCACCTGCGGGGCGGTGCCAGGAGCGCCCGGGGGTCCCCGCGGGCCCCGTAAAACCGCTCCCGGCGGCGCTTCCTTCCCCTGCGGCCTGCAAAGGGGTTAGAAGCGGGTTGGGCTCCGGCGGTGTCAGGTTTGAGTTGCCATGGATACGGGCGATTTTTTTAAAAAAAAATTTTATGGTTATATAGGGGCGGGCGGAGCGGGATGCTCCCGCCTCGGAGCCCACCGGGCGGCAGGGCCTGAGGCGGCAACCGCCTCCCCCCCCGTCCCTGCGAGGGAGGGCTTGGGGGGCCAGAAAGGTGTCAGAAACACCCTTAGCGGGAAGAACGGTCCCCAAACGGCTTCGGCCGAACCCTTCTGTTAATGCCCGGGCCCACTAATGCTTTTCCGTGCACTTGCAGTAAAAAGACAATTGCGTAGGTCACTGCCAGAACTCGCTGTGGAGGCCAAAGCGTACAACTTCAAATAAATTAAAAAAAATAAAAAATAAAAAAAACCCCAGGCAAGTAAAACACCTGAACACCTAGATGAATTGGGTGCGGCATGTTCTTCGTGTTCACACCATCAAACATTTAATCAGCGTGAAAATTTTGCTGCTGCTCCCGGACAGGTCTCGGTTTGGGAGCCCACAGACCCATAGTAACGCAATGCCAAAGGCTGGAGCGGGAAGAGAAGCAGAAGATAACCGTAGGCCTTCAGCCCAAGGTGTAAAGGTCACTCCTTACGTATACTTAAGCTTCTGTCGTGGCATCCCAACACGCTGCTTGCCAGTATACAGCATCTTGGAAGTCACGGATTTTGCAGTTACTTGGTGAAACTCTTTGCTCGCATAACGAGTTGCTAAATTTGTCCTAGATGAGTACAAATCTATATTAGTCAATTGTACCCATTTTGGGTAACAGTAGAAGAGGAGATCTCTTGTCATCGTACTTCATCAGTAATGTCAACATGGAAACCAGTATTTAAATTGCCACTGGCATTCTCACTTCAGGAATCATAAAATGGAGCAAAAAATGTAAATACTTCTGGAGTTGTGAGTCTATTACTGCTAAATTTCCTTGTGAACAATTTCCCCACGCATTGAGGTTTATTTCTTTTGGTACATTTATTATGTTTGGGGGAGATAGGGGTGGAGAAGATGTAGTTCTACATTAAAATGATTTTGCTGCACACTCTATTGGAAATGTTTTACTCTAAAAACACTGATATTTTATTTTCCAGCACCCCCCAGACTGAAAGTCTCAGCCATCTAGGCATAGTAAATTGCTCTTAACCACGTACAACACAGAGGAGTTTTTGTTACCTGTTTTCCATGCACTCTGAGTTTGAGATAATCGCTACAAATAGGCATTGAGAATAGCCTTTGCTTATACTTACACCGCAGCACAAATGCCATGGGAGTTCCTTCTGCTAATAAATTGCCAAAACAGCCGGGAGAGTTTCTGGAAGCAGATTTAAAGATAGCTGATAACCTGTGCCTATAAAATGAGTCTCAGTGCACCAGTGGTTTTCCTTCCCACTGAACAAGGAAACTTGAAATATCAGTGTGGGATGTGTAATCCTGGCCTACAGTTACTTCACATACAAAAATGCAAAGTACCTACAGTTCTCCCATACTTATTACGTTACCTTTTATATTTCCTGGAACCGCTTCTGGATTTCCATTTGCTAAGTCTTTTTGGCAAGCCAATAACTGCCTCTTTCATCCTGCCACCCAATAGTAATATCTCTCATTTTAAAATTCTCTTATGTAAAATACTCTAAAGATAGAAGTCTCTCAACCACCTTTTCCATTCTCGCTTACAGGGGCTACTGCTGTAAGACCAGAGAGAGCAAGCACGTTTCCAGTATGTGCATTTGGTCACTAATTGAACACACAGTTCTGCAGACACTTACAAGATTCCCCACTGATTTTTAGTGCCAAGGTGATATTTTTGGTGTGACAGCTGCTCTCTTTCACAAGCCAGCTGTTAGCAACTGACCCCGTTCAAAAACTTGTCTAATTCATCTCTTATACTGCAGGAGGGGAAGAAGAATGCAAAATACAATGATCCAGATCTTTCCTTTTAGCGCTCTGGTTTCTGTTCTGAACGTTGCATAGAAGGTTGTGGGAAGGAAAAGAAAAAAGTACTACGTTAACAAAAATATTTGCCTCTCATGACAGTACTCCCTGTTACACATTCTTGACCCTACATGAACTCTTTAATTTTACTCATTTCCTTACCCCCCTCACCACCCCCCACTTCATATGCTGTTGCTTTATTCCTTTATTTAACCTCTTAGTATCACCCTCACATTAAGTAATCTCCTAACACGGGTATTCTTCAATAAAGCTTTTCTTAAAATTCACTTCAAGAAATTAATCCTCGGCTTCTCTCCCTGGAATTTCCCTTGTGCGTGTTTTAGCTCCTCGGGGCAGTAAAGGCAAGTTGCTCTGTGTGTGGAACTACAAATACACAGCTTGGGAACAATGCAAAATGATAAATATAGTTTCAGATTCACAAAGTTCAAGGGCAATAGTGACTCATTCCCTATTCTGAGAACTTTTGCTGCATAGTTCAGGCCATCATTCCTCACTCCTACTATGACTAAGCCTAAGAAGTTTCACCCGGTGATTCTTTCCTCTCCCAAAGGCACAGGTATAGTAGAGAGTCTTAATTTAAAGATGGAATTATTATTTTTTTTTTACTTTTAAATTAAGCCATGAAAAACATAGTAAAGATAACATCAGAAATACGTGCATTTGCTTGTGAAAAGTGTTATACATTAAACCGACTCTGATTTTTGTTTTGGTCCAGGTGTTAGACTGAGCTTTCCCATACCTCAAAGAAACCCCCTTTAAACTTGCCTCTTGAACAGAGTGGTATTACTCATCCCTTTGGAAATAGAAGACAGGCCATCTGCTCTGCCATTCTGTGTTTCACACAGTATCCCAAGAGAAACAGAAAATTACAAAAATGGTTTCCAACATAGTGCAAAGAAATTTGAAATTAAAATTCCCTATAGCTTTTATTTTGAGTTGGTTACATAACCGACAGTAACCATAAGCCAATGATTCTCTTTTTAATTTCCGCAGCTATACATGCACTTTTGTAAGACAAAAATTTTAAGAATTTAAGACATGATTCTTCTGTAAAGACAAAGAAAAAAAGCAAATTTTAAAAATATTTTTTAAAAAATATTATACTTAAAATATTATTTTAAGTATTTCCCTTAAGCTATATTGTAGCAAAATATTTTCTTATATCAGAGGTTTTTCTTTCTACAAGAGGCATAGCAGCATCAATCTTCTAGGAGAAAGGGCTCTAAAGCAGGTGGAAAGAGGTCTTCCCAGTTCAAGCGCACACACTGATAACAGCTTTCAGGAAGGTTAAATCCTCCCATCAGATCAGCAGGGCAGATCTCAGATAAGCAGCAGAAATTAAGGATTATCTTGACTACGACATGAACTGTTTACTTTGCTATTTTAAATGGTTATGCTGGCTCCATTTCATTTGTTGCTGGGTAATGCTTTCCAAAAGAGAGCGGAGGACCAGACGCTGCAATCTCGACTCCAGTATTCCTATCGATTCTAACAGTGGTTCCTAAAAATATTTTTTTCTTTTATGAGGCTAACTTGCTGCACATTCAGGTAACATTTCAACATTGACCCAAATGAAAGATGCTCAGCCACAAGTAACATTCCCTGTTACAGAACAACCTCCTCTGAGCGTAGAAGCTTAAGTAGGAAATAAAGATACTATTTAATCTAAGAAAATGAAATTTAAAATATTTAGGCGTAGTAGCTCAGAAATCCAACAAGGGAGGAAAATATTCAGAGAATAATTTACCCAGAAGGTAATAGTTGAGGGAGAGACCTCAAGTGATAAGCAATAGCAAAAATTCAAAATCATCTTCCCCATGTAGTGCTTCGATAAGACCAAGCTCATTTCTCACCACTCTCATTCCAGGCAAACAGGGGGAGTGAGGAATTGCTTTCCTTTGAATTAACAAAAATATTTGGAGGATTTGCTGAGACTGACACAAAGAGAGACTAAAAGGGCCTGGGACATTCCTAGTGTGATTAAGGGACAATATATGATGTTTCCTAGTGTATGTAACAGAGCAAGTAAATAATAGAAGTAGATTTATTGAGGATGATCTGCAAAGACTGGCACACTTTTTTCCCATTACTCTATTTGTTAATCAATTTCCTTTCATCTTCGCCAGCGAGACAGAACCACTGTTCCTCATGAATGTTGTCAGTTACAGCACTTTTCAGGTGCAAAGTTCTTTAGAATTCAGAATATTCACCTTCTGAAGCCAACAGCTTACCTACCAGAGAAGCATCCCCTGTTCCGTCCAGCACAATGCATATTATTTGCACTATAATATACCTAAATCGTAGCATTACAAAACCTTTGCATTCCACCCACAATCGTTTTTAATGCTTAATTCTGATGACACGTGGCCAAACTGCAGTCCAGGTCTTGATAATACAGCAGGCCAGGAAGTGGAAACTAACTTGGATCTTCTGTTTGTGTTCCCAATCCTCAGATATTAGCCATGGCAACCTTGTGCTAGCAAACAGAAACAAGGGACAATGTCATCTGTCTGCTCCGTTGTACCCCAGATGTCTGTGCTGAGCGTGCATGAGAGACCCCGGGAGCAGAAGAACAGGCTGCTCAGGTGAGTCCATCAACTCACACCTACCTACTTTTGAGAACGGACGTGTAAAATCACTGCCTGCATTTAAGCAAAGGTCAGAATACACAGGCTGGCTCGGCACATACGAAGCTATGCAGTGCTGGGTGATCGCTGGCTGACCAGTAACATCTGCACATGCCACCCCATCCCTGAAGTGATGGAGATGACAGTGTGCTGCAGCCACACTTTGTCCCAAGTTGGTTGCTTTCAGCTCCTAATGCCAGCACTTTACCAAAAGGCACTTGGAGAGATGCAGTCTTTCAGGAAAAAACACAAGTGCATCCCATTTAACGTTCTCATGTAGGAAAAAAAAAAAAAGAAATCCGTTTGCACCTCTGGTTTTGCCCTTTCACAAATCGAGGTTGAAATTAATTACTTGTGGCCACGTAGAAGCTTAAGCCCTTAAGGACACCCAGGCTTAGGAGCTGGGCTACCCAACCTGAAGGAAAACAAAACAAAACAAGGTAAATCAAGCAAGCAAAACAAGCAGTCAGACTGTAATGGAAACTGTCTCACCAAAAGTGGTAATCCAAATAGTTTAAAAGTTTCCAACCTCCACAAGCCTCATCTGGAGTACAAAAAAAACCCACTCTGAGTGCAGAGAATAGTGTTGGCACCATCAAAACCCCAACGCTTCTGAAATGGCAAACTAATCAGCAAAAACACATATTTCTTTCTGCCTTGATATTTTTGGCACCTTCTCCTTTCTGTTGCCATACTGAGGGGAGAGGAATGGACACTTCAGGTGATTTAGGGCTCAGCCTCCCTTTGCAAGTGCCATGAGCTGCAAGTCTCCTTGCAAGCTGCAAGACTGTTTAAGTCTCCTGTTGACTTAAAAACAAAGAGTCCCATAAAGACTAATTGGAAAATATCCAATGTTTTTTAATTCTTGCAGAATGTAACCTTGAAGGAAGATATTTTCACCCCCATATCTCATTCTCTATATAAACACCTTTCCTAAGGAGGTGAAAGGAAGGAGGCAAGGAAGCGTAGCAAAGCTTGGTACCAGTGGGCAAGCTGACGTGTTGCTGGGGATTGCGGACACGCTACCAGCAGCGCTTCCAGTAGCACACAGTGTACCATCACACTCCAAGGGTATTTAATATTTAGACAAGGACTTTCGAACAGTTCCACAACAGTAAGCCAGTGGGGACTGAAGATTTGCAAAACTGAATTCAAAGATTCTAAAAAAAAAAATGCAACTGTCAACGTTGTAAATCAGCCTGGATTAAGCATGTATTTTTGCTAATAACTAGTTTAGTGTTTGAATGTGGGTATGTTCATCCTAACTTTGAAGAAGACAAACATTCAAAATTCTCATAAGGTATTTTTGGTGCATTTGAACCATTTGTGAAAGCGCAAGATACATGTTTCTTTAGAGTTAACTGCTGTCAGACAACACATTCACATCATCTTTAACCGCTCCATAATGCTCCATCTTTTCAGACAGGGATTCAAAACTCCCCACTGAAGTGAGGAGTTTACAGAAAAAACACACAAGAACAAAATATCCACTTTTTAAATAGTATTTTTAGCCCTCAGCATAGTTTCCATAGCAGTATTAGACCCAATTATGTGGGCTTCTGCCTTGACTGACTGGGTTTGTGCTGTTGAAATTCAGAACATTTCTAACATTACATGATCTCTGAGGGCAAAGTCACTCATTCCCACACATATGCCATGGCTTGTCACCCCCCCTCGTTCTTCTGAGACAACTATTGAATTGGGTCACCCTGTAAACTGCGTAAGCGAAACAACCTGGGTTAAAAATTGATGAGTGATATTTCTCCTTTCTGAGAAAGAGGAGTTTCACGTAATAAATCTGTGAAACATGTCTCGAGGAGCTTTGAATTAAACCTGCCATAGAGTGGTTCAAAGGAAGAACAGTGGCCAAGAAATTCTGATAATTTTGTTTCTCTCTGTGTTCTTGGCCTTGTACCACAGGAAAGGGATGTTGTTGGACAACAGACTTCACAGCCTTCCTGTTGCAGGCAATTTTTAAACGATGACCAAGCGCTTGGATATTTTGAATATTTAGATAAAATTTCTCCTGGTTGCTTGATCAACAAACAGGACTTCAGGCAATTAGATATCCTTTTAATAAAGCATGAAGCCAAACCAGTTTTCTCTCTGGATAATACAGTTATATGTATTTTAGGAGGAAATATAAGCAGTTGTGGAATTACTAGAACATACCTTATTCTGTCGCATACTTGCACTCAAAGTAACCTTGTAAAACCCTACAATAATCACCCAAGACATCGTGGGCCTAATCTGAGAACAAATCTAATGCAGTTGACCAGTAAGTCCATTTGATATGATTTATTATTTTTTTTTTCTTCAGGCGCTTTGCTATATATGCTATGTTAGACTAAACTCTCATTAGACACCCGAGGACTGGCTTTGCTAAAACAAAGTCTGAGCAATGAGACCAGAAACAAGCTGTGTTAGGGTGGATGTTTTGGGCTAAAGGGACTTTGAGAGAAAAAATGAAAGATGACCTATGTTGTGTATTTTGGGCCTGCAGAAGGCATGCAGAACAGACACTTTTAGTTATTCACATATCTATGATTAGGAAAACATCACCCAGCCACCTTTCTATTTCCCCCTCAGTTTTGGCTTATTGCATCATATCTGCAGCAGAATTACAAACTCTGAAGACAGGGCACATGTCTCCCTATTCGTCATGTTTAATCAAGAAGTTACATTGGTTTTATTTCCCGGACTTTCATTATGTGTATTTTGATGCAGTTCTTGTAGTCAGTTTATCTCACCTTGTACATTTCTGTAAGTTTTTTGTTTGGTTATCTACCTTCTAAGTTGTATCTCTTTGTCTTTTGATTGATACACTTTAATAGAGAAAGCATGATCTTAAAAAACAGTTTAAATAGTGACTCAGTTTGTTCTGCTTTACCTATTAGTTACATTGTTTGATATGTCAACATATGTCAACATGTTTTATTAATCCTAACGGTGAAATTCAGAGTTGAAAAAGCACAAGCAATTGAATATATTGCCCCTTTACGCAGCAGCATGGTTGAAGAGAAAGGTAATAACTGCTCAGTGTGGGTTGCTTAATCTACCTTGGTGTAAAGCCAAATAAATTCTACCCTTTGAAATAAAAAGTAATTCTTAAAATACCAGTAGTTGTTAATGATTACTAGAACTGGAAAGAATCAATCAAAATCCACACGCTAGTGAGTAATAATCTTCTACAAACATCCTGAATATAGAGATTATACCCTTTATTTTAACAGCTAACAGGGAAAAGGTTAATTTACATCTCAATACTAATTTGTGTAACGAGAACCATTAACTTCATAAGTTAATGAACTGATACATCCACCAGTTCAGCACAATGACCCTGTACGTAAGGAAAAGCTGAGGGATGTGCGCAGTGGAATGCTGCTGATTGTTTCCCAAGGATTTGGCCCAGTTCTGGGTGCCCGGTGCAGCCCAGCCGAATGGCATTCAGCTCTGCTCAGGATTACCATCAGCTTAAGTGATTGTTTGGAAAAACCACGAGGAACGGTGCTCTTCCCACGTAGTAGCTCTAAAAAAAGATTGCTAGCATTTTTTTTTTTTTTGCATCCCTGAATAGATTGCAAACAATTGACTCCAACGCTGTCTCTGAAACGCTACAGGGAAGAGAAAAAGAATAAGCACCTTTAATAGTGCTACAGCTGGGCTTTCTTGCCTCTTATGTGCGTCCTCTGTAAACTTCTAATGCTTAGGCAACATTTATTGACATCTGGGGACTTGCATCTTAACAATCAGAAGAACATCGCACACACGAGACGAAGGGTAGCAGCAGTGTAGTCACTGGATGGCTGTCACCCAGACGGACAGTCGTGAGCCTGTTGAGCACTGCTGAAACTCAACGTTGGGAATGTTGTGCTCCAAAGAGAGCAGGAGCAGAGCAGACTGGCTTCAGCTTGCTCGTAGCAGGACAAAGCTAGTTTCTCCACACCTCCGTTACCTACGGGTCTTCTGAGTTCAAGGGCACGGGTAATAGGCAGCTGTGCCTCGAAAGTTACAGGTGTAACTCTGAATGCATATTTCAGAGTTCACGTATCAAGTCAGGCTGCTTATTCCAGCTGGAACTCGAACTCCTTAACCTTCAACTCTCAGAGGCTTTCAGATCAGAGCTGCAAATGGATGCAGAAGGTTATTTCCAAACAGCCTGGCAGCCTGTTACACATTATCTCAAGGCGGAGGGATGACAGGGTGCTCTGTCTCAAGCGGAAAGGGATGTTCTAGAAAACAGTCAGTCCACTGGGTCGCGGCTTGCGTGTGTGCAAAGGTCTGCTAAAAGGCCATGTGACCCCCAGAAAGAGAGGTCATTTGTATAAATGCTTTCCTCAAACGTGTCAAGAAGCTGTAGAAGATGCTAGGCTTCCACTGAAGACAGTAAGAGAGCTATGGGGTTGAAATCTTAGACCTGAGCTGTGCAAGAATAAAATTATTCTTAACTACTTCACTCTTCCTCCCTAAAGAGTTACCTACTTTTTTACTGTATAATTATACAGTGAAGAGGGGAGAAAAGGGATGAGGAATGATGTTACTGGTAACCATGAGGTACGTAGTATTTTTAACAAAGCTAATTACTTTCAGGTTTATGCAAAAAAACTAAGATCTATATTCCCTAAGTCATCCTATAGAGATGAACTATGTCACATTCTACTGAAAAAAAATAATTAAATCCAGAACTCTAAGCGCAAGCTTACACAGAAGAGTGACTATTTAAAGAGGTGGTTTTTATTAAACAAATAATCTGTTTACTCTCACTGTTGTGAACCTTTTCCAGTTTTTCCTCATATTAGTGCAGCAGACTGAATGTACCTTTGCATGGGAAAGGTTTCTCTCCTTAGGATTTTATTCACCCTCAGTAGATTTGGCTACAACACAGGAACATTTTAGTGGCACCACCAATCTGTTCTGCTTTTGTGTGACATGAGGCAGCGCACGGGAGTGCTGCTGCTGTGACAGACACAGCCGTCGGTGCTCTGCGCGCTGCCCCAAACATCAGGGAAGATGGGCTTTCGGAGCTGGGGCTGGCGGCGTGAGCAAGTAGGAGGAGAAATAGTTTAGCAAACAGCCAAACACAGAGGCAAGCTTATCGTTTCTATAATTGTCTTTCAGGTCTAAACTTCGCTTAAAGCGACTGTTCTGAGAACAAAACAAAACAGAAAGATAAAGCCTTTTCTGCCATAAGGAAGTTCATCTTTCATGAAACCTGGAGAAGCAGATGTTACTGTGTTCCCAGGCAAGTAAAATCTGGAAGGAAATGAACACCATTATCCAGGAAATGGAAGTGATTGGAAGCAGCTGTAAGCTGGAGCCTGCTGGCTCTCCCTGGCAAGTTCTGTGGCTGTTGCTCGTCCCTGCAAAGCGTGGCTTCGTGTCCCTTTAACTCATTTTACACGTTTCGGGGACACCCCCACGAAGGCTGGCTGCTAGCACACTTGAAGATTAGTTTAGGGAAAGTGCAGATGCTGTCCTAATCCCATGTGGAAGCCACGCTAGAGTGCAAACCCCATGTTACACAACAGGGTCCCTTCTGTGACTCAGTGGAAAGGATTTCCTGGATGCCCACGGGGGTGCTCGGTCGGACACAGGGAGGATACGCCAGCGAGCGGGAGCGCAGCTCAGTCAGTTACACCACGGACATGACCTCTCGCAAGTGCTTGAAATAAGAGTTCCTGGCACGTTTCCCTGCTTCTGGGCAGCCTTCCTGCATACAGGACCAACGTGCTCATTGCGAACCCACGCAGATCTCGAAACCCTAAGGATTAAGACAGACCCATGCGAGGCTTCCCCTCTGCTTCCTCAGGTGAGCGCAGCCAGAGTCCATATACCTGTGCCTGGCTTCTCCTCACCACAAAACCATCCTCCCTAGCTGCTGCTGGAAAAGAGCTCCACGATCGCTCTCACCTCGCAGCCACCTCGTGCAGCCTGGCCAACGGCCATCAGCACTTCCAAGGAGCTGAAGATAAATGAAGCAGGGGCTTGCTTTCATCAATCTGATAGTACCACAACTGCACAAAGCAAGTTTTCCCTCCCCCCGATAAAGGTGCACGATAAAAGAGGCTACAGTACCATAGCCCTAGCAACACAAAGGTAATGTCTCGTGTCTGGAAAGCATTTGCAATAATATGGATAGTGTTACTAACCGCTTGCGTTGTTGGATATGCTAAATCATCCCCACAGCTCTCACACAGGGCAACTGAAAGAGATCCTTTTTTATTCATCTGGAGGTGAATGTGTCCCCCACCACGTGTATTTATTTCAATACTCAAGCCCTGCTGAGAGGACTACCAGCGGTCAAGTGCTTCATCAGCTGCTTCGGGATATGCAGGCGACATCAGCCATGGCATTGAAGAGACTGCACGACAATAACAAAGAAAGCACGAGTTGTCTTGAGCAAGCTAGTCCGTGCTCTCCCACTGGCTCCGAGCCCCAGCTCAGAAGGTCACATAGCTGACATATCATCCTGTGAGTCATCCCCTGATACTGCCTGTGTCCGGCGTAACTCATGTGGTTTGGCAGCATCGAGGGAGGTTCCTTCTCCTTTCTTGCTGCCCAGAGTCAATGTTGCCCTACAGAACATACAAGACAGTAAAGCCACCAGAAGACATACATATGGCAACTTGACCATCTTGCTAGTTATCGTCACCTCCTAGAGTGATGGCACCAGACAAGATTTATACCACAAACGTTACTTGCAAAGTTGTCTAGATGGAGAAGTATGTATCAACACAGACAAAATACACCTACCTGCACCAAGAAATAATGGCCCAGGTCAACCAGCTGACCTACACTCTCTAAAGTCCCTGCTTAAATACCAGAATGTGTACAGATCTTAGCCAGACTTAAACAACAGACATTAATGAAACACTAAGGCAGATACATGGTCTATGCAGCACCATGGAGTCAGGTCCATCCTGCAGATTTCATTCATGGTCTGCACCGTTCTGAATCTATTCCCTAACCAGACAAAGCACTGGAGACATGACTGGCACTTTGACAGCACTAGGATATTGCCAAGCATCACTCCATCAGATGGGTACTCGGTCAAAGCCACCATTCTCCTGCAAAACCACCATTTCTGCTCAGGCTGGCAGGTAGAGGAGCGAAAGCCACAGCCTGCAGCAGCTGGCTGGAGTGAGATGGGCAGAAAGTGGGCACTGAAGATGCCCATAGAAGTGACGGGGTATATTAGTCAGAGAGAAAGGCAGGCAGAAAGCTCAGATGCAGCAGATCTTCTGGCAGGAGATGGAGCAGAGGGGTTTGTGAGCAAGGGAATAAGAAAACAACAGAAGAGAAACCATGAGATTACATGTGAAAATTATATTCCTCAGACTAAAGTCAGGCCTGAGCCCCCTGAATTTTGGCTAAACTTAAACATGAAAAAAAACCACATACACCTGAGGGAAGACACGCTGTTTTAGGAACAAGGACATGGAACCAACAGATGAAAGAAGCAGAAGCAAGGTGAGACAGGCGTCCCCCTAGCTTGCCAGGCGGGACTCCATCCCTTCCAGACAGGCACTGTCTCTTAACCTGGAGGAACAAATGCCACATCTGAAAGGAACACTACCTCTCTGGACTGTGCAACAGCACCCAACATGTAATTTATCAATGTAATGATAACGAAAGTATTATGTTAATAGGCAGGTAGCTATAATGAGAACACAGTGATACAGATCTTGTGCAGTACATCTTTCCAGATGCAAAAAGCAATTGCCATGGTGGTTGGGCAGTCTGTTGACTATACAGACAGACATTTAAGACAGATGCTCAAAACCAATTTTTTTCATGAAGAGCAGAGCAAGCTATAGTCTAACATTTTCTTTGTGTCAGGGTAAGGTGTTGGTTTTCCACAGCATTAGGTTCTGATGACCACCAGCTCAAGAACAGCTGGGATTTTTCTTCTGCAGTGGAAGAAAATACATCATATGCTTCAACGTTTAGCTAAAAGCCACCATCCTAAAACACTGGACAAAATGTGCAAAATGCCAAGGCTGTCTCATACCATTGCAGAGGTTACACATGCCTACGAAGGCTGTGCTAAGCCAAGAGAGATGCTCAGCCATGCGGCTACTGGATGTAGTGCTCAGCACATGCTGCACTGACTCTGGTCAGTTTTGAGGCCCGTTGCAAGGAGCGGTGGTACCAGCAGGACCTCAGAAGCTGTTTCTGACCATCCATGCTATCAGGTTAGTGCTGCAACGCAGGTAGCAGATGCCAGCCCACACAGCTTTGACACTTGAGATGACAGCGCAAGCGGCCGCCCCCATCACTCCATCAGACACTTGTTTGAAAGAGCACAACTTGAGTGGAAAATCAGCCCAGTCAAGCCCGTGAATCAAAGCCAAGTCATACTGTACACCTAGAACAAGACATTTGTATGACTATGTTCACTCCAAAAAGCTACATTATGCATTTAATGACAGACACCAGGTGAAGAAGAAGGGCTAGGAAAAGCACACGCAAAATCACAGGTTAGAAAAAAATATGCTCAAGAATACTCTTCTCACCACTGAAATACTTAGAATCACAGAATGGTTTGAGTTGGAAGGGACCTTAAAGCTTTATCATCAAGGTCCAACCCCCCCTGACATGGGCAGGGACACCTCCCACTAGCCCAGGTTGCTCAAAGCCCCACCCAACCTGACTTTGAACACCTCCAGCTTCTCTGCGAAACCTGTTCCAGGGTTTCACCACCCTCAGAATAACAAATTTCTTCCTAATATTTCATCTAAATCTCCCCTCTTTCATTTTGAAGCCATTACCCCATGTCCTATCACTACATGCGCTTGTAAAAAGTCCCTCTCCAGATTTCTTGTAGGCTCCCTTCACATACTGGAAGGCTGCTATAAGGTCTCCCCGGAGCCTTCTCTTCTCCAGGCTGAACAACCCCAATTCTCTCAGCCTGTCATCATAGGAGAGGTGCTCCAGCCCTCTCATCATCTCTGTGGCCCTCCTCTGGATTGGCTCCAACAGGCCCATGTCCTTCCTGTGCTGAGGGCTTCAGGGCTTGAGACTCCAGGTGGGGTCTCACCAGGGCAGAGTAGAGGGGCAGAGTCACCTCCCTCAACCTGCTGGCCATGCTTCTTTTGATGCAGCCCAGGTTGGCTTTCTGGGCTGCCAGTGCACATTGCCGGCTCGTGTTGAGCTTCACAACCAACACCCCCAAGTCCTTCTCAGGGTTGCTCTGAATTCATTCTCCACTCAACCTGTATTTGTGCTTGGGGTTGCCTCAAAGCAAGGACTTTCAAGAAGCAAAGCTGAGGGTTTTAAGCAAGGCTCATACAAAAGGGCTTATACTCTATTTCCCAAACTATGTGCTAAAGTTACTCATTAGCAGTTCATGTTCAGACACAGGGAGGTTCGGGGCAGGAATGTATGTTTGTTTTTATTTTCTCAGAAGCATGAAGCTTACATCCGAGGAACATCAATTATTAACGCCAGCCTGAAATGGAAGTGTACAGGCTTAACTTTCCTGAGGGACAGGTACCTCATCATGTTTCTAGATCTGACAGGTTCTGGTGTGGTTTGCTCCCACACGGGAGGTTAAATACTGGCACACAGTGAAGCAGTCCCAGTAGGAGAAAGGACACCGTACTAAGCACTGATGGGAAAAAGACAGGGATTGATTTAATTTAAATTCAAATTTTTACAGTGTTAATAGAAACAATGTTGTGAAAAAGGATTTATTATTCCTAATTATTCCTAGGGCTCAGGCTTCGCTCAAACCTGTTAAGGGTTGTTAACAGGGTGCAATGTTCCTGCACGCGTGCTCGGTGGGTGATGTTTCAGACCCCTACAGAGCCACTTACATATGTACATATTTGATGTGGGGAAACATCCTCGTGCTTCTGAAGACAGCTCTTGAAGGGTAACTTTAGGTTCATTCATCAGACCTAATCAAGCTCTTGGATATCAGATGTTTCCGCACAAATAAAGTTTTCATGTGCATAGCAGCATTCACATATATTTATCATTTTATACTGTCGATCCTTTAGTGAGGGGAGCTGTAGCTTTCATTTAATAACGCTAGCTTTTTATCGTTACCCCCTAAAAATTATCCCAGCTTTATGGCTATGTGACAGACTAACCTCACCCATACCTCGTAACAGCAGTGGCAGCAGGTGGTACGCCAGTGCTCTCACAAGCCAGTTCCACATGTTACACAGCCACTTGCCCTCAAGGTGTATTCTGGAGCTGAACCCGCTCCCAAAAAAGTCATAACCAGGTTCAGAGCATCTCTGACAATCTGCACTAAACACCTTCCTCAGAGGTACCTCTACCCTTCAGGGAGGGTCCGTTTAATTCCAAAGCAGGAGGGCTGGTCAAGCTGAATTCCCGCAGCGTTGGGAGGTCTCTGCCCTGCGCCGTGGTCGTCAAAGTTAGGCTCAACACCAGGTAAGATCGGGTGAAGCTCTTCTGTTGAATGACAGTCCACCACAATCTCGTGGCAAGCTGGCGGTGGTTTCTTAGTTTTGACCCTTCTTTTCTAAAACAAGCACGGGAAGTTCCCCACATCTGCTCATTTGCAAATTCAGTTTCTGTCTGACGGCAGGTTTCGCTAGCCTGCCACTGCAGCGCTGGAGGAAGCCCAAGCAGAGCTGGGGGCTGGAGCGGTGCCCGGATGCTCTGCTCTGGGAGACTGCCTCACGTACAAAGACGACCTTATACTCCCCCGCCGAGGCTGCGTTTCATCCCGCCCCATCCCGGCGAGCCCTCTGCAACCCCTGCCTTGCAGCCCAGACGCCAAAACCCAGGGGAGTCACATGGCTGCGTGGCAGACATTAGCAGATCTAGTTAAATTGATTATACTGCCGACAGAACTGGTGCTGTCAATGTCTGTTCACATTAAGGTTTCAGGAACATTTCATAACCACTTGGCCTTTTAATTAAAAAAATGTATTACCTTTGTTGCTGAGCCAGCAGTCTTTGCTGTCTCCCTAGCACCACATTAACTCAGGAAGGGACCGTGGCACAAGAAGAGGACCTTCTTGTGTCCTATTTCCCCTCTCGAAACCTGTGGGCTGCTCGGGCATGTCTGCAGATTTACAAGGCTTTTAGGGACCGCAGCATGAACGATCTGCCCGAGGAGTCAGAAAGGACAGCTCGGACTCGGGGACGGGGTGGCCACCAGGAGCCGAAGCCAGGAACATTTCCTAAACCGGGGGAAGGAGCTCTCTCCAGTCAGCTGAAAGTGCCTGGTAGTCCAGAAGGTGTTTATAACTTCCAGCTGAGGAAAAGCCAGCTGAAGTTCCAGTCTGCAATAGAGACTCCTACAAAGGAGGCTCCTGTTCAGGCAAACTTGTAGGTGCTTCTTCAGCGTGACTGCACACACGGCTCTTCAGGAGGAAGCTGGTGGCCTCCTGCATGCTGAAGTTTTGCAAAGTTATTTGAAGGAGCATTGTTTTTCTGGCCATCCCTGTAACCTTTTTTTTTTTTCCCTGACACGTCACCTCATTGCTTTATGGATTTCTGTGCCGAGGAGAGGCTGGCTGGAGAGCTGCGCTTTCTGGCAGTTCCCTTATAAGGCAAAGCTCCAGGCTCAGCTGGGTTTAGCCATTCCCTTACTTTTTAGTCTTCATTGCAAAATTAGACCTGAGCTCTGGTATCCATTGTGCCAGTATCAAACTGGAAAGGTGAAAACAGAATTTCTCTTTTTTCTTTCACTAAATACCAGCTGACTTCACCATTTAAAAAAAAAAAAACAACATCCATCCATTCCCCTTCCTCCCCCCCCCAAAAAAAACCTACAACCCAGCACAGAGGAATTGTAATGCTGGTACAATTGGCTTTGCCCACCAACAATAGCCTGTAAACTCTTCAGCACTTGTCTCTTTATCACATGCTCATATAGTGCTTAACTCTACAGAGCTCTGCCCCTGGTCCCTGATCCCAGGGCATTACAGTCATCCAAGCACTACAGGAAATTGGGAAAGCCTCATCAAACAATGCCCTGCGATGACTTGAGTTACCAGGAGTCTGGGCTGGGCCCTTACTCACCCCTCCCAGGAGCCCTCTCACAGAGGGTACCAGCGAATGGGTAGTAACACACACACCAGCCCAACTCCCTCCCTTTTGAGCCTTTAGCCAAAAACCAACTGTTGTCTCAAAGCTGAGGAATGTGAAGCAATTTGAAGATGACAAGTGCCTCAGTCACAGCAGTAGCAATACCGAGAAGCAAAAGGAAGGGACAGAACAACATTCAGACAGCGGCTACATATATATTTATACTACACTCAAGTTGGAAGCCGGGTTTAAGCCCGACCACGCTCCTGCTTGAACTGATAATGCTCAGCCCAGATCTCTTGATTCCTAAATTTTCAAGGAAGCTCCAGAGATGCAAGTTTGCACTTAGTTCTGCACATGATTGCTAGGTACTGGGTAAAGTCACTCTGTGTCAACCATCCTAACCCCTAATGTCTTAACAATTGACACCTCACCGCTGTGTAAATTGGATCAAACATTTGCCTTAAAAAAATGTGCTTTTCTTAAAGAAAACCTGCTGCCCAGATCCAGTTTTGGGCACAGATTCAATGAACTATTGAAGCAAGGTAACAGAGAAGATGATAATCTGCAGCAGACAGGGCAGCTGAGGATAGCAAACCAGTGGCCAAGAGTATCTTTAGCCTTCAACCTTCTCTGCCTAAGCACCAGAAATTACTTTGGGATAGCAAACTGGCAGGATTTATCATATATTTTTAAATGATTAGCAATATCCCCCCGCTGCTTTTTCTATAGGTCTGTTATTGGTCTGCTTAAAGGTTGACAACTTGAGCTACAAATGCACGTCACCCTGCTCTGCAAGGCAATTCAAGGGAGTCATTGTGCGCTCCTTAGCTGGGAGATGACTCACTTCCAAAGTTGAAATGCCACTAGTTATGTGGTGGTTTCTCAAACCTCAAGAGCATTCAGTTGCAATAATGTCATAGGGGAGAAAAAAAAAAAAAAAAGGGCTTGTTAGCTGAAGGGAGAAGCTGAAATTCATCACCTCGCAGCTGCTGCCCGCTTTATTTGTTCCCTGTCTGGTGGGCCATCATCTCACCAAGTGCTGTTCCCTTTTTGGAGGAACACTGATGACCACTATGCAAAAACAGTGCATAACAGACTCCCCCTCCAGAGCCCTGTGGTCTTTTATTTTCCTCCCCAGCGAAATATCTGCCCAGCGAGGAGGCCACAGGGTCTGTACGTGGTTGGAAGAGGAGGGCTGTCTCCATGCGCTCCGGCGGCAGCAGCATGTGAGCCCTGCTGAACGAGTGCCTGGACATGTGCAGAGTCAATGGGGGATTTACCGCTCCACCCAAAATTAATCTCATAATAATCAAAGGTATTTGTGCATCAGCATGCACTTCACTGTAGATAAGCAGGGCTACTGTGTTACGGGAGGCTTGTCTATCAGGAAGGGCCCCTCATATCTCCCATTGCTTTAATGGGTGATCTTACAAATACCATTACAGAAATTGGAACGAAGGCCAGGATGTCAGAAAAGCTACTGGAGGACAACAGAAATATTTTGGACTGTAGGTTTGCAGCGCGAGGAGAAGAGCTGTGGCGTGCTTTGTTGTTGTTGTTGTGTTTACTTCCTTGAGTAGTACCACCACGTGTACCACAGCGACGGCTCCAGCCAAAATGACATTTTTATGCGTGTGTGAGAGAAGGAGGAGGAGAACTAAGAAAGAACCGTGCTGTTAAAACAATGCAAACTGGATATGCAGAAATGATGGATGTTATTGTTTCTTCTGCAGAGTCACCAAGCAAAACAGAATACAACCTGTTGTGACTAAATTCAACTTGTTCTAAGCCAGTCCCCCTATTTCCTCCTGTGCCTGCCATAGCCATTTAGCAGTGTAAGGCAGAGCCCTTCCCTTTTGCTGTAAGAGCAAAATCAGCCCAGTTTGAGAACCGGCAGGTTAGCAGGTGTGGCCACCGACAGGGATCTTTCATCATGAAAAACAAACAAACCAACCAACCAAAAAAAAAAAAAAAAAAATCCTCGCAGAAAATACATCAGCCCCAGCGTTTTCCTCATGCCACTGACGTTAATTATGCGAGCAAAACCATTACTGCCCAGACGTCCCAGCTGTATCAGGCACTGCCTTGCTGCCCTTCCCCTGAAAGGCTCTTTGCTCCGCAAGTGCTGCAGGGCAGAGATGTGTCTTCCAAGGCTTTGAAGCTCTCAGCACACTACTGGCACCGTATAGAAGTATCGCAAAATATACACAGGCATATATCTGCGTGGATTATTATCGTTAAGGATGCTGCTGTGCTTGCTGGTTATTTCCCCGTGCGGCAGCGATCTTACTCTGGTTTGTCATAAGCTCGTTAGAAGTTTACACAAACGCAAAGGTAATCTAGCAAATGCAAGCAATTAATTATTTCCCCAACAAATCTAATCTGTGAAAATTAAGATAGAAAGTGCGTCATTTCGCAGGCCGGGTCCTCAGAGCAGTTCGAGCCGAGGAGAAAAGCTGTCCCGAAGCACAGCCTAGAGGTACAAGCTGACACTGCACGTCAGGCTGCGGGGCTCAAACCCAGACCGTGGAAAACCAGTTCGTTCGTGAAGGCGAAGCCCTCCTGACAGAATCGAAACGGGTCACGGATGCGAAGGGGATACAAGTTGGTTGCGTGGTTCCTGGGGTGTGACATCCGACTGTGCCCTGGCAGGAATGAAGGCCTGGCACCCCTTCTGGGGAAGGGGCTGCAGGAGGATTTCCAAACCAGTTATGAAGCTGAGCGTGGAGTACTGAGAAAAAGGGTGAATGAAAACTGATTCATCATATTAGCAATTGAAGCTCTTCTCCAGTGAGAGTGATTTAGGCACCACAATTTGTACTGTCACCTCCTTCTCCAGCAAGTCAGGAAAACTCAGAGCCCTGCAAGTGTTATTTACACCAGGTATAGAGAGGATAAACGTCAAAAGGAAATGTCGCTTACCTCACGGTGTAGGTGCTGGTCTTCAGGGACCTTCCCGAGTAGCTCTGCACACAGCCTGCTCATGCTACTGGCTACCCCTTCCATCTCCAACCCTTTTCCCATGGTGATTTCACAGGGAGAAGTCCAAATTCCATTTTCCCGTGTCCCCGGAACATTGCTTTTATTACCAAGCACCACCAAGAACCCAATGGCTTCCTCTAGTTCTACCTGCACACCCTGGGCCAGCGAGCTGGGGCATAACCCCAGGAAGCTGCTACAACCAGAGAACCTGGGGGCCGTCAGGCACCCACCCGTCACAGGCAGAGCTGCGCTGGTACCAGCTCGCCGTGGTTACCCAAATCAGGGGTGGGGGAAGAAGAGGAGGGACCCCAGCGGGTGCTAATGCTCAGGCAGCTGCGCTCCCTGGGTGTCATACATCACAAACGAGGGGTCTTTTCAGTTCCCCCCTGCCCAGGCAGCTCCCTCTCCAGCACCCTCATGACTCCCAAATATACGCAAATTGCAGTAAGTGTCTCAAAAAAGGCAGGCGTTCAGCCACGCCAGAACTAATGAGCAAGGGTGTCTCTGCTCTGACAGCTCTAAAAAAGCCTGAGTTTCAGCTGCATGGCAATTTTTCAAAATTGGCTCCACTTGAGAGGTTTCAAATGGGACGGCCAATGTTCACCTACGACTCTTCAAAATATCAGCCTTAATATTTGCCCCGTGAAGGTCGGACACAATTTGAAGCCACTTAACTGCTCCCAGGTAATTCAGTCACGCTGTTAACAGTGGCGGGTCTGTGTGCAGAAATCGACTGGAATAACTATTTCTGGATCACTGCAGACATTTTATTCAGGGATAAAGGGAACATTATTTCCCCGATTCTTGGGTTTTTCTTTTTTTTTTTTTTTGGGTGGAAAGTCATATGGAGGCAATCATCACACAGGCATCTGGGAGAGATTCCAGAGCAGAATCAAAGAACAGTTTTTTCTCTGTTGCTATTCTGGTAATTTTCTTCATGTGGAAAAATCCTGACAACGGTTAAGCTCGCAGTGTTGCTTACCTCTCTTAGGGCATGGAGAGGTGTCACATACAACCTACTTTAGATCTTAGCTGTTTCATCTACACACATGAAGTCATTCTGGTAGGCACTCGGGTCTGTCAGAGACTTCCAAAAGCTTTGGGATCTGCTGGAGGAGTCCTCCCGGTCAGGCAACAACCCTTACTTCTGCAAATCCCTCCAGCTCATTCATCACTGCTTGTGTTTTCAGAAGTGAAAACCAAGAGAGAGATACCATGGGGAAAAATATGTTAATGTAGATTATAAGCAGACAGGAAGGCTGCATTTTTATAAAAAGTGAGTATATACGTATCACAGAATCATAGAATTGTAGGGATTAGAAGGGACCTTCGGAGATCATCTTGTCCAACTCCCCTGCCAAATCAGGTTCACTTAGAGCAGGCTGGCCAGGAATGCACCCAGGTGGGTTTTGAATATCTCCAGAGAAGGAGACTCCACAACCTTTCTGGGCAGCCTGTTCCAGTGCTCTGCCACCCTCAAAGTAAAGATGTTTTTCCGCATGTGCAGATGGAACTTCCCGTGTTCTAGCTTGTTCCCTTTGCCCCTTGTCCTGTCACCAGGCACCACAGAGAAGAGCCTGACTCCATCCTCTTGACACCCACCCTTTAGGTATTTATAAGCATTGATGGAGGTCCCCTCTCAGTCTTCTCTTCTCCAGGCTAATCTCAGCCTTTCCTCATCAGAGAGGTGCTCCATTCCCTTGATCGTCTTTGTAGCCTTCTGCTGGACTCTCTCCAGCAGTTCTCTGTCCTTCTAGAGCTGGGGGGCCCAGAACTGGTCACAGTACTCCATATATATATATATATGTGTGTGTATGTGTGTGTGTGTGTATTTCCTTTGCACTCTCCCTACAAACCAGCAGGGTGTGCCTGCAGACCAGCTTTCTTACACATACACAACTCATCTTTTGCCTTCAATGATGCAAACTCTCTTCTTTCTGCATCATAGCTTTCTTCAGTCAAAAAAAAAAAAAAAAAAGAGGCTATGCACCCAGTTAAACTAACTAACAAAAAAGGATCATCCTGGCTGACACTACACCACCTTTCTGTACAATTAAACTTCAGCTATATGTAAAATGAGCCCTAAGCCAAGAAAGGGACATCACCTCTGGTTTTCTAATGAACATAAAATACTCTCAGGCTCCTCTTTCCGCTCCCTGCTCTTAGGCGGATCAGCTTGGCAGCCTTCCCACCAGGACCTCTAAAACTAGATTTCCTGGGAAGGCAAACGAGGGCGCCGCAGCTCCTTCTTCCACCTCGGTCCCTCCAAACCCTGCTTAGCACCACTAAATTTAGTGAGTTCTCCGGCTCACAGGGTTGAGAAGGGACCGTGAAGTGCCCCATCAGCAGCGCAGCCAAAGCTGCCTCCAAGAACTGGATGCGAGCGGTGGACTGCACCACACTGAAAGCCAAATCTAGGCACTTTTATAGTATCCGGCAATTTAATTTACTGCCAAGTGAAGCGCACAAGGAATTGAGCTGTGCAAAAAGACTGGGGAAATAGTGTTTTAAGCCCTTTAAAAGCACTTTGTGCTGCTGACAGGAACGCCTGATTTTTCCCTGCTGCGGCACGTTGCAATATTGTGCACATCACTCCGTGAACTCACCTCCACTGACCCAAAAGAGTTACAGCTGGCATTTGATCTATTTTTGACACTAATGCAAAAAAGCTGTCCTGGATCACTAGCGAGTGCCATCTGCTCTTTGCAACTGAAATGCCATCAATTCACACACCAGGGCCAGGAGTTTCAAAAATAGCTAGTCTAAAGTGAGATGCCTCGATCCATATTTTGGCACCTGCCTGACTTTCAGGGAGAGCCGAGCGTGCTGCAGCTCCCATTAACCTGGACCTGAACTGGGTGCCCCCTGCCACTGCAGCCTTGACGGTGTCCTCTGGGCTTCTCCAGCCTAGGGATTAGCAAAAAAGGACAGGTTGGTACTAAATGCTGATTTAACAGTCTTCCAGATGAGTGAAATTCTCCAAAGCATCCAGAAAACCAAAGTTTGAACTGACCAGAATGCTACCGATTTTCCATTTCTTAAGCCAGAACTACCTTTTAGCTCCCTTTCTTTACAAAAATAATGAAGTTGGAATGGTAATTTTCACCTTACAGAGATAATAAAGGACGAACTCCAGTTTTAGTGTTTACAAGGTGGAAAACAGTTTGCAGAAGCAGTGGGAATGCTATGCCAAATTTGCAGCTACACTCCATTGCGTCCTATTTACACAAAGGACTCTCAGGAATGTCCTTGTTCCTGCCACACTGATATACCAAATACATTTTCTTCTGAAGGAGACCAGAGAAACGCAGTCTCCTATCTACCGCATAGGTCCAGGAAGAAATTTCTGTACCAGTGGAGATTCGGCATTTGTACAACGCAATATAAAAATCCTGAAAGCTATAAAAGATGTTTTTACCGTATTAGTGACTATCATTTTGATGTGAAACCCACTTTAATGAATACCTGACAACTAAACCTTTTAAAGGAATGATTTCACTTGACATGAGTGCATTCAACTACTGTTTGTTGAACGATATTCTTCTTAAACAGCCACCCAAGGATACAGTGCCACTGTTAAATCGAGGGTTTGCAACCTTTGCAGCACTCGGGACCACATTTGAAACCTGTCGGTGCACTCGGGGCGATAAGAACAAGCTGAGGGGGATTTGCATAAGCAGAGAGGGGCCTTCACCAAGTCAGTATTTGTGATGTAGCCAGAGAGCTACACAAACATTATCAAGTATTGCATATTGTACACAAAATATTGTTTTCCAAACAGCATATTAATTTTTTTTTTTTTTCCACCCCCCATCAAACATAGGCAGATATAAAACCAACCTCCAACCATGGGCCAGGTGCTCACCGCTTTCAGGTCAGGTCTGGCAGCCTGTAATTCCTGCTCAGCTCCAGCCTCGCCTCTCCGGATGGAGCAGAAAAGCGGGATCTAAATATGCCTTGCAGCTCCGCCGCCCTCCCAGGCTCTGCAAAAGGCTGTTCAAGCACACCTTGACTGAGCAGGTCCCTCCTGCACCGGTGGAGTCCACCAGATTCTTGGTAGGACCCATGGAGGCTAGCGAGCTTGCAGTCATGGGGGTCTCCACGCTCCTACTCCCCATCACTACTGCCTCCCTCCCACAAACACAGCGGGCAGTTAAGCTAACATGAAACTGATAACATCTTTACAGCAAAATGACAAAGCATACAATAAAAACTCGGTGATGTTCAAGAGCTCTGTTTTGATGTGAAAATATGGTACCTTTCTTTACAGTAACGGCATTAAGCTACCTTGCATTGGTTCACATTCAGAGCAGTTCCTGTTGCCACTGAAATAATTTCAAGTTTTATTAGTTTAGGCGTGGGTTTTTGGGGTTTTTTTGTTTGAAAGCTCATCTTCTGCAGAATCAGAGGAATCTAACATCTAGGGAGATATGTCCTGTACAGATAAGCGCCTTGAACAAGTACTTTCCAACCTGCGAAAATGAGTCAGAGTACTGAGAATACCAACTCGGAGCACCAAGAAACCTCGAATGGGCAAGCAGTAAGAGATGCATGCTTTTGAGAAAAACGACAAGCAGCTCGTTTCTGAAGGGCAGCCATGCCCTTTTTCTACCAGCAGGTGTCATATGGAAATAAGATGTCGTCTCAGCTGACTCTGCATCCCCTGCCTGGGGGCAACAAGCCTGTCCCCGGTTCAAGGTGTCTGGGGTATATGTTCCTGACAAGGAGGGTTATCTTCCAGCTGGGCAAGGACCGTGATTGTTCACAGATGGGTTACATCCCACGTAGGGGACCTGGGCAGCATTTCAGAAGCTGCCTCTCACTAGGCAGTTCCCAAAAGGGACACACCGCCCTTCTTTCTCATCTGAATAATTACTGATACAGGGCAAAGATATCTGACAACTGATGCTTAGTTGCTTCATTAGGGGCATTAACGTTACCTTACAGATGCCTTGTAAATTATTTTCCAGGAAATATTGCTATTCTATGGCACTTCAGTCTGCTTTGCTGGTTGTACTGGGTCACAGCCGGGTTCTACAGGCTGCCTCGCTGCCCAGCCCAGCGTAAATACATGGATGGGGGATTTTAGCAGGACATGTGAGAGCGAGGGTTTGAGTGGTGTTTTTTTCTGGAAGCACTGAGGTTCCCAAAGCATCCCTTTCTGAGACATGAGTTGTGAATGGTGAGCAAAAAAAATACAAGGAAATAATGGTTTGTCATCTCACAGCAATTTCTAAGCTTCAAGTAAACACTATCTAGGTCATTTTTTAAAACACTTCAACAGCTGCTCTCATTCAATAGGGCCCTATGGAGACCAAATCTCTTTTTAATCAGCCTGCCAGAAACACTGTGGGCCTCAGCATGGTTGCACAGCAGCTACACGAATCCCCACCACTTTCAGAGCATCATTTTCTGGAAAGAAACATTCGTGTGTGCCAGGAACTCACCCAAACTTCTACCACCACTTGCACTGCAGACTCTCCTATTCCCAAGGACTTTGCACAGGGGACCTGCAAAAGGTGTCCCCGGGTGCGCCACGGGGCTGGGGCACCTCAGTGACAGCCATGCTGTGGGACCTCAGCTCTGTGAGGGAAACCTTCTATTGGACAGCAGCACCGGGATGAAGGGAACTTGGCCATGGGTAAGTGCCTTCAGCTCTGCTGGACCATTGGTAAGAGGGAGTGACAACCATCTCTTTGCCTGAGAGGAGAAACCTGAGCTTTAGTTCATGAATACCCAGAAAGGAGGCACTACCTGCGGGAACTCTCCACGTAAGCAGCTGTTGGGCTCCAGCTGTTGAACTCTCTGTGCAAGCAGCTTTGTTGGACCACAAAGTCTCATCCATTGAGCAGGTAGGAGTGCAGCAAACCAAGACAATTAAAACTCTGTTACATATAAACATCGATTACTACAGTTCATAAACTCAGGAGTTTTCCTGAATTATGCCGTGTTATCTTGCTTTGGAGCTAGGTTTTGTTTCTAACCTCGCTGCCAGGAAAGCGGGCATCCTTTCCAGAATCCATACAGCCTTATATTTTGTTCCCCTTCTGGAACAAATACAAAGGGAAGGATGGACACCTCATAGAAGTCGATTTTCAACAGCCCTGTGAAAATGTGGGAGTACAAATGTCTGACATCCCCCTGCATAGCTTCAAGCATCCTCAGGCCCATCTACTGCTTACAGGCTCCATCCGCCAATGCTAACCTGAAACACCTTGAAACAGGAGGGATTCATTTGTAAGAACTGGTGGCTAGTGTTTCTTTCATCAACCTGCTTTGAGCAAGAGAGGAGATTTTCGATAAAATTAAAAAAAGACCAAGAAAAGCATGAGTTTTACTGAAATGAAATACACGGACAAAGCTTTAAAACTTAAGAATAAAATAATAGGGCAACCAACACACTCACTACGGCTGGGTAGAAGGAAGACATGATAAAAAGAAGATTTAAATTTCTGGCCAATGCTGTACTTGTTGGTTATAGGATTTGTTTTCCCGTCGCTACCCCTGCTAGACTTGGCGAACACTTCACCTGGACTTTCCGAGCGCTTTCACTGTTGGTTCATAGCACCTCTTCCTCATGGCTGAACAGTTCTGCAGGAGTGGTGGTGCTGGGCTGGGCATGCCCCAGCACTTGCTTCAGCTGAGCTTTGAGTTGCCATCCCTGCCGTGGCCAGCACCTCCTCTGCTCTGCATGAGGCCAGCCTGGCAGGAGGAGACGGACCTTCGCTCGGCGCTTCCACTACAGGACTGGTTTTGCTCCCTCCCTCCCCTTCTCCATTTGGTGGGCAGGTTACCAGTACAGACCTCAGGAAAGCAATTCGCGAGAGATTTGCGCTTTGCTGGTTTTGAACAAGAAAACAGCCCAGCTGAAGCAGCACAGAAAAGCACATGGCCCTGGCACTGCTCCGTAGCATGGGACTGAAATGACCCACACGCATTTTTGCCAGAAAAGAATCATAGAATCATCTCGATTGGAAAGGACCTTTGGGATCATTGAGTCCAACCAACAACCCAACACTAACAAAACCACCACCAAACCATGTCCCTAAGCACCACATCTACCCATCTTTTAAATACCTCCAGGGATGGCAATTCACTTTGGGATGGAGATGCAGTCAGGGATGGATCCCTGCTCCAGGCACTGCAGTATTTTCCAGCCACACAGACACAGGGGAGAGGAGCAGGCAGAAAACACACACATAAAAGTGTGGCCGCATCATTCACATCATCTCACTAACCATTTGCTTCCCCACCAGCTGTTTCCAGTGCTCCCTTTCCATCCCGCATTCGTTCTGGGACCAGCAGCTCCAGGAGGCTTATGGCAGGGAATGTGTCCTCATGCAAGTCCACTACAGCAGCTACAAGCAGCAAGCAAAAACCCAACTGTTTCCCATCTTCCTTTCCAGAGGGTAATCAAATTTGATACCCCAACATCTACCAATGTTCAAGTAGTCAGAAAATAAGAAACTTATTTAAATAAACAATTTCACTCTTGCGTGGTCAAGCCGGATCTCGTAAGGCGTGCGGAGCTGCTCCTCAGCTGGTACGAAGGATTTCGGTAAAGGATATTTGCTCAGTGATAACAGCCCTGGGGAGTAAAAGCCAAGCCTTATGACAGGTCAGGGAAGCTGCCTGCCAGCGTGGCTGGCCAAGCAGCACCTCCAGCGAGCTCTCACTCATGGTCCTTGCAAAACACATCTTCAGTTGCCACCAAAGGGGAAAAAAAAGTATAATAATAATAAAAAACCCTGATTTTACAGAAAACTAGAAAGCAGAAAATGCCACCAATTAATAGCTCCAGGCTTTATCCTGCATACCAGACCTCGGGCTGTTTTGCAGCCATCTCTACCTGGTTTTAAACCTGCACCACTTGCCCCATGAGACACGAAAACCCCCTGCCCAGGTGCACAGCCACCACAGTGGATTTCAACTTTGAGGGAGCATCCCTGGCTTCAGGGAGATTCTCCGAGCAAGAGAGGGCTCAGGATGCCCAGCCCTCAGCGCCCTTGAAATAGCTTTCCAGATTGAGCGATCATGGTAATTAAAACGGAGTCAAGTGTCATGGCAGAGCAACAGCTAAATTACAGGTCTGAGAGGTGGGGAAAGGCACGCATCTGACTGCCTGACAATCAAAGATGGTAAATGAAACTCTGAGCTCCGATACACTGTAATTGCACCCCAATCTGAGAACAGACAGGAATAGAAATTTGCCTCCAAAAAAAAAAAAAAATCATGTTGCAATTTAATTTCTCTCCCTTTCTAATCCATAGTTTGAAATATAAGTATTTTAAATTACGATGGGTGATACCTCTGTAGGCCTGAGGTTGTTGAAAAAGGAAAGGGAAAATAAAATGTTATGTGCTAAGTAAACCTGGGCTATCTCCGGCAATTTATATTCCATGAAATTACTCACAGGCAGTGCCCCAGGAATTGCAGCGAGTGAGGTGAGCACCAGAGTTTCAGCTCACTTCCACACAGCTCCTCACCTTCCTACAGGACGTCCATCGCCCAGCCTAAAAGTCTCCCAGCTCATCACCAGGTGTCTGTCCTTCCTGCTGGGCAGGGACAACCAGCTGTAAAAGCACCCGACCGGGCAACCATTTCAGCGCCACCTTGTTTAGCTACAAAAAGCAAGTCGTTGCACCCAGGGCCTCTCTAGAAACCGAGTGAGACTCCGGCAGTGGAGCTGGTGGTGGCCCTGCACAGCTCTGACGACACTCAGCAGAGGACAGTGTTGCTCACACGCGCTGGGAAACGCTGCAACTGCGTGGGCAGCATATGCTACAGTGGACACATTTAGAAGCACTTATACTGACACTTTTAAAAATACATTTATTTTACACATCTACTACTTCGAGAGATTGGGTTGGGTTTTTTTTTTTTTAATTATTCAAAATAACACTCTTTCTCCCTGCTAAAATGTGCTCTGTGTAGCAATCAGAGTGAAGAGCAATCTTTTGGTCTTTCGTCTGTGCAGAACCTCTAAAAAAAAAATAAATAAAAATCAATAAATTATAAAACCTTCCTTCCACAGCCATCTGCTCACAGAAGGAAATCCCCACTATATATGTCTCCTTGCAGGGCCAGCTAGGAGGGTGCAGGGCAAGAACAGGTAACTAAGCGATAATTTCAAAAGGATCCATGGAAGTTCTTTGTTAAAACACCACTAATAAACAAGCACAGTTTCCACCAGAAGTTAAGAGGTTTTCTGGAGCACACAGGTAATTCTGAACTGGCAGACCTCTGCAGCCTGGAAACACACCGGAATCCATTTGTAGGACCTGGGAGCATTTCTGGGAGCTGTGTTTCAGCACACAAGATCCTCGTGGCTCATGGGATGACCGAGCCATTTGCCCTTGTTGGCAGCAGATCATCGTTAAATACGTTAGGAAAATACTTAGGGAAATACTTCCCTCCTATCTCATTTTTACAGAACGGCAAAGCTGGCCTTGGAGGATGACTTCCTTAATTTTTTTCCCCCCAAAACGCAGAAAAATTACTAACAGACTCGAGTAAATTGATACTATCAATTAAGTCAGCAGCACGGTTGCATGGAAATGAAGCTTAAACATCAAAAGCAAAGGCACCCGTCCAAAGTAGGTATCTGGTACCACCGATCTCTCGCCCAGGTCACGCACGGAGATTTAGCTGGTTATGCAGGTTTGTGGCTGCAAGATTTGCATTTTCTTTGTCACTTATTGAGTGAGGGCTTTGTTGATTTATTTATTTAAATCAGATTTCTCTCGTGTGCCTAAGCCACGACATTCACACCGTGCAGACTTGTCAAATCTGATTGGCAGGGCATGAAATAGCAATACCTAAAAACAGCAGCGAGGGAGAGTCTCACTCCGCATCCCCCCCAAAAGCTCCCCTGTGGGGCTGCTGAGAGGTGGGGACCCGCAGGGCTGGGTCTGACAAGCTGGTGTAACGTGGACACTGTTGCTGTCGCGGGGGTACCAAGACCAACAGCAGAGGAGCTGAATCCGTGTTCCTTGGAGGCTGCTAATTGCAAGTGGTTTGCATTTGCTGTCAAGGCAGAGGTAAAGCCCAAGAGCAGCCTTTCTGCACTGGAGTATCAGGGTCACGTCACCAGTGGGATCCAGTGCCAGCCTTCAGAAGCGACAGCAACGGGCACCGTAAGAAAATCCCCACCACTTCCAGTTTTCCTGTGAGCTCTGGGCACAATCCTAGTCCCGCAGAAGCGCGTGGGCGTTTTGCAACTATTCCCAGTAGATGTAGATCTGTTCTCCTCTCCTTGTTCCCTTACCAGCTCTGCTTGGCATCCCCTCCTTCCCTCCGTGCTCCTTCCCCGGCGGGAGTTTGTGCCGGGGTCAGCGCCCGCAGCCCCGGGCAGGGCTTCACCACCCGTCCCGCGCCCTCCTCGGGGCGTGCGTGGCAGCTGGAAATCAGCCGGTTTCCAGCAAGCAGCCGCCCAACTTGCCTCCCACACCAGCAGGGATCGCCGGCTCCCGGAGCCGGAGCATCCCATGGGAAACGCCCGCCGGGCCCCCCGAGCTGCCGGGAAAGAGCGATTCGGGAGCGCCGGCGTTCCCAACCTGCGCCTTTAAATTCGTTTGCACCATTACAAGCCGTTTGGCTAGCTGCTTAATTGCAGCCATCTCTCTGCCTCTGCCTGTCTCGGTCCGACACCCACAGATGCGGCCGCCCACGCAGCCGCCCACGGCCGGCCCACGCTCTGACTCACGCTCCCACCCGCTCTCAAAAAAAAAAAACAAACAAAAAAACCAAAAAAAAAACCCCACACAAAACGACAACACACACCAAACCACCCTGCTCCCCGCCGAACGCAAACGCGCCCTTCAAACGTGTGCTGCCACTTTGATCTATTTCCATAGATTCCTGTGAGTCATCCGATCCGGCTCTGATCTAAACCCAGTAGGCTAGAGCCTGCATGTACGTTGCTTTGCATGAATTTGACTTGCAACGGGGAGCTGACCTTGCTGTAACGCACGGGCGGGCGGGCGAGAGCCAAAAATGCCCGGGAACTACTTCCAGGAGTGGATTGCTTACTTATCCAAAAAAGAATAGTAGTCATTTCCTATCAAAAAGCCCTATTATGCTCTAAAAAAATTAAATTTTTTACATTTTATATATATATATATATATATATCTATCTCGGGGATAGCATTATTCTGAGGTACACGGCCACAGGGATGCTCAGAAACCCTTTCCATCAAATCCCCTCGCAGCGCTGTACCACGCAGCCTTTTCCCACCCCTACCACCTCGATACCCTCTCCCTCGCTTTGCAGATGGCATCACGGTGGTGCCAAGGCTTAATGTGCCCATTTCAGCAGGAGCGGGAGCCAGCCTGCCACTAGCACTACAGCTTAATTAAGGCAGCGGGGACGATCAGACCTGGACACCCCGGGGGCTGTGTGATTTGGCTGCTGTCGCAGGGGAAGGCAATAATTACACCCAGGCTACCACCGAGGTGCCGCGCTTGTCAAAGATGTCGCACCTACTATCCAGCAGATTTGTGGTCCCTCGTTACCCCAAATCCGGGTGCCCCAGGTGCACCCCAAATTCCTCCCAAGCGGGTATTTTCACCTGGCAATCTATCCACAGGTAGTGCCTGCGGGTGAATCCTTGAAAGCCACCGGGGAACATTTCCAAGCCCGCGATCTCTTCAAGCCGGGATGTGGTTCGGGGGGATGCTGACGTGGGTACGTGTGGGTACTCAGGGGATGCTCGTTCCCATCTGGAAGCTGTTGGCCAGGTGACTCCAGCCTGTGCCTGAGCTAACCCCCCTGCCCCTCCACTCCCAACAGGCAGGGCCACTGGCACTTGACCCCGCAGGTGTACCCTCTGCCCTCATCTGCCTGCAAATATTGCTGATAAATCCACTCTTATTATTCTCATTGCCTCTCTGCGGCAGGCGGGCGGGCAGGATCCCTTCCTGAACGCTTCGCAGGCATGTAGCAGATGGTGCCTGTCACTAAAAGCAAATAAACGCTTTGGTGCCCTGATTTATCTGCACAAATACCACCTGAATTATCGAGGACAGGAGGCCCAATTAGAAATGCCTCTCTTAGTGGCTTTGCACTTGGTGGCAATAAGGGCGAAGCACACAGAGTTCGCGCTTTTACAGAGCGTATGTTGTTTCACTATCGATAGCTTATTTAGATTTGCACAGATGCATTTGAAAAATAAGGAAAAAAAAAAAAAAAAGAGGAAAAAAAAAAAAGGGAGCGAAGCCAGATGGGTTTCATGAAGTTGTCACAAGGATCATTCCAAGACATGCCTTAAATGCTTAATATTAAGGAAAAAAAACAAAAAAGATGGGAAACTAGGAGCCTACACCTGAGCTTCCTGAAGTCGGTGGCAAAGCTCCTGTCATCTCCCTGCAAGAACAGGGCTGCAGGCGTGCAATTAGAGACAGGAGACCCAGGGCCAAATTGCTTCCTTTTGCTCCCTAAATCCAGATTAACTCCCTTCTGCACAGCAGATTAGTAACTGAAAGCCGAATCTTGCTGCTAGATTCGAAGCTTCCCAGTGGCTGAAGCTTGGGCTTACCCTTTTATTTTCTCCACCCACCCCTCCATCCATCCATCCATCCTCCTAATGGGTCCCAGCGTTGCCGTCACATCCATCTCCCCCTGCAAAGCGCAGCCCGGTGTTAAAGGAGCACCAGGAGCCAGAGGTTGGTTTAAACCAAGTCGGTGGGGCCGGGTGCTCGCTGCCCTCGGGGGGGCTGATCCCAGCTCTCCCCAGCAGCCGGCGAGAGGGGTGGCACCGTATCTCCCCGCCGTGCATCACGGCGAGCACCGCGTGGTGCAGCCCCGGGAGCGCTCTGGTTATTATTTCAAACTATCTCGGACTAGTGACGCACAAAATTCAATTGGGTAATTTGTCTCAGGCGTAACATCTGCATCGGGAAGGTGACCAGCCCTGACCACAAAATACAGCCGTGCCCCAATCCTGGACACTTCAAAAAGACCAAAAATAGGCTGAGCGGCCCGGGGAGCTCGGCAGGGCTCAGCAGGCAGGAGTAACACCCCACCAGGCATTTATTTTTTTTTTTTCCTAGGAAACATGTAATTATGTAGCACTTCAGTACTGAACAACCCCTTCTCCCTTTTTTCCCCTTCTTGTTTTTGTTCATTTTCTTTCATTTTGTTTTTGTTTGTTTTCAGGAGAACTGGGGGAGGAGGAAGAGAAAGGCATAGAAAAAACATTGCGTGATTTGATTTCAATTGCACTGCACTTTCCCCGTGCTTTTTTGTGCTCGATGGGAGCAACGTGTGCAAGTCGGAGAGAACAGCACGTTTCACCAGCCTGAAAAACTATTGCCTTGGGCCTAAACCAAATTTTCACCAGCTTCACTGGAAGCTGAATCAAGTCTTTTGAGTAGCCAGAGCTGCAATCTGTAATACCGGGGGTTTTAAGGAGGAGATATTCTATGGCAACTTAAGTCTCAACAGTCTCAAATATTTTTTAGCACGCTGATGGCCATCGAGCTCAGAGAGCAGCACGCAGCCCTTGCTGGTCCCTTGCAACGCTTCCAAGAGGGAAGCAGTAAAGCAATCAAGGTTCAAGAGGGAGACCTTTTGTCTTCCAGGTCTATGAATGATACGCAATATATTAGTAGAATCGAAAAGAATCATAAAAACATATGGAAACTGCCCGTTTTCCACCCCCTCTTACTCCTAACATCAGCTCTAAATGATACAACCCAGAGGAGCTGCAGTTAAAACGCAGTTATTTTTTTCAATTATTTCCATAAGCGCCTTATTTATTTAAGATCAAGACAAATACTACTTGCATGCCGGCTCCGCCAGCATTAATCATCTCCTACATCCTGGGCTGCTGGGGATGCGGGAGGTGGAAGGAACGTGACAGCCGCACGCGTGGGCGGGTGGGTGGGTGGGCAGGTGGTGGGTGTTTGCCTGTTGGAGCAGAGGTTTGCAGCAAGCCAGCAGGGATGCTAAAAATTCAGAACCTTCCCAGTGTCTTGCACAACGCTCCCTGTTCATCTATATATTAATTTTTTTAAAGTATCCCTTCTTCGAAATTTTATTTGCCACCAAGATGCATATTGTTGGGGTTTTTGGACTGAACCTCTCTTGGGATAAGGTGAGGCATTTGCTTCTCTTTGGTGGAGGCTCACAGGTCTGTGGTCTTTAAACACCTATTTTCAGGCTTACCTCTGCACCATGGCTGAAGCATCTTAGCACTTGATGGCTCTCACCACCAGCCCTCCCTCTCCATTCATGGAATCACAGAATCATCAGAGTTGGAAGGGACCTCGAGATGATCTAGTCCAACTCCCCTGCCAAAGCAGGATTGCCCAGAGCACATCACTCAGGACGGCATCCAGGCAGGGCTTGAAGATCTCCAGAGAAGGGGACTCCACACCCTCC
>JAOXNO010000078.1:25480425-25493797 GCA_028565335.1 Limnodromus scolopaceus | reverse complement strand
GCACCCTCACCCTAAAGAAGTTCTTCCTCATATTTGAGTGGAACTTCCCATGTTCCAGCTTGTGCCCATTGCCCCTCATCCTGTCACTGGGAACCACTGAAAAGAATCCGGTTCCATCCTCCCTCAACCCACCCTTTAGATACTTATAAGCATGAATTAGGTCTCCCCTCAACCTTCTCTTCTCCAGGCTAAAGAGTCCCAGCTCTCTCAGCCTTTCCTCAGAAGGAGCAGCAAGGTTTTGGGCATACCAAACGGCTGCGGTTTTCCATGCCTTTCCCTCTGTTTTGGCAAGAGGTGTATATTAAAAGCCCAGGCACCCTTGGTGCCATCACCACCCACGGCACCCGGCGTTCTCCTCCGCTTCCCCGAAGGCAGGCTGCTGCCCAGAGCCAGCGGGTCTGGCCAGGGGAGGCAGCCGGGGCGGAGGGGAGAGGGCTGCTCCGAGAACCTGTCAGGATGTGTCACAACAGGCGGCGTGTCGTGCCTCACCGCTTCGTCGAGCAACAAGCAGGAGAGAGAGAGAGAAGGGAGGGAAAAAAAAAAAAAAAAAAAAGAGATTCAGATCTAATATGTGAGTGGGCCGGTATGTGCAAAAGAGATGAATATGAAGTAAAACATGCTGGATGCTACAGTAATAACCGGGCGCACGCGGGAGAGGCTGGAAGCGAGCCAGGGAGGGGAGAGACGGGAGGGATGCTGCTGAGCTCAGCCGCTGCGTGGTGGAGAGGCAGGAGATCCTCAGTGAGCACAAGGTGGGATCCCGTGGCTGCTGACACCGCTCCGCCAAAACCAGCTGGAGCTCTCGGCCACGTCACACACACCCCCCCCCGCCAAGGCCGGCACCGTGTCCCCTCCCGGGATCAGCGAGGTGGGAGGGGGGGCTCACAAACCACCTGGGGAGTTTCATTTTGGGTAGAGGAAAAGGCTGGATTTCTTTTTTTTTCCCCTTAAAAATAAGGCAGCTCCTATACAGGCATTGGGCAGAGCGGAGAGAGGAGTGACTTCAAGAGGCCATTGCGCAATGTAGGAACCCATCCCCGATACTTCTCTATTAACGGGGGCACCACCTCATGGTTTGTTCTTTTTTTTTTTATGGGGCGGTGCTGGACCTTTCCATGCGGAACCCAAGGGCCCCTTGGGCACCGATTTCACGTCCCCTTTTGGGGACAAGCAGGAGGAGGGCTGAGGTCTCAGGCAGGACCCGCTGGTGAGCGGCATCCCGGTGCCTGCGCCCCCCTGCCCTGCCCGGCCCGTGGGCGGCAGGAGGAGGAGGAGGAGGAAGGGCTGCCTTCCCGAGAGCCCGTGGGTGTGCGACGCGGCCCCTTTTCGGCAGCCAAACCACACATTTACGAAGCGCAAACTTTTAATGGTGCCGGGATGAGTCATTACGGGGTTTCAAAATGCATAAATACGATCACGTCCTAGTTCGGTGTGTCACCGACGAGCTGCCCTGCGCCTCCGGGGTTACTCGGCTCTGCAGAAACCTTGGAAATTCCTGCCCAACCTTGTGATGAAAAAATTCATCTGCATTTGTGTCACTGCATGCAAAGAGTTAATTATTTTAATTTTAATTTTATTTTATTTTATTTTGGCACTGGATTTTGATGGAGGCTTATGTGCAGCTTTACAACCCAGTGCTGCTACGTTTTGCACCTCCAATTTACAACCGAGTAATAAGTAAACACAAGATTTTTCTGGCTACGTAGGGTTTTCCAAGGTGATTAAATAATTTTCCAAATAGCTCTGAGAGCAAAGCTGTCTAAAATCCCAAGGTAATAGGAAATTAACTGCATACACGCACGCTCTAAAGATATAGGAGGAATTCAAATTTAACTGAGAAGCAATATAAAATATTTAAGAAAGCAAACAAAATCGAGTAAGAGCGGTGCAATGTAAATTAAATCTGCCCAAATGAGCAGCGACTGCCTTCACTGCAGCAGCCCCTCTGGGGGTCTCCACACGGGCACCAGGCTCTGCGTGGCCTCTGCTCTGCCACAGAGAGGGGAGATGTCCATCGCAGATGAACATGCTTTAAAGACCTCCGAATATTTTGTTAAATGGCCAAAAGCGAGGCACCAACTCTTTCAGCATCTCCAGCCGCAGCCCCCTTCCCCTCAAGAGTGGACTTACCCGAAGAAGAGGGAGTCAGGAGCATCACAGGTTGGACTGGGAGGGGTGGTTTTGGGGTGAGCAGCTGTCATCACCACCTGATGACTTGGCAGTAGCCTATGTTAGGGCTTCCCAAGCTTTTCCATAGCGGGAGCCACCTCCATCGCCTCCCTAAGCCCCAGGGCTGCTGCCCGCTGGAGCTACCAGCTTGGACGGGGATGGGCAGCCAGCCTTGACCCACCTCCTTGGGTGGGAACTGCAGCCTGAAACCAGGTGAGATGGGACCTCACCCTTCACCAGGGCTGCAGGTGCAAGTGATGGGTCTTGCCTGGGGACCTTCCCTGGGCTCAGGCAGACTTTCCCCCCAGCACAGCTGGGTGGCCGGGCAGGGGGAGCATAGAGCCACAGGAGGAAGGGCTCTGGAAAGCCATCCCTCCTGAGCAGCTCGAGGAAATTCATATTTCGTGTTCTGCTCCTTCTCTGCCCACGGAGTTCTTTCTCGTGGTGGTGCGTAGGTGTATGTGAGGGATTTATCCTTTCCCCACTGAATCACTGCAGCACAACATCTTTTCAGCCCTTCTGTACAGCAGAAAAGAGCCTCATGGCATTTCTCCTTTTTCCTCCTTCAGGAGACAGCCAGCGAGCTCCACAGCCCGACCCCTCCCAGCCCTGGCAGAGACATGCCTGGGGGAGGACAGAGAGACCCCCTCCTGCCGGCCGGCACCCCGAAACCACAGCCCAGCCCGCCTGTGGCCAGCATGAAGGTGCTAAGGATGCTGCCAGTTTTTCAGCTGGAAAAAACCTCTCCGCACTCAAGGGAAGGAGTAGAATGGGGCGCCCCGGGCACGGTGGCCTCTCCCCACCACCTCAGGAGCCCAGATCCGAGCCAAAGCGTTACCAAACCCCAATCACTGCAGTAACGAGCGTTTGTGCTTTAACCAGGGAAGACATTTCATCACCAAGTCTGACACTGGTGTTTGCGTACGGGTTTTCTCTATTTCAAAAATAAAACGTGGAGGAAATGAGTTCTGCAGCTGTTGTCAAGGGCAAAGCCACCGCCAGGAGGAAAGGCATGGCCACGAGCGGATGGTCTCTCTGCTGATCCCCATATAAGTTCCTGACTTAGAAAAAAGACACAGGAGCTTTAGGCAGGTAGCCAGCAACAAAAATTTAAATGACGCTGAGCTTTTTTGGCTGCATGAGAAAACAAGCACCTCCTGAAATTTCAAATTAACATTAACGACCCTTCTGCAATAATTGTTTAATCCAACAGTGCTTTCCTACTCACAGCGTTAAGCTTCACAGCACCTTGATGAGACACCAGCTGGTGGGTCTGATGGAAGTCTGTGGGCTCTAGGCAGGACCGTGCCTGTCCAGCACCACTCTGCTTTTATTGAACTTCAGTCAGTCACTGCTTGGCCCAGATCAAGCTAAAAAAATAATTATCTATAGGTTTTCCAGTTATACCTGTGTGCAGTTTAGAAGATTGATAAATAACTTGTGCCATATTCTGTCCCATCAAGCCATAAGTGCCTAGCCCCTTCCTTCCTCCTCCTCTTTCCTCTCCCAGAATAGGGCAAGTTGAGACTGGAAGAGCAGACAAACCCCAGCAAACATTAAGCCATTGGTTCTGATTTCCCACATTTCATCTCCTCTGGGCTGGGAGAAGGCAGGAGGGATTGCACCCAACTCTTGGCCATCAGGCCAAGTGGATTCTCCCTTCTGCTTTGAATGACACCTGACTTTTATGTCATCTCAGCAACCTGGGTGCTTTGGAAGGTTTTTGGAGGGGTTCTCCCCAACTTCTCTTTGATATTTTTGCTCCCTGGTCTGTTTCTCTTCTTTTTTTTTTTTTTTTTTTTTTTAATAGCCCATCTCCCATTCAGCTTCTGATATGAGTGAATGATTCTGATGATGAATGATTCTCCCATTCTGATAGTATCTTAGCACTTGACTATCAAGATGTGGGCCTGGGCTGGGGAGCGATGCTTTGTCTCCTGAATTCCCAAAGACCACTTGTAACTGCCTGGTACCAGCACACACAAAAGCAGGTGTGCAGGAGGTGGAGAGGGCACTAAATGAGACTGCCATCTGCAGACCCTGCCGGGGTTTCAGTTCCTCCCTCTCCTCCTTGGCCCACCCAGGCCCCGCACGTAAGAGACCACCCATAAACGAGGACTCAACCACAAGAGCAGGAAAAGGCTTCCTCCCGTGAGAGCTGCAGTTCAAGCGACTCCCTCCTCCCCTATCCCCAGGAAATTAACACCTGCTTTTAGAAAACACAGTTGGGAAAAAAAAAAGAAGAAGGAAAAACCCTGGGGAAACTAAAGAGTTCTCACGGTGAATTTTATTTTGTAAGCAACAATATAAACATGTGAATAAGAACAGGCATGGTTTGCCGGGCTGGCCTTTGATCCAGAGGACCCTGAATCTAGCAACCCTTCCAGAGCAGATGAGGGCAAGCCTTCCCCTGCGCCTCCGGAGACCGGCCAAGTTGCAGTCCACCAAGACCTTTGTCATGGAAAGACCAATGCTTGAATATTTGCAATTACCAAATGTATGTGCAATCTCGGAATGGACCTCCCACCTTCCCCCCCCCCCAGGTAAAAAAGAAAAAAAAAATAATAAATCATACAGCTGCAAACCTGTAAAAAAACAACTGCTTCCAGCTTATTGAGACTGAAATGGCCTGTTGGACTATAAACTGAAATATCATTCTAGAGATAACCAACTGGTTGTGACATAAAGTACTGTATTTACAACTCAAAAATATAACTGTTATATACTTTTAATTTATAGCAAATTTAATACATTAGTGTTTACAAAATAGATTCTGGACTCAACTGAAACAGCGTGCTGCTTAGCAAGTTCTTTTTCCTTCCTCTCACTTTAATCGAAGAGACCAGCAAGCTCAAGAGCTTCTTCTGTGATCCGGGCACAACTTTTGCTCACGCCAGATGTTGAAAAAACCAGAACACTTCCTGCATCTCTAAAGTCTCGTTGCTTGGCACCTTCTGTCACTCAAGCTGTACAGTTCAAACCTTAAGCTGTCCTTTTAACAAGTTCCATACACGTCTCATGAAAGCTACTCAGATACTACCCAGGGCACTGGCTAACGTTACAAACTGAAGAAATATCTTATCCGTAGTACTAGCTCACACAACAGGAAAGAGGAAATATAACTACACATTCAATCTCTTATTTCTAACAGCAAAGCTGCAAACTCCATTGCTTAAAGTAAGATACTTCAGTAAGTGAAACAGTACCATACAGTTCAAGAAACATTTTTTTTTTTTTTAAAAAAAAACCAAACATTTTAATAGTATAAAAAGTTGTTTACTGGTGTTTCTACTATAAAGCTTTGTTCCACAAATCAAAAGTGATAAAATAATTAGATACGTTTACAGTGATAAGAGACTGCAGTGTAGACATTTCAGCTCACATTTTGCTGACCGTTCCAGTACAACGCAGACTGTGACGGGGGCGTTAATACACATCTATGACACAGAGCGAACTGCAGACGTGAAGTGCACACCTGAACATGGAAGTTTACCCACTTGGCATGGGAACTTTTCTTCAGCCCTCCCTTTACCCCCTCCAGAACACGTCGTAGGCAAAAAACTGTATTCAGAAACTGAGGCATATAACCGTTTTGACCGCAGGGGAGCAACTCTTATTGAGGGAGTTGCGCAGAGGAAAAAAGGATGCACACAAACACACCATGGTAAACTCCAAAGTTATATGCCGACTACTACTCCTTAGATAAAATGACACCTGCAAAAGTGAAAAATGTACAAAAAATAAAAACTGTCAAATAAATAAAAGAATACAGATGTTAATTAATCACATATATAAAGAAACGTATTGGCATACTGTATGCAGTATACGGTATATTCATAGAATCATGTGGGCTGGACAGCACTTAATAAGGAGCCACATGCTAAAGACATAACTCCTTGTCTCTCTCCTCCAAAAGATCTTACGGTTTCTGGATATCAAGTGCAACCTTTTACACCGATGCATAAATCCTGCATCATATTTCATCTTTGCCACACCTAGGATGCATTTATTTTTTTTTTTTTTTTTTAAAAGATCCAGAGAGAAGTCCAAAAAAGCGATAATGGTCTGAATCACAATTTCTGCAGCCCTGTCCATGCTACTTGGTCTCTTGGGTTTCCTACCAAATGAGGTTTTAGTAATTGTACGCTATATAAAACCGTAGTTTTTTCCCCAATGGAATGGCAGCCAATCATTCGGACTCTTCCATACTCTAACTGGCGTTTTCTACACTCCTGAACTGTAGGTAGGTATTATGCTGTAAGTGTGTTACACAAAGGCTGCTGAAACCATTGAAAGTGATGTAACGATAGTTAAGTGTCAAGTACGTCCGCTATAATACAGAATCAGGGTCTAGGTCTATCAAATGCTATATCCACATAACATTTTAAACCATGACATATTTTATGCATTTTTCTTTTTTTTCTACAAATATTGTTGCAAAGTTGCTGTTAATTGTGTCACAAGGTTCGCATTCCTAATTCTCCAAGGATTTTCAATTCAAATGTTTAACAACCATATGTACGCTAGGTACACTTAAAGTAGACACTGAAATTTCAAGTAAAATGAACTGTAGCCACATCTACTGGACTCAATACACGTCCCGACATCTAGATTTACTTTGATAAGTTATACAAATACATAATACATTCTTAAATAATGAAGACCCACAATATTAATTTGTGAATCTTCCCACTTTATAAAACCACTTTTACAGGAATGTTTATCCACCTGTATTACTGTTTTAGTTTGCAGTGTCTCTTGCTTTCCTGTTTCCACAGATTACTGTACCAGTTCTTAGGCTTTGGCTATTGAAATCTTTTATTTGAATGAGGCAACACTGGTTATTAAGGCTGGTTTTTTTTCTCTTGTGAAGTTTCATTCTTTACTATGACACCATTTTCCAGAGCAGAATGACTATCTCGTGTCTTCGGGTTCTGTTTTTATGACCTTCCTTTCTATGTTGTTAAAAGCCGAATGAGGAAAATCCTTTAAAATACCAAGGCCTTCTGCAGCAAGAAAAGAAAGAAGAAGAAAAAAAAAAAAAGATGTTAAAATCACTGCTTAGAAACAAATATATTCTGTTCTTAACTCAAGAAAAGGGTCCATGAACCATATGGATACTAACAGTTGAACCCATAAATTCTGCCTCTTCCTACTGGGCTTGAACCCAGCTGGGTCAGAACCGCCTCAGTTACGCTGCAGTGAGGACAGAGTAATCACCGCTGATTTACTTCAATCTGCTCTGGGAGCACTGCACTCTTCACTTGCATTTTGAAAGGGAACTGGTAAAAATCCCCAACTAGAAATTTCACTAGGTGAATCATCACTGGGACAAACTGCAAAACAGGTGAGCTAAGAGTGCAATATACCAAAGTGGAAGATGCAAGATTCCGCCCAGTCTTCAAAACAACTACTTTTGCATCTTTTCTTCCAAATAACCTCCTTCCCATCGCGTCTTCCAAACTCAGGTAGGATTTTATTATTCCTAAAGTTGTGAGACTCTCAAGAACTCCTGGCTTTATCTCAGTCCACCCAGTATTAAACTGAAACCACCCATACAGATTTCCCAAAGGATTCTTGCTGTCTTCTAACAAACTTAGAATGAGTTTCTCCCAATGCCAGAGGTAAACCACAAGTTCGCCAGTGGGCAGAAGTCAGTGAATGGGAAACCCAGTTCAAAAGACTTACTGCATGATTTTGTTCCCAGTGCAGAAAGCGCTAGGTCTTTATAAATCGGAATAAAAAGTCTTTTTCCTTTATAGAGAGTGAAGCCATGTTATAATCAGACCGCATTACAATGACAGCACCGCAAGTGTTTAACAGCAGTAGCTCGGGTCAGTGCTGCTCTCTGAGGACAGACACACGCTTGTTGGAACCCAGTTACAGCATCCTCTAAACTTTTCCCAGATTAAGTAACGCTCCCCCAAGTTTTGTCCAAAGCCTTGATGAAAAGGTTACACAGGAAGCGTGCCAGGCTGCGCGACCGGCTCCTTCACTCGGAGACATCAGGTATTAGTAAGGTGCATCACCGGCTTTGTAAGAAACGGGGGGTAATTTACAGGGGACAGCACTAACCTGAGGACTGGGATTTTGCCTCGCCACTGGGATAAAGCCGGATCAAATCACTGCACAGAGGTTTTCCAACGTGCTGCTCTCCATCAAGTGAAATGTGCTGCAACTGTCTACTTGGCAGATTGGACATTCGGAGATTCAGCGGTCTTTCACCTGGAAGTTGTTCACAGTGAAATGTTGACGCATTAAAAACAAAGCAACATTAAAAAGCAGGTAGAGACCTTAACGACATACTAATTCTATCAGCAAAACCACATCCTAACTTACAGCTGCTCAGGGAAGACTTCTAGCAAAACAAGGCTTATGTAAATATGCTGCTTTGCAGACCATTCCACAGGCACTGCTAGAAAGGGATGCTCAGCCATCCAAAAAAAAAAATTAAAAAAATAACTCTCTTATTCCACTCAGAAAACCCTTTGAGATCCTAAAAATTCCCACTCCCAGTGCACAATGGATAAACAGTATAAAGAAACTTGCACTACCAAGAAGAGCTGAACCCACACACCTAATTCTTCCTGTGTACTTGTGTACCGCACCGCTTGACACCAACGACACATTGCTACACGCAAATGAAAACCTATGTTTTAATGCTTACTTTTATTGCCTCCCTTAATTTCTCCCCCTACTGCTTCTCTTCCCCCCTCCTTAAACAAGCTAGCATTTAAAAAACAGATACAAGAACTTCTGCTTGTATTTCTTGTGTTTGTAACATTTCATCTCATTTCATAACAGTAAAAAAAGAAAACCAAACAGAAGCAAAACAAACAGTCCTAAAATTAATTCAAGCTAAGGAATAGCCAGTTGGTAAATCAAAGAGAAAACCACAAAACGGTAAGCGTTTTGAAGAATAACAAGCTACTAAGAACATCTCTAGAATCTGCTTAGTTTTAAGTAATTTACATTGCCCGCTCCTGAGGTTTTGTTCCTAGACTGCAAAGAGGTAAACAAAAAAGGGTACCAACTACATTATCTGCTTTACTTTCAATTTCCACAGAGCAAGAACACAAATGAAACAGAATCACAGAATCCTCATGGTTGGAAGGGACCTTTGAGATCATCGAGTCCAACCACAAACGCAACATCCTGCTCTATTTTCAAAACTTAGGATAAACCTAGAGCCAAGTTCTGTCCTCAATTAACAGTAGTGCACCCTACCTTCTTCCCTCCCACATTATCCATAGGGAAAGCAGTTTGCCCAGACACATTAGAGTAACAGAGCAGAATCTGACTGTACATCTGATTGCATTATTTAGACTGTAAGCACTTCAGGGCAGAGATCTTGTCTTGTCCATTCAGGGTTCAGGTGTTCTACACTAGATAAATAACACCGCTGACAAAGGTTGCATCATATCAAAGGCATTTGCTAGCAGCAGCGCCGTGCCTGGAAGCTACCCTACCTTGTCCATCAGCATTATCTAATGACATGCCGTTGGGGCTGTGCTCTTCCGAGTTTTGTCTGTAACACCCTGTGGAAAGACGTCTCTCTAATGCAGCCTGGTTGCAAAGAAACTCCATCTGTTTTGCCATCACCTTTTCCGACTGCAAATAAAGCAAAAAAAAATTCTTTATATATACATACATATAGTGAGTCAAAACACGGGGAAAAAAATCAGTATCAAATCAAAAAGACTAACAGCCTAGATATAGGTTTTTGTTGACTCATATGTACAGATGTGTGCTTTACAGTTTCTTCAAAACTCTCAAGCAAACAAAATATCTTTGCACCCATAAAGATTTTCATACCGTACATCTGAGTCACTCAAGAATACTTAAAATGCAAGCTGCCCTAGTTCATCCAAGAGAAATGCAACATTAAATTCTCTTCTTCAAAACACACAAAAAAGCACCTTCTGCACTTTAGGACTGCAGGTTGCGTGAAGAGAATCTCAAGAAAAGCAAAAAATAATGTCTTAATTATCCAGTTAGCTCTGTTCAAGTATATGTCTTCACAAAGTATTCCAAGAGCAATGGCAACATCTGCTAAAAACTTATGCCAAGATTTCACCAGACATCTTGGAATCTTTATTTTAGGAAACAGCACTACACAAGCTTAAAAATCTGCCATTCTGAAAGTGTAGGATGACAGTATGTTTGTGGGGGATAAAGGTGTGAAATGTCTGTCTAGAAGAAGAACAAGACCTATACACCTCTAGAGAGTGAAACTACACAATGCAGTGCAACGTGGGAGGAGATGGCGTCTGAATGTTTGTCATTGACTTTAATGCCAAGAGAATTCTAACTTTCAATATAATCTTGTTCTTGAGAATGTAAATAAGCATCTTGCAAAACTAAAAAGAAAATCACAAGTCAAGAAAGTTGATTTAGAAAAGCCACAATGAACATAAGAACAGAAAGTGTACAAACTTAACAGCTGCGATTGATAGGAAAAAAATTCATTTCTTTTTCGGGTAACGCCATAATAGTTTCAACTAGTACAGAGGCCAATTAATTGCAGAGGACTTAACTTTTCTTGGGAGAGGATCGAAGTCCTGACTTCCCACAGAAGTCTGCTTACTCAGCATAGCTTAACAATCTACAAATACAACGGCAGCGTAATAGACCAGCAAAGTCTGAGCTTCTTCAGCACAGCGATGACCCTGACAGCAGGGTAATGATATAACCAGTATTTACTTACTTTGGCTTAGAGCTCATCAAGTTCTGCAGAAGAACACTGGTAGCTCAAGCTTGGTCTTGGGAGGTAGGTGAAAAAAGAAACTATTTTCAAATACTTTACTTTCAAGTATGCTTTAACTTTGCTACTCTGTCACTCCTTTTACAACTTTTGAACTGTAAAATAACTTTCTAAAAGAATAAAACATTTCTTACTCATGCCCTCTCTGTTGTTTAACTGGGATAAAACCAGAATTTTAAACTGCAATAATGCTTCTAATCACCACAGAAAAACCTGTAGCGTTGCAGATACGTTTAAGCTTAAAATGAATCTCTAGTCCATTGTTATGTAGCAGTGACCAATGAAAACTTCAAAGCATATACAAGATGAAAATAAGCTTGCAAAAATTAAGTTCATTTAATCATTACGTGACATCAGAATATATAACATAAGTGCTTTTTGATGTATCACAATAAACAGATTTGTATGACTCTACCCCACTTTGCAACAGAAGAAGGTAAAAGACAGGGTAGCACATCTAGTCTCAGAAAACACGAGTGTAACTCCTAAGTGTAATCTTACATGAAAATTCGGTGATTGCATTTGCCCACATCAGCTACACAAAATAAACTTGTTGCAACTAAGCATAAAATCCCTCCTTGGCAACACCTGGCAGCAGGAGCTCTGTCTTTGCCTCAAGGCCGGGATACGCTGCAGAAAAGACAAGGGAAGAACCGGAAACCCATCTTCATTTATAAAAAGCTTTCCGGATACTCAAAAAACACTGTGCTTCCACCAGGGTAGATGGCATTTAGAAAGGCAATTTATCTTCCCAGATCCAGAGGTTCACAGTTTCCTAAATATATTGGCCTTTCTTCTTACAAGAAATGTCAGAACTGAGGACTCCAAGATCGCCTACTCTATTTCTCAGTAGACTCAGTAGCTTGAACTTTCCATTTATAGCTAATAACGCAAGTAACACAGCACATACTGTACCAATAGTACCCTACTTACTCCCAACAGGCAGTCACGTATTTTCAAGCCTACTACACTAGATCTTACCTCCTTGGAGCTAACAAAGGCAAAGCTGTAGCACTGTCAGAACACTTTCAGAAGGTAAACCCAAATTAAGAGTGATGCAATCACAGCTAAGCTAGGCGGCCTTTCAAAATTGACAGTAATTACTTTAGTCATCAAAACAATACACCAAAATCAATGTACAAAGACACAGCCTCTATTATTCACCATGTAGTGTAATTGGTTTACCTGGGAATTAAGAGCTGTTGAGTCTTCACTCTTTCCTTTAGCCAAAGCAAGTGGCATTTTGTCTTGCTGATAGAGCGTCTGGACTGTGTCCTGGAAATCAGGGTAACCATCCTATTGAGTACAAGAAGAAACCAAACACCAAAGGGATATATTATTGTTTTTTCTTCACCCTCTGTATACTCAGAGGAAAAAAAACCCCACACGTTCCTGAACTTCTGGACTGCGATTTACATGTTTGTGCTACCCACTTCACTGAAGTTGGTGCATAAAACACACACAGCCCCTCTGCAGCAACTGCTGCGTATCTGAAATGGCAAACACAGACAATCCTATCTCATCTGTCACAGTTTCAGGTAAATCCAGACTACTGTTGTCACTGACATTAAGCTAGTTTACATTCAGCCTTGCCAGGCAGGCTTAGGCCTGTGGTTTCTGTCACTCGTCACGGCAGCTTTGGAGATTCTTAAGAAATCAAGTTTATATGTAGTTGGGAATAAGGCACAGCAGCTGGATATACTAACTGTGAGAACCTGAGCAAAGCCTCCTGACATTCAACGTCTTTCACACGGTACCTATACTAGTATCACAAAATGAAATATCACTATTTTAAAAGCGGGGCAGCAAAGACTTTATATACTATGGGAAATCATGATTCAATAAATCTTTCAGTCTCAAACGCTTATGACATGCAAATCTCTCTTGCAGCCTGCATATGTAAAGCAAAGAAAGTTCCTGTGAAAGCCTGCCAGACTCCATTAAAATAAATTAATCATCGAAGCAAAGGTTCAAGATGAGAAATTTATCCTGCCTGGCATTATAAAAGGAAAGCTCATGTAAAATGGGGGAACATCCAGAAGTGTTTACAAAAGCACAGTATAGGTGAGTCTTAACAGGTGAGAAGAAGCTAGAGAGCTTAAGACAGACCCCAAACCTGAAAACAGTGACATCTGTCACTGAGGATCCGTAGAACCAGGTATCAAAAATTACACCTAATTAGGTATATTTTCCTTGATTCTACAGCCACATGCATGGAAATAACATTTTTGACAACAGCTGGACAAATGGGTCCAGCTGGAGAAATGATCCAGGAATGAGAAAAGCGATCTTTCAGAAAAACCCCAAAGGGAAGGACTACAAGGTCCATGCCCTTGACATGGGCGCTGCAGAGCGGTGGTCGGACCCACCTCAGGTGGCCAGACCCACCTCAGGTGGCCAGACCCTCGGTGCAACGCAACGCTAATAAAGCTATAATTT
>JAOXNO010000078.1:25450620-25461356 GCA_028565335.1 Limnodromus scolopaceus | reverse complement strand
GACTCTGGCTCCCTGGAGAGACGAGGCAGAGCATCCCAAATAGCAAGTGTTTGAATACGGCCCTCCATCCTCTCCGCCCCCCACCAAGTGTCCCCCAGGAAGGAAGGACACCCTTAGACCTGGCAATGGACAGGGGTACGTGAGATGGGGGTACACCACAGCCCAGGAGACATGTCCAGGCAATCTGGTGGATGTGGACGTAGTTTTGGTGTTACCACCTACGGGTCTTCAACCTCACCCGTGCCTGGAGAGCTGCCCACCCCTGCTCCCACCGTTTGGGAAGTGTCTCCCAAGAAGGAAGGACACCCTTAGACCTGGCGATGGGCAGGGGTACGCGAGATGGGGGGTACACCACAGCCCAGGAGACACGTCCAGGCAATCTGGTGGATGTGGACATAGTTTTGGTGATACCACCTAAGGGTCTTCAACCTCGCCCGTGCCTGGAGAGCTGTCCACCCCTGCTCCCCACCGCCCCCCACCAAGTGTCCCCCAAGAAGGAAGAACATCCTTAGATCTGGCGATGGATAGGGGTACGTGAGATGGGGGGGACACCACAGCCCAGGAGTACACGTTCAGGCAATATAGTGGAACCCGAAATGCCGAGCAGAAACGGAGTTGATCTTCCATTTTGCCTGCCTTTTCCTTCTTCTGGGGTGCCGGAGCGACACCAGCTCACAGGGACAGCTCGGGGTGCTTGAGGTGGCGGGGTCAAGGACCTCCATCTACAGCTTCAGGAGCCCGCCGCCATGACCCAGCCGTTGCCCGCTGGCAGATTCTTCTCCTTTGTGGGAACTCAGCGTACAAAATGTGATGTGGCCTGAATTCTTGCTCCTCAGGGGAGTCTCCGCGAGGGCAAGGGTCAAAACTTGGTCCCTTTTTTAAGATACTGGGATTTCATTAGAATTTTTTTTTTTTTTTTTAATGCAGATGTACAAAAATCTGTACAAAATACCAAGTGTCAGATCAGGTGAGGAGAAACAATACCATGAATTTATTTACCTGTTGGAGGCTTGATTAAAATACGAGGCTTTAATAATGTAAATCCTGTTTGGTGCAGGTACCAACAGGAAACGGGTGAAATGGGGGAAATACATTCCAGAGCGAGGGAAAAATACGCTTGGCTTGTAGGCAACGTCCAGCTGTTCCTGTAGCCAGGAATCCCTTTTCCACAGGGTTTTCCTTTCAGGTTCCGTGTCCTCCCCGTGGATGCTGTGGGTAGCGGGAGGCTGTCCTGTGACTCGTGGCTGTCTGTCCCAGCGCGGCCCGGCCAGCCGGGTCGCAGACTGACGGATAAAATGGAATTTGCTCTTTCCATTTTTCGAACGGAAGGCTTTGCAGCCCCTCAAGTGAGGAGGAACCTCTGGCAAATCACTGCCACAGAAACGACAGAAATACGCCGAAAAATTAACGTATGATCCGGGAGCATAGTTTAAAAAAAAAAAAAAAAGGTTTTGTGAAGATGCGGGGCTGCGTTCTGTCGCTTGGGAAATGCGAGCGTCTTTTATTTCCTATCGTTTTTATTTTGTAACGCCCAAACTCTAAAAAACTTGCCTTTCTGCCCCAGGGGGGGTATTTTCCTGTTTTTCAATTAGTGGCTGCCACGGAAATTGCCAGCAGGCCCGACGCGACAGTGCCGTGCAGCCTCCCGTGGGGACAGGAGCTGGAGGGTGGCACGGCGGGTGCTGGGGGACCCCTCTGTCTGCCCCCTCCATCGTGTCCCCCCCCTCCCCACACGCACGTGGCAGGGATGGTGGGAGCAGGGAGGGGGGGGGGGCTCCGTCGGCGTTGCGTACCCTGACTTGAGAAACAGGCGCGTTGCTCCCGAGGCTGCTGGCAAATCGATGCCACAAATCAGCAATTGCCCCATCCCAAAATCATCCCGCGGGCAAAACTGCTGCTGAGTGGCCAGGGGGGGATGGGGGGGTGGGGCGTGTCACCCCCCCCCCCGGGAAAAAAAAATTAAAAAGAACCTGTTGCCTGCAGAAAACGGGCAGCATCGCCCGCGCCTGGGCACGGTCAGCCCAGCTTTTGCCCGAAACCGGAGGAAGGGTGGTTGTCTCCTGGGCTTTGGGGTGTGAGGCAGCATCCCCGACGGAGCAGGCGAGGAGGCAGGGGCGGCTTTTCTCCCCGGCAGGCTGTGGTTCCCATGAGAAAACTCCATTGCGCATTGCCCAGCAAAACCACAAAAATGTTCGCAGCGCCGCCTCCTCCCCTCCCACTCACAATGTTTTTTGCATACGCCTCTAGGCGCTACAATCATGGTAATTAAAGCTGTAAAATATTATTAGAATCGCACTTCTATAGACTTTTGGTCCTAAATGGTGGACGTACCGTGCATCCAGTGCAAGGCAGGCGCTCCGATGGGGGAAAGGAGCAGGGAGGGTGCGTGCCACCACGAGAAGTCAAATTTTTGCCTGGGATGCTCAGCGCAAATCCATCCCTTCTCTGGCAAGAAGTTCCCAGGACACCTCTGAAGTCTCCACCCCTGAAGTCCACCCAGTGCCATCCAATGCTGGGACTCGGGCAGAGATCCTGCACACCTGGAACTGTGCGTGCCCACCCTGGAGAGACTGACAGCACTTCTTGGGGGCAGGGGAGGGGGGGGAATTGGGGGCGTTCAAAGGGACATGCAGGGATGCTCACAGCACGTAGCTGAGCTCCTGACAGCTTCCCGGGAACGAGGAGTAGCTCAGCCCTATCCCGGGCTACTGAGTGTGTCAGGGCAGACGTAGGAGGGGGCTGAGGAGACTGTGGCCCCCTCGAGCAGCGTGTGCTCAGGCCAGGGACGGTGGCGTATCTGCTGCAGTCTGGCATCTCGCGCTGGGGAAGAGGAATAGGACAAACGTGCTCTGCTGTCTCCCTTCGCCAGCAGATCTGAGAACGCCGGGCAAAAAGCCAGAGGCAGCCCATGAGGCAAATTGAGACTTCCCCAGCAAAAAAGCAAGGAAGTGTTGCTACAGTATTTTTTAGCACTGTCCTATCCTTAGGATTCAAATACTTTCCTGCCCAGGTACTGCTTCTGCTTACGTCCCCCAGGGGATGGTCCTTCTCCCAAATGTCCTGACATCTGGAGGTAAAAGTCTCCTTCAGAAGATGTCTGCCCAGCACAAATGGGAAAGGCGAGATGGAGAGAGTTCTGGTAATTTTATAGCTGTTTTCATCCTTTTATATCTTGGTTTTGAAATGGCTGTAGTGTACCGAGAGTGGGTAGGTGAAAGAAAGAAATTGTAACGCTAAGAAAATAAATAAATGAGGTGGATCCAGTCATAGAGGTAGCAGAATTTCAGCTCAGAAGACAACCTCTATTTCAGACCTCCTGTCTTTCCTAAAATGCTTGCAAGCTAGGGAATAAATGTCAACTTTTAAGATCCTTACCTAGTGTGAGGACTATCTAGTCTGATCATCTTCATGATACAGGTCCTACAGAGTGCTGAAAAGCTTGTGGGGAGAACGTTCAAGGTAACACACAAAGAGCACACACACACTCCCACCCTTGCACCCAAATAAACCCACCCAACCTTCTATACATGTTTCTCCTACCACTGTGCTAAGATACCTGCGTGGGTGTCATTTACACACAGAAGAGAGAAAAAAGCCCCTGCTTAAAATTCTGGCCACTTCCATGAAGTGACTTGGTTCCTCAAGAACTCCGAAGAATGAGGAACGGGCTCATCCATGGCACGTGCAGATTTCCAGGCAGACACGTTCTGCTGCTCCTCAAGGAACCCCTGTAGCCATTGCTGTTCAAGCAGTCCTGCCCCAGCGGGCTCTGCAGGAGACAGAACATGCTTTGCCATACAAAATTTGCAAGGCTGAGCTGTGGGGGGCGTGGGGAGGTAAAGCACAGGGCTAGAAAGAGGGAAGTGACGGAGGTGCTGTCACCTCTAGGGAGCTGGGAGCAGGGATTATCTCCGCAGAAGTGGCTCCCTCCTTCCTAGCACAGACCTTGCCGGTTCAGTCTGACTCCTTGATGTTCTGACTGATTAAATAAAAAAGAAAAAACCAACAACAACAAAAAAAAAGATTGGAATCACACATGGCATGGGGGACACTTTCATAATATACAGAAGAAATGTGCAGATGATCGGTTCTCTATTTCCTCAGACTCCCCAGATTGCAAGATTGACGAGGAATCTGAGTAGGGTACGAGTGCCACAGAATCAAAGGGAAAGAAAAAAAAATAAAATAAATCAGCAGCGAGCAATTACATTCAAGGAGACAAGACGGCAAGTCAGACCCAGAGGCAGCTCCAAGGCTGCCAACACAGCAGCTGGTACAGCTCCCCGAGGAGCTCCACGCAGAACGTCTCCCTGGTCGGTCCCCAGCCTCTCCGACTGCCATCGGAGGAGCGGAGGGGTGGCAGAGGAGGAGGAGGAGGAGAGGCAGAGCGCAGGGGCGTAGGTGCCGCCTGTCCCCCTCCTCCCAGCAGGTCACCCCTGCTAACTGGGGCACAACGCATGCGGGAGCACTGCTGAAAATGCATGTTGAAACATATTTCTCGGGGAGGCTATTAATGCCTGCGAAGAAAATGCTCAAGTCGTTTGCTGTTAATGGAGAAGATGAAAATGCATTGCATAAACACGGATTTTATGAGCAGTCATGGAGGATGCTGCAGGGTCTAGTGGCGAGGCCACGGATAGCTGGGGCCAGAGGGGGCTGCACGCCCCTTCTAGCTCCCCTTTACTGATGTCGGGCAAGTTATTTCACCTTACAGAACCTCGGTTTCCTCAGCTGGAAATTAGGATAGTGATTTGACTGCTTCCTCAGTGAAGCAATTCTAGATCTGCTGAAGGAGAGTGCTGGGTCAGAGGCAAGGCTTATTATTTAGCATCATAAATATTCATATGGTTGTGCAATGGGCAGGACTTGCTGAACAGACGACAGCACTTGCTAGAGACCATGCCCCAGAAAGTTTACAGTCTTCACAACACTATACCTATACATCCACCCAGCACGACGCAGGACAAATATAGAACAGGATGTATTTTTGGCAGCTCCAACTCCTGACTGAATGCATGGTCAGGAAAAGAGTTTTGAAGAAGAGTGCTGCTATGCACACATAAATCAGAAAGTGGCTTGAAATGAAAAGGACAGTGTCCCCCCCACAGAGAAAGCCGTGTGGGATGGGGTGGAGCAGAGCTTCCAAAAAAAAAAAAAAAAAAAAAAAAAAAAGACATTTAAACTTGACAGGAGGGTGAAAACCAGGAGAACGGGGTCAGGGCTGAGCAGCAGAGGAAATTTATCTCATCAATGCTGCAAGTGATACCTTCCTATTGATTTTCAAATGCATAGATTTTATGGCCAGAAGGAACTGCTTGAAGTGATCGTCTCACACCTCTTGTACCCTGAAGATCAAAGAATTTCATCTAGTCATCTGAATTAGATTCATTCCATGTAAATAAAATAGCGAGCTAATTATCATTGGTTCAAGGATCCAGATTCATCACAGACGAAGACCTGTGCAAGCGCACGGCTCGTAAAGCCAGGCTTTGCTGTAACTTCTCACTCCGTCCTCATCAAAACAGGGACGAACCTGGAAATTTCTCCACTGAAGTGTTGTGCCTGCGCGGTGTGTTAGCCATGCCCGTTTCCATCCTTTGCAAAACAGAGGTCCCGCTGCTCTCCTGCCTTGAGGCAGAGACCGGAGCCATGGATGCCTCCACAGGTGAAGGTGGGGAAGGGCCGCCCAACAGACAGTTGATAGTCAGGCTGTCAACCGCTCGCCTGGCCACCGCACGTACCACCACACCGTTTCTTGCCAGGGCGACAAGGTACCGGTGCTCACTCCGCTCTGGTGTCACCTAAGCGCTTGGGAAGAGCTGGGCAAAATCCCATCCGATAGCCGGGAAACGTGACGAAACAGGGAGCCCTGGAGGAACCGAACACCTTCGCAGGTTCGGTCTGTGTCTGACGGAGAGATTTGTCCGAAAAGTAGGGGGAGGAGGAGGAACTTCCGAGATGTCAAAATATACCATTTCAACATTTTCAAAATAGCAGAGCTGAACTTTTTGCTCAGAAACGGTCTGTTTCTGATAAAAAGCACCCCAAAAATTATAAACAACAGCAAAAACAACAACAAAAAAAATTGGGGAAAAATTACTTTGGAGAGCTCAGTAAGCCAGGTATTAAACGCAATCATCATCTTGGCTCAGACCCACTGCTTTGGTCAAGTAAAAATAATTTCATTTCATTTCATTTCGTATCATACCTACAGACACAGGCACGGAAATACTATTGTGGTTTGGGACACAGTTTTACTTCTGTGCCTTTCAGCCGTAAAAAACAAAAAGGCCATTCTTTGCCCAGTCCTTCTGAAAATACGGGGGGGGGGAGTGAGAAAATACACAAAATACACTAACAAGCAGCAGAAAGGAATATAAAGCTGTGGTCGTGTCTACCAGTAGGTTTGATAGGGTGAGGCTTGCATGAGACCCCTCTGGAGGGACGGGAAAGCATCAAAGGACTTGCAACCCGCCCCGTGTCATGTCGTGACCACCATCGGAGGCTGGCAGTCGCCACCCCTCCCACACCAGCCCTGGCCCTCATCCCAACCAAGGTGATCCGAATGGTGGCTGAGGGTTATTCGTATCACCGGCAAACCAGGCGCCAGCGGAGGCTGCAAACCCCCAAAGTCTCAGGAGCGCAGCAAGGGTGAGCATAAAACCATCCCCCCCTGAGCCCCTGGGTATTGCCCAGGCATCGCTCAGGCCCTCCATCCTTCGGGGCATTATTATTATTTCATTCTCGGTCTGTAAAAATAGCCGGAGTCATCAGCAGGAAGGGGTGGAAGGAGCCGGCAGCTCCGGCGTGAGCGACAGCGTGCGGTGGCACTGCACCTCCGGAGTGGGAGTTCGGCTTCGCAGCCAGCCGCTCAGATCTCATCAGTAGCCCGAGGGGGTTTTCAAGTGGGTAACTTTAATCTTTTAATCTGGCTCCCTCCTGGCGAGCGTGGGCGAGGAGCACGCGGTGGTGGGTTAATCCTCCAACGCCTCTCCCTCCCTCACCGCTCGCTGCGCAGGGGACCCACTTTTTAGGAGACAAAGATGAAAACCAAGACAGCGAGGTGGCAACGGGGCCAAAGGGACCAAGGAAAGGGCCTTCAGCAAACGAGGAGACGCAGCACCCCAAATTTCCTGAGGACAAGGCAAGTCAGGGCCAGCAGCAGAGGCCTTCGTTAAGTGAAGGTGGAGACATGAGCACCAGACAATAATTAAAAAAAAAAAAACCAACGTAACCAACCTGGCAATAAAAATACATAACTGCAAACGGCGGTGTGTGCTCCCAGTCGAGACCAGGATGGTCCTGCCTACACAGGTGGCTCCAAAAACACCCTCCTCAAGAGCAACACCCCGAACTACTCACAGGAGACCCCAGCACGTGCTCACTCTGCAGCTTGGCACAAGCCTCTCGCCACAAGGGTTTAAAGCCAGAGGGCAAAAACCTTGACCTTGCAGAGATCAGGGAGTTATTCATTCACCACTGATTTTGCCGTGGTTAAGCAGACTTCTGAACCCACGCTGAAGTCCTTAAAAAAAAAAAGTAAGCTGCCTTTCAAACACACCGTGCGCTTGCTTCTCCTGAGCTCCTGGTACCTTTATACCACGTGCCTAAATGTTAGGTGTGTGCATTTAAATACTCGATACCTCAGTTTATCCACGGCTCAATGATGGCTGAGGGTTATACATATCACAGCATTTCGGGAGGCCAAGCTCTTGTCAAGAAGCCCGAAGCCTACAGGTGGGGGCTTGCAGGAGAGGGGAGCAATGATTATTCTCCAGGCCCTTTTTCCAAGTAAGGAGAAGGCTTCTGCGCCTCCCAGCTTCTCTCTTGGCAGGGATCTGCGTGTAGGCAGTGGTCATAATCAGGAAGTGCCTCCTCCAATTTACAGCTGGTGGTACCACCTGTGCCTCTCCAATTCCAGCCAAAACAACCACCTCCTCAAACCCACTTGTAAGGAAGGGCAGAGGATCCAGCAATGACAACTCAGAGGGAAAAGCAAGACTCGGGTTTAAGTGCTGACATTTTCCCTAGACATACACTGCTGTTTATCACTAGAGTTATTTTCTTTCTTCTTGTACAAACAATCGCAGCATCTGACGAGAAGAGAAGACCCTGCCATACTGCAACAGGGAGCAACTGATAAACCACAGGGCAAGCATGGGACAATAAGAAAAGGTTAAGATGTTCAAATTTACTGGGCCAACGGTCGACCAACGTATGTGCCCGTGTAGCAGCTGGAATGGAAGAAAGTGGAGTCATTACGCATCACTTCAAGTCTGTCAAGGATTTTCTTTCTGGAAGAAAAACAGTAAGATAGTAACTGCTGGCAAGGCAGGGATCATTTCTGTGTAACGGAGATACAGCTGTACATACACCCATATGTATATACACGTTCCTCACTGGTATTATCCTTTTGTCCCCTGCGCTGGGTTTCGATTGCCAGGTCCTACCCAGCCTTTCACCTCGTCGTGGTTGAAGCCACCTCCCTACTCATGGAGCATCCCAAAAACCAGTTCTGGATTAGCAGTCATTGCTTTAATCTACTCCAGACCTTGAATGGAGCTCTTTTATTTTGGGAACTAGAAACCCAAAGCGATTTTAAATTACAGAAATCTGTACGAATTACATCTCTGGTCAGCCAACACTAATACCAGAAAGGGAAGTCTTGCTGTTCCAATCGATGCAACCAACAGCAGGGCTTCCCTCACTTCCACAAATGAGATAGTCTGGACAAAAAGAATAGAGGTCACCACCTTATGAGCTGGCATTCATTTGGATAGCTTAATTTTTCCAGATATATGTCCCTCGTGTGGCATATACTGTGTTCATGCTCTGGTCCTACTGACAAAACTTATGTTGGCTTCTCTGGAACGTGCAGGGCTGAGAGGCGCCGATTTTCACATTTACTAAATGCCTGCATTTCCAGTTAATCTGGAGCCGTGGGTGCCAAAACCTCAAGAGAGTCACTTACCCTCATTGCAAATATCATTTCAGCCTTTCTAGTGCTACTGGTAAAGTAATAACCTTTTGAGACAACTTAAGGGCACTCTAAAAGCCATATACAGCAAACCCAACAGGATCAGAATGAAAGCCAACAGTTTCTGATATCAGATAAAACACTCTTTCATCAGTGTTTTCTCCTTTTCATCAGCTATTTCTCTTCACCCACTTTACATAGGCTCAAAAAGTTATTTTGGAATGACCTGCTTGCTGCAGATTTCCTCAAGAGGCCCAACCATCTACTCATCTTTGAGAAAGCACCTTGCTGTTGCCTGGTCCAATAATGACTTGCATATGAACCTAAAGCAGGCAGGTGCTCATCTTCCATTTAGATTTTTTTCTAATGGACGCTGAAAGCAGAAACGTTTCAGCCGTACAGCTCCGCAAGGCTCTTGATCTGCAGCTTTCTCGGTCCAGTGCCGTGGTGACAAGCCAGCACAGGGAAAACCCACTGCACAATAACCAAGAAACATGCACTTTGCGTTTCAGAGAGTGTGCCCTTCACGTGGCGAAACATCTGTCCAAAAGTATAAAGCAGGCATCTTGCTGTCTTTCAAGGCAGTCTTGCCACAATGCCTACAAGCCACTCTCCTTGGGAAAGAAGGACTATTTTTTTTTGTGTGTGCTAAACTCCATGTGTTTTCATCAAACTGATCCCCACCGTCTGTACCCGATGATACCCACCCAGCATACTCCCACCAACCCCAAGACAACTGGGGTTGTCTTGTCAATGGGATCCAGCACAACGGGGTTCAGACCCACGCTTGGGATACGCTGGTGCTACTGACACACACAAACAAACCACAACTTTCCTTGCTCTAATCCACAAAGGCAGCTGATCACCTCATGTCCCGGTGTTAAGGCAAACCCCTCCGAGAGAGCCAGAAGCACACACCACAGCACCACTGGCTCAGACAGCTGTGACCAGTCTCATGGCTACCTCTGCCAGAACTAGAGTAAGGAGTCCCACCTTTTCCTTCTTCTTCTGGTTGCTTCCTTGAGGTAGAGCAGCAAAATTGGTCTTCTGCTGCTATATGACCCAGGTGGTGGTGCCCCAGAGAGCAGCAGTGACAGCTGGTTGAACTGGAACAAAGACTTGTGATCCATCAGAAAGCAACTGGTGGGCAACACAGGCATGCGAGACCCAGGCTTCAGCAACAGACAGACAAAAGCAAAGCCTGTGGCTTGCCTTCCTCTGAGCAAGTTTGACATCAGTGAGAAAGGTCACACACAGGTATTGGACACAACTAAAATACATGCAGAACCTCTTCCAAGGGGTTTGCTAAGAAACAAAGCACGGTCACCTTTGAGTAATATGTGGATTGCTGCCAGGTTCACTCCAATAATCACTGTTCAGGCCTTTTTGCTTTCAAAATTAGCTGCCAGCTTTTCAAAGACAGAACAATATACAATCTTCTTAAGGTGCTGATCCATCTTGAGGTGATGAGTACTAGCAGGGGTGAGCGCTTCATGTCTAGCATTTCCTGTAATGAAACCCTGTTCGGAGATGCTTTGATCTTGCTAAACTTGAATCATTTGGATTAAAATTTTCCATGCCAGGTTGTCCTGGTTTGAAGTAAAACCAAGTCAATTTTGTGTTCTGTAATTTTACATTTTAGCTAGGCTTCCTCTAACTCTCTGAAAGTAACGACATATTGTGGAGAAAACTGCTCGTTCTCAGGATGATAAGGCCATTGTTTGTGCTAAATGCCAGGGAATGGTGTGCAGAGAGGCCC
>JAOXNO010000078.1:25418254-25443715 GCA_028565335.1 Limnodromus scolopaceus | reverse complement strand
TTAAATCACTGTTTCACCTTAATAAATATTTCACTACTTCACTCTAACTAGTGAAGTCAATCACTCCGTCCACGACAAGCCATCAGAGATCAGTTCAGAGACCATGGGCATTTTGCACTGGAAGATGCTGTAGCTGACAGTAGGCAGGATGGATGGGAAGGGCAGGAGCAGAGCTGTGCCACCAGCAGCATTCACCCACCTGTGGAGAAGCATCTTCCTGAGCCTCTCCCAGCCTGACGCCAGCGGGCACTTCTTCCCCACCACCACCACTCTTTGAGCACAACCACGGATGCTTTTATTCCTGTCCTTTCTGCATCCAGGTACCTGGAAAAGCCAGGATCTTCTCTCCCTGCACAAGGGCTATAGAGACATATATGTGAACAAATTAAGAAGTGGAGAAGTGCTAGCTGCACGATTTTAGCCTGCTGAGTTTTTTTGGGCATCCAAGCTGCTGAAGCCACACCTGTCTGGCTCACACATCGTATGAATGTTTGCAGAGCTGCTGGCCACCTTGAGCAACAGTGATGAGGCTCAAGTGCTTTATGAGTGTTTCCAGGTGTGTCTAAGTTGTTTCTGACCTCCTTAGACTGCAGTCTGCCTTACGGAGCTGGCAGGATCCCCTGGTGTGTTTGGTACTTGTAACTTCTTTGAAGCAGGGAATGGCGTTTGCCAGCTTACCAGCTCTGCGGTGTGTTGCTACGCCAAGGAAGCTTGCTTGGAGCTAGGAACTGCCAAAGGTCCAAGTCAGCTGGCAAAGAACACCTGCCTATGGATCCTTGCCTTTGGAAATACAGCTCTGGGAATTCAGACTTGAGGTTTAATGACACAGAAGAAAAGCTGATGCTTCCATACTATACTGCTTTTGAGATTAAAAGCCTACAAAGGTTTTCTTCAGGAATGAAAGAAAACGTCCAACTCAGAAGCTCACTCTTCAGTTGACTTTAACCCTTTGACATCTAAATGGACAGACATACATAGAAAATATCCCTCTGCTTTAATACCCACATTATAGAACCGAAACGGTCAAAAGAGCACTGTGCATCTCTGGCATCTCATGGAAACGGTTTCACCTTTCAACCTAGAGTCACTCTTGTGCCTCCATCTCTCCTGCATTTTCTGCAGTAAACGCAGACATAGTCCAGCAGGTCTAACCCTGAGGTGGGACTGTCCAGGAGCCAGTGCCTCAGAGGAGCCTGATGCCACAACCTTCAGCAGATTTGTAACCAGACTGAACGTGGCTCCACACACTGAAGAAACAGGAGCACGATACAAGGTTGGTTATGAGTAGATGGCAGGAACCACGGGGACCAGCCCGGCATCTACCCTAACTCTCAGAAGGTGGTCTCAATCCACGGGTTGTTGTGATACATGACACAGTACTGTGAAGCAGGCTGTCTCCCTGCACACCGTACTCGTCCTTCCCCAGTCTCAACTAGCCAAGAAGAAATTACAGCTCTCACTAACTGCTAACGGCGAGGACAGGGCTGTCCTGCTCTTTCACGCTCCGGAGACGTGCCCTGCAGTCAGAAGCAGCAGGATTTTCACACGGGCCGGGCAGCAGCCTTGGCATCAGAGGAACCTCACCGACTCCAGCAGAAGCAGAAGAGCGGGGCACAGGCAGCGAGGTGCCATGCTGTGAAGCCCTGGGACGAGTCCCATTGCAAGGGCATTTGGCAAGTACCTCTGTCGCGTTTGGCGCTGGATCCAAAAACTAAACCCTGCTAGTACTTTGAAGAGAACGCCTCTCGCCTCGCCATCCCGTTTCTTTAAATTATTCTTTCTTATCCTGTCAGAATAGATGCCAGAGCTGGAAACCTTCCTCACAAAGTGAGTACAGAGCGGGGAAGAGTGTTACTTTACGCTTGTTTTGTTCCACAGCTCTCTTGAAAGCTTCTCTGGCCATGGCCAGAGATAGGAGCCTGGGCTTGTTCAACCTTTCATCTGAGTCAGTATAGCAAGTCTTTACCTTCACTTTCCAGCTGGCATGAAAGGGGGAAAAAAAGCATTTGTACTCTGCTGCAGTCACCGTCACGAAAATCCTATTGTTGTCAGCAAGAGCTAATAAGAATGTCGGGAAAGGCTGAATGACTGCAGCGGGGAGTATTTGTAAAGACCTATTTGGGGCACATCCTGCATTCCTTAAGTGCCTGCAGGAGCGGCTGTGACTACCAGGGGCAAAATGACTGTACATCCTGGCTCTCCCTACCTAGGCGTTCACACATGCACCAAGTATCTCTTGCTTATCGGTATTTTACAAAAGATAGCCCTTTAAGCAAATTAACTTGTTTTAGGGAAAGACACCGGAAAGTCGCCTATGGGTAACTTCCAATGTAAATCCATTAATCAAGCAAAGCCACTCGCGTATCTCTGCCTAATCATTCAATAGCACTTATCCCTTAGTCTCTCCCATGTTTATATTTAGATAGGAGAAAATGCAGCAGTCAAAAAATTCTGAGATAAGGAAAAAAAAAAAGTCATTAAGCAGCCTGTCTGGAGAGGAATAGAAGTTTTATAATGGGAGAGGACTGGGTCTGAAAGCAGGAAAAGCAGAAGTTGAAAAGCAGCAGAAGTGCTGGGAAGGGAGGGGATGAAAGCCAAGCTGCCATGCTTTGCCGGTAACGGCAACTGCACACCAGTGGACTTCACGTGGGCACGGGGTGAAGGGGTGCAGCCACGCACGGGTGAGCAACCGCAGGCTAGGGAAAGAAACGCTCAACAACCCAGACTGGACAGGCTCCAAGAGAGCAAGGAGAAAAGTTCCAGGTAGTTTGGAAGTGGTGGGTTACGGGTGTGCTAGCAACAGCCAGCCTGAGGTGGACCAGCCAGAGCTCACATGTGAAAGAAAACAGGAAGCAGCGAGACATCCAAAAGCTATAACGGGTCGAATGGTAGCGGGGAGCCGCAGGCTGCCTTTGTGTCCTACCCGGGAGCCGTAAGAGGGACCATCCTTCCCGGGCCTCCATGCCAACAGGGTGGCTTAGGCTGCCCCGTCTTTCTCACCGTTCACTTGGTTAAAGCCAGCAACAACCATTTCAAACAGGGGCTCTGCTTGGCACCGTGCCGGGCAATGGCAGCAGGTCTCTTGAATTCCCCTGTCCTCCAGACCTTTGGTAAGGCAGGCTACCGCCTCTCTAAAAATCCTGGGGAGCATCTTCTCATGTGAAGCCTCACAAGGAGGTTTCAACAAAACAACCGGGTATTAACAAGTTACTCTACTCAAGCTCAAAGCATCAACATAAAGGACTAGGTTTTGAGCCAGTTTAATCCTGTTACTGGCTTGTGGACAGGCCCAGTTCAGAAAAGGGCTACCAAACACGCACCTGGCTGATCAAAAGTCCTCAATTTTCCCCAACCAGTGTAATGACAGGCCAGCAACTGCAACAGCGTTCATGCAAAAATGTGATTACAAAGTAATTGGAAGACCTTATCAGAACCTTCTTAATATAAAACAGCATCTCTTGATGTAAAAGAGCTTGACAGGCTCCTCTGACAATACAGAGGCTAATCATGAAGGTAGTTGAGCACACCAGGGCTAAAATTTCATTTCAAGAACCATTGGAAGGAGAATAATTCTTTTCACATTTGTTTAACACTGCAAGCAATTCATTTTTCTGAGAGTGCTTCGTCAAATCCCAGAACAATCACTGGAGGCTACTGTAAAACTGTAACAAGTTAATACAAAAGTAAAGCTGGAAGCACAAGACAGACACACACACACTTACCTGTAAAGAAAACACCCTTCCCATGGCCTCTTTACAAAGCCATACCACCTCCTGTGGCTCCTCAGAGCAGACACAGGGGTGGACTTTATCCATTAGTTCTCTTTCCTTCCCAAGCTCTCAACATTTGTTTTTTAAAATCAACCATGGAACAAGGTTTTAAAGTTGATGACAGTGGGTACGTCCTCTGCCTCTCCACAGGAGGGATGCAGCAAGACAACTAACCGGTCCTGCGAGGTGATGTCCTGCCTGTCTCCCAGTGGAGAGGGCTGTTCAGCTGCCAGTGAAGCCCAGGGCAGGTGCCTGAGACTATCACTTGGGACGCCAACATTAGTGGTAGGGCTTGGCTTTTGTGATGTGGTTATTTGCCAACGAAAGCCCGGGCTGGGATCACCAATCCGTCTACCACAGACCATCCGTCATCAAAAGAAAGCAAGAGATTTTGGTAACTACTAAGCCGAGCCACATATAAACTAGTGGCCTGAGAGCCAGAAGTGCTAGTTTCTGAGCCGGCACATACAACCCCATGCTGTTTTCCAGCATCTCCACCCACCCGCCTAGTTCACCCTTTACGCAGCTTTTCAGAGGGAACGTCCTTCCTCGCCACACGGGCACAGGTATGGGCTCACGCGCAGCAGCACTCCCACCTGTCCTACACCCAGCAGAAGCCTCTCAGGGGAGAAGAGATTTTATTCTAGGATTTCAGTAGTAAGCCAGTAACCAACCGTAAACGTGCTTTTTCTCGTCACTGTACTAGATGTTATTAAAGACTACCGGCTCTTTTCGCATCATTTGCTCTACCACGGAGTCTCCTCACAATTCGGGACCTTTCCCCACGGATAAATCCGTGTAAGGTATTAGTGCCTGCACAGCACCGCAGGGCGATCTCACAGCTGCTCTTAGGCTGCATCATTGCTCCTTTAGGTAAATAACAAGATCCCTTATGCTTAAAAGTGGATGTTAAGAGGCCCCTGAAAAATGAAGCCTATAACATATTAATCAGAGCAAATTTAACATAATAAATAAAAGCTGGTGGTAAAAAAAAAAAAAAAATTACTGCCTCTCTGCTGCAGATTCAAAGTGAAGGGGGAATAGAGTCAGATTTGTGTCAGTGCTTCCTTGCTATATAAATAGCTGCAATTGGCATGCTAAAAATAAACCACATAAATATTAAAGGCCCACTGCTCCTTAACTTACTGTTGTGCTTACTTACTGCTTACTGTTGCGTAAATCAGGAGTAATACCAAAGAGATCAATGAATTTACACCAGAATACTTTGCAGAAGTCAGAGGGAGGGACTGTGTTCCCAGCAGTTGCAGACAAGCCCTCCCGTGAACATTTTACCATCGCCTGGCTGAGCTTTCCTTCCTCCTGACCTACAGGTCCCTTCGACAGCAACGGGAAAACGAGCATAGGGTTAAATGCCAAGAAAGCTGGGTAAATCAGAAGCCATCCAAGAAGGAAAAAGCTGCTTTACTCAGAGAGGTTTATCTGAAAACATTCAGATTGCACCCGTCTTGGTCACGCCTGACCCCCCCGTCAGCGATACAATCCGAAAACATCTCTTATAGCACATAGATTTTCAAAAGCATGGACAGCTAGAGTGTCTTGCACTTAGATAAAATAGGCAAGGGTTTACAAAAAAACAGCATAATGAAAAAAAATATGGTCCTTTTGCATAATCCATAAGATAGGACACAAGTAACCTTTAAAAAAAATCATTTATCTTTTTAATTTTTAAGCTTAGCCTGAACAAGGACTGCAAAAGATATCTACTAACTAGAGCAAAGGAACATTCCTAGCAGAGCAGCACCTAGCTCAGTATCTATACATGTCAAATAAAAAAGCGATTACCATAAAACTACTGTAAAAATAAGTAGCTATACTTTTCTTTCGTAGACCATTTTTCTCCCCCCAAAATAACTCAGTATTTTGCCCGTGAAATACTTCAGACTAATGCACTCCTGAAAAAACAGCTGGAGATGAACAAAATAGTCTCAAATGGCTCTTCTGTCTAATTTTAACTCTAAGAGACCATTTTACATCAAATAAAAAGACAACATAATGTACCTGATAATAAATCACACTATTTGCAAGGGCACTTACAGAACACGAATTATTTGTATTACTGGAATAAACATTCGATGGAATCCACCAAAACATGTGAAACTATTTAAAGGGAAATACAGTAGTTCTCTATCCTGAATAAACCAAAGCAAGAAAACCCAACGAACCAAACCGTGCTTAACCACGTCTAGTTATTGTGTTATTCTGATTACACGGGAAAACTAGAGACACAAAGGCTGCCTGTTTTGCTATTTTTTTCCTTACTTTTCCAGGAAACCAAATATTAAGTACCTGGCTTACAAACCTCCTCCAGCAGTTGATCCCACTTCCTTTGACGTTCACCTCCTACGAATGACACAATCCAACGCCCACGTGCCGGCTCTAAGAAAGCAAGAACGCTGTGGCTTCAACAAACCCCCATCCACTTGGGGCTGGCTGAAGAAAGATAAAACACCCTGACACTCTGCAAACAAATTATACCCATTACTAACGTAAGAAGGGGGAAGGGAGAGCAAAAGGTGGTGGTGGGAATCAAATAAATCACAGGAAGCATCCTTAGTCATCTGAAGCACATGTTGACACTTTAATGGCACACCTGGAAATTAAAAGCCTATACTAGCTCTAGTTAGAAAGCAGACAACTGGCTGCAACTGGGTAACGAGCATCACTTTGCCAGGTGGGAACTGGGACCCCGAGTGCCTTGTCCACGGCTTGGGCTTGCAGATGCTGCAGGGGAGAGGGGCTGTCTCCAGCAGCACTTGGGCCCGAGGTCAGCAAGACTTTGAGGAGCACAGAGGACTTCCCCATCTGTGCCTTACAAAGCTGTAACCTATTTCTATGGCTGCGCAGGTCAAATAAAACATCAGCACTGAGTAGGTGGGGTCTTTGTGGAAGAAAAAGGATTCAACAGCAGAAAGGGGATTTGGTATTACATTTAACATTGAAGTCAGCTTTTAAGCAGCAAGACAAGGGCATTGCAGATGACATTAAGAAGTGTTTCAAGGGCCACAGTGTATTGGGCCGCATAAGCCAGAGCTCCAAAAGCCTGAGAGGAAAGTTCATGCCAGGGACATTGCCTGGACTGCTCACCTGCTGCTTTCTCAATTACCAAAGTGGCATTTTGTCAAAAACACGGAGCTCGAGAGCCCTGCATACTGCATCTCAGGAGTGTGACCACTACCGTGACAATACCTGCCTGCCACAGCCAGGTATTCCCCTAAGCTCTTCCAGCCAAAGCTGGTCTCATTCAGCTCTCCCCAGCTTATAAGTCCCAAGAAGAGCAGAGCTTCCATGAGCCGAGCTGCACCCGTAAGTGTCCTCCCCCTCCTCCTATCACCTTTGTGAGCAAACAGTTAAAAACACTACCTTTACCTCAGAACCCCAGCTTTGGCCTAAGCAACACCACCATTTAGGAAGCCAAACAAACAAACAGGAAGCAAGGAAAACGTTGCATGATTACTCGGAGCTGCCCTGGAAGGACGGCTGTAGCAAAAGCACTGAGTTTCTTTTATTAAGGATTTCTTACTGCAGTAGAACGCTGCCTAATAGCTGCTGTATCCTGCTTGAGCGAGTACATTCTCCTTGGAAATCAAGCAAAGGTTTCTAATCATTTTTGACAGAGTGCAGTCCCCCAAAGCTACATTTTCCATCTGATTCATGCTGTCTGACTGTAACCCTACGACAGTTATTGAAAGTTAATTAGCGGTGAAGTGCAAAGAGCTCTAGGAATGAAAATACAAGAGAGCACTGCACGTGGATTTCCCAGAAAAATACTGTCAAGAAGGTTGGCATAACCCAAAAAATACTGCAAATTGAAAATGTGAGAGGGATTCCACTAATAACTTGGCTATGATTGTCCCTTGCTGTTTAGAAATACAACCAAGAGGTAACATAGTTCTAAGAGTTTATTAGGGAAGCAGGTGAGCACAAAATCCAGCATTTCTTTCTTCACCACATTTGCTAGAGAGAGCGCTTGAAAATTATATAAAGACAACACCCAAATTACATAAAGACAAATAAAGATATAAATCAATCGCTGCTTCCTTTGGAGACTGAGGTTCGTCAGATGTTGTGCGCGCTATCAAATCCCAACTATTTTTGCCCTTATTCTCCACTTCCTCGGTACTTGCAAGGAATAATCCACAGTTCCATGCGTGCTCAGCCAGCTCGGAGCGGGTGTAGGAGGCGAGGCGAGCAGAGCCGCAGCCCCGCACCACCCACTCCCCGCAGATGTAAGCGCTGAGACAAGGTGCGAGGCAGTGGGCAGCCCCCTTCAGGTGTTAAAAAAGCCCATCCTGGCACCCCCGGGGAGTTGGATCCAGCCCTAAACAATCAAAAATTAAACCCCGAAAGCAACCCTCATGCAGAGAAAACAGCATAGTTTTAAGAACAAGGAAAGGAATGCACGGTAGCAAATCAAGTAGGTTGGAAAGGCCAAATGTAGGGCTCGGTATAAAAATAGAGGTTGGTGATGCCAGAATGCCTTGGCAAAATTGTGCTTATTGATTTTCGTAGAATAGGAAAAAAGCTCTAGCCCTTTCCACCCCTGACTGCTGACTGTGACTCACAAGCGATCTAAAATGACTGCAATGAGCAAGCGGGGACCAAGCTCAGTTGGACCCAGCTCATGTCTTCGCAGCGCTGACGGGAGGAATGGCGGCGTCCCGCTCGGGGCTCTTCTTCCAGCCGCCTAGAAAACCGAGAGAACCTGCGGAAGTTCAGCTCCATCAAAGCACCTCCTAACACCCCGCTGGGGGCATTCCCCTGCGTGGGCAGATGGCTGTTGTTGGGTGGGTGACTCCGGGCACCACGGTGACCTGGCCTGGCCTCTCCTTTGGGCTGGACAGGGAAGGGGGCACGGGGAAACGGGTGCGTTGGGAGGGCAAATATTAACTCTGCTCTGTTCCGCTGGGGTGGCTGCCCTGCCGAGGCGTGGGAAGCGTCACAAGCTGCTCACGTTTGATTTTGGACCAATTTACACCCCGGCCGATAAGGGCGGTCAACATTTTTCGGCCAGCCAGGCAGAGGCTGGGCCGCGACCCCAGGAAACGCTTCTGCTGAGCTGTTAAGTCCACGGGATTTTCCTTTTTTCTTTCCAAGCGCAGGCTCCGAACTCCCCCGAAGCCCTAAAACACGAGGAGGTGAAGCAAAAGGTGGGGTGGGACCGGCCAGAAGCGGTGCCGAGGGGCCGCGCCTGCCCCTGCACAGGCCGCTGCCCGAGGCCGGGGCTCCCGCCCGCTCCCCCTACAAGCATTCCGCATAAACCGGGGTGATCCCCTGCCCACGGCCGGTCACCGCCGCGGCCCTGGCGGGGGAAGAGGAGGAGGAGGAGGAAGAGGAAGAGCAAGAGCCGTGCGGCGGGGGAGCGCAGGGCCGCGCCGCCCATTCCCCGCGCCGAGGCCCGCCCTCGTCGCGACCGTTGGGGCGAGGCCGGAGCCGGCAGCCGCCACATGAGTCCGGCGGGGCCAGCCCGCCGCCGCGCCCGGCCGGTGCGCGGGCTGCTCCTCCTCCTCCTCCTCCTCCTCCTGCTGGGGCTGGCCCGGGGCAGCGGGGAGGCGCCATCAGCAGGTACTGGCCTTCCCCTTCCGCCCCCCGGGGGGTGCCGGGCCGGGGCAGCTCCGCCGGCGGGGCAGAGCAGGCCGCGGACGGGACGGCGGTCTTGGGGAGGGGGGGGGGTGTTTCCCTTTTCCCTGCCCGGGCAGGAGTTTCCTCACACACACTCCCCTCCGCATCCCCTTGAGAACGGGGAGCGGGGGGGGGTCACGGTGCCCTCCCACGACCTCCCTCAGCCTCCGCGGCCGCCGGTGCAGCGCGGCCTGCTGACCGAAATGGCGCCGCCCCGTGATGGGATAAAGGCCGGGGCCGCCGCCTCCCCGCCCGCTTCAGCTGAGGGAAGTGGTTTCGGGCTCCAGAAGCGTCCTTGAGGAGCTTTGCTGTCTTCTCCCGCTTGTCCCATCGCCGTTGGGTTTCCAAAAGACTATTCTGTGAGGCAGGCAGGGGCGCCGGGAGAACTTCCATCACCAAAGTGCCTTTCTCATCCCTGTCAGTGGGAGGCTGGGTACCGCTGGCACAGGAAACTGACCTGGAGCCTGTATTACTGTCTCCTTGTCAGGAGAACTGGGTGCAGAACAGATCTCTCATTAACGAGGGCAGTGAAAACCCTAAAGGTTATTCTTGGTTGTAAGTAATGACACATAACTCAGGAAACTGCCTCCCCGCTTGCCTTGGCCATTCCCGAGTCTTGGGCATCCTCTGGGCTCTGCAGCAGATGCCCGTTCTTTCCATTGCTTGTAATCTCCAAACCTGTGAGTTGCCTTCTCTGCCTGTGCTCGCGGTAGCTACAGCCCTCCTCCATATGATGGTTACCTCTTCAGAAGCATCTTTCCTTTTGGAATGGGACTGTCACACTCTGTAGAGCTGATGTCATGTTTGAAGCAAATTATTTTCCTCTAGAAATTGCCTTAAAATTAAGGGGAGGTAAGGGAATATTTTCTAGCATTGTATATGGAGGACGCTACTTTTGATGGGGATGGATATTTTATCCAAAGTGGCAGAAAATCCTAATACACCCTGCACATGGGCACTCTGGGCTGTCTTCTGGTCCCGGTAGGGTATTGCTGGTTCCTGTTGCTGGGTTATATCTCAGTCTCAGCCCTGGGAGGTGCTCAGCCTCGCTCGCTTGCTGCGTCAGGCCACAGCACTTCTCAGAGACCAAGGAATCCTTCTGCAGCTTCCTTCAATGACCTTTATGGAAGTCCCTGTCAAGAGGTACCCCCAGCCCTTGTCTGAAGGGTTTTGTTCCCTCCCGCTGGATTTGCCGTGGATGAAAATTAATCAGATGGTTAATTTTTTCCCAATAAAAATGCCCAAATTTTACGTTTAAACCGATTTACTTTAGCAGGATCATCTGTGGACACTTTAATTCTGCGATGACTTAATAAACTTATGTAAGCACATCCACACAGGTGTTTTTTCATTGGCTTAATTAAATTGGTTAAAAAATAATTTAGCCTAAGTTCAGCTTCCTTACAGAGACAGGGCAGGTTATTACCTGCAAACAGTATCTCCTTGTCCAGATTGAGACTGTTTTCCACATACTCGTTTTGCTGTTCTAAGCGCATGACAGTGTTTTAGTAGTTATTACTGAGCTTGGCTTAGACCGACATTTTCTATTCAGTGAGCCAGATGATTCCCTCTGTTCAGATCTGTAATTATTTCCTTTATTCTTCTTTCTAATTATGTTCCTGGAACACTGCGGTAATGCACTGTAGGGTGTATTTTACACATGTATATAGATCGGAATGTATGTTACTCTTAATATTTGCTCCATAAATCTTTTAGGTGTAGTTCTGCTCAAAAGTGCAATCTAATTCTGTAGGGGGTCACTAACATTTCAGGAGAGTTAGACCAATTAGCATCCCTAATTAAATGACTTAAGACAAGCTACCAGTGCAGTTGTGTTACTGCATGTCATGGCTGGACAACGTGAGGAAAATTTGTTTAAAAAAAAAAAAAAGGAGTTGTGTACATTAGAAAAATTTTCTGAGGGAGAGGAGTATGATTTCTGCGATGAGCAGCCATGTCATGTGCTAAATGACTATTTTAATATGTAAGCCTGTTTACCTGCTCAGACTCCCACAGTTGCATTCACCATTGGTATAAGCATCGACTCCGGTGGAGTTACACCCACTCGTGCCAGCAGTGAATTTGGCCCAGGGGCCCTGTTCCACTGCCATCAAAACACTGATACCGAAGCCAAGCTTTTACGGATTACATGTTTTAAAAATACCACCCTAGATTAATTTTTTTTTTTTTTTCAAAGATGGTGTAGTTTACTCTGGAGCCTAAATGACTTGATTAGAAGTCTAATTTGAATTTTCATCAAAATCATATTGAACATGCTACCCTGCAGCATATTTTTTGCGTTTGATTATCTGGAAATTCCTTGCGATTCCCTCAGCATATACAACAATGAAATGGGGGAAAATTATACGTTTGTATTTGACACATGCCTAAAATGAACTTTTCTGCCCCCTCCCCTCCCAGGTAGAAACTGTAGCTTTTTGCAGGAAATGGATGTCATCCAGAAACAGGATGAAAACTGTTACTGCTATGTGCAAAACAGAACCATTCACTTACAGTACGTTTGGTCGACTCTTCAGGTAAGGGGCCGTTTCGGGAATCACTGAGATACGCAATACATTTCATGCGAACTTTTGTCAGCAAAGTGTACGATCAGTTAGCAAGACCAAAGGAGTATCACTGTATAATTAGTAGTTTGAATGGCGTATAGGGAGGACCGTGACAAAAATGCAGCATTGTGATCCTCCCCTTCGGATGCAGTGAGTTTTGGTCTCTCTTTATTAGAAGGATGTCAACCCAGCTTATAGTCTGATGCCACACAAACATTAACTGAGTGTTGTGTATTCTTTTGTTGCACGCCTTTTCTATTGACTGTTAACCTCTGCAACAAACGTTTCTGCTCATCACCACATGCCTTTATAAAACTTTAAAATTTGAGGATAAAATGCGGTTCTGTGACTCACTCGCTGTAGCTAGCCAGGCCACAGCAGAGGAACCAAAGGTGTATTAGATTGTGACTAATGAAAAAACAGCAGTAGCGATGCATTTCTATTTTTCCAAGTAAGGGGGTCATCTTACAAGAAGCATGTTTAGAGATTAGCTCTAAGCGATATAAAAATCTCTTAACAGTGGAAGCAATAATAGCTATAAATAAATACATAAAAGCACCAAATAAAATATATATAAATTAAAAATAAAGAAAAGCTTCAAAATAAGTGTGGCCAGCCAGTCAAGCGAGGTAATTCTTCCCCTTTACTCTGCTCTACTCCCACTGGACTACTGTGTCCAGCTCTGGGGCCCCCAACATAAGGACATGGACCAGTTGGAGCAGGTCCAGAGGAGGGCCACGGAGATGATGAGAGGGCTAGAGCACCTCTCCTATGAAGACAGGTTGAGAGAGTTGGGGCTGTTCAGGCTGGAGGAGAGATGCTCCAGAAGATCTTAGAGCAGCCTTCCAGTAGCTAAAAGGGGCCTACAGGAGAGATGGGGAGTGACTTTTTGTCAGGGAGTGGAATGATAGGACAAGGGTTAATGGTTTTAAACTGGAAGAGGGGAGATTTAGATCAGGAAGACATTTTTCACTATGAGGGTGGTGAGACACTGGAAGAGGTTGCCCAGAGAAGCTATGGATGCCCCATCCCTGGAGGTGTTCAAGACCAGGTTGAAGGGGACTATGAGTAACCTGGTTTAGTGGGAGGTGTCCATGGAACTCCATGATCTTTAAGGTCCCTTCTAACCCGAACCATTCTATGATAAAGGAACAGGCTGATTATCTGTGTGGTTCCTTTTTTCTTCCTGGGAAGCATGTCTCCGGACGAAGGAAGGAAACAGTTTAACTATATCTCTGTTGGAGGAATTTGCTCTCAGATACAAGGAAGGGGAACATCTCTTTGTTCCCAGGACTTACTACCTCAGGAATATGCTGCAGGTGTTCCTATGAACGGTGGCAGACTTCAGGTGGTGAAACCTTTGAGCGGTCACACAAGCTTTCCTGGAGTAAATGTTTAAAAGAAGAAAGTTTAAGATTTTTCCAACCATAAATTGCTTGCTGACACGTTGCCTCTTCTCCCAGTAGAAGCCTGGTTTATTGCAAAGAAACCCAAAATGCCCAATGGGAATGTGATTATATTTAAATTTCTGCTTATGATACCTTTCATTTTCCTTATCCCTCTTCTGTCTGTAACACGAAGATTACATTATTAACTACCAGAAAAGTAAGCCCAGTTTCTTCCGGTTGAGGAGGGAAATGGGGAAGCATACGAACATCCACAAACGAAACTGTGGTTGGTCAAATATTACTGGGTTTGTTAGAAACTTGTGTGTGGGCAAGTGTCATGGTAAAACCAAACCCACCAAGCTTTTGGATGGATTGAAGCCCCTCCATAGAATTTTCCTGATGTTGAGTTCTCTGAATCACCTTATAAAGCCTAAACAATTAATATTTGCATAATATTAATAGCCAATATTAATCAACTAAGAATTGAACTAGCATTTTATCCTCAAGCTCTCTATACGTATTTTTCTCTATAGCTTTTCATTATCACATGTATGGCTTTTATGCTATATAGTTCAGAAAAACAAAAAAACCCAGTGATTCTGAGCTACTTCTCTGTGTATTCTGTTGTTTGTTTTTAGGTGAAAGTTAACAGCACAGAAATGTTCAGGTTTGAGCCTATATCAGAAAAAAGCAACTGTCGTAATTCAGAAACTGTCTTTGAGTTTGCTGCGTGTGCTGTTCAAGTCTTCTGGAAACCAGAGACATCTACAGAAACTTTCATAAGCATAAAACAATATGGAGAAGATATTTGTTTCAAAATACAGCCCTTGAAAACTGAACCATACACTGTGAGTGTGAAGCGAGAAAGTAAGTAAAGAAAAAAAACCCAACCCTTTTAGTTTAGATTACAGATACCTCGCTATTGCCAGTGTTACTGAATGTACCATCTCTTCTGTAAGAAGCCTGGGACTTTTCTGTTGATATTTTATATAATCAACATTTGAGATTGAATTAGTCTAAAGTGCATTTCTGTTTTTCTCTCTTTTTTTTTTTTTAGTGCTAGATGGAAAGCTCTTGGTTTTGTTTGTAGCTGGAATTTTTCTGTTCCATTTTGCAAACAGCCTGAGCAGGTAAGTACTAGCTGCTAGTTTTTTTGACCTTCTTTCCCAAAGCCTCTGCATCTTTGGTCTGTTTTCTAAGCTAAAAAGGTGGTTCTGTGGCAAAGTGAAAAAGGAGACTGAACATATATTTAAAACTTCTTCATATCATTTGTGTTTGGACAGATTGTGACATATCTTGGAGTGCTGCACTCTATTAATCGCTTAACTGCGTTAGGATGCTTGTATCCAGGCTTCCCGCACTGGGAAACACCCCAACAATCCTCAGTGAGCAAGTGTGTGGATTCAGAAAAATTCTCTCTCCTTTTTGTAGGCCAGCGAGGTTAGCTGAATGCTAAATAATGCTGCATGTATTGTAAGTGATGCCTTCCTGCAGGGAGAAACGCTCAGGATGACATCGTCTGGGGGCTCATCTGCCTCCACCTTTGTGCCAGCCTTTCCTCATCCTTCTTTTGATGCACATTTTGCATAGCATATAAAGGAGGATACTTAATTGGTATAGCAAAACATGTGGCCTATAACTTCAAAGCAAAATGAGTCACAACCTAATTGTCAGGAGGCACCTCTAAAACAAGCAGAGCAGCAGTAGCTTTTATAGAGTTAATTCTGAATTTAAAAGTTAGATTTTATCTATGCGTAAGCTTAGAAAAAAACTTGCTGGATTGTGGGGTTTTTTTTCCCATTTTAAATTAAAAAATTACAACTTTTCTTACAGTACAGGACAATATTGGCATATAGAAGAAAATGAAATTACTAGAAACTAGAATGAAATCAGAAATAGTGTAAGCGTTAAAAACAACACCACCAAGTCCTAACCTGTAACAACTTCAGTGACCTTAAGGTTTCTGTGGGGAATTTTTCCCTATGTGGATTTAACATCTGAACCGTGCCTGTTAACCACATAACTACAACCCTAACGTACAGCTGTGTTAAGTTCTTATTGAGGATTACTGTTGTTTTTATAAATGTTGGCATCTTGACCAATTACAAATTCCACTTCTCACTGTATTCTCTCTTATTCTTTTACAGGAGTACCAAGTTCTTTTACCTTTCTGGAATAATACTGGGTGTTCTTGCTCTGCTAGTCTTTGTCCTGCTGACACTAAAAAGGTTTATTCCAAGGGTAAATACACAATTTATAAAACAAAATAATAATAATCTTCCCTAACATCATAATATAGGGAGCGAAAAATACAGTACCAGCTATTCTGACCTTGCTCTGTTTTTGTGACCAGGTAACTCCGCTGAAATGACTGCAGGTTTGCTTGAGTCGAGCAAATATCATTAGGTCAGAATCAAGTTCTAGTTAGCTTTCTCCTGAGTTTAAAGTACACAGGAGATTACTGATGTACAAGAAGAATTTATTCTGAAACAAATTATTTTTATTGGACTGGAGCTAAGCTTACTTTTGAATCTATGAATCAGTCTAAGTCAAAATGTAGTTTTATTGGCCACTGGGACAGATTTTCTTCCATTCACCAGAGACAATTCATTGCAAGGCAGATGTGAATTTTTCCTTTACTTTTACAATTGTGCATTCCCACAATATTGCTGAGATCGGTTACTTGGGAATACACTGCAGTAGGCGTATACCATGACATTGGGACATGATACACAAATGGAGAGATGTAGTTGCTCCGCTTAGAATTGTGATTGTTTAGTTGTAGCGGGCAGAGCGCTGTACAGTGGAAGCCTGACACAGATCATAAGCCCTGCAGGTCCACCGAATATCACGTCTGGTTTTGCCTGTGAGTTCCTTTGCACACAATGGCCCTGATTCTGACTTGAAATGGGTTTTTTTGGTTATAAATTTTTAAAATTGTTTTTAAATTTCCAGCACAGTACCTTCTGGATCTTAATGAGTGGCTGCTGGATGTCCTCTCTCTATTTTATTTACTGCTTCAAAGAGAATATGCAGTGGTTGTGGTCTGAACACAGAAACTACTTGTTGGGTAAGAAAATTATCAAAAAAATTGCTGCAGATTTTGGCTTAATTTAGTGGTTAGATGAATACCTGCCCATAAAAACCAACATAAGTGACTCATTTATGGAGTAAGTTCCTAATCCACTCAAATGAGCATTTGCTCACGTTGTATCACTAAATAAGGAGTTTGATATAGTGGGCCAGTAGCAGCTTTAAGAGCAGATTTTGCCTGCATTATTTGTTCATTGATTTGCCATCACATACTTTCCCTATAACAGCAAAAGGGCAGCTACACTGGTTTGTATTTTGCTGGATCTGGGAATTGGATGCATAAGTTGCTAACTGGATGTGGCTGCGAAGGCTGATAAATCTATTGATCTGGCACCTGCCTCGACATCCTTGCATGGGGAGCATTGACGTGCAGCTCACAGCGTTAGCTAAGGCTGTTCGTAGACCACCTCCTGAACTCTTTGCACACTTTTGAAACACGAAGCACCACAACGCAGGTATCTACAAGACAACACAAGAAACAGCAGGTTTTACTTCACAGCAGTTGCAAGCTTTGTGAAGCAAACTCATGAAGCTTATCCGGATAGCCTGCATCTTTTCCTCCATCTCCTTCTTTTCTGTTCCTACAGGGTATTTCCTGGCTGTTGGAATTGCCAGCTTTGCCACATGCTATCAGCATGGACCACTTACCACTGAAGTGAGCATAACCTTGTTTACGTGGACGCTACAATTAACAGCCTTTGTCTTGATTTATTATGGTGTCACCATACCTCAAGTTGCGTATTCAGTCATAGCAGTCAGCCTCTGTTCCAAAGGCCTGGGTTACCCCCTTGGTGCTGCTTGTCACATAGGCAGGTTTGTATGGATTTGTGAATGTCAAAGTCCCTGGATCGCCAGGAAATACTGGAGGCTGATACTGAAAAATCTTTGTACTTCAATAATGATTTATGAATTTCTAATACAGGTTCATATTTTTACCAAGTATAAAGCTGCGATAGAAAAGGCTTAAATCCCTGAAACACAGGAATTTAATTCTTTTCCATTTGGCAGTTTTAAGCACAGATTTTTTTCTATGGAGAACGGAGAAATGTGACTGTGCCCTTAAGTAGAAATGTTGCACCTTCTAGTCTGCAGCATATGGTAACCAAACCATTTCTGTTTGGTTGATTGATTAGACAGCAGCAATACAGTCTTGGTTTCATGTGTAGTGAGAGAATATGCAGGTAGTGTGTACTGAATCTTACAGGAAAAAACCCAATGTACTGTACAGGAGCAGATGTTAAAAAGTGACAGTCCTTGTAAGTTAGTCTAGAGTTCAGAGACTAAAAACCCATGTCTACAAAAATAGTGATTTCCATTGATTTTAGTTTTCCAAGGTTAATATCCTAGATGTACATGTCTACCTTTAATTTATGGAAACAATCTGTTACCACTGTGGAGACATTCCCCTGTATTCCCAGAGCCCCGTTTATACTACGGCATTTGGAATGGCAACTGCTTGCAATATGTAGACCTTAGCTTGCTAAGTATTTTCATTAGCAATATGGGAACAACATGTTTGCTCATCCTTGAATTTGAAGCATGTTTTGTCACAAATACAACACTCAAGTGAAGATTCTAAAAGCTCCTGCCAACTTACATCTGTTTTTTTACCTTCCGCAATGGCATTCAGATTAAGAGACTTTAGTGCAGACTGTTCTGTAGCTGTGGACTTCTGCTCAACTGCAGAGAAGCAGGAAGAGGCGAAGGCTAGAACTGGGATAACCAAAAGACTAAAACCCCAAGTATTTCCTTTTTTAGTCTTTTACACATTGATTAGTTTTGAAGAACATACTGTTTTGCTCTCATGCTCTTTTTAGATGTTGAAGTGTGGACTGGGTCGAAGCTTTTTTATTTTAGCTAGAATTTATCATTTGTTGAAGACTGATTTTGCCTGCAGCTGAGAAGAACCAGCTGTTTCAACAGCAACACATAGGATCGATACTTACCTGATGTAAGCAGGCTCAGCTCACTCTGAAATCAGTAAGATTTGGCTACAAGTTCACAGAAGTCAGAAAATACCTGTTCTATCCTCAAACACTGTAGTTTGTTCTTCACATGGACCTCTTTTTGTTTTTTGTGAACTGATGTTTCTTTAAAAGCACTGAAGTACAGCTCTACAAATTTCTCTTTGGAGAATGATAAGGGAGTTTTTTTCTGTTTCAAAACACTAAGCAGCAGCACCAAACTGTGAGGCCACAATGCCAGATACAGAGTTCAGAGCAGCAGCCATATCAAAATAAGTAAGAATCTTGTGTTATTTGTTGTTAAGATTAGTACTGATCCCACTGAGCCAGGAAGACCTTTACCATTTGACCTGAATAAGGGCTACGCTTCGTTCTCCCTTTACAGGGAAATAAGGAGGAAAGTGAACACTGCTGGTTGGAGCAGGTGTTTTTATACAGAGCTGAAAGTTTTATGGGCATCCAGCCCTTGCTTATCTTAACTCATCACAACATTTAAATTGAAAGCAGCCGACAGAAGGGAACAGAACATGGCACACTTTCTAATTGATACCTAATTATATTATACATTGCTACGCAGCAGCTAAAAAAACATCAGATTGTAAACATTTAGGCCTCAGACTACTCAGTTTTGTAATTTAAAGCAAGATTTAAGAGAAGCGATCTAGTAAACAACATGAACAACTCAGAGCGTTGCTTATATTCTAAGTTACATATGCAGGCTGGGTTTTGATTCAGCTCATGTCTCTACACAGACACGTTTTGCATTTTGCACCTAAAAATGGCTGAGCAAGCAGCCATCTCGTTAATTCTATGAGATTTTAGTCCATGCATACACAATAAGGACCAGATCCAAAGCTCATTTGAAGCTCATTAGATACCATTTTGTGGAATTTTACAACTTTGGTTAAGACCTAGGGTAGACAGGCTACCAAACATTAGACACCTTGTCCTAAAATTTTAATGCAAGAATGTAGCTTGTCCTCTTAAAAGGATAACAAGTGATTAATGCATATTAATAGCAGACAGTAGAGAAAAAGGACGACAGTAATTACATGCCAGAAGACTGTAGAAATGCTAATTGTTTTTATTTCATTCTAGAAAAGTGAAGAACCACTTTAAATCCAAAAAGTTAGTGTTTAAATACCTTACTGAAGAGGAGTATCGAGAACAAGGTGAAACAGAAACTGTCAGAGCTCTGGAGGAGCTACGCTCATTCTGCAGGGACCCTGACTTCCCATCGTGGTTAGCTGTATCCAGACTCCAGTCCCCACACAGGTAAGAAAATCTGGCCTCTCTAAAATGGGAGACACATTGCACAGACGCTGTTACACAGCAGATCCAAATGCTACTGCAGGCCCCGTTCCAGGTGCGTTTGCCTTGCCTGCAGTCAGATGTACGGGTAGCTTTATCTGCTTGAGATATCCCACTAAGGATCACAGCCACACCTCTGAAGGACATTCCTTGCTGGTGGTATTAGACCCCCTGTTTGTTCCTCTCTGACCATAAAGTAATTACTCTTAGAGTTTGCAAATTTTCACAGATAATTCATGTAATGGCAGCTTTCCCTAAAACATACAGGCTTCCTACAATGCCTCTGCGAGCTCCTACCCAGTGACCAGTGAAATGCCCCTTCCTTCAGTTTTTTAAGCAGTACACTCTTGCATTGTGTAAAATCGGGGCAGGCTGAAGACACATGCTCAAATACTACTTGCTCTCCAAGCGCAAGCTTTCACAGCCAGGAAGTCCTGTTACTTGAAGTATCAACCAATATCTAAGACTAAGAGTACCAAGAAAAGAATCACTGCCTGCACACAGGTAGAAGTGCTATTTCAGATACAGCTTACTAGACAAACTTTAGAGAAATATGGGTTAGGAAGGGAAAGGCGAGATAAATGTAGCCAGAAATATTGCAGAATATAAAATTAATCATAATAGTCTATTTCTGTCAAAACCAAAACTTCGGGATATCAGAGTTTCACATATTGCCCAGCCACAAAGACTTGGCCCTTGCCACAGAACCAACTAGAATAAATTCCAAGGAGCCCCAGTCAGCTTGTAATGTAATCAATAAAAAGTTAAAACTAGTTTCAGAACCTTCACCTTCCTTGGATGGGCACACAGACAGCCCCTCTGCCAGGTTTTATAGATTTACTGTTAAACTATCTTACTTTCTAGGATACTCACATTCTGTAGCATGACTGAAAGATAGAAAAAGTGAAAACTCACTGCAGTATTGTAAAACAAAATACCACCAAATGCACAAAACAAACAATTGAGATGTGTACTTTCTAGCCATCATGTAGCCAATACAGCTCTTATAAATTGTTCACTATAAAAATACAAAACTAAAAAGGGGAACAGACAGAAGTCTGATTTAAAATTGAGTACCCCTTCAAGCTTCCATCAAGCATCGTAAGATAGTTCAATACAAGGCAAACCTGTAAAATGCAGCCAGTCCGACTCCGTTCCCCATTTAGACTAACAGTGCTTCCAAGAAGAGTGAGGTGACAACATTCATCTCACAGAAATGTTAAGTTGAAAATGTAAATTATTGATCAGTTTACCAGAACTCCAGAATGTAGCTGCATTTCCTTTTTCTTACATTTCTCTGATGCTGTCGACACTTACCCAGGTGTCAGAACTGCCGTCTGTTTCCACACGCTTGCCAGAAACCTCCAGCTCTGTTCTAGCTCTTCAGTGTACTTGTCCACTGAAATTAAGAGTTGTTGCAAACTGAAATGTAGGGACAGCGCTAAGTTCATGCTTTGATCTGCCAGACTTCCAGCTTGGCATTTACTTGGAGCAGCTGCAGAATTCCCGGTCTGCAGCTCCAAGCTCACCCAAAGCAGGAATTCTTTGGCAAGACTTGAGCTCAGCTTTCCCAGAGTATGCAGCCAGCACCAGAAGCACGGCGATAGCACAGCAAGGCAGGAATGTTAAGTTCTCGCCATTTTTCCTTTCATTAGCGATGTCAACTTACCTCAGTTCTTACAGCCTTTGTCTCAAATATGCTACAGCTTTAATGGATTTTTAGGAGCTGAAGTACCATCTATCCAGCTGTACAAATGCTCACTCAGGATTACCCCATGAGTACTGACAAGATGTGAAAACAAAGTTAGATCTTGCTTAGTCACAAGACCTTGCAGATAGCCTCCAGAGCAGCAAAAGTTACTTATACAGAAAAGACTGAAGACTGAAAAGATGATGAGGCAGGAAAACAAATCTTCAGGGTTGTTGCCATCCGTTGCTATTTACTCCCTAGCTCATGCTGCAACTTCCCCTCATCTGCACTGCCGCCAGGCATGTCCTTACAACATCCCTGCTTAATTGGCAGCATCTGCTGCATTTGCAGTATTCTTTTTTTTTCATTTCTCAGCTGATCACTTCTCACTTTAAAAATTTGTCAGGTTTGCAGGTTTTGTTCTGGGATCTCCCCACGTCTCACCTGCAGAAACAAAGGCGCATGATGAGGAATACGGCATTGGGAGCTGCTTCTTGGAAGAGCAGCTCTTTGAGACCAGGGCAGAATCTGAGCAAGATGAATCAGCCAATTCCATCCATGAGGGAGATGAGGAGGATGAAGATGAAATGCATAAACAAATTCCATTTCCATATGCTACAGAGTTGCTCTGAGCTTCGGGAAATAACCAAAAAAAAAGGAGGGAAAACACATTTGTCCTAGAGAGGAAGGATACAGACTTAGAAATCACACTTGGTGATTTCTTGTGATTGCTGGTGGACAAACAAGGATTTTTGAAAAAAAAACATTTCTTCTATCACTGATGTTGCCTGATTAGAGCAACAGAAGGAAACCACAGGGGCCGTTCAAGTGAAGAGGATTCTCATGCTATCGGTACTTAACGGGGGAAGGAAATGTTGCTTATTTCCAAAGCAAGTACTGGCAGCAGCCTGTCCCACCAGGATGCCTTGTTTTTCCAAGGATACTACCTCTAGAGAACAGAGAATCTGTTTTTGCCCTTTTCATTGTCAAAGTCCTCTGTGCTGAGCACTAGAGGACGGAGAAGCCATTAATAAGACTCTACTGTTCCTAAGTAGCCAATGTGTCAACAATTTTCATAATGCTGTTAGTGTGATGCTAAACTATTTTTATTGTTTGTGGGACTTTTCAGTGCTAAAGATCAATAGAGAGTTAACATAGCTGAATGAGGTTTGTTTGCTCTTCTGGCCAGGCTTGCTGTCTGGTAGCTTCATTTTGCCTCTCCGCATTTGTTTTAAGCTCCTCTCACTCTTCAAAACCCTGCCTTAATTTTCACCCTCTGCTTGCATTGTTCTGTTCTTGGTCTCTGCTCTAGTTACAATGCAGTTTGTTCTTTCCATGTCTTTATTTCTTTATATACTCCTCTTCCCTCTTCTACAGGTCCCTCTCTGCTGTACCTTTCCTCAGTCCTCTGCTTCTCCACCTCTGACAACTGCAGATGATTTAGGAGAGGATTTCCATCCCCAAAAAAAGTATTTTTAGTATTGCTTTCAATTTCACCTTACTTAGATGGATTCTGGCCTCCATTCCAGGCCTCTCAACAGCCCAGAAAAGACAACAAAGGCTGAGGCTGATTCAGCTGCTTGGAGGAGCTGCTGTCAGCAGCGCCAGAGTGATGCTGTAACCATGTAATTGGCAATACAGATAACTGTCCTGAGCTTACTCAATACTTTGCTCATCAATAGAAAGTGGAAGGTAATTCCAAAACAAGGAGGGAGGGATACTTGGCTCCCACTTCCCCTTCTTCAGCCCTCTTTGGGACTTAGCATAGGAGGTGTGTGGGGAGGAAAAGAACAGGGAGAGAAATTTAGATGGTCAGATGTCTTAGAGCTTATCTGTATTACACAGTCCTAGGCTAGAGAGTAGATCACGTCCCCTCAATTCATCCACCTGCAGAGGTCATTTCCCTCTTTCGCTCTTTAGATTATCCCTATATTCTTCTGTCCTCACCTTACTGTTTTCCCTTACTGTCTCCAAACTGCGAAAAACAAAAGACCATTAATTAACCTGATCTTAGAAACCCACCAGCGTGGGTAGTGGGAAGCAGTTAGCTCTCCAGAAGGGCACTTCAGAGCAGTATATATGTGTTTTAAAAGGGCTATCTTTTCTTTTTAACATGCCCAGTGATGCAGCATGACTTCAGCGGTGCATGCGCTGTTGTGGTTTCTCATTGTCCATCGCTGGACAAGGGAGAAAATCCGTTACCTCTAACAGTGGTAAGAAGTGCTGCCATACCACATTCCAAGAGCCCCTCTGTATGAAAGAGGACTTGGAGTTGATAATTGAAAGCCTTACTTATGTGGTCCTTCCTCCTTTATATTGCTTCAATGTTGCTTCATTTTAAAATAAACTCTTCCATTTTACAGTAAAGAGACACTTAACACCCTTTTGTGCCATAAATTTATAAATCCAGATACAGATTCTATAGCATATTTAGCAGAGAGCTCTGTCAAGCAATTGATCCAAAATACACTCACTGTAAAGTCCACAACATTCAGAAATAGAACAACAGAGTTCTGTTCAGGAAGGCCAGTAGCAGCAAGAGTCACCTCTAAGAGAAGCTACTACTACCACATTCACCATTAAATTGCCACCCACACTCTGAAGTCAGGCTTGACTTGGTGGGTTCTGTCACTAGCAAGAAGCTGGAAGATAGTATTTTACCTATGCAGTATGTTAAACAGGAAAGCCCCCCCACAAATAGGCAACTGCATTTTTCAGATGCTGTTTCTTTTTCTAAATTATTTAGAACAATACCACATACACCTGCTCCCTGAAAAAAAATAAAATTCAACCCACATTATACGGAGTTACGAAGTCCATCATTTGCCAGGGATGCCTAAATACTATCCATAGTAGAGCAGGAGACTACTAAGTACTAAGATGGAATTACAGCAACATATGAGAAAGATGACAACTACTTTAGTGGATAGCTGATACCGACCTTAAAAAGCCTCCCAAGCACGTTCCAACGTTGGAAGTATTTAATAAACAAAACCCACCAAAACCAACTGCTGTCATTTGAGCCCTTTGCCAAAAGTGAGTTTACTTGCACAGTGCTCCTGTGATGTACAGAGATTTCATAGGTTTACTGAAACCCAAGTGTTAAGTGCTGTCCAGCATTCAGCCAGAAAGTCTGGGAACAGAATCTAGATGTTAATCCATTGCCATAACCATTATAAAAAGCCTTTCTTTCTTAACAAAGGATGTTACATGTATCTTCTGTTTCACAGTATTTAAAAAAGTTAGATTTCATATTTATTTTGTATTCACAGTACAGCATACTTTATAGATTGTCTTGTACTTCCAAGATTTTTTAAAATAAAATTATTTTTCAACTATGTGATTTCCTCTCCCTTTACGCATTTACTCTCTTCAGAACAGCAGGACATACAACAAGGAGGAGCCAAGCAACTGAGGCTTTCTCCCTTGTTGCAGATTTAAGAAACAGTCACTGCACGTTAGCTGCGGTTGCTCCAAGACAGTGTCCCCTCTACCTTGAATGCACCTCCCTGAAGGAACTTGCCATTCTCATTCTCCACTCATGACAGATCCAAACCACCAAAAGCCACATTCATTGGGTGACGAGCGAGGTCTGGCAGGCACACACATGCAAACAGAGCAAAACTAACATCTCTCCCTGTCATCGCTTTTGTATGCATACAGGTTAAGCAGTTGAAATAGTAAAAATTTAACTGTCCTACACCTAAGATAAAAATAAATTCCAGACAAATGTGCCACTATATAGGGCAGGTGCAACAGTGCAAGTATGATCAGAAACAGAAACTGGAAGTATTTACATACAAGCTGACATGACCTGCACTTGGCAACCTCTATCTCGAAACTGCTAGGTGACAAACATGATCCAATTTTGACTTTCACTCATGATGTCCTGCACACGTCCGTATCAGCCTATTTATAATCGCAGAATGGTTTGGGTTGGAAGGGAGCTTAAAGATCATCTAGCTCCAACCCCCCTGCCATGGGCAGGGACACCTCCCACTAGAGCAGGTTGCTCAAAGCCCCATCCAGCCTGGCCTT
>JAOXNO010000078.1:25403513-25418154 GCA_028565335.1 Limnodromus scolopaceus | reverse complement strand
TCCAGTGCCTCACCACCCTCACTGTAAAGAATTTCTTCCTGATATCTAATCTAAATCTCCCCTCTTTCAGTTTAAAAATGATGCATGCTGGCGTGCATCACTCACCTCCTTCTCACCCCACACAGGGAAGTTTGTGCTTACAGTCAGACTTTATCATGAAACAGATTTTAATGCTGTCCAGGAGTAGTTACCAGGCTCTAGGTTCCCTATCCTCCAGGCAGTGAACCTAGCAAAAGGTCACTATCATGGATTTGTTTTCATTTCAAGTGATTATGTTCACTGCTGATACTGTAATACGAGAAAATGTAATAAAAGCTCCAATTGATACTATTAAATACATTATGGATATTTTATATTTCTTACCACAGTTTTTACAGTTTCACAAATATCAAAATCCAGGTGTACATATCCGTTTCGCAACATAGAATGACTATACAATTCCAAAAAGAGCAGGCATTTCAAATACACAATTCTGAAGTGTAAACACAGTGTACAAGCTCTTCACCTCACAATCCAGGTGCTATGCAGTAGCAGCTGAGGTAACACCATACAGCGTGAACTCAACAAATGGTTGGTTTGCCTCAAGATGATTTTTAGCATCCTTCTGTCCTGTCACCTGTGCGGTCTTTAGTTCTCCCCCAAGTTATACAAACATACAATAAATACATTTCTGATTTTAAAGGACACTTAGACAAGTCATGAGGATTTATGTGAGTACAGTACATTTAAGTTCAAGTGCAAAAAAAGTAACTAGTGGCTAGTCATCAATGTTTCTTTTTATTTTGTCTATGGTGTTGGTCCCAGGCACCACCAGAACATGGGTTGTTCTAAAAGCACAGCTAAAACACAGCTACGGGACACCCCTTCAATCAAGCTGACGGGATGTCAAAGGGGGTAAAACCGAGCACCCCCTTTCCTGCTTAGCTGCTGCCATCTTCCTCTGCCCTGTCCCTGTGCTCCTGTTAATCTTGTCTCTGGATCACTGTACAGTCCCACGGCACACACCTTCCCCACAGAGGGCCTGACACATCGCGTACATCTGATTTCAAGGAGGGCTGAGCAATACTCACTCAGTCCCACAGAAGCTGAGTGCTCAAAATCTCCCAGGAACAAGCTGTTAATAAAAGCAAATGGGCCAAAACACTGACTAAACCTCTCAGACTCCTCCTCGAGCCCCAGGATATCCCTCCAGCAGCAATTTTCACTATGCACCAGCAAGCGAGCTGGCTACAGTTAATATTGAAGAGCATAACAAAACATAATCCATAGTCTTCCAGTGTCTTGACATTGGGCAAAGTAATTTCCTAAACATACTGCAATTTAGTTACATTTGCTTCCTCCTGAGAATCTCTCACTCTACTCAATTTCAACAACTTTGCCCCTACAATCCTAATCATTAAGATTTTTAGGTGATTCCTCCCTACCCCCCCACCTTCCCTAGGCACTTAAAGCTTACCGTTTTCTTAATAAATAACCACAGTTAACTACACTGCATTAAATAAATCATTGTATAGATGATGAAATAAAAAACCAAAAAGACAGTGTGTCCACTGAAACCCTTGATCAATCTCAGGTTGTGCAATCTTGATCAAAGATTCTTGTCTCAAAACATCAAACCTAAAATTACCCAAACGCACACAACCTATGCCCAACTGAAGGGCTGCAAGCACAGAGGTTAACCTCTTCAGAAGCCTTCCTCCAGCTTTTCTGTTTCACTAAAATGCCAGTTCAAAACCTTTGCTTTGCAGAACTAAACCTTTATCTCAAACAAGATAACATTAGCTTCAAAAACATATTCTTTGAATATGTATGTGTTTTACTTAATCCATCACCGTAACACAAAGATACGCTTGCTAAAGCTATTCTGTTTCTGAGAGATCTTTACAGAGACAGTTTCATGCTGTTCCTATATTTATTGGATCTGGTATTTTCTAATAGACAATGCAGGGAAACACAGTTTCTCTCCTAAGAAGTCTTTTCATTTTGTCTTGGGAGCAAATTCTAAGAAAATTATCCAATCAAACCAGACACTCTGTGCCTCAACAAGTGAAGAGTGAACTCCCTTTATCTACAGATTGCAAAGAAATCTCATAGCACTTGACTCAGCTTTAGCAAAGCAGCCAAGAATTCTTCCTACCGTTAGAGCCGTCCATATCACTTCCCTCAAGAATTCCGAACTTTTGGCTTCCCTGCTCATGTTGCTCTGTGTAGTCATATGAATATTCTTTATATAGTTAAAAGCTTGCACTGCATCACATTATGATCGTTAAGATGAAGGAAGTCCTACTTTTGAGCTCCTACTCCAGCGTTTCCCAGGTGAGAAGCAGAATTCCATGCACTGGATTTGGTAAGATGAGCGCATCTCAGGGCCCTGCAGCAGCAGGCTGAGCATCATGATCCGACACAACGCGGCCACCATCTACTTGGGAATCTGATGTTGCTGTAGGTGTTGGTGCTGAACAATTGCTGGGCTGCCCAGAATCTGTCAGATTTTGGGGTTGTCTTGCTGAGCTGGTTGATGAAGCACTGCAATTCTCATTGATTTTCTAGAGAGAGGGGAAAGGGTTGCATGCAAAAAGTAAGTACAAAGACTCTTGACACTATCCCCTGTGGTATACCCCCAGATACATTCAGGCACTTCTGGAAATTCACAAAGCGCTTACTTTGAATGCCCGCAACGTAAAAAATCAAACTCAAGAGAAGCCAAGCAGAAGTAGTACATTTAAAATCCAGATGACATTCATAGCAAGCAGACAGTAGCTTACCTTCCATCTCTTTTCCTAACTGCACTTTCCCAAGAAGCATGCAAAAAACAAACTTGTTGTATTTCAAGAGGAAAAAACACAATTAACTGGACTTCAAAGTGTTCAGACAAGATCATTATTTTGACCAAGCAACTCTGTAAAATGTTTTCATGCTCCTTAAATACAGCTTTCCTCTGTAGTTCCCTCCCTCCCTCAGATACTGCTCAGACTTCTTGAATGGCAGAACTTTTGCAGTACCGATGTACGATTCCACCCAGTCTACTCAAACAGGCCTTACTAAGGAACATCAGAGCGAAACACCAGTTACATTCCCCAGGGCTGAAACAGCAAGCCCTCACGCTCACACATTTCACATTAGGAAATGACACGCTATCTATGATTATTTGTTTTGCACTGAAGAATGGAAAATATGGCAAGTATGTCCCTTTGCTTGAAGGAGTATAAGCAAGTAGTCACAAAAATGAGCCAAAATATTAATGAAATAAGAAGGAATAATTTTTGCCACTAATTCCATTTTCTGTGCGCTGACCCTCCTTCCAAACAATCTATTTTCATTTGAAGGCTATTCAACAAATTTAATGAGAGCTGGGTAGCCTTTTCCTAGTTTCAGTATTTTAATATCACCAGCGTAAAATAAGTGACCAAGCACAAAACCTGAAATGTTTTGGAGAAGGTTTGTCCTTTTGGGGCACTTTTGGGGTAAGAGATTTTGGAGAATACAGATGACGAAGAAAAGAATACAATGGGGTGCACTGAATTTTGGCACCTCAACAAAAACTCCTTTTATATCAGTACTGTATTTTTACAGGAAGGAAAGAGTCACAAAGATATTATGTGCCACAGAAATGCCAACAGGCACGAAAGCCTTTCTGGCCTCTTCACAATTCTTGGTTAAGTAGCTGCGTCGGGTCCCGCAGTGTTGGGTAAGTCCCTCTCAGACATCACACAACTGCAAAACATTCTTTTCTTGTCATGTTCATTGTGTAAGTTCTGTGTGACTGCTTTGCTGTGATTTATCTCTTTAAAAAAGGGGGACAGCTTATACTACCCAAGACCCTGAGGACATTTACCATTGGGAAACAGAGCTGTTTGGCCAATTATTTTGATGTCAGAGACCCACTGATATCTTCAGTGTCACTATAAAAAACACCTTCTTTGACTCAAGGAAGTTCAAAAACAAATGTGAAATTCCTACACGTTCTGCTCTGCTGATTCACACTCATACCCCAAATTACCCATTTCTAAAGACAGCAGTTGTGGAAAAAGCATTTCTGTGTTTACGCCTACTGGATGCATAAGAAGGAACCTCACCCACTCCTTCCAGACAGGTCAACACAGTGGTTTTAACGTTAACCTTGCTGTTCTAAAACTTGCAGTGACAAAATTTCCCTATTTTGCTTAAGCAGTATGTTTCAGCTCTATTTTGAAAGGCACGTCTGAAGCATTAGATGACAGTTCAAGATGCAAACCCATCCAATTATTGATGAAGCTACTAAAAGGTATTTGGGGGGGAAACTGGGCAGAAAGGAAATGGTGTAAAGTAAGCACCAGCAATCAGACATTTTAAATCATGGAATGGCTCTTATCTGGTGTAACTCTAGATTAAAAAAAAGAGATTAATTTTATTCGAACAGAAGGCTCTGTATCCTATCAGCAGTTGTCTAGAACACCTATTTCTGCAACAATGTAGACATTTGACAGCATCACCCAAGGAAGCAAAACTAAATAAAAATCATTTTACACTCTGTTAAGCAGCTGTGCATCTTCATGTTCAATTAGCACCTTGTAAATTTTGCAAAAAGCGTAACCCCCAGATTCCAGCTAATATGAAAACAAATGTACACTTAAAGGGAATTCAAGTATATCCAAGCCTGTAAAACAGTCTCTTTATGTGTCTCTCCCTCCCATCCCATCTTCAGGAAGATAATACTTGCAAAAATAGTTATTCCTGCTATACCATACACAGAAAGCAACTCTGTTTCATGCACTATTTCATCTACTGTTTCACAACTCAGAATTTATTCCAAGCTGACAGAGAACACCTGCCAGGTACTAACAGATTTACACAGCTATAAAGGTTTTCGAGCATCCAATAAATACACAAGAACTTCCTGTACGCTAGAAGATTACCTGCAAAGGTTGATTCTCAGGAGTCGGATTGGTTTTGGATAGTTTAACCATCTCTTTTATCTGGTAGACAGCGTAAGCTAAGGTGACCCAAGGAGAAGAGCTGATGCCCCAAGCGGGCTTGTTCACATCCTCTTGCTCTTCTTGGTGTTTAGTTTTCTTTAGAGGGAGCCTGGGCTCAGTCCGGGGCATGATATCTTCTGATTGCTGCTGTACAAGGTCAATAGTCGCTATGGGAACAGGACTGGAAGGCACTGGGATCCTTTCTGCCAGCATTGTCTTTTCTGAAGTTTAAAACAAAATAGTCACTGGCAAAGCCAACAAGATTAAAAAAAAATTGTGAAGCAGACAATGAATACTAAGTATTTCTTGCTCTCATAATATGGTTGTCACTGTACTGAAAGCAGAACACTGGCACAAACAGCCAGGAGCGAGACACACCACAATCCAGTTAGGGAAACGCGAGCTGGATGTGGCCTTACAAGCAAGGCTGTTCTGCAACTGCAGCGAGGTATTTCAGGTGTCTGCATAATCAGGAGGGGCTAATGAGGGTGAAGCAGTCTGTTTATTCCCAGCTAGCTATTAGAAATACGTATTTTTCACGCTACACGAAAGAAGTAATTTTCATGTTGTACGCAAACTGAAAATAAGTCTTTTAGACTTGTAGCAAACTTCTTTTTCTGCATAAAGCCTGCATCTTGAAACTCACTGATACTCGTAACTAAACACTGGCTTCAAACAGCAACCATTTGGTGAAGTCGCACGGCCTACATCATCAGAAAAGCTGATTCTGGTCTTAAAATTTCTAAACCTACTGATTTGTTTTAAAGCTGTTCTACACCTTCACTGCTTTTTTATTTAAGAAACAAACCATCCCTCCATAGTTACTATGGAGTTACGCAGTTAGTGAGAAAAGAACAAGGTTGGAGTGATACGCTGGAGGAGATAAAATATCTGTCACAGAGTTCCAGGTAAAGAGGAGGATTTCTTATCCTCCCAACTGACCTTTACACCTAAGGTCTTCCGATAATCTGAAACAGTTTTGACAACTGTCTTGAAATGTCATACGTAAAATGACCATCATGACCCAACACAACGTGCCTTACAATCTCAGAGCCAGAGTATTTATATAGGAAAAGTAATTAAACAGATTGTTATAAACCCTTGGATATTTTAAGTAATAGCTGTATGTGCTCTACAAGTCTGTAAATAACACATTCTGTAAATTTTGAGAAAATATTTTTTCCGAGTAGAAATATTTTAGTGATTATAAAGACCTTTTTTTCAAAATTATAAAAGCGTATTTTGTTTACAAGCTCTTAGATAGTACTAGATATTTTAAGCAATGGCTGGGTGTTCTCTAGTAGTGAAGAAACGAAGAGACTAATCCTGCACACGCTTGACCACATGATTAGTTTTACTCATCCAACTGGTCCTGTTTAAAGTAACTTAATTACTGCCAGGCTTAAAATTAATATACACACTGCTAAGATGGGTAGTGTGTATTAAATGAAAACCAAAGACTGAAGCAAACTAAATAGAATAAGGCCACTAAGAACAAACTATTCTTTTGTGGGTTCACATGTAATTAACTGAAAGTTGATGGCAAAAGTGAAGCAGCAGGTATCCCTTTCACCTTTCCATTTTTGCCACTATCATTTCAGAGGTGAAGAAAATTCTAGCAAAATAAATATTTGAACACTTCAGTACAGGCAACTTGATAACTAGTCAAGGACAATGCATTTAATATTGCAGTTAAAGAGGACTGACTTTCATTTCATACTCAAAGCTTATATTGGAAAGTAACATTTGGGCAAAAAGCAGCTCAAAAATTCACGACTTCTCAGAATTTCCCACACTTTTACTGCCTTTGCAAGAATTAGATTTATGCTAAATCTTTAAATTTGCACCAATATTTCACTTCTTGTTAGGCTTTATATTGATAAAGGTGGAGATGAAAAAGCTGAAGATCCACCTGAGGGAAGATTTCTCTGGTGCCAGAACAGAACTGCAGCAGCCATAAAAGTTTCTGTTCTCCGAAGCCATCTCTACAATTTCTGGCAGAGGTGGCTTGGACTGGTAGAATATGAGAGCGTGCAGTGGTCAAGGTGACCTTAGAGAACTGATGCAACTGAAATGACTCACTGCTGCTGTTAAGACTAACCTAAGGGATTCTCAGAACTGAGAGGACATAGAGGTAGTAATGTAAGTCATGCTTTCCTCCTACCAACATCCAAGGACTCAATGCTGCCCTTCCTACAGCAGCAGCACCACTTCAACTTCTATCATTGCTCAGGAAAAACTTCTCCCTTGAAAACAAACTGTTTTGTCAAAATCTGAGTAAAGGCAACAAACATCCAAAATAAAAGATGCAGGAAAGCAGCTTCAGAGATACTTCAAAATTAGAGCTGGTGAAAAAAGGTGTCTCAGTGACTTGAATATTTACCTTCTTCTTCATCAGGAACCAACAGCCACTGGATCAGTGCAAATAGAAGAAGAATCACTAAACAAGCCATCCCTATTCCTCTGAATGTGGCAGCAGGACCTGTAATGAGATTTTTTTTTTTTTGATTGAGAATCTACTGACTTAGTAAAATGAATCAGAATTATGCGTTCCTTGGGTACATATTATCCCATGTAGACTCTTATTAGCTTGTTTCATTACATTTTCCTCCCCCAACACTTCAACAGGCTTTTTAACCAAGTAATTAGATTTTCATTTGTTCATTGAGAGGCTGCATAGTATCAACCTGTTCTGTCACAAAGGATTCATTCATTTTACGTATCAGATTGGAGATCTGCTCATGTAATACTAAAAATACCTAGGCATAACATATTTAATCAATCTGTATTCAATCAATCTGTAACGCTGAAAGGACAGAGCCATAAGCAACCTAGTCTGAATTCAGTGCTGACCTTGCTTTGAGCAGGGGCCTGGATTAGAGATCTCCTGACATCCCTCTCAGCCTGAGCCATTCTACAATTCCATGATTTACACAAAGTGTATTAGTCTTTAAAACAGAACAATACCTTAAGCATAAATAAATTTAAAGCTGGTAGTTCAGTGAACCCAGAACTTCAATAAATAAAGTCTTCGATACAATTTTTGCTTACCAAAGTAATTGACCAAAACCCCTCCAACCATAGCCCCGCATCCTCTGCCCAGACCCAAGTGGAGGCCTTGCAGGATTCCCTGGGCTGACGTTCTCAGCTCCGGAGGCACTGCCGCGCTAAGGTACGAAATACAAGCCGCCCATATAGCCGCATGCGTGACACCTAGAGAGATGAAACATTGTGAAGAGTACAGGGTCCAGAGCATACTGACACAACATCACAGCAACTGTCCTCATCCATCGGAGCATGTGTTGGAGAAAAACAACAAAATCCCCTCACTGACAAATGTCTGTGAAATACAAATCAGCTTTTGGTAATGGGATACTGGCAACCAAGCCACAGGGAGACAGGATGACTCCTTCTCCTGCAGAGTCTGTCAATAGCTCTTTCTCCCTCTAAGATGACCTCACATCTCTTCTTGAGACACAGCCCCTAGGAAGACTAAATAAAGCACATTAAAAGTCTCTCTGCCAGATTCCTTGTCCCTCCGAGAGCGACCCAGGGCCTTTGGAATACGGTCCTGATTTTATAAGCTGCAGGCAATTAAAGCATTGATGCCTCTCAGTGGTCTCCTTACTGCCACAATGAAGGCAGTGCAAAGGTCATAAAATCCAAACAGTATCAGAGATCTCCATGTCATTTCAGAGGCAAGAATTAATTCCCTCCTGCCCTTCTCGCTCCCGCCCCACCCCGCCACATCACCCGCCTCCAGGCAAACTCTTTCTGAACTCAACACCAACACGCTCTGCCTTTAGCGCTGAATGGTCCAGACGGGAAAAGCACGCCAGCTCCTCAGGGTAGGCCAAAGATGCTGATTTTCACGCCTGCTATTTAGAGGATAGAGTCAGCATGCCCTTCCTCCCGCTATGACGGCATCCTGCGTAGGCGCTGCCGCACGCTGCTGCCGCCTCGCATGTCACCCACTCCTGCTCCCGGGACCCAGCGCAGCAGAGCAGAGGTCCTCACTGCTATAAACAGCAGCCCCAGCTCTCCAGCAGAGATCCGGGAAGTCTCCTGTGAATCTACATGCCTTGTAGATTCAGGGTTACGAGCATTTTTTTTTCCTACGGGAGAAGGAGGACAGCTAAGGGGATGAGACAGGGGCTGAGCAGCATCGTGCAGAAACACGCTCCAGGTGGAGCCCTCGCCTTTGAGCACCTGCTTGGTGGGGTTTTTTGTGGAGCGGGAAAGGACAGGACAGGAAAAGGCAAGGTTGTGGAAAAGTTGGGGAAAAAAAACCAACCAAACAAGCAAAACCCACCCCACAGTTTTGTAGTTCGTCACACATTAAATAAGCCTGAACTATTTTGCAGCCCTCAGATTGAGTGGGAATATTTTTTTCTTATTTGAGTAGTATTAAAAATAGTCATCACAGCTTACCAATGCCTGCGCTCTACTGCCTCGGTTTTAAAAAAAATGTTGGCACAACTGATGATTCAGTCAACATGTTTCTGTCCTCTACACTTGACTTACTAATCAACAGTTGGACACTCCATAATTACTTACGCATTTAGGCTGAAGACTCATAAGAGCAAGACCACACATGATTTTGTAACATACTCACAGAAAAACTTGGGGTTTGCTTATTTTTAAAAGGATAAATAGCACTCTATGGAATCGATACAGTTCAGGCATAGACATGGTTAGATGTCCATTCATTTTCATTCCAAATCTAAACAAAAATTTTTCAAGCCTTGGGTTTGTAAAGGCCACCTTTACACATTGCGGAGCCGGTTTTGGCAGTAGTACACCATCTTGTTGAAAAATAAAAGGCTTACATTAGGATGGTGTATTTTACCTCACCACTTACAGTTTAAGGTTTTAAAACTCAGACTTTCAATCCAAAAAGCTCAGTTTTAAAAGTCACTGAGTATCTAATTTACTTTTTTTTTTAATGCAGACTCACATAGGCCTTGAAAATAGCAACGAAGAACTATCCCAATAACAAAGCAAAGGTAAGCTAATATAGATAATGTGGGTTTGTTTCAGAAAGGTTATCAATTAATATAAAACATTCAGGTTTATCAGCTATTAAAGAGTAAGTAAAGTATTAAAGGCAGGCAAATCAAAAACACATCAGAAATTATTTGAACCGTGAAGCACAATTGTTTGAAAACAAAAGGCCCTACTTAACCAACAGGTTCTTGGACGTTTTTACCTTTACTAGACAATCCAGATAGAACACAGTGTTCCTGTTCCTCTGAAAACAAATCCATAGCTTTAAACCAGCTTATTTCACTTGCCTTTAAAGGTACGGGTTTTTCTTTCCTTTTTTTTTTTTTTAAGTATGTGCACATTACTAATGTGATTTTTTTAATCATTATTTATACAACAGTGAGTATTTGGAACAGTTTTTACAGCAACTTTTACAAGAAGTCTGGTCTGCATTACTGCTAATCACAATTCTTTCTTTAAAAGAAGTTGTTCACAATATATATATTGTGACATTATTTGCTAAAACCACTAACCACCATTTCACCAGCTGGACTATACCTCCAACAAGCGTACCAATCCCCATGTTATGCTCAAAATAATAATGTTTAGCAAACAGGATAATTTACATATAAACCAAGAGTTGAAGATTAGGGGAGCCAAATTTATTTCAAGAGAAATATATTCTAAATATTGCCAGTTAAAGACCCAAGCTTTTTTCTCTCTAGACATAACTCTGTTGCTGGAGCATCAGTAGGAGTCACTTCTTAGAATAGTACTTGTTTTGGAGTTTATAGGATAACTGCTAAGTGAAAATAGCTAATTTTCAGGTTATCGATACAGTTTTGCACTTCAGAAAAATCCTGTTATGCAAATCAGTGAGCAACCAGCAAATTTGGACCATTGCTTTGGAACAATAATTTGCAGCTTGCTAGCATATCAAAATTTAATCCGCTAAGTGCGAAATGAACAAGAGCGCATGGTCGCAGAGCGATGACATACATACACCCTATACGCATTTGCCTACAAGGATGTCTCAGAATTTTCAGTTATTAAAGATTCGGCCCAAGCTCTTATTTTCAGACACTGTGTGTGCCAGTGAATTCAGCACACAGATTCAAACCTCTAAATTACAAAGGGAGTTTAAATTTTCTCATTTACTCCTTTGAGAGTGAAACCTTCTTAAAGAGTCCTCCTCACCCCCTTTACAGTGACAGCAACTGAAACACAGCATGGTTCTTATTACAATCAATAGATGCTGTTTGCAGAGTCATTTTTCAGAAATCTCTCCGTGCCCTTCAGCACAGCACATAGGAATAATCCTTCTTGTATTGCAGAGGCATATTAAAAAGAAAAATAAATTCTTTACAAAAGGCAGCTGAAACTATTGTTGACCTTAAAACCCCTCCAGCTGATGGAACTGGAATTTACATAGAATTTGGCAGCTTCCTGGAAAAAACGTTATCTACAATTAAAACAACGACTTCACCAAGGGATATAAAAGACCTATAAACATGATGCAGTCACGTGGCCCACATGGTACCCACATGTTCTGCATAATCTACTCTTTTTTTGGTTTTAGATACTTCTAATCCTTACATATACAAAGCAGCTACAACTCTTGCCTCCCTCTCTCAACAAACTCATTTAAAAATGAGAGCTTCTACCTCACCAAATTTCATTAAGGTGTCACCTCTTATACCTACTGACAGATTCAGCGGACGTGTCGGAAAGAAAGCAAACCCCAAAGAAACAGGATTTGGTAACTGCTGCAAAAGAAATAACGGATCAAGAAGAAATTAAAACCAGTAAGAGTGAGGAGGGGAAAAGAATAAAGGAGGGAGGCGGGGAGGGGGGGAGCTGAGGGGTGGGGAAGAGTCCAGGGTAGTTCTAGAAAGACAAACTTGATCTCCCATTCAGCAACGCTGAAGGAGATTACGGGAACGAACAAATGTAGTGGGAGCAATCAGACACACATATAGTGTGCCTGTGGACTTCATGGACATATAGTGTACCTATGGGCACTGATAAACCATGTCAGAAAAGGCTTTCGGGGTGTGTGTGTCTGGTGTGTGTATGCGTGTATGATGTGTTTGTTTTGTTTTTAAATTTCTCATTTGCTGAATGTAAATAACTGAAAACAGCAAGATTAACCCAAGTGTACATGATTCAGCAGTGGCTAGATATAGAGAAAGTCTGGCAGATACATTTATGAGAAAGTATTATTTTGAAGGTCCTTAGCTTTTTCTTTAAATCTCGATTACTCAAGATTATACCACACAAAAAACCCCCACCAAAACAGCTCCCTCAGAGCCTCGCTGTAAAAGCAAAGGTTTGCTTTACATATGAGACAATTCATATTGAAATTTCAGCAGAATAAAAACAAGATTCAAAGTAATAAAAACTTCTTTCTCAGCCCTGGCTGTACTCCTATGATGCATCTGGGCACAAACTTAGGGCTGTACTGTTGAGACACAAGGTTTTTTGGTTTTTTCTTCCTGTGTTTTGAGTTGGGGTGCCTTTAAAACAGGATTACCTAGAAGGTAATATCTAAAACTTTGTATTCATCATTTGTTACCCCTAGATGTTCAAGCAGGCAAGAGTATAACACATACATATTCTTCTTTGTGAAATTTTCATATTTTAACACTTAGTATGAATGATGAAGTATCAATTCAATAGTTGTGGTTTGGGGTATTTTTAATAACAAAATTCAGAAGCTTGCTGTTACGACATTTTAATAATAAAAAAAACCTGGTTTTTTAGCAGGGAGGGAAGGAGCCAGGACACAAACAGATGTGCTCACCAATGGCATTTTATAACTCAAGTTAAAAACTACCTTACAAAGATTTCTGTAAATACAGTAGAAGAAGTTAATGCCAAGTCAAATTATGCCGCACATGGAAGAATAAACCTTCTAAGTATAATCTGTGGAAAATTTTTGAAGTTGTACTGTATAAAGCCAAAATAGTGGCTTTAATAAAGATGGTACAATTATTTTTAAAGGCAGGGAAAAGATTTTCTGCATTTAAATTAACCATTCCCTTGCAAGCTTTCAAATCCAAATACTTCAGTATTCTTCAAATACTGAAGAAACAGAAAGTAAAATAGTTTAGATTTTTCCTGGTTTTGAGAAGTGGTACCCACTACAAAGACATGGAAAAATGTCATAAAATGCAAGTTAGAACGATTTATACTTTACATGACAATAAAGATCTTACAAACTCTTTGACACCACCACTTGAAAACAGAGCTCAAAATACTTTTCATAAACCACACCTCTGTCCTTCTAATTAAATTAAAGGACAAGTATCTTAAAAGAGCTCTAGTAGCACAAACAATGCTATTGAAAGAAATTCCTCTTTAGCTATTAAAAAAAGAAAATTCTTTAAGTCCAAAGGTATTGATCGACCAATACAACTGAAAAACTCCAAATATTTAAACAGAGACAGAATGACTCAGACTACATTATTTTATTATTTTTTTCTACAGCATCCTTTCAAGAAACTCGACCTTTTGCACTTAATGAAGTTCACATTTACCACCAAACAGGATTTGCAGTAGGTGTGTACCCAGCTCGTGCTTCTGTCTCTTTGTTTAGTTAAAGGGTGTGTTGGTCTCACACAGTTCTGTTTGAATAAACAGAGAACTGTGCACAATCAAATGCAAACCCGCCCCTTTGACGTCAAATATTTCCCAAGATAAACAGTAGTGTTTTATGACCCTGGATATCCCAGGATATTTGTGGTCAAAAAGAATATGAGAAATCAGATTTTTACTTAATCACAATTCACTTGAAAACAAGATAAATGTAAGCACCTAAATTATATTGGAAGGGCATTACTGCGCTGTCATACCTTGAAGCACTTCCATCGGAAGAACAGTCCAGGCGTTTTCCAGATACGAGATGTAAATATATCGAGCTGTATTACACGCAAGACCAATATACAGCACTCTAAAGGAAGTAAGGAAAAGAGAAGTCAGAATAGTTTGCACTTTTGTTTTTTGCTATGTTGTAACATACCTTACTGCTTCAGAAATCATTTGCACGTGCACAAACCGTTTGCCAGTCTAAAGCATTTGCTCAACACAAAACACAGCCCTTAAGTCTCGCACCCAAACAAACGCTCCTCTAACCCACTCCAAACACACATTCAAACCGAGGCTAAATTTAAGACTCTTTTCAAAATCCTAATGGAAAAAAAAATTTCAAAGGGACAGCAGATCCATGGAAATTTTAACTAAGCTCTGTATTTCCATGCCATGCTCTAAACAGGATTGTATTTCAGAAAGACCATTTCTAAGCACATTCAACATCACTTCCAAACAATCTTCTTTTCTAATTGCTCAGAGATTCATTCTTCCATTTTAATGTAAGCCTGCTGCAGGCTTACATTATTAGATGAATTAATTTTACCCTAATTAATAGAAGTGTATAGTCCCAGTATCTGCAAACTGCTCAGAACTACTCTAAAAACACATCCCACAGAAGCAATATGGTTTATAACAACATGCCTCAGGATAAAACTTAACCATCCTGTTGAAAAGCAGCAGATGCTGCATCTCAGAACGAAGAGGAAAAAAAGCTCTTATAACAGTTTTTAAACAATGAAGCACAAAGACTATTTTCCCCATTGCATGTTTAACCTGATGACTTTTCCCTTCCAGTTTTCAGATTTTGCTTAGCTTACCTCCGGGGTGCT
>JAOXNO010000078.1:25389593-25403413 GCA_028565335.1 Limnodromus scolopaceus | reverse complement strand
CAGATGCTGCATCTCAGAACGAAGAGGAAAAAAAGCTCTTATAACAGTTTTTAAACAATGAAGCACAAAGACTATTTGTGCAGTGCTTTCCCCATTGCATGTTTAACCTGATGACTTTTCCCTTCCAGTTTTCAGATTTTGCTTAGCTTACCTCCGGGGTGCTTATTCATCAAGCTATCTTTCTCTTGTTTTCAGATGGGTCTTAGGAAACAAAGATCTAATTCAAAACATGCTTTTAGCTTGAAAAAATATGCTATTCCAACCTTTAAAGATTTTTTTCAGGGACAAGGATAATTTATTGTCCAAATATGGCTTCTTGGTTGACCCTTGGTTTGGCACAAGTGAAATAAATGCAATTGATAATTAAGGTGTAAGCATAGAGACTGTGAAAGGGCTTGTTATTCTTTGTGCTGTTTTTTTAGTTAGTTATCCTGCAAAAGCAGACCAAGATTTAATTAAATGGTACTTAGCCACTGAAAAATCTAGAGTGAGATGCAATCATAAAAATGCAGGATCTTGTTAACATCTGAAGTCTCCAAATACACATGTTGACAGCTAAAAACCCAGTACCATAGTTTTCATCATGTCAGTGATACCACAAACATTCAAAATCATAAAGACAGGTCTGTGCATTTCACAACAACATGGATTTAAAGAAGACAATATATTTTACTTTCAACAAGCTGGGTAAGTTCCTCAACCCCATATCACACACCAGACCCAGCTGTGTTGCTTCCAGATACATCTTGGGCCCATGAATAGCTGGTTTAAGCTGCCTTTAGGCAATGCAGGCCCAGGCATTCATTGAAGAAAACATAGGAAGCCATGAAAAAGATTTGTATTATACAAGAAAGACAACAAACTTGTTCTTTGTGCTGTGCTTCATAAATTTCATCTCCCCCTTTAATTAATGCCTTCTGTTCCAAAGAAATAACTTAGTTCCTTTCACAGCCACAACTTAATGTAATCCTTATGTACAATCACATTTCTGAAGTGTATTAGGACACATTTGCCACAAAAGGTAAGCGAACACAAGGTCTGCAGGCTCCTTTCTTCATTCCCCTACTAGCAAGGCTCAGGGTGATGCACACTCTTGGGGACATCAAGGAACAACCTCCCCATATACTTACTCATCAGCAATACAGAAGCGCCCAGTGCTTTGTTCAGGACCAGTTCTTGCCAGCTCAATTTCACTTTTTTCTACAAAAAACTTTTGCCTACCCACCAAGAACTTTCTTCCCATCTCAACTGTCCCGTCACAGCCAGACCAGAGATGTGAAGGGGTCTCCTCCTGCTGCATAGTTTTTCCATTACTAGTAATATCCTTGGCTAGCTCTGCTTTTCCAGCATTTAATATTTGCAGAAAGATTTGGATTCAGAGTTTAAGAGTTTAAGGTAAATTACAGTTTATGTAGATTTCTATAATTATGCCTTTGGAGGGGTACGTCACACAAGAACTTTTGTGTGTTTACAGTCTTTTCAAAAATGTATTTATAAAAATCACGTAGGCTCTTTATCAGACCTAAGTGAATAACACAAACAGATGTTCCTTATGAAACCTACATGCAGTATCCACAGAGACATCATATTCAAGTTACAGGTTAAACATTTAAAGCACTGAAACTATATTTATGTTAAGGAGACTAAGCTGTTTACAGCCATGACTACCACTCTCTGCTTCCTATAAAAACTCACATGCTGGAATTGTGGTCAGATAAACACATTCAAGTTTAACCTCAAGTAGGAGGTTATTTTCAGAGATTAACATCATCTTCCTAAACTCAATGGCAGTTAGGAGTGCTTCCAGTACCTAAAGGAGGCCTACAGGAGAGATGGGGAGGGACTCTTCATCAGGGAGTGGAGTGACAGGACGTGGGGTAACGGTTTTAAACTGAAAGAGGGGAGATTTAGATTAGGTGTTAGGAAGAAATTCTTTACTGTGAGGGTGGTGAGGCACTGGAACAGGTTGCCCAGAGAAGCTGTGGCTGCCCCATCCCTGGAAATGTTCAAGACCAGGCTGGATGGGGCTTTGAGCAACCTGCTCTAGTGGGAGGTGTCCCTGCCCATGGCAGGGGGCTTAGAACTCAATGATCTTTAAGGTCCCTTCCAACCTGAATCATTCTACAGTTCTATACCATTCAACAATGCTGTCTAAATTTCGGACAGCCAGGATTGTACGTTTTTCTGTCACAATATCCTCTCAAAGAACTTGCGGCTTTCACTACACTTTCTTATGACTTATTTCTTTTTAACTCTTTAGTTTACTTTTAAAGGAAAATCTACTCTGTCATCTCTCAGAAGGTGGCTGGAGGAGGTAAGGCAAAAAATACCCTTCTAACATCTGCAATATTCCTTTCCCTCATAAATCTGTACAATCACAGAACAGCTTTCTAGCTGAAGAGACCACTGTCATTACTCCATCTAACGACCTGCTAATATACAATGTTAGAACCATTAGCAGCATGTATAACATATGCACACATGCAGTGCACATGTGCATGAACAGCAAAGCTAATGAAGTAAGAAATCAGGCATTTTAATCAGCATATGTTTAGTATGGTCATGCTTAGAATGCTTGGACAATAATTTGAGTATTAGTTTTAAAAAAACTGTGAAAACAGAATAGGTTTCAAAATGTTCTAAGGATCTTATATGCCAACACATATAATGGTAGAAACAGAAAGCTTTACAAGGCTAGAAAAGGAAAACTGAGCTTCTCCGTGACAAAGCTGTAAAGCCTGTTTTCTTGTAGTTCTGCAAAGGACAGTCAGTAACATTTTTTCCTGCTACTGTGCCAGTGCATGCAATTCTGGTAATCGTGCCTGCCTTCAAAGAATTAGGACAGGAAGGAAAGATTGAATGATAATGTTAAAATAAATACTGCAGAAAGACTGTCTATGTCTAGGAGCCTAAGAACCCAGAAGAAAAAGAGCAAATACCCTTTTACTTTTTTTTTTTTTTAACATTAGTGAGAGAAGTCAATGTATAGTGAGACCACCTCAGCACTGAAGTCACCTTACCAAAAAGAGGCGTCAAGTCACCTTCCCTCTAACTGTGAAATATTCACAGCTAGCTGTGGATTAAAAGGTACTTCTAGCTTATTTCATACAAGACCTTACAGCAGAATTCCCATAAACATATAACTGCTTTTACGCCAAAACATTAAAGAAGGAATTTTGAGCTATTAAAAAAAAAAAAAAGATCCCAAATGCTTCTGGGTAAGACAGTTCCAAGAAGGACATATAGTTCAAGGCTATTGGTTCTTATTAATGGGAGAATGAATATCTGTACTATAAGGCAGCAGACACATACAGAACTATCAAAGAATATGAGCTATGATCTCCTATACATTCCTCACAAAAAAGGTTGCCTCCTATTGAACAAACCATGCATTATACAAAGTTCAAAAAGTACAAGACAAAAGACAACCAGGAGGAGACATCTCATAAACTGTGATGACTAAATACAAGTAAGCATTAGGCAACATTAAAATATGACTAATGTGCGTTTCCCAGGTGTAGGTATAAAGGATGTTGTTTCATTGCTAATAGGAGCTAGTGTTTAAACAACTTAATCTCGATCCAATCTTGGCTTCATAGGCTTAACAGTGCAAAGGAAAAAAAAAAACAAAAAACCAGGAGTTAATCCTGTACATCATCTCTCTTCTTACTGGCCAATGCTCCTATCCCCTTCTATTTCATCGTATTCACAGGACTACCATTCTTTTGTTTTTCTTTTGCTTTTCATTCTTTCTGTAACTGAAGTCTAAGCCTGAATTTTGTACTATAACAATATACATTGAAAGAGCATACCCAAACTAGCTTTAGCTGTCACGACTGTGATCTGTTCTCACCACTCCTCCATCATCATATCCTTTCTCCAGCCTTTGCATGCAAGGTGTCATGTTTTCTCATACTAATTATTGTCAAATTCAGAGATTAAAAGACTGACTCAAAGAAAAGAGATCCTCCCCGGTTCAAAGGAAAAAAAAAACAACCCATCTTTTAAGTAATTTCTCAAATTACCATGCTAAGCATCTCAAACATTTTTAGTAGAGGTCAAGTGAATCAAAAAAAATCATCCCAATAAAAGCAAAACAAAAAACCAAACGCTGAATAGCAAAATCACAGAACAGAACTCACAAAAAGACTAGTACAGTCAGCTTAAAAAACTTATATCTCAATGACTGTATGATTATAAACAAGGCACTTGGAAAAGACATGAATCTAACAGCACACAGCTCTCTCTGCTCAGTTGCACAGAGTACCTGAGTGAATATAAAAAAACCTCAAACATTCCGATTTCATTAACTCAGATTCCCCCCTATCTTTCCTCCCCTGAGCTTTTTTTAAAGAGTAGCAAAGGGATTTAGAATACGTGGAAATTAAATCAATTGTGAGTTTTGTAGAAAACTAACATGCTGGAAGTAGTTATTTACAGAAGGCAAAAACTAGGGGAGAAACCCTGCACAGCCATCTCACTTCAGTAGCTCACACACAACGAAAGGAAGACAGCAAGGAACCGAGCTGGTAAGTGACACTACCAGGCTGCAACCTCATTCTGCCAACACCCAGAGTCTGATTACCAGGGCATGTGCACAGGAGGTGCTCACCTCCCTGCTTCATCTCATCCTCCTCCCCTCCCAGCATGCAAGTGACACCTTTCCAGGCTACTGTGGGGGCAAAGAGCTGCCCCACAAGGAGAAGCAGGCTGGAGGTTTCCTGAATGCTGCTACTCACAGTAAAAATATTGTAAAATTAACAGTACTTATACATCAAAACAGACAATCCTTGAATGGGTGACAATTTGTAAATATCTCTAACTAGGATGTCTTCTGGAACTGTCTGCAAAAGGTTACAGTGTCAGGCATAATGCACATACAAACACACAACTAAAATGCAAAGGAAGCATTTCAGAGCACTTTCAACTCCTAAAAATAAACAAAACTCCATCAGGCAAGCTATGTAACTGAGCAGGACTCAGAACTTTAAAATAAAAGCATTAACTTGAATTTCACTTTGCAATACAAGGCTAGGCCTGAAATTCAACATTTTTCGTATAGCTCTTATGATGGCGAACATCTTACCTGATGTGGCCAACCAACTCAATCAATTTGTGGCTGAAGAAGTAGGCAGTGAGCTCAGACACATGACTGAGCACAGAACAAACTCCAAAGAGAGTGGTGGTGCCGTTCAGGTCTTCCAAGTGCCAGTAAAGAAAGGTGAACACAAAGCCATATCCAAACCCCATGAACCAGGCCACGAAGAGCACGGAGCCGTACTGGATACTACATAACAGTTTTATTAGGTCCCAAAAACTGAAAGACTGCGACTGGCTCATACTGGTAGGAGTGTTATCAGAGGATTCGTTGGAGCCACTTCTGTCCACCTGTGAGATTTCGACCTCTTTTCTCTTATTTTCATCTTGCTTGAAGTGCGCATAATGGAATCGAAACTGGGTGGCCACAATTAATGCCATTGTCATCAGAACACCAAAAACGATGAAAACTATCCTGTAGTTCTTGTACTCAGGAGCTTTACATCCTTGACCTTCAATGCCAACATCTGTGTGGGTATAGTCAATGCCAATTCCCACGGAGAGCATGGCCAGCCCCCAGCCCAGAGACCCCCACATACGCTGCAATCCATACCGGTCCCTGTGTTTGCCGAGGTACTGCAGAGTTACGGTGTCCACAATAGTAACAGAGGAAGCACTGAAAAATTCTCCTATTATGACAACCAGCAGAATGAGTAGAAAGATGGCTTCTACTTCTTGTTGATCATAAACAAGCACAGCTTGGTCAGAAGGCATCGGCTTTGTGGTGATGGCAGCTGGGGTGGTACTTGGAGTTGTGTTCCCAGGCGAGACTGAGCTAGTGGTGGTGTTTTTTAAAATAAAGTTGGTACTGTTTTCCAAGACAAATTCCACATCACTGCTCTGTGTAGGTAACAGAAATGTTACTTCAGGATTGGCTGTCCCTGTTGTTTCCAAAGTGACCGGACTGGAAGTGAGCAGGTCTCTCTTCCCACGAACTTTCGGGGATGCAGTACTCACTGTGGTTAGCAGAGAAGACATCGAGGCATTTTGCGAAACTGTTGTTAAAAGGCTGCTTGCATTGGTGGGATGTGCTGGGGGAAGGCCTTTTGGTACGCATCTTAAGGTGGCAGGTCTAACAAATCCAATCCCCAGGTTAAATAAAACCCAGCACAGAAGTGAAAAGAGGAGGACAATCTTGCCTTTCTTGAAGCGATCTGCCACCACTCCCCAGAAGGGAGCACTGCAAAACTCAATAAAGTACCTGATGCCCACCAGAAGTCCGCTCTGACTGGGTGACATACCCAGCTGCTTGTAATAGACAGGCAGCAAGGGGTAGAGAGAGCCATATGCAGAATAGAAGAAAAAATAAAAGACCTTCGAGATCAGAAGATCGTTGTTTATTTTGACGCAGTGCTTTTCTAACCAATCTAGCTCTTCATCTGGGACAGTGGTTGTCTCCGTCGAAGGGGATTCATTTTGGGGTGGCAAGTCTTGATCCTTGGAAATGCCATTGAAAGGATCAGCAAGCACATACTTTCTCTTCTGTTCTTCTTCATCGTCGGTTAAAATGGCAACCTTATCATCAGCTGCCATGGTTTACCACAAGCATCCAATATCTGGTGAGCTCTCAAGGAACTAGGGCTACCCTGCAAACAAATAAAACATAACACAGTTAAGGTACCATGCGGGAACAGACCTGAAAAGCCAGTAACCAAGGACAAAGCTTCTTTTTTATAAGTGACATTCCTGAGCAATACATGCAGTATCAGAGTGGGGAAGGCCATTTGTCTAGACTAACTAGTGGTACGTGGCAGCATCAATAAAAATGTGTTTTATGACCAACTCTGTGAAGTTCTCCCAACAGCAGCTTTACTGTTGCCCAATAAAACATCTTTCACGTTTAGGACAGAAAATAACTTATATATTCAAAGTTACTGTGGCAATTAACTGCGAGCATTTGCAAGTCTCTTCTTTCAAGTTGTCGTTTTCTTCCTCAAGGCTAACTGATTTATTTCCAGTATTCCCTACTATACCAAAGGACAGCCATGATTCCGTAATTTAATAATGCAGCCACATGTATATCCTTTTTTTTTTTAAATTATCAAAACAATTTATCATACAAAGCCTCATGAAGGCCTTCAAAAGGTTCATCAATCTTCTCTTGAAACGTGATTTTCTACGCAGTCCACAACCACAGCAGAAACTGGTAGGAGGCTTGAGTTTCTAGGCTGAGTGGGAAGAGAGGTGGAAATTAGGATGGGGCTACAAGATTAAACAAGGGACCCTCAAAACTAGGATAACAACTGTACTAAGATGCCCACACATCCTTTGCAGAAGAAAAAGACTGCAAAACTGACAAACAATAATGAAAAATAATGAAAAATAACCACTGCTAAGACTTTGATTTGACCAACCTTTCACATCTAAAATCAACAAACCACCCTAACAAGCTAGGCTAGATAATAGAAGCTTTCCTTTCAAGGAATTAAAAAAAAAAAGCAGCTCTGCCAGCAGGCTACCAGCTCAAAATCATTATATTGGGCAACTATTTTTGCTATATTAGTATCTGTAAATTTAACGTAGGAAGATTAGCTCATGTTCATTATGAGAAAGTGGAACATTTAATATATTTTGGTTTTGTCATTTATTTTCTTTATGCCTCACCTCGCTTTGACAACAAAGACTCTAGAACTTGTGCAGGGCCCCACTTATGTTAGGGTGATGTAACTGAGGCTTCAGTGTTATTCCTACCAAAACCAGTATATACTCAACTATTTACAGCAACTTGCTTACTAGCTGTATCAGAGCTTTACAGCATGTAATTTTGAAGAATAAATTTCCTCCCCTGTCCCCGTGACATGACAAGATAGAACTCACACTTCAACCAGTTGGATGTCAGGACAACTTCTCTGCAAGTACTAATTGAAATCACCTCGATTTAAACAAGGCAGCCATATTTCTTGTTGCTATATACGAGCTCTGAACCATCTGATTCCAGATAAATTATACCAAGGGCTTTCAGAGCAATTAGTATTCAATGTTTTTTAATTCAGTTTTTTTTCTATTGGGATGGGACTTCAATTTTATAAATTGTATGAATAGTGGATATATTAAAAAAAAAATTGTTCTACTGCTAATCTTCAAACACTTCAGTTGCTGCACCTCCTTTCCCCCTCTGTAACTTTTATCAGCCCCAGCATCCATCTTCTTCTGACCTGTTGTGAGCAAGGATTAATCCAGAAGATCCACTCCTAGTATTTTGACTAGAACATCTTGGGTAAGAATGCTATGAAAAGTGTATTGCATAATAATTTCAGTAAATATTTTCCTACCCTAAGAGTGTTTCACTGAATATTATTAATAACACAGAATATACTATTCAGAAATGTAACAGCATCAAGACTGGTAGAAGCCATATGGCATTCTTAAATGTTTTGATCACTAGTTTGTTTAGGAGTCAGGTTTTTGAAAATGATTTTATTTAGCAATTTTTTAAATTCTAAAAATAAATGGCTGAAAATGAGAAAACCAACAAAGTGGTATTGTTACTGAAAAAAAATCTACCAAAAACTTAATAATCTACCAGGCTTTCCTTCTACTGACAAAAACCCCGTGCCAGTCAGGGATTGAATATGCAGCAAATCAAACAGATGGAAAAAGAACGTACTTGTGAGTGAGAAGAGACTAGTTATCTACTGGTTATTTTAACCATAGCCTTAAAATACTACATCTTCACTTTGCAAAAACTTCTTCTGATCCACAAGACAGTAGGAGGATAGAAGACAGCACTACCATCAAGTTTAAAATGAACAACAGAGAATAGGAGTGAGGAAGAGAAGTTCAGACAGTAAACAGAATGAATTTCATTGTGAATATAGATTTTAACTCGTTTGAGGCAGAATGGAGCATGAAGTTTTGGTAGAGGCTGCTGGATGTCATCAGTTCAGCCAGGACAAGTGAGACCAGAGAGGTTGCAGAGTGGTAAGGAACATCACTGAAAACCTGGAGTAACAGTTTTGAAGCTATCTTCCCCAAAACCTCGCAAAGAGGCACAAACAGACAACAAAGCCCTAACATGCAAATTGAAACTTCTGAAAAGATCCTGAGAAAGCCCTGCAAAGCGAGCAGACAGCACAGCAGATGTACGTCACAAGAAAGCACCTTGGTCCTCCGACCAACAAATAAGCTTTTGTCTTCCCACAGGTTTACGTTTTGAAACCATGACAGAACTCAGAACAGGGAAACAAGTCTTTGTTCCCTCATCATCCCGTCACCCCTGACATAACTACAACGAAAAAAGATTTCATTGAAACATGAAATGAACTGCCCAGTTTCCCCCCAACCCGTGATCCTATCATACTGGCCCAGGAGCACAAGTCCCTTGCTCACAGCTGCACAGGAAGCTTGTGGCCAACCCAGCTTTCTCAGACCGGGGATTATTCTGCAAGATCACTCAGGCTCTGAGCCTGTTTATGCACAAGCGCATGTGCTTCTTTTCAGATATAAAGAATATAGTTGTTAACCACAAGACTATTCTTCCTTCAAGCTTTGCACAGATAGGATTTTTATTTTTAGAGTCTATTATTTATTTTTTTTAGTTTCCTGATACAGATTGCTGCCGCCTGGTTTGTATCTATTCCTCCAGCAAGTCAAAATCCACTTTCAGACTTCTGCATCTATGACACATCTTTCACCCAGTCATCTTCTGCAAACAGCTACAGCAACTTTCCTGCAGACTTTTACCTTTCAGCAGCTGAGGAGCAGAGGGAAAAACATTTGTACTGAGGAATTCAGTGATGACAATGCAACGGTCATTTTAATGACTGTAACGAGGCTCTTAGGCAGGTAGCTGGAAAGAGGCAAATATGGATATTCTACATTTAGTAAAGTATCTTCTTGGCATTCTTGCCTTTCGTATTTCTTAAATCGATCCTTATTTACTCTGGCTCTTCTAATAATTAAGAGGATTTCAAGATCAGAAAGGATAAAAAGCTAATCTATTCAAGACAACCTGACATTACAAGAAGTTCCCTATAAAACAAAGAAAAACAATAATAAGGACAATAATAATACAGTATATTAAAACCCCAGCTCTCCCTTTGGAGTCACTCTTCCCAAAATTTTGGAAAAAAAGGACCAAAACAGCCACTTTGCACTGTATCTCAGGAAAAAAGAAAAAAAAAGCCAATCAACAGATCAGACTGAGGTAGCAAGCCCCTATACCTCTCAGGGAAAATATCATGGCACTTAACAGCACAAAGCATTGAAACTTCACTTGCAGACCAACAAAGTTAAATTTGGGGTGAAGTATTACTGCTGTTTTTAAATAAAGTTTAATTCACTATAAATATTCCATTCACTAAGCTTTGAGAATTAAAGTATAATTAAGACTCACAAAGCAGGGCCTCAAAATCAAGGTTTGGATGTATACTGAATGTAAAAAAAAAAAAAAAAAGAACAAAAAAACAAAGAAAAAAGGAAACCCGGGACAGTTAATCAGAAGACAGTGCAAGTGATCTAGAGTAGCTTAACCCATTAGATACCTAACAAAATCACTGTAGAAACTGTATATTTATCCAGTCTCAGAAAACATACTCTAAGAGCAGAATTTCAAAATGGGAATCAGTAATTAATCTCCCAAGCAACATGCAGCTGAAAGCATGGAGCAGACTAGCTTGCTGTTTGCATTGTGTGGATAAATCAAAGCCAGCCAAAACAGCATCACATCTTATTCTATCCCTTTCAGAATTTCACTGACAAGAAAACTGACTTTGTAGCAAACACATGAAATTCCACATGAAGTTTTCACACAAACATTTAAAAATCTGCTAATCGAAAACATGTTTCTTGAATAAGCCTTTTTTTTTTTAAGTCATTAATTATTGTTTGATTCAGAATAGGTCTATGCTAGAGAAGCAGACTTAAAAACTATCCACCTTCCAAAGAAAGCTCACCTCACTTGTCCCCCAGCCGGTGCAACTGCCACAACGGGTGCAGCCATCATATTGCTCATGCACACTACCTCCTCCTCAGCCCCCCTTGCCTCATTGATCTGAGCTACAAAACCTTTGGATCAAAGACCTTCTGCTACAGTATCTGGGCAGCATCTCTCAGAATTAAGCCCTGCATCCAGCAGGCCTACAAGGCATCACTGTAATGAACATGAATAATAGACCATGTTTTCCATTTCCAAGCAAAGTTCACCCCTAAGGAACAGCCTGGTGCTGTCACCTGCATCCATGCCAAGAAGACGGAGAATGTTATGCAAACAACTTACATCATGACAGAGGAGCACATAGACTTAATTTACTCTTGCATCATGTTCCCAAACCTCTCCCAGGTAGGGCATCCTCCAGGCGGAGCCCTTGGAGGGGCTGTCCCCCTGCCAAGCCAAACATACCATCTCACACAGGCTGACCCACCTGCCCCACATCACCATCCCCTGCTCTCTAAAGGTAAGCACTACTCCCGCGAGGCCCCAACATGGACACCTTACTCAGAATTTATAAAATCAGGAGTAAATCACATTTAGTGAATTTACTCGGTGCTGGGAATTATATTTGTTTCAAGTCTGAAGCGAGACATTAGTATTATAACATCAACCACCATAATTAGGGTTTCCATGAAGTGAAACCACCTTATTCTAAAACACTTACCTCTTAAAATTGCTTTAGTTTGTGTTGCTTGGCATGCACTTACTTAATGTGTTGGTCTATAGGTTTTTCTACTTCATTCAATATGCATATAAACCCCCACGTACTTTGACACATTTAGTCAATTAGACTGAGAGACTACAGTATGTCTGCAGTATGTCAAGATCAGGTTTATAATAGGCTTAATGCACTTTATAATAAGTCTGAAGTTGCTAAGTTGATACAATAGTGCTAGTATTAACATTAAAGAAGACAAGAACACTATCAGATCCTCATCTATTAAAGAAAAAACTTTAAACTCACATTTTAGGACTCCTGCTTTCCAATCATGTTTTCCATTTAATATGTGCAAATTAAGATGTCCTACTAGACTATTTTTTAACCAGTTAGGGCCAGTATTAGACTCCATTTTTTAAACGAGTTTTTTTTATTTGCCAACTACGCATCTACACTGCCAAGGTTTACACTTCATTAATGACAGTAAGTAACAGGCATGCCTTCAACTACGGACCAGGCAAGTGCCCAGAGTCAGAGCTGCAGTACTCCATGAGCACAGCTGGAACAGCTGTGGAGCACCGGGGAGGGCCGCAGGTACCCCAGCTGCCCCACCAAGCCTGGCAGCAGCAGAAACCATGGTCTGTTTCAAAACAGAGAGGCCTGCCAGGCAATTCCCAGCCTTGGGGACAAGCCACCTCAGCTGCGGCTGGATTGTGTCACTGGTTTATACTCTCCAGCGCTCCTACATAAACTCGGGCCCATTGGGCTGTAGCTGAAGATTAAGGTGAATTTTAGGTTGTGTTTAAGCTGTGCCCTAGCGCCAGATTCATTAGTGACCAACCACAGCTTCCTCACATCAGCAGCTTCTGCTCTCATATTCTCACTCCACCAGTTTGATTTTATTTTTTTTTAAACCTGCTTAGGATTTTTACTGGGTTAACAAACACCATCACAAACACCACACTTAAAAAGAAGATTGAGGTTTTTTTCCCTTATTCCTCAGTGGGTCTTCAGAGAAAATAAACAATAAAATAGATGTGGCCTTTGTCCACTATTTATATCCAGGAAAACAAATACAAAAAAATAACCAAGCTAGAGAACCAGCATTTTACAATCTTTTTTCCTTGGACATTACTAAATACAGTGGACAACGAGACCCTACGTCTTAGTAACGTAATAATGTTTTGGGTGAGTTTTTACTGAAATACTTCAGTGTTATGTTCAGACAGCCACGCTCCTCTTCCCTAAACTCCAAGTTTATTGCTCTTCAACACCACATTTTTCATTAGCACATAATTTAAAAAAGAGTCTGCTGTTAAAACTTCAGAGCTGCTGACCAAACATGGGTTTTAAACTCCATCCAACAGGATATAACAGGCATATGTAACACCTAGAGTACCTCCAGCACCGATTTTTTAAACAAGCGTCTCTTCCTGTGCTTGTTTTAATAAACAGAGGAGCAGCTGACAACCTGCATCGTTTTTTAAGGATTTAAGGGCTCAGAAGTCACATGACAGGTACACATAACACCACGCCTGGACACTGGCAGCAGAGGCAAGCTTGGGGATGTTCCCAGGGGACATGGCCCAGCCAGCTGGCACCTCTGGGGGCCCCGACACCATCGTCGGTGGTCGGGTGGGAAGGCTTAGGGGGTTTGGCCTTGGATGTCTGGGTCGCACCCCCAACGGCACTTCACCCCCAACGCTGAGCTTCTGGAGACCAAGGCCGGCATCCTAACGAGGTCACCCCTTAGCCACAATTAACACCGGGGGACCTCAACCAAGAGCGAAGCCAGCGCAGACGGGACCACCCGGCTCAGCTGAGGAGCAGCTGACGGGCCCCAGGGCGGCGCAGGCAGGAGACACCTCCGAGGCGGAAAAGCAGAACAGAACAGCCGTCAAGGAGGGAAGGAAGGAAACGGCTGAGGCAAGGGCCCAACGGCAGCATCCCGGCCGCCTGCGAGGACAAGGCCCGTCGCCCCCGGTGGAAAGGGACCTGGAGCCGGTACCGGGTCCGAAATCGGGGAGGGACGGGCCTCACCGGCTTCCACCGGCGGCGGCGAGGTGCGCCACAGCCGGCCCGCCGGACGCCCCGCAGGGCCGCAGCGGCCCCCGGGTGGATGCCCGCCGGCCC
>JAOXNO010000078.1:25339324-25389252 GCA_028565335.1 Limnodromus scolopaceus | reverse complement strand
GGGACGGACCGCGCACCCGCCCGCCCGGCGCCGCCTCCGCGCCCCCCCGGGCCGGCCCGGCCGGAGAGCAGAGGGCAGTGGCGGCCCCGGTGTGGTTTAGAAGTAGCGCCTGGGGAGCGCTGGTGCACCCCAAAGCCCCAGATAACCCCGCGTTCCCGCTCCTCGGAAGTTCCAAACGCGTATGACAGCATAAAGAATTGAATTACTACCTGTCGTGCCTTCTGCAGCCACTGGCACCGCCATCCCTTCGGTAAGGTGGCTTCCTAGAATTAAATACAAATAAAATTACGTAAATGCTTAAAACAACAACATCATAAAACTTTCCCTCCCCGCCCCCCCTCTCCCGCAGTAATTATTGAGGCGGAAAAGCCTGGGCCGGGAGGATGGCTCCCCCAGCAACAGCTGAGCCGTGCGGCAGGACCGAAAGGTCAGCGGCGTTGCACTAGAGAAGGGGGACAGTCAGGACAGAAAAGGAGCCAGTCTGAGATTTGGGGTGTTCACCGGCCCTGAACTCACCAGGAGGTGGTGAAGTTGTTTGGGGATGGAGCCCGAGCGCTGCAGCCGTGGTGTGCCGTACCCCGGGGCTCCCACTGGGCCGTAGTCCAGGCAGAGTCACGAAAGTGCGTAGGCTCCTCCGGCCATCCCTCCCGGCAGCACAGCACAGGCACCTTCTGCCCGGGACAGTGACCAGACCGCAGGGAACGTTCACTGGGATACCACAGGACAAATACATCTCATTTCTACCTCCCTTTTCTGAGGGAGGATCCCTCTTTCCTCAAGGAAAAAAAAAGAAAATTTGCATTATTTTGCCCAAGGGAAGAAATAGAGAGAAAACTACAAGTTTGCATAACTGACGCAGACGGAGAGGAACAGGGGCACCATGGGTGTTCAACCCGTTTAATTTGAGTCCTCACCGAAGTGGAAGGGACACCCGTCCCCATGGAAGGCAATGGTCTCTCAAGGTTGTTCCCCTGCCATGCTAACATACCGATGGGGTGCCATCTCTGTGTGTGGATACGACGGCTATTGAGGACACGTCCGATTAAAAGCTTGCCTACCCCATCCACCCTGGTTTGCGGTACTGCCCCGACAGTAAAGGCCTCTCCTGAAGGAGGCTGGAGACAAAGCTGAATTTCTCAGGGGAGATGACCTGGGGCAGGAGGAGGCTTGTCTATCATCCGTCTCTGGAAGGATTTTCAAACCCCTTCATCTTTGAGAATCCCTCCCACGGCTAATTAACCACAGAGAGACACCACGTCTGACGAGACCAGGAGCACAGCCTCCTGTAATCTTGCAGAATTCAGACAGACAACTATCGGCGCACACAGTGGGGTTTTATTACAAAATATTACTGTAATAAACCAGATGTCAGCTCTGACCAAAATTATTTCATCTTGATGGAGACTTTTTGGCAACTTATTACAAATGCTTTTAAGCAGAACATGTATTTCAAATAATTTCCAGTCATCATTTGTGAACTGAAAAGGGAAAGCTGATCTTTGTAGTCACAGACTACGTTTACTGCGGCCATAAAAGACATCTTTCCCTAAACTCTGATAACGCAACATTGCAAACGCAGGGACCCCACATCACACGTTAAGAACATGACTATCTCCTGCAGCTTTGCTTATATTACCTTTTATTGGAGCTGCATCTTTGAGTAGTTACATCCTGATCATCCCCCTTCCTTCTACTCAGTTTCTGAAATGCCAGGGATATTTCCTTTAAAAAAAAAATAAAAATTGCTGTCTGGATGGAGGAATTAAGACAAAATGTGTAACATTTCTTTGCACGGTGTTGCATCACCTGGTACCTGAACAAGAAGTTACAGCTGATGACCAAAATACAGAATATGACCAGTACAGAGTCATTTAGAATGTTTTCTTCATATATATATATACACATACATAAAACCATACAAATGGGTTCTTACTGTGTTTAAAAGCCAAATTCAGTGCTGACTGAGTTTGGTCACAGAGCTCAGAGTGGGGTTCGCTGCCGCCATTGGGTAAGCATCGTAAGGTAAGCGTTGTGCAAAGCCTTAGCATTACACAGTATTCTTTCCAATCTGACAAGCTACTCCAGCATGAGCAGAACGGAACATAATAGGGCTCTGCGTGGTTATTTCTTTCAGTGAGGCTCTGTGTAAAGATCTGGATTACAGCCTGTTGGAAACTATTACATTTGCTCAGAGAGTTCTTTCTCTGTTCTTTAAGCTGTGAAAATGAGGATTAGCAAAAATGGAGAAACTGCTGCACTGCACACAAACTGTCCTCGTGTATTTTTATCATAAAGGGCTGTATATTTCTAGCCAAAGCAGTGTTCAGAGAAAGGGAAATGTAGTTGTAAACTACTTAAAAAGCACAGAGTTTTTTGTTAAAACACTTGCTAGTATAAAACATTACAGAAAATATAAAGCCGAGTCAGGTGTAAAATACGTTGAAATTACATGAAAGATCTCGTCTTTCAGGTCTCTGGGTCAAGCTCTGAATCAGTAAGATATCATATATGGAGAAACTACCAATCAACAATCTTTTTTTCTTAGCTAAGAGGTAGAGTGATATTAATAAATATGTACCTGAGCACTGGATATTAGAATATTCAGAAATAATACTTTATAAAATAATTCATATATATAGACACCACATAATAAAGTCTGTACTATAAACCCACACCTGGGTTAAACTTGTCCATGAAATAGAAATCATGCCTGTGGATTTCAGTGGGTTTTTGGTTTAATGCATACATTACTTTATAAAGATTTCAATTTTTGTCTCCTACACCACTTTACCATATATTGTGGTGAGAATACTTGCCAAAAATAGTTACAAATGCCTTACTACTTAAAAACTAACCAACTACGTTTAATGTCTAAAAGAAAGCCACCAATAACTGAAAAATTAAAGTAGTTTTTTTTAAAAGTAAAACACTTTTAAAGTATTTTACTTTTAAAGTATAAAGTATTTAAAGTATAAAGTAAAAAATACTTTACTTTTAAAAGTAAAAGAAACAAAATTACATACAAATACCTTCTGAAACTGCACAGTGCTAACTGTAGTAAATTTTGCTTGGAAAGGACTCAGTGGTGTCAGTTGACTCAGTGTTCCTTAGGTTAGAGGAAAAATAAAGCAAATACAGCATAGCACACAGAACTTTCATGGAGAAACACTGGGTATGTTATATGTACGATATATGCATCTTGTGCTTCTGATATTTTGCAGTAATGGCAAAGGTAACGTATCTGAGCCCTACCTTATGGAAATGGTTTCTGGGAGCTTAAATTTTAATGTATAGAAAAACTTCTTGGTTTCTTTCATAAGCTAGAGCTGTACTCTGAAATCAAGAATTTCAGGTTGATACAAAATATTCTGCTGTCCTTTAGCAGTTTTTAACTCTGAGCCAAAAAAAAAAAAAAAGAGGAAAAAAATAATTTACATCAGTCACATTTACATCAGTCAGAATAGAAAGATAAGCTGAAGGTGAGATTTGTGCTGCTAGGACTTGCTCCAGAATACAATGAAGACAACAGAAAAGCTTTCATTTCCATCACACATTTAATATGTTTTGCATAACGTGAATAAAACTACTTTTGTAGTCAATCCTCTGCTAGGAAAGGCACTGCATGAAGGCATTTGTTTCTTCCTCTTTAGGAAGATCTTTATAACACACCAGTTTGTGTGTACCCCAGTGTAAATCTGGGAAGAAGTTAAGTCATTATGAGGAACAAAGTGGCTTTTCCCTGCTGTTTCAAAGACTAAAAGCAACTATATTACCAGTAAGAGAAAAATCCCAGAGGAACTGAGAAATAGTCATCCAGTGAATCAGCAAATCATACACAGCTGCAAGCAATGTTAATGGTAGCCAAGGACAGCAAATTCACAGCCGGTAAGGCAGCGTTGCAGTGGTCTCTCTGGTTTGGCAGGAAGCATAGGATTCCCTTCCTCTGATTTTTAATCTACCACTTTTAGAAGCATTACCTTCATTAGCAAAGAGAAGGCAAAGCAATGTGCAAAAGCAAATAGTAGTTACAGAAACTGTGTTTACTGTGTGTATATAAATATATATGTACTTCTTCCTAATGGAGAGGACTTTTTTTTTTTTTTCTACCTCAAAATTTGATTCATGTTTGCATGGTATTTTCTTATACAGTGGTCAACCTTTCCTCACCCCAAGAACCTTTGAACCCACTGGCAGGTATCAAATTTGATGTGCAGTGACAGTCTCACAAGTATTAAATTCCTCCAAAGTTGTGTGAACACTGGTGGCTGGCGAAGGAAAGAAAGGCAAGTCTGTGCCTGGAAAGCCCACAGCATGAACTCCATAGCAGGCTCCCGTTTGACCCGTGAATCACTGTTCATGCCTGAGCTGCACTGAAGTTACCCTGTGAAGAACTCTGCTCTACTCCACTCTGGTGAGACCCCACCTGGAGTACTGCTTCCAGCTTTGGAGTCCTCATCACAGGAAGGACATGGACGTATTGGAACAAGTCCAGTGGAGGGCCATGAAGATGATGAGAGGGCTGGAGCACCTCTCCTATGAAGACAGGCTAAGAGAGTTGCGGTTGTTCAGCCTGGAGAAGAGACGGCTCTGGAGAGACCTTATAACAGTACCTAAAAGGGCCTACAGGAGAGATGGGGAGGAACTCTTTATCAGGGAATGTAGTTACAGGATGAGGGGTAATGGTTTTAAACTGGAAGAGGGGAGATATAGATTAGATACCAGGAAGAAATTCTTTACTGTGAGGGCAGTGAGACACTGGAACAGGTTGCCCAGAGAAGTTGTGGATGCCCCATCCCTGGAGGTGTTCAAGGCCAGGCTGGATGGGGCTTTGAGCAACCTGGTCTAGTGGGAGGTGTCCCTGACCATGGCAGTGGGGTTGGACCTACATGATCTTTAAGATCCCTGAACCATTCTATGAATCTAACTGGGGGTCAGGTGAGGGAGTAAGGAACTGGAGGAAAGGGAGAATGAACAGCTGAGACTTTAAAAGTGGGAGAAAGAGATTGTAAAAGTGTAACACAAAGACCCATAGGAAATCAAGCTTCATTGGTTTGGCTGTCCACAGAGCAAATTGTTTACATTAGGCTGCTGCTAACGTTGATGCCATTGAATATGTGCAAAAACATGATGACTTTGAACCTGTCATAAGCTCCACTGCTACAGACTGGAGAGTATGCACAGTCCCCACTGACTCTGTAGCCCAGGCAGGAACTAGAGACAATTCATGCAATTTAGCCACGGAATCTGCAATGAATTCTGCATTGGCCTGTCTTCATGGAGGGAGGGAAGCTTAACTGGCCAGAGCTTTGAGATGGATCTGCTTAGACCTTCTCTTATAGCAAGGTCCCCAGAAAAAAAACAAACTTCTTAAACTTAAACAAGCAGCTCCCACATGCACATTCATTTTATCCTAAATAAAACCTAGAAATGTTAAAAAAAATGCAAAATGACTGGGTCAGACAGAATAGTTAAAAATACAACATATACTCCCACCTCCTCTGCCCACTATGTCCTGGCAGGATGGGCCCTTGCTTCCACACTTAGCTTCAGTAACACAAATGTATGCCTTCTATGCTGTATTCTGAGGGTACTAAATAACTATTGAGCCTAACAAGTTTTTAATAACTTTAGGTATATGACCGAGGCACAACAAACTGACTAGTTCTTTCTGATCCCTATGAAGTTCCTTCTATCCCTTCTGAGAGCAACGGGTTGAGCAAATACTGGCATTCAAGCAGAATTTTTTTTTTGTCTTTCTCTTTTACATCTGCAAAAAATGGCATATAGATGTCCCTGTTTTCCTAATTAGTAATCAATGACTTGAGGTCAATGGGAATTTGAGTTCTCAACTTTTGGCTAAATTAAGTTTCTGAGAATAGCTTTTAAAGGAAATACCATACCCAGCAAAATATTCACTGACCAAAACAGGGATAATAGGAAACCATTATCTTCACCAAAAGGGTTGTCAAGCATTGGAACAGGCTGCTCAGGAAAGTGGTGGAGTCACCATCCCTGGAGGTATTTAAAAGGTTGGTAGATGTGGTGCTTAGAGACATGGTTTAGTGGTGGACTTGGCAGTGCTAGGTTAATGGTTGGACTCAATGGTCTTAAAGGTCTTTTCCAACCAATACAATTCTATGATTCTATGAAATTTTAATTGAGGTTCAGTATTCTACATATTGAAAGATTATTCAAGAGAATTACTTCCAATTTTACATAGCATTATATGTTCTTCTCCCTTAAACCAAGGACTAGCTCTCACCATTTATAGGGCTAAAAAAAAATGGTGATAACTCAAAGCAGTTTTTAACTGAACCAGTTATTTTGAATCAGGTACAGGCACAGTCAAATCATCTTATCTCCTCAATTACACTCAGGGCTTCTGCAATGTAGCTACGTAAACCTAAACTAAGAGCAAGGCAGACATTTTTACTTGGTACATCCAAATGTGATTTTTGATGAAAACTACTTGAGTGACACTAGCAGTGAAATAATCTTTTGTACTGAGGGACACATTACACCAAACTCATGCTAAGGCTTACTGCTGACTTCAGAAGCCTCGTATCTAACTCTCTCTAGGGCTGAATTTACCTCATTGTAAATAGGAGCAGTAAATGTCACTTTTGGTGCAGAAGGAGTCACAGTGTTAGCCAAGCCATCTAACCTCTTTCTCCAGAAAGCTGACTGATCTTTTTTATTTTGTATTTCATCTCAGGACCTCCAGCATAACTGATTGGTTAATCTGTTTTAACGTCTTGGTTAATATGACAACATCCAAGTGATACTGGTAGTTGAATTAATTTTCAAGGTGAATTTCAAACAGTCCCCTCTCCCCAAAGTGTGAAAACAATGAGCAATTTACTGATGTCCTTCTCAAATTCTCAAGATGATATTCCTCACTATGAAGAGCAAAGGACCTTAATACTTAAGTGTCAGTAAGAGGATTGCCATAGACTTCAATTACACTGAGATTCAAAGCAGTATCTCTGATCAAAAATGATCATGAAATAAATGGAACCTTTTCAGACAAATAGAAGCACTCATCAATTTAAAATATGTTTAGGACAGGTAAACTGTGTTGTCAGTCATGCTACAGAATAGTAATAGCAGCTTTAATGTTCTCTGATAGAGAATAAAGTAATGTTTCCATTTTTCTATTCCGATTTCTGTCTGGAAATAAAAATCATTAGTAACATATAAGAAATGTTTCAGATGTATTCGTTTTAGGGCAATCAGTGCAAGGTTCATGTAATAGTACAAATTGTTTCAGAAATATTTCACACACCTATTCACCTGTTTTCTACAATATCTCAATAAACACAATGTATTTAAGATAGGACTTAACATACTGTAGTATTCTCAGTGGAAAGATTCAGAACATCTGTTTATTTCATAGTCTGAAGTTGAAGATAAAAATAAGACAAACAAAATCTCAGAAGATATTAATAGTTCCATACTTACCGAGCTCATTAATAAATTCATTGGATTCCTCCCCAGAAATGTTTCTTTTCCAAACCTGGAAACCAAATTGTTGACAGTAAAAAAAAAACAACATATGTTTAGTTTTCAACAGAATGTTAATTTAGAATTGAAGAACCTGATTCTGCATTGTATATTGGCCTAAACTTCTACTAAAATCAATGACAGTTGGAGACACACTTCAAGCAAAGACCAGGTCCCACATTAGTGGTATGACATTGTATTTGGCAAAGATTGAGAACATATATCTTATGTCAAGCTAGTTGCCATGATATAGCTACTGCGAAACCCAGCCTGGTTTCTTCCATTTGATGTCTTATTTTACCCAGTCACCAAATCATCTTTGTCACAGTTATTCTAACAGAATTAGATACTCAGAAGATAAGAAAATGGACCGCAGCTGCATGTGTATGCCTGGAGGAATAATACCACTCCCAGGTACCAGGTTTCAGTGCAGGACAACTTACTTGTTCTCCCAAAGTCCGTCTAGAAGCATCAGCAGAAGCTAAATGATCTTGAAAAGGAAGTACTCAAACAGAAACAAAAAGATACTAGACCATTTCCCAGTTTTGATTTTTTCACTGCCTTGTTGGACAAGGTTTCAACCATGTGCTAAAACACTTCACTAAAATTAAGACATTTTGGAGGCAAAGTCAAAAAAGGGAGCAAACTTGATGAACACTATCAATTCAGACTATAAAAGAACTGCTGGAAAAGTTGCGGTGGAAAAGCTACGCATTCTGATTTACTGACTATACAGTATATAAAAGAGCAATTGCTTCTTGTGTTTTAGCCTCACAGTAAGGAACAGCAAGGTGCCTTCCTCTCATATCATTGCACTGTGAGATCCCGGAGATGGGGCTGGACGTCATTCTCTGCTTGGCACTGTGACCAAAAGTGCCACCTGATTCCACCTGGCAGTTCCCCACTGCCGCACAAGGAGCATGGGTTCCTCTGCTGCAGTTAATAAAGCATTTCAAACTGAGTACTTCCACTCTCAGAGACATCTGAAATCTCAATCCACGTCTCAATTTTTCAGCTAACCTTTTACAATATTTCCATTCTCTTTGTCTGTTGCAGATTGTGATCTATTTATAACAACAGCTCAGCTATTTCTAAACCTCAAGCAGACAGAAAATTGATGCGTCATTGTAAGGATATGCCTTTGAAATTGTTGGGTGGGAAAAGAAAAAACCACAGCAAGGTGACAAAAGTAGAAAAATAGTCTCTGTCTATTTAACACTATTAAAATTTCTTGCCTTTTTTTTCTATGCCATATCTCATGACTTCCTAAATCAGCACATCAACTATGAGTTCTAAATACCTATGCTTTTAAAAGTAATTTACTAATTCCTTTTCTTCTTTTTCCTCTCTTCCTCCTGTTCTATTAATAGTTGAGAAAAGGTCTGTTGCCTGCTGGGTTGAACAATTTTACCTGTTTTTAGGAGGTACAACTTAGCTCCCTCAGGATTTCTTACATTAATGTGCTGTTAACTGTTTATTACCAGAAGGTTCAAAACTGTCAAAGTACTTACGGGGGGCGGAAAGAGAGACTGTAAGTGCTAAACCAATTGCAAAGTAAAAAAGAATTCTATTTTAGCATAATATATGGATATATTTTTTTTCACACGGAGATAAATTCAGACATAGATCCCATATGAATTATTGGAAAAAAGCAGTATGGTTTCCTCATTTCAAAAAGAATACTTTAGAGTTGGAAAAGGTTCAGAGAAGGATGCTCAAAAGTTTGGAAAAGGAAAATTCTCTGCCCAGAAGAGCTGAGTAGCCTAGTTAGGAAAAGAGGCAACTTAGCAGGGATATAGCAGATTTAGAAAGTCATGGAGAAAGCAGGTAAATTTACTGTTTCTTCAACTACATGGAATAGGGCACATCAAATGAAACTAGCAGGAGACATGCCCAAATACTGCAAAGATACTCTGGATGCTAAAAGTTTGTCAAGTTCCAGAGGAGGCTGGACAAACACATGGAAGAGAAATCCCCAGGTTACTAGATAGAAAAATAAATAAATAATAAATGCCACCACATCCAACTCAGGAGTCCCCTGAGCTGAAAACAGTGTGAGCCATGTTTGCCATATTCTTACTTTTCCCCATGCAGGCCCTCAGGGCCATTTCTGGGAGACAGTCCTTCAGTCTGACTCAGCATTGTTGGTTTTATGTCTCTTTTGTTTCTAAGAGCTGTAATCTTCTGGGCAACAACTAAGAGATCAGAATAACAATAAATCAATAGTTCTCAAACAATTTGTACCACAGTTTATTTTCTGTTCAGTTATTCAAGATTCTTATAATTATTCTTATAATTATTTTGAATAAATGCTATGTTTGTTTTGGTTTTGCAGATCACCTTTGGGTCACCGATGGTTTCATGGACCCTCAAGATCCCTAGGCCACCATTTAAAAAATGCTACTAACCCTCATGCTTTGCCTTATAGGTGTACTGAGTTAGGAAGGCATTTTTCCTATTCTGCAGAGCCATTCTAACGTACTTAAAACAGTAGCATTTCCTACTAGTGCAGGCCCACCATTATATGAGCGACAGAAGGAGAAACCAGAACAAAGTATCAGCAGCTGGCTCCCTCTTGTCATCAGTCATATCTAAGTCGGAAAAGCAGTTGTCAAACATTCCTTGTGTCGTCCATAGCTTTGGCCACAGAGAGCAGCAACAGCAGGGAATGTTAAGCAAAGCCTCAGGTACCAGTTCCTTCTTTCTTTGTAGCATTCGTGCTGAATAACATCACTACAAAGAGTGCAAATGCCACCAGCTCTGAACTGTTGGGGTTCTTTTTATTGTTCAGGTTGTAGTGAAATAAAAAAAGATAAACAATTATCCTAAACACTATAGAGGACAATTGCAAATCAGCCGTCCTGATGCCTAAACTCCTTTCAGAGAGGACTCTCAGAAGTAAGACTTCAAGTCTTGAAAACTCCCCAGTAAACTGGGTTATTTATAATTTCCACGCGTATGGGACACAAATGTACATGGCACATAGGTTGCCTGTCTACCTTGTATGTCTCTCTTACTTTCTAAATTAATAAATTAAGCATCAACTACCATTCCAAATAGTAATACTGGAGAAGAATTTTAAAGACCTTAAACTGCAATATACTTTAAGTTTTGAACCAATAGCACTAAATTTTAAGTAAACGCAGAATCACTAAAATAGAATGCAGTAATTGGTTTACATAACCCGTCTCATCTTACGCACCTTTAAATTTATTAGCTAGATAAAACTGGTCAATCTGTGGACTCTGAGCTGGGTGGGGGTGATTCCCTTGCAATAACAGTGGCTGAACAAATATACATGGTTTATACACAAAAGTCTCAAAAGCAGGAAACAGGGATTGGAAGGTTGGCTACTAATTAACTCAAGCCTATCTGGGAAACGAAAGTGAACTAAACTGCAGCTTCAACTACAAGAGTTGAACTTTCATTTAGCTATTTACTGAGCTGAAACACTTTAAAAACATGGTCAAGCTACAGTTTATATGACATTATGACATTATATGACATATGACATTAAATACTGCCCACATTCTACATATTGGATAGATTAACACGGATCTGCAAATAGTTTCCCCTTTCAGGACAGAAAAGATGAAGGTTACACAGCGTGGGTCACCAAAATCTTTGGCAAAAAATTTCTGGGTATTTAAGGTAAAGTGACACCTTCCAGGGAGGATTTGTTCCTTCACCTTCCAGAAATAATTCCACATATTCCTGAGAGATCTGCTTCTGGTTATTATTATGCAGTGATGAAGTCACAATCCATTGTTATATTCATTTTGTAGTAATTATGCTATCTACAAGCATTATGACTGCTTATTGTCAATAACTAACAAAAGCAAATTCATTACTGTGAAAGAGAGAGCTGACTGCTTGTGCAAATACCCTACAAACCTCCTGAAACTGCATACGGGAGGACCTGACAGAATTTTGGGCTTTTTACTTCTGTAAATACTAGGCTTTTTTTACTTAAAATGAGAAGAAGGTGGGAAATTTCCCCAGAATAAAAGATAATTGAAATACTTGTGAGGAATGGAGTATGACTGAGCGAGTGCTTTTTAATACGGCAGGGATTTGTTTGTCCTATGCTAAAAAAAAAAATAAAAATCCATGTTTCCTTCTGTAGAGCTGGGTAACAGCTGGTAGATGGCAGCATTACAGGCTTGCATGTGAAGCAGTGTTCAGATTATTTGTTTAGAAAGAAAAAGCAGGCATCCCTTCTAAAATACGTAGAAGATCCTGGTTGGGTATCTGTTTGTTACAGTTTAGAGAACAGGTTTTATTTTCTTTTTTAAAGAAGCAGAGAATATATTCCATGTGTTGTTTTGTAAAGCAACACAGAAATTCAAAGCACATGGTATCTGAATCCTCTTCTTCTGGATCCCAATCCTGGGTCATTGCACTATGTGGCATTTTCTGGTATATGCACTGCACACAAAACCTACACTTAAGCTTAATAACAGGAGCTCTCTCTTGATCAATGACAAGATGCCATTTGTTATCACCAGTGTATAGCATCTACTGTTTTAACTAGAAAGTTAATGTTGATATTACAATGAGATGGTAAAGGTTCCTCTCTTTACAGAAGTGAAAACTAAAGCAGAACAGTGAAAAAGCTACAAACTTATTTCAACGTCTGCTTCTCTATTTAAAGCATGTTGAAAATTTTATGTTGCTATTGTAATTAAGATGTCAGACAGCTGTACCTGCAAAATTCAGCTGTCTCTTACTAGGAAGAAACTCATCTATGGTGAATGTTCCAAAAGGCTTGCAAGAGCTACAGGGATGCTAGTGGTGGCACAGGAAAAGGAATGCACAGTCCAAATGTGTTTCATGATTCTCCTGCTCAGTCACTCAATTGGGGCTGGGTGGGGGGGAAAGATTGTCATTAACATTTCAGATTGAAAATGGATTTTTCTTTAATTATTATTTTTTTTTAAACAAAGTCTCTGCTCTCTTAGAAAATTGTTGAACTTTAGCATAAACCAAACAAAATGTGTTTCTTCTAGATGCTGGCCAGAACTTTGTCTTCTATAATTTTTTTTTAGGCTACAAATGTCAATAAAATAACTTTTCAAAGTGTCTTAAATTTACAAAATAATGTCCCGGGCTAATTCCATGTGGTGCTACATTTCCTAGGCAGAAGCACAGTCTTTAATTCAAGCAACAGATTTGTGTGCTTTAATATCTTGGCAGGTCCCAGATTGAAACCCTGCTGTTAACTCCTGCAGTTAACCATACAATGAAGTATCTTCTCACTCCTAGAGCCTGAAAAAGTGTTTTTAGCAACAGTTCTATAAGGTAGTGCCTGCATTTTTTTGGCAGACAGAGGTGTGTCAAAGTATGACTAAATCACACTGAGTTGCATGTTATTTCTGAAATAATTATATATTCCCATATACTGCTTTTAGCGGTGTGAACCTCTGTCCCAGGCTGCTATCGCAGAGACAGAGAGCGAGAAAGAGAGAGGGAGAGACTGTCCAGGTCTGGACAGGAGGAGCAGTGACATCATGAAATCCACAGGGCAGACAGAAGATTGAGGTTACAGAGCAGAAGTAATGATACCAAAGACCGTGTATTTCCCTGTGAACAACATAGACCTATACTGTGCCCTGCCACAGCTGCCACTGCCTTTCTTCACCAAGCAGTATATCCCTGGGGAATTATATTCCTGGGCTCCCGGAACTCTGTTCCTATTACTACGATTCCAGGTCTGTTTATGATCCAGAATGACCATACTCCTTTTAAAAAAAAAAACAAACAAAGAAACAAACACACACTTTCCCTTCTGACTTGCTACACATCCTCTCCGCCAGGTTAATAATTATACACAGTTCTGGTAAATGGAGTTGCATTGAACCTAGCATTTGCTCACAGCTACCCCATATTGGAGGCTGGTAATTTATACTTACAAACAGAATGTATCTGCAGCAACGAATGATATATGCTTATATTTTAATAGCTTAAAGGCCTCTATTTATTCTTCTGAACTATTTTTTTCCTCATTTTTATGGTCTCCAATCTGCTTTGCTGTCCTTTGCATCATTTGTGGCATTAAATGAGATTTCTTTCCCTACGCAATGAACTTCATAGGCATTATTTTATGAACAGTTCTAGTTGTACTCCAGAATTAAATAAAACAGTCATTTTGAAAAATATTCTTAATATTGATTTTTCAAATCAAATGTAGATCTTTTCAAGTGAAAATTAATACCTGTGTGAGGTGTCAGATGAGGAACGTGGAAAGGTTTGAATACACACACATCCATTTAATAAGATACTGACCGTCAATGCTGTCAGCCAGACTGCCCTGCTGAAGAGCCTCACTTGGATTTAGAGTAACAAATTCTTAAAATAAACATCTGAGATGCTCTCTGTACTGATCAAATCCCTGGACTATCAGAAAGCTACTAATTAGCATCAAATGCTTTTGTGCTTAGTTCACTATGATTTTGAAACAAAATGAGGTAACTAGGCATTCACTATGACCCCTGAGAAGGAATGGTTTGATACCAGATGGTTCAAGACCAGAACGTGTCACATTCCAGCTGGAAAACAGATAAAACAGGGAAGCCAACAGGAATGTTACATACAGGCATACATACATGAGCTCCTAAAATAGATTTTTAATGACTCTAAATGTTTGGGTGGGGTTTTTTTTGTTGGTTTTGGGGGGTTTTTTTACTGCGTCTTGAATAATATCATTCCACCACAATAGATCACATAAGGAAAATTTTAGGCTAACGGTAGTTGGCACGATAAGCATATAATCTGCATCTAAAATCTGATGTACATTCATTGATATAAAAGGTATGAAAAGCACTACCTTTAAAGTTAACTGAACCAGTGCTAAATGCGAGACAGAATTACAAGCGGGCCAATAGTGCCTCAAAATGCTACTGACAAAGGAACTACCGCAATGTTTTAAAGTAAATCAGTCAAGTGACATGAACTTACTACTTGGAATATTGTTCCTCCTCAGGGTGGGTATGTAATTCCAGTAGATTATAATTATGAGTTACATAAGATTCAGTGGAAGATTATAAGGATATATTTAAAATATTAATCACCATTCAGAAATAAGACTTTTAAAACATCCGGATAATTAGTCCCATTAAGGTGACATGTCTATTGATACTGCTCTACCTCTTGCTAACGTAAGTCCATCAGCTGATCTTTCTGTTGTGTCACATGCAAATGTGTTAATTAGGCTTATTCACAACTTCCTTTGTTTCTGCACTGATTAGCGTAAGGAGTTATGCCTACATTTTTCATTCCTACTCCAGGGTAAAATCTCCAGAGCTACATGAGATGGGCTGGTGGGGGCACTGAAGTGAGTGAGCCCAGTTCCATACTGCATTGTATCTGTGCAGTCCTGACCTGTGAAATGGGTCTGGCAAACTCTGTATCTTGACTGGAAGATACGTTGCCTTGTAACAGGATTCACATTCCAGTTCTTTTCCGTGAAGAAAGTTACTTCACAGACCTAAAATCATTCAAATACCAGGTTTGAGGTTTCTACTCACTAGGAGAATATTACATGCCCTATGCAATCTTTTCTAAAAATCTCCTATTCTTTGAGAGTCAAATTTCATTAATTGCCTGTTATTGCATCTCTTTGAATCATTACAGACCACAGCCTGATATAAGATTCTGCATCAATAATATATATGGGAAGTCTGATGCTGGTGAGAAATCTAGTTAAATTTATGGGTAGAGTTTTGGATTGAGAAGAATGCAATTAAGTAACTCTAGTTAGGACAAATTTGATTAGGATCACATATTGTAAAACCTGTATTCCCGATAGCTAAGTCAAACCAAGTCAGAACCTGAAAGCTGTTCTGTACCCTTGGTTCTTGGAGTCTCTCAGAGGTATTTCTTAAGAACCAGCAATGCCACTTTGCACTCTATACCACAAGTCTTACAAGTTCTGTTTTCCTGTACTAGTTTCACTGCTATTTTAACGTAATAGAAGCAAAGCACCTCAAATAACATCCTGTTAACATAAATAAGCTTGAATTTAATTCCTTACAGAAGCACAAATTTAGAGTAAATCTTGAATTAACTGATATTCTGGGATAGTGCTATTTCAAGAGGTCCAACAGGGATGGTATTTTGAAATACAGACCCACACTGTGTGAAAACCACATGCCTTTTTCTCTTCCTACATACAGGCAGCTCTGACTCTCACAGAATCAAGCACATACATCGTGAGCAGAACAAAGAGACATGATGACACAACAGGATGCAATACAAATATCATTTGCTAAGCAGACTCCTGAAGTCTTCTAGGCAAGCTTCCCTGAGTGAGGAGTGCTGGCTGCCACCAAAACATCACCTGCACTAACAGGAAAAAAGAAACTTAGTTTCATTCTTTCCAGACCTGGGATACTCAGCCTTAAGAACTAATTAGACACCCAAAGACAGCCCCAGAGTAAAATATCCTTGGGGTTGGTGGTTTTTTTTTTTTTTTGGTCCACTAGAAGTAACTGTCCTACCAACAGAAAATTCACTTTCCCCTGGCCCCATTCCCACACACACTCCCTACAGCTATTTCCACCCACGCTACAGCTCTTTTTAACTGTGTTTAAAAAGCTGAGAGAGAGAAATGTGCTGCTGCTGCTGCTGCTGCTAGTGCTCCTCCTCCTCAGGTGGGCGTATTGGTAGCTGGTCAGTTTTCTGCAGCATTTCTCATTGCTGGATGCGTGGGAGGCTGAGAGCAGGAAGGGAAGGAAGCAGCCCTCTTAGGAGGGGAGGCATATCAAAGCAAGTGGGAAGCAAATAGCCCCTTCCCACCTGCACATGTGTAATTATATGCAAATGAAAAACTAACACAATAGATCGGCAAGCAGAGCTTTCCAAGATGTGGCCCTAAAAGGTATGAAGCAGCTTGGGTCTCAAAGCCAAATTCAGGGGTGACCAGATCTCTGGGAAATTCACATTTTTCACCCACGAAGAAGAACAGACGTGTGGGAAGGGAAGAGGGAAAGGGGGAGGGAAGCAGGCGTTCCTTACAGTTATGGTTTTGTACGTAGGTGGAGGGTGGTTGGAGGGGGGGGGAGTGACAGATTGCTTGTGGCAGCAGGGAAGAAAGATGTAGGAGGGTGTTTGCTCAGGGTCCTGTCTAACCCAGGGGGTACTGGCAGCAGGGTGGATGCAGTGTGAGTGGTTTGTCTATGCCGAGGTGGTGGGAGGGGAGGAACCCACTGGTGGATGGACCTCGCCTGGGGCTTCTCTCCCAGCCTCATCCACATGGCTGCGTCTGCAGCAGCACCCAGCCACCCCCACACTTTCCCCAGCGCCCTCTGAGGCCAAAAGAAAATGGAAACTACTTCACTCACACAGTTTCATTATAGATTTGCTTTCATCCTTTTCCAAACACTTCTAGTTACCCACTGATAAGATGCAAATTAACTAGTGGGGGGGAAAAAAATGGGAGAAAAGAAAAAAAGGTTGGTTTTCTTTTGCCCTTTCACACACTTTCTTGTTACAGGAGAAATTCACTACTGCATGCCATTAGCTGTGCCCTCATCCCAGATCTATCAGATGTTATATGGATGCATTATCTGAGAAGTGTCTAACTAAAAGCCCTGGGGAAGGCACTCTGTTCCCGTGGGATTGCTCACGTTACAGACGAAAACAAAAATTTGCTTCTCCGTATTAAATATGTGTTTTCTGTGTTTCAGTCCTTCCCTGTCCTGCCCTGTTGTTAGAGAGTGGAGAAACAGCTTGATTTTCCACTTATTTTAAGTCTCCTTCTACTCTCACTGACATCAGTGGAAGACTCTCCACTCCAGTACCAGCTGCCCACGTTGGGCCAATGAAATTTGCACCTGTGTCACCCGTAGAGGTGTTTTAGAATATTGTCAACCGAGATTGGACTCAGAAAAAAACAATCTGGGGATTGCTTGTCAGTATAGTAATAACCATTTACCAGGGATGAACTGGAAATTTTCCCATTCTATACCTCAAGCCTTCACAGACTAATTTTTCCTTACCTTCATACATTGTGAGGATGTACTTACTGCCCACACATTGAGAAATTAGCTGCTAGCTGTTAGACCAGCAGAGGAAAACATTAAATTTACAGCAAGCCTGGACGTAGGAGCACTGGACATGATGAAGTACTTGTAATATACATTATCTGGTCTTGCTGAACTACAGTGGGAGCTTTCAGAGGCAAGTAAGTGAGAGGTAAAAATTAATGATTAATTAGGGGTGTATAGGTGGAATACAGAACACGGCTGAGCGGCTCTTGGAATCCTTGGGAGCAAGATCTCCCACATCGTGAAGTTATATGTTGTTCTGGAAGAGAAACCAAAAAACCCCAGAAACAAAACCAAAAAAAACATCTGCTCAACTCTAAAGTCCTCCTACAGTCTGCAATTTGTTTTCTCTTTCCAAACCTGCTGAACATACTGCCAGGAAATTTCTCCAAGGGGAGCAATTACAACCTGCCTATCCTTCTGGCTATTGTACTTATACTTCCCGAGTTCCTGGCTTGGGTACTAGGGATGCTGCTCACCCCTAGTATATGCAGTCTCCTGCAGCCCTCTTTGCTAATAGTAGTATCATCCATAAACTCCAGGGTTAAAGGTCATGTCATTCCACTTATTCTCATGCAACTCCATTATTTTTACTCTTTTTCCTATTTCTACTTATAGAAGTCTTTAATTTACTTGCTAGAAAACACTTTCACTTTGATATTCCAGTCTGCAGAAAATGGGGCATGCAGGAGGACTATTAAAACCCAGGATGATTTCTGAATTACTTTTTCGACTGGCTTTTAGTCACTAAATGTTGGGCTGTAAGAAAATTGCAATTTTCTAACACCTACCACCCTCCCCCTCAAACTATAGGTAAATTCAAGCCATCACCAGCACGTTTTAAAATGAAGTAGACTGTTAGGCTCAAGAAAGATGGCTCTTCTGTCACCACCCCTTATTCTTGAAACCAATTGAAAAAAAATTGAGGGAAAGAATTTAAGCATTAGGCATAAGCTCAGCGTCAGCACAGTGGGAAGAAATCAGTAGCTGTTGCAAGACAATACTTGCTGTTAGTTCATTGTTTACAAACAAGCAGGTCCCACTCTCGTTCTAAATCAGACATACAGCGGGAAGACAACAAACAAAGGGTCTACACCATAATTGATACTGAAGCTGGGGTGCAAATACATGGAGGAAACAGATTAAAATCGGCATAAGTAAAAGAGGAATCAGACCATTGACTTCTATTTTGCACTCTATAAACAGACATCCTGTGTAATCATGTCCTGATCACAACCTTGCCCATGCACACCATGTGCAGGTGGAATTTATTAAGAGATTTCTAGGGGTTTCAAACAGCCTCCACCTGCTCTTACCCAAGGTTAGCTTCCACACACTGATTTCTTCCTTTGCACAACACAAACAAAAAGATTACCCTACAGAAAGGTTTTCATATGTCTGTGAAATATATCTAGACTTTCAGACATAGGATATGAAGTACAAAAATGTTATCTGCTTATCAAACTCACTGTAATTTGGTTATGCCTGGATGAGAGATGCAGAGTTACCTCTTTCTCATAAATAATTTTAGAAATATAAAGAAAGGTTCTGATTTGGCAACCGTGATAATTTGGTATCATTTAGGCTGGTTTAGATTTAATTGCATGGTACTTGCTGTAAAACAGCATATAGGGCTGTATATACCCAAGATGACACTAAGAGGCTGCATCTTTGATGATCATATAATCTGTAGGTAAAATTTCGAATAGTCTGGATTGCCTAATGAATTCTGCAATTAATTAGTTCACAGTAGGCAGTCTCCCAATGCCTGCAGAAGCACCTCATGTCCTGTTCTCAGTTATTTTTTGTTCACAGCATACAAGACAGAAAATTGAGACTGCATAATACAGAAATGTAGAAATGTTCCGTGTCTTTTTTTTTTTTTGTGCCCATTTAGCTTGATTAAGACTTTTACAACAAAATTTAATATACCCTGAGAGTTACTGCAATGGAAATGCCAATACAGATGACACTGCTGTAAGCCATGGCTAAATTGTTTCTTGAAATGAAGAGCAAGGTTGCCCTCTGGGGACTTCTCTAGAAGTGCTTCTTAGATCTGGGATTTTTTTTGTTCCAGCAAAATAATTTTGCTACAAGGCTTTAAGGTTGGTTTTTTTGTTTTATTTTTTTTAATACATATGTGAATCAAGACAGCCACTGCAAGGAACTTCCCACATTGAGGGACGATGAAGCTGTATTTCTGCCCAATGCACTCTGTTGTCATGTACTCTGTGGCTCATCACACTTTTCACTATCAGTCTCATGCTGGTATGTGGCAGCCTCAAAAAATCTGGTCTGACGTAGTTAGTGAAATAAAAGTGAATTTAGTATTACAAGCTCCTACTATGATGTCCATAAATTCTCAAATGCCTTAATCTTTTGGTTTTGGTTTGTTTTTTTTTTTTTTTAAATGGCAGTTTTCCTGGTCACCATGTCTATTTACGCCAAACATATGCTGTGTTTGAGCTCACAGTTCAGTCCCTAGCTATTGTCAGGGCAGTAACCATGTTAGCTGCTTAATCCCTTTTCGGATAACCAGTTTTTCTGGTGGGATGCTAGGTCCATTAGAGCAGGTCCTTAATCCTAGCTCACCGATCTGTATGCCAGTAGCCAAGCGGGCAGCACAGGTGTGGTATGGAGCGCAAAAGGATGAGAAGAAACGGGGATGTTCAGAAATTAAGGATCCCGTTTTGCTGCTGAAAACAATACACCACCGAAACGCAGCTTTGCTCCGCACAGTTCAGCTCTGAAGGGCAATTTGGCAACAGGGCTTCTTCTCTACCGTGGGCAGCAACCACCCTGGTTTGTGCTATTGCTACATTACGGCATCGCTTGCTTCACCCACAAGAGGCACAGCCTCACCTCATGGCCTCACCACCGATCCCGGGCCTGGGAGCAGCCCAAATCCTCTCCAGGTAAGGAAAACCCCTTCGTACAACAACAGAACAAGGGGCCTAGCAGCCTCCTACCTCCTACAGTCCATACGCTGACTGGAAAAGGGCTATTTAAGGCGGGGGGAGCGGGTAGGCCGCCCGCCTCCAGGTCCCCTTCCCGCTCGCCCTCCCGCCCTCCCGCCCTCCCGTATGGGCGGGAGGGCGAGTGGGAAGGGGACCCGGAGGCAGGCGAGCGGCCACCCGCCCCTCAGAGACACCCCTTTACCACAGAAAGAACGAGTGCACCTCTGAGGGGAAACAGCGCCCGGCCCCCCGCCGCCTCCTCCCGCTTCGCAACCGCCCCCCTAGCGCATGCGCCCTGCCCCGCCGTACCCCCTTACCTCATGACGGCGATCGGCCGCGCCGCCTGCCGACATGGCGGCCCGGGTGCTGAGGCCGCTGCCCAGGTAACGGGAAAGCGGCGGTGGTGGCCGCCCTGAGGCGCGGAGAAGCTTCTCCTCCCCCCCTCCCCCCGCCTCCCCCGTCACGCCTGAAGGGGTTTAAATGGCGGCGGTGCCTCGCGGCAGAGAGCGATGGGCCGCGAAGGCCTCTGGCGCTGGGGAGCGGTAGCACCCTGAATCGCTATAAAAATATAATTTAGGCCGAGATGAGCCCGGCCTGGCTTAACTTTCACACTGTAAAACGAGCGTGCGCTTAAAAACTAGGGTAGAGCGCCGGGAGTTCTGTGCTTTTAAGTAGCTGAAAGATAAAGCGGCTTGTTAACGCTGGTGCGAGCCCTGCAAATGCCCTTCTTAACTGTGTTCCTCAATATAATACAAGGGCAATTAATACATAACCGCCTCATTGCTTAGGTAATGTGTTCACAGAGTGTCCCAGCCTGGGTATCTGCTGTCAGCAACGGGAGCACGAGCCTTCAAGCTGTTTAACCTAAACCCAACCTAAGCGTGACAGCACACGAGGGCAGGCGTGGTGTGATGGAAGGTTTGGGAACGTGCAAGTTTTTAACAAGACCGTGTTTTAAAAATTTCTAGTATTTAAGCATCTGGAAAAGGGCTATAAATCTCTAAAAGACATACACACTGCTAAGCATCAAACATGCCCCCCAAACTCTTTGTCTTATTATTTCCAGGTTCACCTTCTAACTTGAACGCATGGAAAACATTAGTAGTTGGCACTGGTATCTGCTGCCTATTTACTAGTAAGCAAAGAAGTTTCCAACTGTTTTGGTATCAAAATTGTACTTTAATTTTACTTGATTTTGAAAAGAAGAATGTAAAACAATTGCGTTCAGAAATTTTTCTGACAAAGCTTTGCTTAACTCAGCGGTCATACATTTGGGGATTGTGTAGCTGGTTTGTGGTTTTAGCTATCTTTTTAATATTTCTTTTTCAGGCTGAAGCCATTCAACAGACTGCAAGTAATATTACAACATTTGGTAAGAACAGCATCTTGTTTAACTGAGTTGGAAGCTTTTAGGACTCCTAACCTCCCTGACACAGACAGCACATGCAACTTAAAATGTGTCTGTTCACAATGGTTATGAATGCCATAATTTATTGCATAGACATAATGTTGTCCACATCTTTGAGCACTTTGTTACAAGTTTCTATTATAGTGTAAATTCAGTCTTAATTATTTTAGCCTTACTTGTTTTTACAGTTAGTTTCTGTGTTAGCTTCTGTATATTTGTTACGTATCATTCAACTGCGAGTTTGAAGTCAATTATGAAAATAATTTAGTTATTTGTTCTCTACTGTTAAAAGTTAGTTACAGAAAAAGCAACGTGTATGTTTGGTTTTGCAGTGTCAAGCTGCCGGTAGGGACACGTGGAGCTCTCATTGTTATAATTGTTGCAGGTATTTTCAAAATGTCGGTCTTAAAGAACCATGGTTTTTGTTTTGTGAGTTTTTTTAATGAACTCAAATGTCGTTGTCAAAGACTGTGTGGCTCAAAAACTCGTCTGAGGTTCATTACTCCGAAGGACTCAAACATGAAGTGGTTTCAAAAGAACTGTTTAGGAAATGCAAATAATTCTTGAAGTACAGTGGGAAAGCCTTAGCACACAATTCTGAAATGCATGATTTATGATCTTAAATAGTGCGTTTCAAGAATATATTTCCATAAACACTCTTGTATGTTACTTAAAGTATCTGATTACATTTGCTTTATTTATTTGTTTTTGCATGTACAGAAGATGTCTAAACATACAGATTCGACAGCTGAAGTGTTGTTGGAAAAGAGAGGAGGTGCAGGAATAATAACTTTGAATAGGCCCAAGGCTCTCAATGCACTAAATCTTTCTATGATCCGACAAATCTATCCACAAATAAAGGTTAGTAGCTCTGCTTCTACCCATCCACTATACATACGTTACCCAAAACCAATTTTAAAATTCAGTCTAACACTTCTTGGTGTACTGATTGGGAGAATGAAAGTCTGTATGAGTGCATTGGCCAGTGAGCCCAGATTTATAGGATGGGAAAGAACAGTTAGTTTCAAGATAGAAAGAGAAGAGAAGACAAGAGAAACAAGATGTCAGACAAAGCTGAATTTAGCATCTGGATAGATAAGAGACACCCATATTAAAACCAGAACTGAATTAAGAGCAAGCAGTGTTTATATGTTCCTTTTGGCAACACCCAGCTGGTCAGTCAGCATGCACGAATTCCAGGCTATGAAGTGGTGCTGCCAGGGGAGGCTGTGTGGCTGAAATAAAAGATACAGATCACTATGAAGCAAGGTGCTGTGACTGCCATTCCTTAAAGAACTTCTTAATGGTTTTACAGGCACTGTTTCTACAAGCTAGTGAAGTAATGTAAAATTTTAAGCATGCAAATAGTCTTTTGAAGTTTAATGACATTATTTATCATATGCACAAACTTATTAGATAACAGTATTTTTTGGATAGTTGCTCACCTTTTGGTATTTTGGTAGGCAGTTGTGTTGCAAACTTATGCATTCTTTGAAGAACATTTAAAGAAATAAATATTTGATCTGTAGTGCTGACTACTGAGCTTTATTTGAAGCACAACCTTGGAAGGTGGCATAATTTTAGGTACTGTTGCCAGTATACAGAAATGTCTTGTCTCTCTTATCTGGGTACACCTACTTGACAAAGGGATATATAAGTGTAGTTTAAGGTGGGGGGGCGGGGCAGCTGTAAAAGGGATCTTTTTCTCAATACAATTGCGCCACTGCTGAAGTCTTGCGCCATCATGTTTAATTAAAAAAAAAAAAGCCAAACTAAAATGATAGTCTTTGTACCTAACAAAACATCAAGCATTGACTGGATCAAATCAATTTGTACACAGATTAGCATTGATTGCAGTCATTTTGACAAAATCAATCAAAAATTCAAAAGCAGTTTTCCTTGCCATGCGTCTTAGGTTTACACGACTTTGATGATTTGTCCTGAAACATTGTTATTGTATCTTCCATATTCCCATCTTCTGCCCCAGTGTAGCGTTTGCATTAAGATTTATGTCCAGCATTGTTTTAGGGAGTGCTGCCTTTCTCCAGAGATTGAGAGCTCCGCATAGACATTTTTCTGAAATACATAAGGCAGCTCTCCTGATCTCTGATGTCAAGGTTGAATAGGACACAGAAGTGGCAGAAAGACATTTAGCTTTCAAGCTTCAGTTTAAGACAAACTATTTTAAGTATGGTTTGATTTGCTTTTTGAAAAAGTAAAATAAGAACTACAGACAGTATACAGAGTCAGCATTTCTTGCACAGAATTTATTCTTATGTGGAAACATTTACTTCTTTTTAGACTTGGGAGAAAGATCCTGAAACTTTTCTAATAATTATAAAGGGAACTGGAGGAAAAGCTTTTTGTGCTGGGGGTGACATCAGAGGTAAGGACTACAGTCACTTAAACATTTGAAATAGTTTGGCCAGTTACTACTTTTTGTTGATTTCCTTTATTTACTCTGAGTCAGGTAAACAGAGGCTTGCTGCATAACAATCAGAGAGGTTAGTTGTGCTGACTTCTTATGACACCTTGATGTCCAGAAGCTATTGAAGTTATTTGTCCAGAGATAGCTGTCAGGACATTGTATAAAAGAGTAAAAATTGGGTTTTAGTAACTGGTAATAGTAGCTGGTCATGTCTGAGAAGAGTAGGTTCTTGTCTGTACCTTTTTCTTCCCAGATTTTCATTACTGATGGATTCTGTACAAGAAATTGGACAGATCCTATTAGCTAGCTCTGTTACTATTGGATAATTTGTGCCTGATATTTGACATGGCTAGATACAGAGCTGGCAATCGTGATCAACGTATCTGTGATTATTTTGTAACTGTTAACTGTAAGAAATATCCAAATCGTGAAAATTAGCAGTTGTTTTAAATTTTAGGTAAACAAGCAGCATGGGTTAAATTGTTGTTAAATTATGTCCTACTCTAATTGGCTTCTCATTTTTGGTATTCTGAGTCTTCAGTATAATCAGTTTTAAGTGAATGATCTATATGGTGATACAAAGTATCACAATCAAGACTACCAGGCATTAAGAGGGGTTGCACAGCATGGAAACTGACCTGCATTCTTACAAGTGTGCAACAGAGTCTCCAGCATAATAGAATTGACTCAAATTTGAGACTTTGTGTTCATATTTAAGTATGAGCAAATTTTCTCAAATAAAATAAAGCAGGATTAAGTTGCTGTTTTATTGCTGTAGGAGAAAAACTTACCATGACATTATTTTTTTTTTTACTTGTTTTTTTCTGTTAAACTCATAGTTATCTTTAGAATTTTTATTTCTCTTAAGCCATCACAGATGCAGGAAAAATTGGAGATAGACTGGCACAAGATTTCTTCAGAGAAGAATATATGCTGAACAATGCGATTGGTATGTTTAATAGCAAATTCTGAAGCAGTACAGTTTTCATAATAATGGCTTTGAGTGTAAATGTACTTTCTCTCTTTGCTAATCTACAAAAGACTGCGATAATGTAATAGAAGTAGTATTATTATTTTTTACCACGTTCAATACCAGTAGTGTAGTATATCTCATTTTTATAACTTGCATGCAGAATTTGTTTCTTTTGTTGAAGCTATTATGATAGATACCTTATCCCATCCCATTGTTCTGGGTAGTTATATTTCTGCTATGGTTGTCTTAGATGTAGGCAGTGTGGTTCTGCACTAAATATCATTGATGTACTTCAAAGAAGACCCGAGATAAAAATAGATGCATGGAAAATCATTAATATTCGGTCAGAAAGCAGAAGATCAAAATATGTTAAAGGTTTCCATTTAAATAAACTGCACAAATGAATACTCCATCTAGGATTTAACTGCCTTAGTTCACTGCAAAGAACCTAGAAGTTTGTGGTCTTAAAATAACTAACAGCAAAAGCACTGGGTAAGGTTTACTGGGTTAAAGGATACTAATTCTTTAGGGTAAAAGTCAACAGTTGAATGTTTGGTGAGAAGAAACTTCTCCAAACATACTTTAATTGAATACAGTTTGAGTTTTTAAACATTGTATCCAGTGCTAGTCATTACAGGAGGAGAGGTGAACATGTTGCATATCAATTTAGGTTAACAGAAGAGCGTAGAGTTATTAGAGTAAGAGCAATTTCTGAGAAGTTGTTTTTACTTCATTTGACAGAATTTCCAGTTTTAGCATGTTTATCATGTACCTTCTGTGCCTTCATCAAGAAAAATATTTTAAGTTTCACTTACTTGGGGAAAAAAAAGTATTACCATGGCAGTTGGACTACATGATAGTTGTAGGTCCCTTCTAACTAGCCTATCCAAATATTGCAAGGGCACATACTTTAAAAGTTTGTTGTTTTTTTTTTTTTTTAATAATTAGGATGTTCTATGTCTATAATGCAAATAATTATGAAACCTAGATTTTTGATAACTTTGATATGAGTTATCAATAAGACTGAGATTTCTGCCAAAAAGATTTATTTATCTCTTACGTTTTACAACTTAAAAAATACACAGGGGAGCTGCTTTCACAGCATTTGCTATTGGAGAAGCATGCTTCTATAGAATTTAGTCAAAGACTAGCATGTAGAGCCCCAAGCATTAGCCTATATGTCCATGTAAGAACAACATTAAAAATGCAGTTCTGTTATATTTGCTACTTACTAATTTGAAGGATTGAGCTGCCTTTTAAAATAGTACTTTTTTTAAACAAGGATCTATAGTTGCTGCAGAAAAGCTAGGCAACATGGGTGCAGTGGATACCCATATCAGCAATCTGACTGAACTTTAAGTCTGACATGAAAACACTGAATATGAGGCAGCAGTTTCATTCAGTGATCTTCTGAATCTTCCTATGAATAGTAATTGAAAGCATCAGGTCTTAAGTTTTATGCCTCCTCAAGGCCCAACAGATATAGCTGATAGATAAAACTGTGGTACTTTAGGATATTATCATCTCGACCTGTCTGTGCCATGTTCAGGGTTGTAACATGCAGCAGAGTTGGCAAGATAGAACATGTTTGCATTGCAGCAGTTTATAGTCACATTTTGGCTGAAAACTACCAATGCATCTGTCTTTGTAGTGGAGCACTGGAGTGCTGGTGCACGCTCGCTGCTGTTAACGCAGGCTGTGAGATGGGCTGAAAGGGAGACTGTTGTGTCCCATCTTCCTACAAAGCTACGGCTTTGTGGCTGTGGCCAAATTATCAGGTAATCGCACAGCAAACAAACTAACATTTGACAGTTGTATAATGTTCTCTTACAACACTCAGAATGCAGTAAGTCAGTAACTGGTGTTTCTTTTCATTGCTTAAGAATTACATTAAGTACTTTCACTATAAGCTGATATTTTACTGTTTAATTTACCATTTATTTTCTGTTGCTCTTGCTTAAGTAAGACATGGAGAAATGTGTCACGTATACGGTTAGTCACAGGTCCACTCTTTTGAAATAATGCACTTTTTTTTTTTTTTACATTTCTTACAGGCACTTGCAAGAAGCCATATGTGGCACTTATTGATGGTATTACAATGGGAGGGGTAAGTTAAGTACCTTGGTATGATATCTGATATAGTTTGTTTTAAAGTAATGTAATATTCTGTACTTGAGTTGAATAAAGTGCACACATGACATTTCAAACATTTCAAGAACAAGCATTGTAATCTGAACCTTTGTCTCTTGCCTGTCAGGGTGGATTGCTGCTTGTCTAGTGCTTCTGCTGTTCTTTGATAGCTAGTGCAACTGCTTTCTCTGAGCATCTGGAAATTGTGTTGAGAAAAAGAGCAAAATCCTGTTACTGTAGGAAACACCCAGCACAAAAGTTTTCAGAATACTAAAGAGTGAGATTGTAGATCATACAAGAGCTGAGAAGAATTTTCCACTCAAAATATATTAAAAATTAGAACTATGTAGAAATACAAGTAAAGGACAACTCTTTGAAAAATTGGAAAAGTATTGTTCTAAGCTGTACTTTAACAGATATTTATGAGTTCTATATTTTTGCAATAAATAATCTGGAAATACATCTACTTTCTCACTTCTGCAGTACTTCCAAAACATGAGTTACAAGATCCTGATTCCCCCTCCCTATGGTCTCACCTTGTTACTAAAGCAACATAGAGAAGACTCCATCACGTTGCTAGTTATACTCACTGCTAATAACGCTTTCAGTAATTGCTGGCTTTAGACACTGTGAGTAGGTAGTTAAAAGGGCAGTACCATGCTTTTCTACATATTGAATGCTATTCTGTTCAGTTTGACATCTGTTGGATATATTTGCATCATAGCAGGAAGTAGAATACAATAGTCTTAAGTTATTTTGAACAGTGAATTTGACAATAAAGTCTGTATGCCATATTGTCACTTAGATTTATATTGTTTTCTTGCAGTTCAGTATGATACAGGTGTACAGTCTATTTAAATTAAGTTTGTCAAAGACAGGATGCAAGTGGAACACTACATGGTTCATCACCTGCCATGACTCTTCCCTTTTCATCTTTCCTTACACATTTAGTTTTGTCTGTTTTGGTTGTGGTCTTTTCAGCTTGTGATCTAGACATGCAATAGCTCTCCTCTCCTTTGCTTCTCTGCTACCAAGCCCCAGAGACCTCAGCTAGATAGCCATTTCCTCCCCCCAGTCCTAGTACGCATAAATTATTTCCAGCATAAAGACTAGTTCCCTAGTCTTGCAGCTCCTCTTGCAAAAAAAGTTTTTTTATTGAGCGTAGGAGACCTGAAGATTTGTGGATAAGAGATAGGGAAGAATAGGATAGACTCCATTTATTTTATGGAGTTTTGAATACTAGCATGGATAACTATGACAGAGCAAAACTGCCCAGCAGCCAGTATCTTTTTAGAGGTTATATAAATTGCTCATTACAATTGTGGCCTAAGCAGGAATAGAATTTTGTCCTTTGAAAGGAAGGTATTTTTTTGGACTGAAAAGAGCATAATGGAGTCAGATGATCCTGCATTATTAAGACTTTTTATTTCAAAGAGCTTTTCAAAGACAGCAGTTAGTCTGAAACTTTAGTTGGATACCCAAATTTTAGTATAGGCTACCCAAATTTCGGTGGGACCTTGCCAGAGTTTAGCTGCCATTAGAGTTTGAATGACAACTGACTTGCTTATACCGAATTTGAATATACTAGTAACAGTTATCTTCACTTGGTGGTAGGGGACTGGATTTAGATTTAGGAGGTATGCAATCTAATTTAGCAGAACAAGTGGGTAGGTCTCAAGGTCCAGACTACTTTAAACTACTACTTTAAACTGGTGGTTTGTTTGGGTTTTTTTGATTGTTTGGGTTTGTTGTTGTTTTTCCCCCCAAACATTGAGTGCTATTTAATTTGCAATTGTTTATACAGCTGCAGTTTACTCTGAGATAATGTCCTTCCTACAGAAGTACATGTTTTCATCAACATACTTCCACCCTCTCCCCCGTCCACCACCATTGGCAGTACACGGAAGTATCTACTGATAATTTAATAACGAAGGTCAACAGTAGTATTTCTCAACACTGATTAATTTTTGTGTAGGTGTTTTGTGTTAGTTTTGGGTAGTCTTCTATACTTCTCGTTTCAACCACTTCCCCCATCTGTAAGATTTGGTTTGATTCTTCTAAATGGACCAATGCTTACATAGGAAGAAGGCATTAGCTCCTGTCTTTCCTCCACCCTCCTCTCTCACCATTTTCAGCACTAGGAGCCGCATCACAACTGACAATAACCAAACTTAAGACTTGCAGCAGCTGTTTTCTCTTGTCGTACAAGTAGGTTCACTGCAGTGGGATTTTATAGATTAAAACCTCTACAACAGTCCTTGAACTTGTCATGGCCATACTGTGATCTCGCTCGGCTTGCTGTATGAAGTACTCTCTCCTACCATAATTACTCACGAGAGCTGCATTTGTACGAAGGAGTTATTCTGCTCATGGTATAATTAGATGCTTTGTTTTAAATCACTCCAATGCTAGGTGCTGTGTTTTAACACAATCAAGTCATGTTTCGTACGCTCAAGATCTGGCTACCTTAGTCCCTACAAGTCAGTGGGATCTAGAAACATTTTTCACTTACAAAATACAGTAAATACCTTTAAAAATGTTTAGATTCAAGCCCTTGGCTTTAGAAGCAAGTGGTTTTAACTTGGGCTTAAAAATCAAGGGACACCTCTTAAACACTGCAATTTCACTATAAACCATTTATCTGTGAATGAAAAAGCAAGCAAGTCAATCTCAACCTTGCTCAAAAAACCAGCACTATGCACATGGAGTGCTCTGTTGTTCTAATTTAAAATAAATTTAAAATCACTCAAGTGTGTTAGGAACCCAGTTATTATGTGCTTAAGTAGTAAAATTTGCCACTGATGCACAGATATCATAGATCTCTGTTGGTAAAACTTGGAATTGTATCCAAAAAATGAACTGTTTCCACTTCAGCATTGTTGGCTAGAGGCTGGTGGGTGACTTTCCTGAGAGCTTAATTAGCCAACAGATGGGGCTGTGGAGCTTGTTTTCTGCATCTTCTTGTCTCTACTGTAGTTAATCAAAAATTGATATTCAGTATAAACGTATCTTTTCATCTTTTTTTACTTATTCAGAGCAGTAAGCAATGACTGCATATTACTAAAAATAGTGAAACAAGTTATAAATACCACATTTACTGCTAAATGGTGTATACTGTTGAAGGGAACACTGGACATGTAATCTCATGTTACTAAAAACTACTATTCAGATTATTTTAGTTGACATCTATCCATAGATTTTTATATTCTTGAAAGGAAATACCTGAACAGTAGACAAGAAATGCTGAATATTAAGATTTTTTATTTTTAATATTACTGTCTATAAATGAGGTCACGTTTGGGCTTCTTGGTTCTAGAGAAGTCCCAATCTTTTCCTGAGTTCTTTGGAGATGAACAGAAGTCTGCTTTATAAGCTCAGTCTAAATCTATGGTTTTAAATAGGGCCTTGGCACAAAGTACGTTATTGTGCTAGATACTCTCTCTAACAGGCTAAAAGGATTAATAAAAATGTATTTTAAACTGGTTTCAGAGTCAAATAAAGTACACTAGACAGTTTTGAGTGGTGGCATTTTGGATGATTTGTCTTAGAATTCAAGGTGAATATTTGACAGCAAAAAAAAAAAAAGGGGGGGGGGCGGGAAATACAGGGCACACACTGGAAGTTAATGAATGTGGCCCAGGTCACTGGACTAACTTTATGTAAAGCATACTTAAAACTTCAGTGGCTTATTGCCAAAGCAGAAGTATGTAATTTTCTGGGGAAAAAGCCACTGTTTTTGGTTAAGGGAGGAATCTACGACTGTGTTTACAAAGTACCATCTTCCTTAGTAGCATATTCTAGAGTATGCATGATTTAGAAACTTCCTAAGCTAGGCTTTAGTTTGGAACCATCGTCTTAAATGACCATCAGTAATCACAGTCACCTCTCTGTTCATCTAGTATTCATCTTCATCTTATATGGAGTATCTTTAAGGTGACTATTACAGAGTGGAATTTTTGAAAGAACTCTTTGAGTCTGTTAGTCACTTGGGTAGTAATGTCAAATATGTTAAGCTTTAGACTATACAGAAGTATAGAGCCAAGAGGAGTCTTGGGATTACTCTTTTGCACTCAAAGCAGGGTTAAAAATAGTTAGATGATTACAGATTTTCACCTGATGCATTCAGAACTCTCTGACAGCAGGAATTTTATTTTTTTTCTAGATTTTCCACTTTAGCACTTAGTTATTCTTTCAAGTTAAGAATCCCTAGTGTCTAATTTGTCTTTAGTATGTGTAATCAATATATTCCTGTCTTAGTCACAGCTCTCTAAGAACATTTTGAGATACTTGCATTCCTTGCTCCTAGCTAGCTCTCTTTAATAGGGATAAGGAGAGTAATTCAGCCTTTACTATAGATTAAGTCTCTTGGTCTTCTTGCAATCCTTTGGAATCTCTCCAATTTGTGTACTTTACAGTTCATTACCAGAGACTAGACAATATTTCAGCTGGAGGATTCTTCAACACCAAGTAGAGCAGAATAATTACCCTCCATACATCACAGAGATACTCTTACAAATAGTCCATATAAATAGCACCTTCTCAAAGCATCAGGTGCTAGGGGGCCACCACTTCTGGTTATTTTCAAAGCCATTATTCTCACCTCCTTGCACAACATAAACTTCCATCCTAGTGCATGTCTTCATTGCTTACCTTCTACCAATTTTTAAATCTTCCTTCTTGAACAGAACTGGTGTGTCAAAGTTAGTCTCATGGAGCTATCCTTTTCCTCAAAAACTACAAAGGAAAAAAAAAAATAGCATTCATTTTCTCCTTCAGGAAACCCAAGTGCCATATTGGCTGGCATTGCCTTTTATAGCTCACAGCATCAATCTGATTAGGCTTCCCAGGTGGACTAAATTTAGGCTGAGTGGGTACACTTTGGCCCTTTGGTGCCTGCTGGTAGAGACTTGGCTGTAGCAGGATACTTTAAGTAGTTCTTTTTGCAACAGCATTGCATTATTATTTGTATTAAGTTCATAGTTGCTATAAACCCCTGAAAAATGTCTAGGTGCTTGTTCCATAGAAAACGTAATTGTAATCTCCACATAGACTAGAAATGTCATACCTAGCAAACACTTTCCAACAGCTAAATTAATACGATGTTTTCTTGAACAATGTTGCTAGAGGTTTGCTACAGGTACCATGGGGATTCTGTCAATATAGTTACAAATGTCTAAAGTTACACTTTAGCAGGATTTAGTCAACAGTTCTTATTACATTAATATTTCTTATCAAGTAAATTGGTAGTGATGTCATAAGCAGTTTGTGTGTTACACATTTTAGTCAATAGAATTCCAGTACACAAAGGAGCTGGAGCTGAGCAATAGCTGTCCTTATCTTGTGCCATTTTTATCCAGATTGTGTGGCTGTAACCCTTTTGGAATGTTCCTTTCACTACCAACATATATGTAAAATTTCTGGCATACATCTGCAAATAACAATTTTTCCTTGCTTCTTCCAAAATGGAATTCCTTGGGTTTTTGATTGCCTGGTGTTCTGTAGTCAGGACCAAAGCAGCGTAAGGAAAAACATACCTTTGTTATTGCTGCAGATAAAAAACAAGTAAAAATCTTTATTCCCAGGCTTCACAAGTTAGCCTCTGAGTTACAGCTGGCTGGACTGCAGCAGTAGGTAGGGAGGAAGGAAAGGGGGGGAACATCACAAAGATCCAGTGGCCCACAGTCTGAATCTGCCCACTCCCAAACCCAGTTCCCAGTGATGTAAAAGTAGGAGAGAAGGGTCTGCCTTTGCTCTCTGTGCCATTTGTGGGTATGGATGTCTACGTAGACAGTCTTTCCTTCTGAGCAAGTTGCCTGGCGTTGCTGTCTATCTTTTCTTGCAGACTAGTGAAACAAAATCATTGTAAACATTACACCTGATGTTTGCCTGTGCTTTTCCATAAAAAATACTTAAAGAAACATTGCGAGCCTGTATCTAAAACCAAAGTTAATATCTTGTATATCACTAAATATTGGCATTTCAATATGTTTAGCTGAAGTGACTGAAGACTGAAAGAGGAGGGTGGGAAGCGTAAAGACAACAGACTGCTTTACTTCATCATGATCTCACTTGAACTATGAGCTATTAACAAAGAATCTGCAGAAAAAGAAGCCAGACAAATATGATGCAATAATTGCAGCTGCTACATAAATGTTTAACTTTGTTAGGTGTCTTCTGATATTCCTCAGGCATATAAAATACAATGGGGGGAGCTCCCTGTTTTCCCCCACATTATAACATATCTTCCCATCTGGTTATTTATTTATTTGTTTGTTTTTAGGATGTATTCATATAAGTTGTGTGCATATAGTTTTTTTACAGAGGTATAGATAGCAGCATTTAAGACTAGCATTTAAAAACTAGGAAACATTAGAATTAACCATAGCTGAAATCTCATATTTTTTGCCCACTTGTGACACAGTTTTTATCCATTAGAGGAATGGGTATTCATGAAGCGCACAGCTGGATATTGCTCATAGAACAAACAGCTATTTGTTTGTTGTTTAACGTGTGGTGCAAATTTTATTGCAAACTATAGAAATTATGCTTATTAGTTATTAATATACACGCATACATATCACGTACTTTGGGTGACTAATGTCAGTATATAAAAGTTCATGAAAGATTATTATTTTACATAGCACAGCACTTCTATACTGTGATAGGCATTCATAACCCTTTTAACTCTTTTTATTAGCGAGTAAACTGGAACTTAGAAATGTCAGTGCTTCTTGAGACTTCTCCTGATTGTTCTTTTTCTTCTTTTTCATAAATACATCATGCCTCTTGTCAGTCATCGTGCTCTGAAACTTGAACATCTTAGGTTTGTTTTAATTTATGCTCTAAAATCTGCCCTGAAGTAAAAGTAATTGTCATACTAAACCTAGATAAGCTGCTTTCCAAATCTATCTTTCTTTCCCTCTCTTCTCCCTCCCTCTGGAAACTCATGGATGCGTACCACATAGAAGCTTGCGTTCTGTTTTGTTGCTAATGCTTCAAAGGTAAAGGCAGCTTTTACTGTAAAACAGAATACAGATTTTGCAAACAGTAAATTGTTGCACTTTTAAACAAAGCTCTGTGAGGTTGACTTGTGTACCACTTAGCTTTTGTAGTATCTGATGTTGAAAACAATGCCGAGACAGTACTACGAAAGGATTCACTCTTTGCTGATATTATAGTATATTCACCATCTGGCACGTTGGTCTGCCTGCTAAGCTCCTGCGTGTGATCCCAGGGACAAACGGCGCCCTTCTTTTTGTAGCTAATCGGACTATAATATCAGCAGCTCTTGACATCAACAAAAGATAACCACTGAACATTCAATGATGTATGCGTGATGTTACTCCCCAAAGGGCTTATCGTAAAGCACTGTCTTGAAAACAAGTATTTTAAATTATGGGTCAGTACGTAAAACTCTTCTCCCCTCCCTCTCTCAACTCTACAATGACTGAGTTAATTAATGTACACCGTGAAAAAGAATGGATGCCACTATTTTACACTCAGAAAAGAAAGGCAGACTTCCTGAATGTACATTGTACAGCTGTTAGTATTATACAGCTGTACTGCACTTAGTATTTTAGAATTATTCTGTAATTCTAGTGTTTGCATTCTAATGACATGTAGATCACATCATAGAGCAATCATCACTTGTCTACACTGAGACTAAAGTTGAAGTTTTAAGCTGTACTTCCTAGATTATTATATTTTTCTGCAACCTATGTATGTTTAAAGGAGCTTTTATTTGTGGTTTCATGGAAAGCTTTTCCTACCTCTGCACTGTTGACTGTCATTGCAGAGATTTTTGCAGACTTCTGCACAGATTTGCTTTTTCCATTTAACACCAGACTCTCTAGCTAAAAGTTCCACTATTTTCTCTAGTTCTACGCCTTCTTGTAGATGCCTAGTCTCATATTGAGAGTTATCTCATTTCCCTCTCCTTCCTTTTTATTACAGATCAAGGAAAAAAGTTCTGAAGATAATTATCTTTGCCTGCTTCTCCATCCTTTCATATTTCTATTTTTTCTCATTTCCAGACTAATTTGAATGCACATTTTCTCCTTGAGTTAGTTTTAATCTGTCTTACACTTTCTAAGCTCTTTTTCCCAAGAAAAAGTGCTTAGAACATCATTACAAAATCCCCTCAGTTCACTCCTGTCATCTCAAATAACTGTGCCCCTGTTTAAATAAAGTTATGTTGCATGTGCCTGTCTTTAAGAACAGGACGTGTTTTAAGATAAAACCTAAAAAGCTTAGTTATGTGTTGATGCAAGTTGCTGAAGTGGGTTCCCTGCAGACATTAAGATGCGATGAGTTGGACATGTAGATTTCTTGCAGTAGGTACATTCTACCTGATATAGAGGGACAAAGGGACAGAGCTTGTCTTCCAGAATTTTAGCAATAATAAAAAAGCCACACTGTCTTTTTCTGAACGTACATGGCCAGTTACGTATAGGGAAACACTGGGGAAAAAAGAGTGCTTTCAAATTTAACACTAGAAAAAGTTTCACTGGCTAGTAATTAATTACTTTTGCTGTAGGCTTTTCAGATCTACATCTTCTTACATCTTCTTTTTTCTTTCTGTTGCAGCAGAAGTCTTGTATCCATAGAGTTCTGCTTCCTCTGACATGAAAGAGTGTTTTTTAACAGACATAGCTGACTGTTGATGCCAGGAAGTTTTGTAGGCTTATTAAATGTAAGTCTTAGAAAGTAATACACAGGAATGAAAAAGAAACAAAGAAAATGTTCTTAATTCTGCAAAGAAGTTATTTCAGAAAATTCTGAGTAATCAGAAAGAATTATTGGTAGAAGTTTTTTATGTTTACATCATGGTTGTTGAGCCACAGTGTCTGTAGGCCAGACTGGACCATGAGACCAAACTGTTCAACCTTCTGCTTTTTGCCTTGGAGGAGCCAACATACATGGAAAGGGAGGCCATGGAACTGCAGGCACTCAATCCCTGCTGCAGAGGCACGTGTTTAACTGCCACTGTGCCTTCTGTGTGGTCTGCCATGTGGAATCACAACGCTAGTGTGGATGCTCACCTTCAGACGGCCAGATCAGTCCCTGCAGATTACGCAGGGGAAAAAATATGGCTGTTGCAGATAACTACCCTGATAAAAAAAGTTTGAGATCATTGATAAGTTTTGTGTGGTAGTAGAAAGACGAAACCAGGACTTTTAAAAATTCAGTCTGAGTTCTGTTGATGAAGGACTTTCATTGTAGCAGTATTGGTGTGCAGAATGACCTATGTAGTCTTTTCCCCAAGTTTCACTGTAAGAAGAACTTGCCCTACATGATTACTATTAATGTGGTTGGATCAAATCTGTTGAAATAATTAGGAGTCAGGAGAACAGGACTGAAACATCAGCTTCTATTACAGATAATCTGTCTCCAGTCAGCTCGTTGTGCTTCTGTGTGTCTGTAGGAATTTGGACTGAGAATAGCTAATACATAATCAGTATGTGGAAATTAATATTTTATATTTAAATTATATGACATTAATATTTTATCTTTTAAAATACCACACTAAATGATTCACAAGTTCACAAAAAGCACCGTTTTTAATGATATTTTTTAAATACTTGTATAGAGTTGATTTATATGTTGTCAACCAAAGAAAGTGATATTCTTAGTCCAGATTGATCTGTTATGCTGCGTTGCTGTGGTTCACTAAGTCTTCTTGTCTGTTAGTATTTAGAGATAAAAATGGATTATACTCTTTGGAGTGGTCCATAACATTAATGATGAACGAAGATTCATTTTGATTCAGTTTAAGATTTGCTGTGTCTGGATGCAGGGGATATTGCTTTTACATCACTGATTTTTGATCCAACATAGCTATAAGCTCCTGCTGCTTCCTGAATCAATTCCCCGTGCTTACTTCGCCGTCTAAGGCTTTTGCAAACATTTTTGCTGCACCTCGGCTATTTTTACACATCTGTATTCAGATATATTTGCTGTTTGTTGTGTTATGCTCAGTTTGTTTCTTGATTGACACATTTATTTTGTGGTTCTAGCCCAACCAGGAACTGTATTCACATGCAGTTAAAAATGAGCATAATTATTGGATGTGGACTGTTACAACAGGACTGTCACTGCAGACCATACTAATATTGGTGTTACCATAAAATTGTTTGCTTCAACAGCTAACAATTCTTTATCAGCCTAGTGAAGATGATACAAGCAACATTCCTGAAGGCCTTTTCTGTTTTTATTTCTTTTATTCTGTTGCTTATGCTTTCCTAGGCAGTGATTCCTTTACAGTCTGAGTTAGGTTATTAGTAAATAGACAAGTGTGATCTACTTTTCTGTATGTGAACAGATGTTTATGTATGTCATTCAGGAAGGACATATTTATTTTGCTCTGTATGGTTTTCTGTTGTGGCCCAACTTCCCTAGATGTGATGAGTTTTTCAATTTACTAATATGGGTCATTCTCAATAAAAGATAATACAGCCTTCCAGCTACAACTTAACATTTAAGATTTATAGCAGCTGTATTCCATTTCTCCATCTATCGGTACTTTGCACCTTGTTTTTCATTAACATAGAAAAATACTTCTAATAAGGTTCTGTATTCATCATGAGACAAAAATGAAAATCAATGATAAATGTTGTATAAACAGTCACATAATTACTTTTGAAGTGTGGCATTCCGTAGGAAATCGTGTATGGGAAGAAAAATTCAGATACTCTACTGGCTTTTTCAGAAGCTTGTTGAGGAATTCAGACCGAACTGCCTATACTATTATGTGCCTCCTGGAGGTGCACTGAGTCTAATAGTCGCGTTGTAACACCCTGTTTTTAAGATTAATATTTTAACATCCATGTAGTAATAAATCTGTAATTTGTAACCAAACACTTTCATAGCCAGTCTGTCTCCAATAGTATCTTGTCAGACGACCATTTCTACTCTTACCCATGTTTTTCATTAATTCATATATAAACCCTACTGAAGATTGTTTAGTTGGATTGCTTGTTCTTGTTAATTTCTTAACTGCTTAATTTCTATTCTCATTCTTTAAGTATCCTTAACAAATTTCAAGCATTCAGCTGTAAGTGGAAAAAAAAAAGTCATTCCAGTAGTAAGATAAAGGATCTGAATTAAAAACCAAGCCTGATTCACCATAGGAATCGATCATCTCGGAAAAGTCTGAAGGAAGACATTAGCTTTAATATGTATTTTCAAATCATGAAAGGTAGGACAATGACAGTGCAGAATTTAGTGTATCTTAATAAAGACATTATAGCATCAAGACTTGTACATGGGACTGGGACTATTCAGTGAAGTGAACACAGCCCAACTGTAGATAATTTAATAGTGTGAAGGGCCTCCTAGGTGGGACTCTAGCTGTGTAAGATTTCAGTTAAATTTTAAAAAAGAAAACGTGCAGAAATGGAGGAGGAATGCATTTAGACTTCTGACTGGAAGAGTTTGTTCTTTATACAGAATACTATTAAACTAATAAGCATCTATCCTCTGTATTAGATGGAGAAGGTTGAACACATAGAGTATATGTGTTGAAATAACCATTTGGAAGTTGCAAATAAACATACAAAAGCATATGATGATCAGTTTAATAAATTACTGAGTTTGTACCCTCAAAGGCATGAACTCATTTTTATCTCCTGGTTTTATTTTAATGTTGGATTATTTAGAAATGATCTTCAAAGAAGTAAGGAAACATTTGCACTGTTTTCTTTATAAGGGATAAGAAGAAAATATAGTTTTAGTCTTTTAAATATACATCTGAAATTAAGCTCTTATCTATACTACAAAACTGGAAGGCTACCTAGAAACCAAATCCAATTATGGCTTAAGCACTCAAGAAAGTGAAATCTGATTTAATTACTTCTTTTAAAAGAAAATTACCTCTTTCAACTTCTTATTAAAATTCTACAGTTATTTTTGTCACTGTAAAAATGAACAAGCTTGGAAGAGAAACTCTCTTCATGGGGTTCACCCTCTAGTCTTTCTTACTTAATACTGAAGCTGAAAATCTGAGTCCTTATGCAAACTTCTGATTGTCTATAAAATACGCCAGAAAAAATGCTTTATGATAGACAGTATTTGTATTCTTAGATATGCAATTAGAAAAAAATAATTTTAGTATTAGAAAGAGCAAAATGGGCATTTTTTTTAAACTTCATTATCTTTATAAAAAGGTCATTATTGCTCAACATGCATAAAAATAACAGCAGCCTTTACCCAATGCGCTGAAAATATGCTGTTATGATACAAAAAAATAGTTGGAAGTCACATTTCCATTTCATTTGCAAGTTCTAGAGCTGTTTTAGGAGTGAATGTAGCTTTACATGTAGCTTTGCATTTGTAAGAGAACTAAATAAAGGGCTGTTGCCCTTGCTGCTGCTGCTCAGATAAGATCTACAGCCTCTGACCAGTCCTCAGGTGAAAGGGCTGAAGGACAGATAAGGGGTTGTACACTCTGCAGATAAGATCCAGATATTTGCTCAAATCCCATTTGCCTCCTTGAAACAGCAGTACTTCATGTGTATAGATTTTGCTTTGTCTCTGGGTATAAAATCAAGTAGGATAATCAGTTATCTTAAGTGTCCATTTCTCAGGATATTAGACTGGAATCTTAAAAGCTTCATACATACATATTAAAATCCAAGACTGACAGATATTCATTTTACAGAAAAAAAAACTTGAAGATCTTTTCAAATTTAGTCATGTATCACCCTAATGGAATAAGCAGTGACAATTAATTTGTTGCTGGGCAGAGCTGTAGGAGAGGCCAGGGAAGAATGTATGAGAATGGTGTGAGGAAATGGATGCAATTTTTATTAAATTGAGATAACTTCTTAAAATTTGAATGTAAAACCCACCCAAAGATCTTTGTAGATAAGCAAAGTGAAAAGATGTTCTGCTATCTTCTGCTTTCTCCTTAAAAGCCTATCAAATATGCCAGTGCTGGTCCAAGCAAGTATCACCCAATTAATCCAACTGTTTTTGATGGAAAGTGTGAAATACTGTGAAGACAGGTAGCCTTAGCTGGGGAAAGTGCCATTTTTCTAGTATCTAAACAATTAGAAATGTTACTCAAAAATCTATTACATCTTCATTAGACACTGACTTCTTTTGGCCAATGATATTTAACATATCTTAGTTTAACAGAAAAATTGGATGGATAGACTAAGCAAAGGGAAATTTAACGGTGAGGAAAGGAAGTAAGCTGAGACAGTGGAAAAGAAGAGAGAGAAAGTATTTGTATGAAGAAACTTCTTTTGAAATGTTCAGTGGAGGGTTTTGTCTCCAGGTAGTATCTAACACACATTTCTGTTGACATGTATCCTGTAGATAAGCTTTGAGAAGTGAGACTGCTTTACCCACATGTTGTAGTTGTGCCCAGTGATCCAAATATTCTTGGATTACTTCAAATATTATTACTAACTAATTGTAACTTTGTCAGATAACCATTTTTCTTTAAATTTGTCACTTTGCCTCTGAGCATTTATCTAAATTAAATTAATTTTGTGTAAACTGAAAATGTATATTTTTATTGGGCCTTGCTGCTGCTCACTGCCGAAATCAGGAAATATTTGATAGACAACAGCAGGAGCTCCTCTCTCTTGAGGGAAGTATCTCATCAGGAAGAACTGCTAGAGAACAGGGCTACATACTTAGAAATGTGAATTCTATTTCTGACTTGGAGAACAAAAGCCCCAGGTTAAATAAGTGAGTTTCTAATCACATATTTTGAATTTTTATTAATAATGCCATAGGCTTTTCCTGCTTAAAATGCTTCTGTATTGGTAAAGTAGGTAATTATCACATTATAAGAATAGTTAATTATTATTTCTTTTAAAAATATTATTATTATAACTTTGTGCAATTCGTGTATATTCCAAAAGTATTGGCATTTTTTCGTTGGTGGTTTGAAGTTGGTGGGATAACAAAAGGATGTCAACTCCCTGAGTAGTCTAACGGAGAAAATGTGGTCACTTGTTTCTGTTGCTGTCATGGGTTTTTGAAGTTAATCCACGTATGACTCATCAATCTTTTAAAGCATAGTATGCTATTTCAGCCCAATCTTGAAGGTAATATGACGCTTTATTGGTGTGTTAACTACCTTTTAATATTTTGTTGAGATGTGCATAGTAAATCTAATATTATTTACTTGTAGAGCAAAGTGACAGGTATTTTACTTAGCATTATGGTTATGATTATTTTACCAGTAATTTTATAACTCTGTCTTTTGCTTGTGCTACATGCATAGGGAGTTGGCCTCTCAGTCCATGGACATTTCCGAGTTGCTACAGAAAAGACACTTTTTGCAATGCCAGAAACAGCAATAGGTAAGTATTTTAACAGATAATTATTGTTTAAAGTTTCACTGTTTGTGCTTGTAATTGTAACTAGGATGAAATGTCTTTGACTGTAAGCAGTAGCGGTAATGAAATTATTTTAAAAAGGAATTGGAGATGACCATATATGGAAAATATTATCTATTAAATTAATAGCAATTTACCTGTATTCTGGGAATTTGATCATTGAGGTTTTTAACTTGGGGTTTACAGTCTAGACTGACACAAAGACTGTCAGGGTACAGTTTTTTTAAAAATGGAAGGGGATCTGAGGAACTAGGTCTTTGCTACAGATGTGGGCAGATAAAGTCTGCAGAGCCCAGTGGAAGTATGTCAGCTTTACATTTGGAACTCAGTCAAACTGGCTGTACTACAAGCTGATCTGCAATGTTAATGAGACAGATTTTGAAATTCCAGCTTTTCTTGTAGATTATTAATGCAGACCCATTACAGTTGTGTACAGATTGTGTGCAGGTCAGATCAAAGTATCGGGTTTTTTTATTGGTTTTTTATTTATATAGCAACATCTACCTTGTGTTTTCTAATGTTTGATCCTGCAGCTTCTTTGTCAGCTCTGAGGTGTACAAAAGAAAATGTTGTGTCTCAGAGCTATATGAAGATGGTGATATAGCTCAAGAGTCAGTCAGATTCAAGTGAACCCTCCTGTGAAAGCATTCACGTTTCCCTTCAAGAAAATCCTGGCCCCAACAGGGTATCCACATTATTGTCTGGAGTATATACTCCGTCAGTGTCCAGGTCCCGTCCCCCTGCTTATCAAGAGTGTTTAAGAAGAGTGCTTATGACCTATCCTGTGTTTCTCTCCTGCAAAATTTCCAGTTTCTACATCTTTCCAAGGAAATGCAGCTGAATGATGATTCTGAAATCCTTAAAATATTAAACAAGCTGTGACTGTCAAGTCATATAAAACATAATAAATCCCCCAGCTATAAACAAGCTGACTATCATTTTAACTCCTGAAAAAATATTAGAGCAATTCCTGCTAGCTGATAAATGCCGTGTATATTTTTCTGAACAAATAAGTTTGGAAGGAGTAAAACAAAAACTATTGCAGCCCTCCAAATATTTTTCTCTGCTGAAGGAAAACTGAGTAAACTAAATAGCTCAAGCATTAATACAACATGAATTTGCTTCATGCCTAAAGTTTGTAATCAGTTGTTGTACAAGAAAGCTATTTGAAGGAAATATTTATTTTTAAAAAAATTAAACAGGGACATTCTTTGGCATATAAAATTATTCTAATAATAAGGATTCCTTCTTCGCTTTCTGCTTCAAAGGTAAAGATATGAGTAGTCATATTTAAAAAAAAAAGTTGCACTTTACATATATTTCTTGTGTTGACAAGAACTTATTTAAACAAAAATAGACTGTGAAAACATCTAAAGGAAAAACTTAGAACTTGCTTAGGAAAGAAAGTAATTAAAACCGTTTTAGGATCAATTAGAAGTAAAACCACTGAAATCTGTTTGGGTTTAAGGGCTTAGCTGTTTTGATCTCTGTGGTGTATGTTTAAAATGTCTAGCTGCCTAGATACTGTATTAATTGATTTTTTTGATATGTTCACTTATTTCAGTAGGCATTACACCTTTGCTGTGCAATGAAAACAAAGCCTTCATTCAGCTGCTACATTTTCACACAATTACTCTGCATTTATACACCACCATAAATAAAAGGATATAGATAGATATACCACTTTGCAAATAGAAATAAAAGGCAGTTCTAGATCGTAGGGGTTTGAAACTGACATAGATAGGATAAAGCACTGGGAAGCAGCTTAGATGGAGGTGGGTGTGGAAAAACCACTCCTGAGAAGAACAAAAGATGAAAGTATATCTTAAGAGGTAGGCTTTAAGGTGATATTATACTAATAGTGGACACTTTCTTGTATATCCCTCTAAGTTTTTAGCTTTCTGTAAGTCCTTTGCTAATAAATCTCCAATCACCTCTGCAAGGTAAGGCAGGAATGTAGTAGTGCTATCCTTATCTTATGCTTGGCAACTGCACAATTGGGATTACAGTGAAGTGTGTTGCGTCTCTCTCAGAGCACAAACTGCAAGTCAGCATTACAAGCATAGGTTTTTAGTCTGGCCGGCCCAGCAGACATTCGGTTCTTCTCTTACCCAAGTAGGGATTTGAGAAATAATTCTTAAATGCTATCAAAAGGGGAAAAAAATTAAGTATATGCAATACATTAAGAGAAACCCAGTAGCAAGCAGAAACATACGGGAAACATCACTGAGAGAATTAAGAAGAATATGTAGAACAGGGACAAGAGGAGTAAAATTGAAGAAGAAAGGAAGACAGGAACCTTGAAAAGGATACAGTAGAAGCTGTAGTGGACTATGTTTATGCAACCAAGTAAGTTTAAAGTGGATTAATTACACCTTCGCTAATCTTGTTTGTAAATTCCTTAATAATTAAAGAAAGCCTCATTTAGTTTAGTTTTATTTGCCTCTACAGCAACTTAAGCTAATCAATTTCACAGTTTATTTAGAACTAATTTCCCTTTGTATGGCCATGTGGAAGGGCCCTATAGATCCCAATAGGAAGATGGCTTTCCCTCTGGAAACTTGGTGGAGCATGGGGAGAATAGTACTTCAACATCAGTGTTTTCATTACAGTAAAGAGGAAGAGGTTGTTACTGTTGCAGTCCTGGTGGATGGGGAGAATAATGTGATTGACTTTTTTCTTTGGAGGGCATTTGTAAGAGAAGTTTCATTTTGAAATGAGGGATTTTTTTTCAGTAGTAGGGATATCCAAGAGGAGACAGATGAATAGAAACATAAAACTAAATGACAGTCTTGGCATCGACTTTATTGATGTGATGGCTCAAATTAAGAAGGTAAAATGCAGAGTAGACTATTCAGAATGTGAGTACAGATGAAAAAGCAGGCAAGTGATGAATTTGGGTTAATAAGCTGAGGGCTTTTAAAGGGTGCCAAGAAGACATTTGACATTTTCGGAGAAGAACTGTGTTTCTCAGTAGCCCATGGGATGAGGAATAAATGAGCTAATGGCAACACACGCATCAGTGGGAATTGGATTAGAATATCACAACTATAGTGATGCAGTAGATGCAGCAGAACTAAGGGAGGAGCAAGGAGGAACTAGAGGAGAAGCTGAGAGATGAGTGAGAACATAAGGCCGTAATGAACTTTAAAGATTATTGAGAAAAGGAAAACACTGAAGAGAAGGTGTCTGGAAGAAACCTCCCTTTGATTCTGTCCAAGGGGGAGAAATATTCAGGGACCGCTAATTTCCCACATCTTAAAATCCTTGTAATGGGGTCTTTCTATAAAACATACATTGACTCTTTTGTGATTGAAAGCAATTACTTGTGAGTGAAAAATTACCACCTTCTATCAGAACCCCATTTAAACTCCTTATGTAAATCTTCATTTTCCCAGTTGATATCTGTGCTTTTGCAAGTGTTTTCTGAGTTTCTTATTGCTCATTTGTACTCTTCTTCATTAATTTTCATGTTTCATTTATTCTCTCAAAGTGAAAAAACCACCACCACACCTTTAATTTCTCCAAAAGACACTCAGTTTCATGAATGCACCATTGGTGATTATTTCAATGTAGTAATTGGACTCTGCTTCTTTCCATTTTGATTCCTGAGATTGATGCAGCCATTCTTAAGTTTTCTGAAGCTTAAGTATGTTAAAAACTACAAAAAGTATTTGAATTTATTTTGTAGGTGATGAATGCATATAACAGAATAAGGTAGATACTGAGAAAGTGATGATTTTAAATACTTAAACTTTATAAAATTAGTTATATGTTTTTCAACTACAATTTTTCGAAGTCTTTTAAATTTTATTCACAGGTTTGAATTTTTAAAAATTACTCTGTAGATTTTAAAAAATATAACTGTAAGACAGCCACTAAACTAGGAAGTTTTATAATTGTTTTAAATTGCAGGTTAGTCATAGTCCTGTCAAAGAGCCAGGTATTAGGTCAGCACCTTGTACCTCCACCTTCAGGAAGACCCTGGCAATACTGTTGATCTATTAATGAACTCTCAGCCCCAAAATTTGTTCAAACTTAGCTGTATAAGAGGCACTTCTTCATTCTTTGGTATTTTTATCAAAAGTAATAAAAGTAATAAAGGGCCTCAGAGAAAGAGCAGCATCCAGTTTGAGTTTGCACAAACTATTTCACAGTTCTTGGTGTCACTTCTGGTTTTTGCTGAGAGCACGCTTTTTGCTGAGGCATCTAAAAATGTCTCAAGTTGTTGGCAAATAGAACCAACACTATTGTCTGGTATATGCTTGGAAATTCTGTGCCAGTGGAAAGGATACAGTTTGGAAGGTGTTCAAGAATTTGCTTTTAGGAAGGGTTTTGATGACAGGGAAATGTCAAACCAAGTTGAGGAGAAATGGGCATGAGAGCTGTGTCTAAGTCAGGGAGATGAAAGCGAGACAAGAAATAGTTACTAAGTTACATGCATGATTATAACATATTGTTTTCCCTTCAAGTTTTTTTTTTTGTTTTGTTTTGTTTTGTTTATTACAGGCCTTTTTCCTGATGTAGGTGGAGGATACTTCTTGCCAAGACTATCAGGAAAGATAGGCTATTACCTTGCACTAACAGGATTTAGGCTGAAAGGAAGAGATGTACTAAAAGCTGGCATCGCTACACATTTTGTAGAATCCGAAAAGGTAAGCTGCTATTTAGTGCTAGCAAGGGTGCAGCCTACAACTGTAATGAAAAGTTTGAGTTGTGCAGCACACCAATACAATTTTACCAACTTGAGTGCATGCAGAGGCACAATTATATTAGCTGGCCATGCTGGCACTGTTAACGGGGATCAAAAGGTACTCTCAAGCTGTTATTGTAACACTTGCCAGATGGTAGCAGCTTTGCTTGGAATACAGAGGAAATGTTGCCGTCCTCATGATTCTACTGGAGGGCATGATTTGCAGAGCATAATTGAAGTTGCTTGAAAGATTGTACGATTTAGACAACGGTGCCTGAAACTTGACATTATACACCTGCAAAGTTTTTAATCTAGGTAACACCCCATTAATGTGTTCTTTACCAGGTCTCCCTAAGAGATATCCTATTTGTTTCTTACAGTGGCTGTAAGAAAGTGTAAAAATTCATATATTTGATAAATTCAGAGTCATAACGTTCCGGTAAGTTGCGTGGACATAAGTGAAGGAGAAACAATGACTTCCATTCCTTCTCTGTGTAAAGACCCATAACTCTCGCTGTGGAGCTGGTTAGATAGTATTTTGAGCGTAGTGTGTTTGCCAGGCTCCTGGTCTTTCCTCTCAGACTGTTGTAGGCTGCCTTTACCTGCTGCAGCTGTAGCACTGCGCTGGGGGGGCTGCTTGGGAAGCTGAGTTCTTTGCTGATCACTGCAGACATAATTAAATCCAGATGGTTCAACAGTGAAAGGTGATCTCTGACTCCTTGTTTTGCTTACTTGGTACCTCTTTAAGATCTATCTGAAAGTTTATGTACATATATACTATATAGTACTATTACCGTAGCAGTAACAATTCAAGTAGTACATTTTGTTTGACTTACTTTTCATTAAATCTTATTTTTAATAGCTACCTGCCTTAGAGAAAGACCTGATAGCACTGAAATCTCCTTCAACAGAAAATATTGCAGACTTATTGAACTCTTACCACGCGAAGGTAATCTGATGATTTACTGAAATCAAGCAGAATTGTTAAATATATGTAAAAACAAATTATTTTTTGTTCATGCTACTAATGATTTGTTTTATGGTTAAAAAATAATGGGTTTCCAAACTCCCTGCACTCTATAAATTACTAATTTGCAGCACTAAAGCCTACAGCAATCAAAATTAAAATGTCTGTCTTCACTTTTTATTCATTTTGGATAACCCTCAAATTCCTGTTGTGGTCAGCTCGCTCTCTCTTCCTGTGTAAGTTTCCAGCCAGTAGCATGATCATGCAGAAAATATATTGCTGCTTAATTTTCCCCCCATTTTTCTTGGATTTCTAGCACGCTTTGCAGAAGGCAAAATAGATAGCCACTAGCAGACTGGGAGGTGTATCTGATGGCAAGTGCAATCTGGGGAGTTAGCCTGAAATTCAGGGATTCCAACAAGCACAGACGACAGAGGCAGAAGAACTACTGGCCTAGTCCAGAGGCTGCAGAAGTTACAGGGCCAGTTACTAATTGCTGTGCTGCTCACTTGGAAGTGGATGTTATATTTCCATCCCAGAAACTTTCTTGACCTGAAGAAACGTTTTGAAAGCTTGATGCATTTGATGTAAATTTTAGCATTATTTTGATGCAGACCGTCTGCAATCCTGCAGATTTGAAGCCTGAATTTAAAGGCTCAAGTTGTTCCTTTAATTTCTCAAATATTTTATACGTTTGTAACCTTGAGGTAATTGAAAGACTGTGAGTAAGCACAGCACTTATTAATAGGAAAGTATTAGCAGAGCGCAGATATGTTGAAGGGAAAGCATCTGATATCTTAAAGCAACATTTTCAGGGGGAGAAAGGTGCTGTTTTCCCAATGGACAAACCCATAGTTCTCTGTTGTGATTTTGGAGGTGAATGTAACCATATTGATAACACATAATGAGTATTTGTATTAGCTCCATGTAATAATGGCCATGAAAGTAAAAGGTTTTGGCTTTACAGTCAGTTTATTCAGTGGCTATTTTAGCTGTTTTGATATGCATTGTGATTTTATTTCAACAGAAAGGAAAGTTCTGGAGTCAAATTGGGATTCAGTGTATTCAATCTGAGTACTACTTCTCGGCTGTTTGGCTTTTAAGTTAGCAGTGTCTACTCTTGTTTTTTCTGATTTGGAATTACTAAGTTCATATATAAAGATTAATTAGAAAAATAAATGGGATAAACCAATTTACGCAGTAGTACTCGTTATTATGTCCTAAACCCCTTAATGGTGGAAGATCTGAAACATTTGACAGCATTTCTACATAAGGCCAACATATTTTTCACACTCTAGTTTTCTAAATAAAATTTTATAAAATGACAGGGAAAAGATAAGGAAGAGAAATGCAAATTTGCTTTGTTGTTTTTTTAAAAAACTACATATATATTTGTCTGTATATTTTTTAAGAAAACCAAACTTTTTTTTTTAACATTCTCAGGTTTTTGAGTAGATGCATCTTCTTAGTGGATTTGATAGAAATATGTTGATAGATTAATCATGATTACTTGTGTACTTGTGTACAAGATAACCACCCAGTCAAATATGCATACTTAGTAGCTCAGAGCAAGCACTGCATTATGAGGTGACATCTTTAGCATTCACAAGATAGAGTGACAAGTTCATTTATACACACTGCAAAATTATAATTCATTAAAAATGTCAGTGTCTTATTAATATTAATGTTCGTTTATGATATGATATTTCTGTAACACAAGTCATTGAGATTTTTCAGTGCTGATAAGCTTCTCAGTCTAAAATAACCAAGTAAAATATGTATTTTTTTTAAATAGAGCAAAATTGATCAAGAAAAGTTTGTACTTGATGAACACATGGAGAAGATTAACAGGTATTCAGCAATCTTTCTTCATTTTTACTCTTTTGAGTAGAGAACATGAAGTTAAATCTAGTAACATATCAGTGTTGCACAGATAAGGTGATAGAAATCACATTCAAATTAGCCATTTAAACTTTTGTGGTTTAGGGAGCTGTATCTGAAGCCCATTAAATATTTCACTTGTCAGTATATTAAATACTGACATACTGAGCATATTTGCCTGGTTCATTTCATTATTCAGTTGGACAGGAAATGTTATGTAGCACATTAATACTCCTTGGTATAAGGCCATTTCTAGGATTCTTTGGAACTTCTGTGTATCAGAAAGAGAAGGAAAAATAAATGAGAGTGATAAGTGAGATCTTGGACCTCTTGGAGTGGTTCCAGAGGAGGGCCACAAAGATCAAGATGAGCCAGCAACGGTGTGCTGGCAGCTTGGAAAGCCAACCATAACCTGGGCTCCATCAAAAGAAGCGTGGCCAGCAGGCTGAGAGAGGTGATTCTGCCCTTCTACTCCGCTCTTGTGATCAGAGGGCTGGAGCACATCTCCTGTGAGGACAGGCTGAGAGAGCTGGGGTTGTTCAGCCTGGAGAAGAGAAGGCTCCAGGGAGACCTCATAGCAGCCTTTCA
>JAOXNO010000078.1:25313487-25339224 GCA_028565335.1 Limnodromus scolopaceus | reverse complement strand
AGGCTGGATGGGGCTTTGAGCAACCTGCTCTAGTGGGAGGTGTCCCTGCCCATGGCAGGGGGGTTGGAACTGGATGAACTTTACAGTCCTTTTCAACTTAAACCATTCTATGATTCTATAAGCAGCAGCTAAAACTCTTAAAGAAGGATGGCAGTAACTAAGTTTAGAGACAAAAGATGTTGACGCCAAACCAATAGAATGGCGTTAAAGATTTGATGTGTTATAAAAACATAGATAAGACTGATGGTAGTAATTAAAGTTTCTGCATAAATGTCAGAGTTTATAAGTGAGGTTTATTGAAATAGTAGAGATTTGCAAAGGAAGAGGAGATGCCTGTTAACTGAATTACTTAAAACTGAACAACAGGGAATACATTGCTCAGAAAAGCCAAATCAGCTGGTCATGGTGTTTCTCATTTCTGTGCTTACTAGCACTTCATAGGGAAGAAGTCTGAAGCAGTTCATTCATTTATTAACTAATTATTTTCTTGTAGTCTTTTTTCAGCAAATAGTATGGAAGAAATTGTTAAAAATTTAAAGCAAGATGGTTCTCCTTTTGCCACTAAGCAGCTAGAGGTAATGTCTTCTGTGTTATTTTTGTTAGATTTTAGTCTGATTCTGTATTTCCTTCTCATAGGTCAGACTTTAGTCACCTTATTAACATAACTAATACTACGTAACACCAGTAGGACATTGGGATCCTCAGGTTCTCACATGTAGTCCTGTAGGATTGTCATTAGCTCTACTCATAAAAGAATATTCCTCTGTAAAACCACACGATGTGAATACCATCACATGTTGCATAAAATTGCAGTCTAGTAAAAAAACCCCAAACTCCCTTTCCCTTTTCCCCTCCTTGCGATCAGGGGGTTGTTGGTGACAAAGATTCCTTTTATAGGTTGTCATTTATTACCAAGGGTTGGAATAAAAGAGGGCCAGAACAATGTTGTTCATTTTCTTCCATTCCAGATATCTCATTTGGGTAAACAGCAAGCAATTTGTCATCACAAACTATTTTTCTATCTTTTTAATGCATTTCTGAGTGTTAGATGTAGTCACTACTCAAAAAGATGTACAGCAATATTACACACTTAATACACATTTCAGCCTCAAAAGCAGGAAGCAACTTACTCATGTATAAGTAATGTGTGCGTTTTCTCTTTTTCCTTTGAAGTATCTGTATTCAGGTGCCTTGTAAAAGTTTGTCTTGGAGCTATTCAAATATTACTTGCAATTGGATAGAACAGAAGTACTGCTCTTGTAATAAAACAAAATATCCATTATCTTCAGACCTTCATTTGAGCAGAAAGAATATTATTTTATAACATAATATTATGAACATTATACATCCTGTCCCAGATACACAGACATATTTTTGGGTTTAGTTTTGAATTGAAGATTTAAGGTTTTGTCACTGGAACTCTCAAACCATTTTTGAGAAAAGAATTTTTAAAATTCTCTTTCTGCCAACCAGTACACCTGGCTACATGTTACAGATGGCAGGGAAAGTAGTTATATTAAGGTCTGTTGAAACAAGTTTGATAGCATGTTAACAGCAGTCACTTTGGGTGGCTTGTATTTCATTATAGCTACAAGGCAGTATTTTATTTGTAGATTCTATAAAGTTTAATATAATTCTGCAGGCATATTATATTGATTAGTTTCAGTGGCAGTTGAAAACAACCAAGCGTTATTTACATTTAGTTTTTCCTAAGTTAATTTCATACAATTTTATGGCACTTTAAAACATAATCAGACCTAGCAGAACTTTTAAAAATAGGATATAAGCCTTTAAAGGGTGCGTTTTTCAAAATACATTTTCTACTACAAAAGATGCAAGGAGTGTGGAAACACTTTGTTACTGAAATATGTTAACTAGATAGTTTGTTCTGCCACGTTTGCTCTAGTTACCCAAACCTGGCTTGACTTGCATCCTTCATCTGCAGCCTCGTAACTCAGCTCTCCCCTATTTAAAACAAACAAAACGTTCTTGTTCCTTAGGGGGGTACATTTGCTTCATATTTGTAATTTAGAACTTAAAACTATGCCATCTACTTCAAATTATGATTTTGTGTAACTGTTTTTTTTTAAGTCCTATAAAAAAAAAAAGTATCTTTTGTTGCTTCTTCAGTTTTCTTATTTCATGTCTTTAATAGGACTTTATAGCAGCTTTTTTTCTTTCATATGATTAGTAAATGACTGTTCATGGAGCTGACAGAAGTTCCTGAACAATTATCTGTTTTCTGTTCAAGAGATGAGACCGTGTTAGTATGAATTGCTTCTGTCCACACAGAAATTTGTGGGAAAAACACACCACCAAAATTTTGTAGCAGGTTCAAGTCTTATCAGTGTACATAAGTACATAAGGTTCAGACAAGTTTCTAACAACACACCATCTGTGCTAAGCAGTAGGATTAAGTAAGTTTGTAGGATCAAATACTTGATTTCTTCTGTGAAAGATCCGTAAAGCCAAAGAAGGAAAATGCATTGGAGGAAGGGGGAGTTAAAAAGGGATTCAGGTATAAATCTCACTTTTTCCAGGAAATGCCAGTTGAACTGGAGGTTTTGTTTTACTAGGGAAGCAGAATTGTAGTTAAGCTTAATTATAGCTAAAGGAAGAATGGTAGCTTGCACCCTGGCAGTTGAGCAATTTACAACACCGATAGACAAAGCACTGGCCTGCTGTCACATTGCTCAGAGGAGCAGAGTTTAAAGAGCCCTGTGTTACAGCAGGGAACACGTAGCAAAATTATGACAGTCTGAGATTATCAGACATTATCCTTGATAGCAGTTTGCTGACTTGTGTGAAGCAAGTAATTTTCCTCACCAGTAGTGTCACAGTACCATGAGTATGTCCCTACGTGTTTCCTGTCACACTGTGAAATCAAGGTTTCCCTTTAGTGTCCAGGGACAGGAACAACAGCACATTCAAATGATAAATACAGAAACTAGGAGGATTCAGTAAGAGCAGCGTGTATGCTTATTTTCTTTGTTTCCCTGTATATTTATTATGATACGTATTAGTAAGTTTATGGAATCAGCCCAAACTGAAAGTCTAATACAAATACCCTAATTTGGAGGCACACCACACCTTGGATGTACAAATACCTTTTAGTGTTAATAAAGTGGAACTACTAGTTCTGCTATAATCCAAGTATGCTGCGAGTCGTGCTACCCTAGGTATCCTGTTCTGTTCAATCTGCAGTACTTCTGCTTTTTAATTTCAAAACATGCCTGCTTAGCAGGCTTTTACATATCTGATACTAAAGTGGTTTGCATGAATAAAAGGAATGTAAAGTTGTTAAAATTCTTCTTGAAAATGGCTTTATGATTTAAATCACATTTTGAATCCAGTTACAAATAGGTAGAAAGCTAGAGTACTAACACTTTTTGAACTCATAATAAAATATTTTTAAAGCCTTTTACTTTATAGCATTACCTTGTGTTCAGGATTTACATGAGCCAAAAATCTTTATCTGAGTGACAGAAGTACTGCTTCTAATTGGATGAAGTAAGCATGTGGGGTCAAAACCTGAAAAGCATGCGATGTTTGACTTGGCTTTCACACGACGCTTTCTTACAGCTTTTTTTTGGCAGGACAGTACACCTTCTGAGCACTAATACTCCATGATTTACTAGCCTTCATTGTTACTGAATGAATGCCAGTGTATTGTGAAGGATACTGCAGAGGCTAAGAATTAGAAGACACCTTGTCCAGACCTACTGGTCAGGCTGGGATGCAGAAACTCCCTGTTAACAGACCAGTTAGAGAGTGATAAATCTGTCCTTAAATAGCTTTTTTGTGATGCTTTGGCTAGATGCTTGTATTTTGTCAAAGCTCATCCAGAACCATTGTTTGCTGCAGACGAACAAATGCTTTGATATCTCAGAAAGTAAGTGATGGGTGTCTTCATCTATTGCAAGGGAATTCATACACCAGACCTCTGGGAGGGGTTTTTTTCATTTATTTGTTTCAACTTAAAGAAAACCTCCCGCAAGGACCCTAAGCAGCTCAGGTCAGAAACTTTATGGGCCTTGGAGACAATAGGCAGCCACTATTCCAGCTGTTCCTCTTGCAAGGGACTCCACTGAGTCAGTGGCACTGAACTCAGTCACCTTCTGATGGTATCTGATTGGAATTTGGGTCTATTGCAAATTCAGCTTGTAGCTTTCAGGATCATTATGCTGAAATCAAGATAGTCTCAAAGATACTGGAATAGATGTCGAATACTTCTGTGCAGACTTCTTTGCATTTTAGTGCTCCCCACTTCAGCCTATCCTGTCTCTTTTTCAGGCTTGTTCCCTAGCACCAATCCCCTCCTCCACTTCGTACAGAGAATTTATTTATAGATACCCCGATGACTCATTTTTCTGCAATTACACCTACCCATTTTCTTTCCTTGTTCCTCTTCCTTCAGCTTCATTTATGGCAGTCCCTCCTCCACCTTCAGCCTCATTGATATGCCATGCTAAGGCAGCTGCTGGATGCACTAGACTAGTTCTGTTCTCAGTTCTTCCCCATTTCAGTGCTTTCTTTCACCAGAAAGAACTTGCCGTTACCCTTTCACCTAGGGAATCACCTGGTTTATCCTGGTCTGAGCAAAGACTTTCTAATCTAGATGACAGAATGTGAAACTCAAAGGAGAAAAGATCCAGTACGAAGGTAAAGCCAGCAAGAGCCCATTACGAGAAATAAGGGGTGCCGTTAAGAATTGCTATCTATCTGAGGCCTACATAATGATGTAATTAGAGGTATAGATGGCTTCTTTGTCTGCTGAAAGGTAGCTTGGTGTTAGAGAGGAACTCAGGAAATGCTGACAGTTTGAGCCAGCATTAGTTCTTTCTAAACCGGCTTCTCTCTCAAGCGAGCGGTCAACATGAGAATAATAGAGTGACAGAACCAGTGCTTTTAAGGTACAATTGCACAGCCTCCTGCTTCTATAGCAATTGCATGTTTTCCAGCTTAACTAGGCAAAATGGGTCACTGCTGTATCAGCTGGTGTCTGGAGAGGGATGAAGAGTAATTGGGAGCCAGAAAAAACGTTAATGTTTATGACTGGAAACCTGCCATTTCAGTCTGTGAGTAAGGAGTCTAATGTCTGCAATGAAAATAACGTAAAGAGGCAAATCTTACCATCTGCTGCTTTTCAGTAGTGGTAAAAGTGTCCTAATTAACAAGAAATATCTATTGTACTGTGAATAATATAGAGCTTTTAGTTGGGTTTACAGGGGAAGAAGAGTCTTATTTACAGTAAGAAAACAAAGATCAACAACAATAAGATTTAACTCCTTTCCCCCACTACCCTGAAAGCTTTAAAGCTCAGTTCTGTTTTCTTAACTAGGTTTTTGTCTTTCTCCCCACCTCCCCCTACTGTTTACTGGCATGGCTGTTAATTGAAAGATAGTCATGAGAGCCAGATTTACAGCATTTGTTTGTGTGCCTTAAACAGATCCTGTTTGTTGCATAATATTTATAGCCTGTAGCTCTGTCAAAAGAAGGCAAGACCTCCAGGCTTCCCATCAGCAGAGCAAGGTAGGGCTAAATTACTGCAGTATCTGCTGATCCAACACAAGAAGCCTGGACCAATACACCTTTGTGTTTGATTTCTTTTATATTTTTTTCCTTCCACAATTTTCTTCTTAGTATATTGTCTAGTTTTTGCAGATGATCACAAAGCAACTACTTAAATTTTGTGGCTAATCTCACTACTATTACCTTACTACTCTGATGTACCAAATGAAATGTAAATGCTGTACAATATTAATATCAGCTACAATATCAGTAACATCTAAGAGCAATTCAGACTATATATTTATATTTGAAAAGGGATTATAATTGCTTGTAAGACTTGCCTTCACTTCTCAAAAGAATCTGTTCGGAAATGGCTTTTAAGCTGCGCTAGATTCTCTGGCTTATGGTAATTTGATAATAAGTGATGTGACCTAGGCTTTCCTCAAGTGATGGCATACTTCCCAGAGATCTTGCTTTTGTGCAAGTAAGCTTATGCAAGTAAGTTCATTTAGTATGACAGCATGGTGGGAGGGAGCAGAAGGAATAGGTATCACAGAAGTGAGCTAAGGGAGAAGAGTGCCATCATTACTTAAACTTTAAAATGCAAAAAAGACAGACTTACAAATGTGTCTAAATTGAAGAGACTAAAAACAATTGTTAATGTCTTCCTCAGACTATTAATAAGATGTCACCTACATCCTTAAAGATGACTCTCAGACAGCTCAGAGAAGGAGCTTCCATGAGCTTACAAGACGTACTCACAATGGAATACAGACTGAGCCAAGCATGCATGGTAAGCAAGCGGCCTTTTTGCGTCTTTCCATCCATGGAGGGGTAGCAAGTCTGTCAGCCAATTAAGTTTTATATAGATTACATCAAGGGCTCAAAATTTATAGATTTGGGGTTTTTTTTTCCCCCAGTATCTTCTTTGTGTTTGTTAGTCTGTCACTTTTTTTTTTCCAGCTATACGTATTCATATGCAACTCTAAAGAAGACTGCATTAATGATAGTCAGATAGGAAAGATAGAGGACTTTTGTCAAGAAAAACATGATAATGTTACAATATAGAAAGTTCTGTATTTGGACCATTATTTTAAAACTCTGGTGTTCTTAAACAGATTTCCTATTTCAATTACTTAGCTCTCAGTGCCTCAGTTCCCATGAACAGGATGGGAGTAATATATCACTGTCTTTCAGGAGTGCTGTAACAAATGTAAAGAAAACAAGAGGTTTTAGTCCTGTTTGCAGTAAGGGTTGAGTACTTTGAGAACACGAGGAAGCGATCCTTTCAGTAGAACGGAGCTGCTAACTGAATTATCTAAAGGAATTCCTCAAAGCTTCCCCATGGCACCCTTATTAGTTTTTTCACATTTTAAAAGAAGATTTGTATGTATCCAATTAAATGATTTGTGATAAGTAAAAAAAAAGAGTGAAAATGTATTTAATTCTGATATGTTGTAGTGCCTGACAGTATCCTTGCCATATCTTTCCTGGAACTAGTATTGTTGCTCCATTGCTACGGAGGCATCCTTAGGGATTTGTTATGTTTACCTTTATTAGAAAAAAAACCAACAACAACAAAAAAAGGATGTTTCCAGGATTCCTTTTAACTGCTAAGTATTTCAAGTACGCAGAATACATCACAATTCCTGAAGATTGGCCTTTCTCTGAAGAATTTCTGATCCTACCCACCTTAGCCCCCATCACATAAAACTCTTCAGAAAAAACTGAGATTTATGCAGTGTAAACCCTCTCTCTGTGTTAAAGTTCGCTGATCAACAACAGTTCAACAGACTGATTTTTAGAGTTGTGTCTGCATTCAAGAGGATATAGAGCTCTTTAATAAGTAAGGAGAAAGTAGGACTAGATGAGAACAGTACAAGTGGGATTTAACAGAATCTTGAGAATTCACATTTCAAGCAGAAGCAGGAGAGGGAAAGATGGGATAAATAGAATCCGTCATGTTACAGCTTGGTTTTTTTTGTCTTTCAGAGAGGCCATGACTTCTATGAAGGGGTTCGAGCAGGTAAGCATGCACACCTGAAATACTTCTCAAACTTAGTAATATGCAAACACGCTGTTGTATTGCTTCTCTGGAGGTTAAGGAAAGTACATGCAGCAAAAGGCCAGAGAAACTTCCCATCTTGCTCTTGTATTCCCAAAATTTATTATTTCTTTCAAAGTGTAACAGCCATGTTGTTTCCTTTGTGTAATCTCAGTTACCTAATGTTATTTATACACCTGGTAACACAGCACCATGAAAAGGTTTCACCAGTTGATTGCAAAAGTTCAAAATATATTTAATGCAGATAGTAGCGAGTGGCTACGTGTATCATTTGTGTGTCCAGAGTCAGTGTTGCCTCATAGCTGGTTCAGCCAGCTGAAACATGGTTTAAAACTCAAAGTCAAGACCAACTATTTGCATAGAAAATTGTTAGAACAGACACTACTTTCACCCATGTCCAATATATCTCTACATAGAGGTCTTGCTACTAAAAAACTATATATGTAAACTTAATGTTAAATAAGTCAGCATTTTAAGGTGTTGGTCAAAATAGGCAGCGGTAAAAGCGGAGCAGCAGCTCAGCAAGTTCATCTAGGGGACAGACTTTGATTCTGTCCTTGATTCTACTGCTGATTCACTATGCAGTTTGTCAAACCCAATGTCACATCTGTTAGAAACTGTAGTAATTATTTATGTACTATTCAGCACAAGATGAAACAAAGCAGAGGCACTTCCTTTTCCAAGGAGCTTACAGTACAAAACATTTGTATGAATAACACTTTGGGGTTGAGGGAACCTGCCTTGTAATTCACACATTTACATACTTGTATATAATCATATATCATCACCTCCTCCACATTTTCTTTATATCTGTCTTTATAAAGTAGTCTAAAATCCACTTGAGTAGTGGATATTTGTTTGAGCATTCACTATTAGTAATAATGTATTAAAGATAGCCTGGGGTGAGAAATGCAAAGTTTGTCTGTACAGCATGGAAAAAGTTTCTGACTTTAATTAATTAATCTTTAGCATGTATTAGCAGAGACTCCTTTGAAGAGTTTACCGCACATGTTGAGAAGTACCTGGTTTTCAATGTGTAATGTGGAAAAGATACCTACTTAGTGGTTTATATGGTGATTTAGAATATATTCTAGGAATATACTTTTTAAGTTATCTTTGAAGATGAACAACAAACCAAATTCTCACTCTTAATGCACAAGATTATTAAACTGTCTGGGGATACAGTAGAGCACAAAAGCAAGTAATTTGTCAGTATGGCCAGTAAATTATACAAACTGCTTGTAAAGGAAAAAGCTGCAAGAACAGCAGTTGGGAACCTTCTCTTTTACACAAGATACCATAGCAAAGGCTTAACTACATCAGGGGGAAAAAAGCCAAAAAGATCTGCCACCAGAGATCCAGCTGCACTGAGGGGATTGCCAAGTATAATAATTTGTCCTTGAAGCACTTTTGCTCTCTGCTTAATGCATAGGTCTTGTTCTCGGATTTGCCTTCCTAAAATTGTTTTTCTTGTGTAGGAGTGGTGCAGAATCTGACTCAAAATCATTTCTAGTTGGGTCTAACCTCATAAAAATCATTATCCAACAATGTGCTGAGCATCCTTTTTACAAGGAAGTAAAATTATTACGTACTTACTGGATCAACCATAGTGAATAAAAATGAAAATGATAAAAACATTAAGTATTAGTTTTTTCCTTATTAAAACATTACATTCCAAGCATTTAAGAGCCAGCTGTTGACCCTGTCTCCCGCAAGAGGATCTACCACAAAGTAAAATTAAGATAGAATAATCAGATTTTAGTTTTTAAAGATTGTTTTTCAGCAGCAATGGCTATTGGTCAGGTTTTAATAATGGCTTTTATCTGCTTCAAACCATAATTTTAATAGGCATTCTAGGGAAGTAGTTTGTTTAAAAGCTTTTTAAACCTGCTTTGACCTGAGGTCAAAATTTCATTTTTCTTTTAGCCAGTTTTCTTTGAGCCAGACTGAAAATTTGCTGTCAGTCTTGCCCATTTATGATTCTTGCGATTTGATGTACTAAATAAAAGCCAAAACTCTTAAAGCATAAAATACACAGATCATATTTCATGATATTCCATCAACTCTTTCCCATATAATGCTAAAAGTGTCTTTGAACACTTCAGATACCCATTTTTCACTTTGATTCATAGAATAATACATAAACTAAGAAGTGCAAAGCTTTTGGTAATTTCCAAGGATTTTGGTTTTTAATTCTTACTGCATAAGAAAAGTGTCAATTTGGGAACCTGTGCCCAAACATATCCAGGTAAACTACAATCTCAGCAGCCTGTGGGGACAAAAATCTGTTAAATTAGCCTCCTAAACATTTTTGCAGGAATGTACACTTGAAATGGAATTTTAAAGGCCTTCCACATATTGCTGATCCTGCAAAGATCTTATTTCTGTATGGCTTCTGCCCTCTCCTGCAGCGCTGGCAGCTGTGAGCCTTACCCTGGGCACACAACCCCCTGCAGTCAGTGAGAAGGTAGAGAGATTTCATTGCAACCAACAGAACTTTAAGAGCTTAGAAATATCAGTAAATGACACTAAGCAATAGAACGCTAATTGAGGTCTGGTAAAGTCACTGCAACTGAACAGAGGAGTTTTGAATTATTTTTTTTTATTTTTAAGAAGGTAAAAGAACACTATAACAAGCCCTTAACACAATGTCTATGTTCAGTTACTTTTATTGTAATGAACTTCCCTTAGCCTACCTTAGAAGTCTTCATAATTATTGATCCTTTCTTGTAGTGATTGTTATCTCAAACTGGAGAAATACAAAATATACAGAAGTTAATGCAGAAAGGGAATATTTTCACGATATAATTAGAAAAAAAAATGTAACTCATATGAGATTAAAGATTTAAACTAGAGAGACTATTATGATCTTTCAGTTTATCCACCACAGTAAAACTGGCCACAGACCCAAACAGAAAGATTAACTTGACTACACATTAGTGCTATAGAGCTGAGAATTATCAGCAATTACTACTGTATTTCAGAGTTGAAAGTGTAGTATTTACACATGGACTCCGCCCTCCCCCCAATTTAAAGCATCTCTAGTCAGCGTTGTCTTTTGTGGATAACAGTTAAAATTATTTTAGCTAGACTGTGAACTTCAACTGAAGTTGAAGAAAATCATTAGATAAGTACTACTCCGATGGAATAAATGCAGTTGATTTGGGACAACTACGTATTTTCACCCAAACCAATCAATGGCTTCACAACATAGTGTTTAAAATCAACTTGTGAGTTCATAACTTTTCAGTAAGTTTCCCAGTTGAATTGCTTAGTGAAATCACTCTCTTACAGCACATTTCTTTTAATTAAATGCCCACATGGATTCTACTCTCTGTGGAATTACAGCTTCTATCTATTTAATGGGTTTTTTTTCAAAATCAGTGTTTATTTGCATCCAAGTAGTCCTGAGCCTTGTATTTGCAGGTAAATGGGAGCAGGGCTCCAATTCTCCTTGGAGATGCAAGCTGAAGAGTTGTGGTACCTATATATCTTCAGCCACAGAAATATTAATTAGAGCAGTTGTCATTTGAACGACATTTATTTTCTAGGCATTTCCCCAGTGTTGGTTATAGAGGGAAAAATTAAAAAGAAGATTATAAGTCACATTTTTTTACCACTAACTGCCATAATACCTGTCTTTTAACAGCACACAATCTTTAGGGGGGCATTTTTTCCACCAAACTTAAAATCCAACTCCGTCACACATTTCTCATCCCAGACAGTTCTAGTTTAGTCACCAAGAATGAAATCTGTTTAGAAAGACATGACAACTTACCTTACCTGTTAGTCTTCAAAATATCTAGTCTCTGTGAGTATCTTTTGTCCACGTGCCTTTAGAACCATCCTACTCTAAAGTCTTTGTCAAAAAGAACGAACAAACTCTATTCTCAGCAGAGGAACTTAGGAGATGGGTGCTCGCTCTCCCCTATATGCTGTGGGCTGTGTTGGTCAGGAAGTCTCCCAGGACACAGGTGCATCTCAAATCAGGTGCTGATATCACACATCTGAAGGGGATGTGTATTGAGGAGGGATGTTGGGTGGTCAGTGCATCCTTGAGAGTCACAGTTACATTAGCTGTTCTTTTTTAAATCATAAAAATTTCATATTTTGAATAGCACCTTTGTGGGTTTTCTTGGAGCCACAAAGGTGCTTGGACGGACACTCTAGAATTCCATTCATATTGCTCATTTTTACACACAAATAAACTCTCTTTTCTTATTACTGTTTGCTAGTGCAGCTGTTCTTGCTGACATGCCTTCAGCATTTCTGTAACACAAGGAATGCTTTTTGAGAATTGATATTGTCTTGTTACACTTTTAACATGCGATTCATTCACTGATTTTATCTTCAGTGATGTGCATTTCCCAGGCTACGGCGTAAAGTATACATCCTAAGACTATACAGATCTTCACAGTTAAATCTACATAGGTCTGCAGTATCTGTCAGTATTTACAAATAAATATTCTTTATTTTCGCACAAAGATACTCTGCTTTACTCTTTTCTCATTAGTTATTTCATTATTAGTTCATATGATATGCTTAAATTAGCTTTGGGCATTTAACACCTACTTTGAGTCATTTCCTCTACTCTACCAAGACTCAGATTTTGCGCAGAGATGTGAAAGCCCTTGTCCAAAAAAAGCATCATGCATACTGTTCCCAGCTTCACGGGAAAAAGCAGAAGACAGGAACGGCAGTAGGTCTAAGAGAAAGCACTAATTTCAGGTCTATTCCTTCAAAGCTTGGGCTGCTTCTGAAGTGATCCGCCGTGCCTTGTATCACCAGGCAGCTCTCCAGACAGGTCACAACTCAATAATTTTTATTACAGTAGAAATAGCTATGTTACAACAGCCGTGTCTCCTCCAGACCGTATTGATCCTTCTCCCCCATGAATTCACTGTATATGTCTGTATTGCTGCAATCTGAAGTCATCTTAATTAGACAAAGCTTACAAGTAACTTTTGTGTTTTTATATTCCACCTGGCAGTGCTGATTGACAAAGACCAATCCCCCAGATGGAAGCCAGCTGCTTTAGAAGAAGTCACTGATGAGTTTGTGAATGATTGTTTTAAGCCACTGGGAAACAACGATCTCAAGTTGTAAAGATCAAGCCTATTGACATCTTATACATCTGCTTAATTCTCTGATATAAAAGTTAATAGTACTATAATGAAGTTTGACAAGACTCTTTAGCTAGCCTGAGTTTTGTAAGTCTATTTTTTTTGCATTTGGGAACATTCTCTTTTATTATGCTGCTGTAATGCTGGTTAATAAGGGGAAAAATTACTTCAAGGCAAATTGTTATTTTTACTGCTTTACACAATGATTAACATTTCATTTTTTTAGCATCAGCTCTTGGTTTAGGAGGAACCTTTGGGGGAGACAGCATAGTTAAGGGCTGACCTAATAAGCAAGAAGTCAGGAGACCTTTGTCTGTCACTGATCTGTTAAATTGGGATTGTGCCTCAGATTCTTTTTTAAACAATGAAAATAAAATATACTTAAAGCTTTAAAACAGTCGGAACTACAAGGGAAAACGCAAGACATGCTGAATCCATGGTGTTAAGTAGTCTTTTAAATAAAAGGTCAGGCTGACACATTATTAGTCTGAGAGCAAGAAATTGTTCTATTGATTTAACAGTTGGTCGGTATTCAGTCTTGCTACGTGATGTAGACATTGTTTCAAATGTCAACATATTGCCAGAGCCTAGAGCACACTTCTGTGTGCTTGTAAACCCGGTTTTTCATGATTTCAAAAATTGCAAGTTTTTCCTGATCTTACAGCGGTGAAGACATAACTGTCCCAGGGCTTCCTCTGACCACTAAACAGCATGTTTCCCGTTGATGTTAGTGATTGTCTAACGATTTTAGTGGCAGAGCTCAGCCTCGTGCTACCAGTGGCTGGAGCTTTATCTACACCAACAGGCCTGGGGTCCCGTTTTCTCGTGCCGATGAACATCCTGTCTGTTGGGTGGCAAATCCGTGAAAAGTAGGGGGAACACAGCAATACGTACGGAAGATAATGGATAGGGGAAAACATGAAGTATCTGCTGCTACATAGATCGTAAACTTTTTTAACACAACATATGTATTTAACACAATATAATGTATTTGCTGGGATCAAAATTTAAACGTGCATCAAAAACCCCTCGTCATATGTGCATCAAAGGTTGCTGGGTTCTGATACTAGTAATACTTGCCAGAGCCCCTTGATAAAAGTATAATCTTTTGGGGAGATTTGGGGTGTAAAATTAATTTTTCTATTGTGTCTGCAACACATAGCTACTAATCTTTCTTCAGCATTAAGACCGCACGCTTTTTTTATGGTTAATCAAATCATATATCAGTATCTCTTCCTACTGGTTTCTACGGTTATAGGCACGTCACAAATACAAATTTTGGGTTCTCTGAAGATGAACCACTGAGACTAAAGGAAGAAAACTTTTGTTCCGATAACGTAGTCACTAATCAGCACTGGGGAATCAAAAAGTCAGAGCTACAGCAGAACCATTACGGAGTTTTCAACATTGGGCAGCTTTTATTACCGACAGTAATGGTCTACACTGGCTTAAGGCTCTTTTCTTCCTAGAAGCTGTTGCCTGGAAACAAAGTCCAGGAAATACAGGCATCAAGGTGAACTACTAGAGTGACTTTCAAAGAATTAGAGGTGAGCAAAATGGAGAGCAAAATCAAGAAATACGGCACCTTGCTTTGTCACTAGAATCTTTAAGATAAAATTGTTAAAATTTAAGCTGCCGGTTAGTGTTACCATGTACGTATTTGTCACGAGACAGTCAAAAGCAGTCGAGAGATTTCATTAATATCTCTAGGGTAACTTCTGAAAATTACTTGAATTTCTACCTCATGCTGGTTTTGTAAGGAATGTAAACCTTCCCCCTTATTTTTAAAAATTTTTATATGTTTGAGATTTTTAAACAATGGCTATTTTTAATTAATTTTTAAAAATTGGTTCGTTCCGTTGTTTTTGTACAAAAGGAGCAAGCATCAGCAACATATTTAATGAGAAAGACAGTAATCCCCAGGGAGTAGGGATCACGCCTTCTTGTCAGAAAAGGCCTTAAAACATTTTAGCAAGAATATACTTCTGAATCAATAAACTGACTTGCATGTTCACTTGCTTCCAAAATTTATGGGAACGGGAATTATCCCAAACTCACGGTAACAAGACCCTGTCCAATCTGTGCATTTTATCAAATGAGAGTCTACAAGCAAATGGTAAGTTTAATTTTATTTGGTCCACAAGAAAGTATTTTCCACAAAAATATTGTAAAAATATACTGTAATGTGTTTTATTTGGGAATACTGACGTGTCTTACTACAGAAATGTCACTTTTACAAAGTTGTGCTGCAGTTAATGTGTTTTGAACCATTATTAGAGTATCAAGTCAGTCATGTAGTACCCACTCAGACTATACTTATGTTTCCTGGAGAAAATATAAAGCAAATGTATTTTTAACTCCTAAATAGAAGTAAATGGTTTTGCAGAGTATGCCAGTCCCATACTGGAGTGCCTTTATTACACAAAATCAAGTCAGAGAATCAGTGGCAACTTAGCTGGAAAGCCACTCTAAGTAGCTTTATAAGACTATAGCACAGTTTAGAGTAATCTAATGACAAATAACCAGATGTAATTTTATTTAGGTAAAGAAGTCTTTATTCTTACGATATATTACTATTGTGCCTATTAAAAACACAGCAGAACTCTGGAATGAGATCTCCTTTGATCTCTCACCAGGTTGTACTATCGAACAGTTTTTTTCTTTTTTTTTTTGTTAAGGGTAAGTGCATTATTTAAGGACAGCCTCTTGTAAAAGAGATTATTTTCCTGGTGAGAAGCTGTCTCCCTGCCGTTTGCAAGCTTGTAGGCTTTCCATTTGCTGCCTTGCTTTCCCTGAAGTGCCAGTGTCATAGAAAGCACCATCAACCAGCTGGAGTTGCACTTCAGGCCATATTGAAGCTGCCGTATTCTTCAGGCATTAATGAGGGCAGACAAGCCTCGTGGTGGCAGGTAAGTGACTGTTTGGACGTAACAAGCAGCAGGTGATTCAGCCGCCACCGCGTTACGGGTGGCCCTCTGGGCGAGCAGTGCAGCCCTCCCACACAGCAAGTGCCCCAAAAGGAAGCTCCCTGTGACGCACCTTTAATTCTACCCGGGTGACTTTCTCCTTTGGGGGAATTTTGAGAGTTTATCAGTACGCCGTGGCTTAACTGGAGGCTATTTTACGTTATTTTATAATTCTGCCTGCTGTGTGGTGGGCAGGCTGCCAAGGGAGAAGCTGCTTTCAGAAGCGCATGTGATAGTCTGACTCCAGAGGAGTGCCGGGCGCTGAGGCTACCTCCGAAGGAAGGATTTCAGACATTGCGACAGCGATGCACTGCAGCACCCAGCTCCCCCTGGCAGCCACCAAGGTACGAGGGTCAACACAGATACACCTAAACGCACTCTTAAAGCCAGGGCAGCTCTCTGTCTGCTATTCACCTATCTGGCAAATAACATCTACAGAGTTTGGGCTTCCCCCCCCCCCCCCCGGCCTCCCTTTTATTTATTTATTTTATTATGGTCTTTGGGACCATAATAACATTCTTGAGCCAAGACTAATGCTGCAGAAAGGACATCCTTTTTTTTTTTTCTTTTTTTTTTTTTGGTAATAAAACTCTAGTTTAGCTGTAATAAGAATAGGAATCTTTTTTTAATACTGTGGTTAAGCAATATCCAATTAATACGTACTGCTCTGATCAGTGTTTTGCCTTTGCTTTTTAATTCACCCTAGCATATGGCATGGAGTTTTCTTTGATACAGCAAAGGTAGGGTATGAATCAACGTTTTACACACTTTAGAGCTTCAAGGAACATCGCTGTTAGCAGTGGAATTTAAATGGTCCAGAATACTTTAGTTCCACTTTGCATATGGCTTCAGAGAAAACTACATTGCTTCACAGAAGACATCATCACAACAGAAGCAGAATTTTTTCTCCTTTTTCAGCAAAAGCCTGAGAACAGTCTTACTAGCAGGGTCCGATCAGTGTGAGTTAATGAAAGTCTTGTTCTGCGTTACAAAGAACTATTTTTTCGCTATTTACCCTTGATACAACCACTTCTCCAATACAGGGGAATTTTAAATAACTAAGTTTGTGTCACAAAGTTTGCAAACCAGCTCAATTCATAGACTGTCTTATGTTTGAGAATTAGCTAAAAATAACGATTTGCATGGTCCTCTTTCTGCTTGCTTACCGTGGCTTGAAAATCATGCTTTGGATCAGTTACTAGAACTATGTTTACCTTTTAAAAATAGTAACAGTTTTTTGCCAGTATGGAACGCATTTTGCTATAAAATGAAAACATAAAATGGAAAGCGCTTTGATTTAGGAAGAAAATATGCATCTTTCAAACTGGCCGTAACAAAACGGAACAAACAGGTGCTAAAACCCCAAGCTTCGACAAGGCACCCACTTTGTATAAAACGTCAGCAAAACTTTAGCTTTAATCAATTTAATTAATTAATCCCTTTCTTGATCTCTCAAACGCTAGCTATGAGCCCAGCAGGCCAGGCTGCAAGTCCCGGAGGAGCAGGGTGCAGCACGTGGACGCCAGCTCAACGAAGTGGGTAAGGAACGTCGCCCTTCAGCTCTGGGCCTGAGGCTTATTTGCTAATTCAGTGCAGCGCTCAGGCTGCAGGTCTCTGCCGCTCGCCCTCGTTTTACCCGCGGGTAAGGGGGGAGCCTACAGAACCCCAGGAAGGCGACCTGTCCCAAGGGTGTAGCTTCAGAGCGAAATCTTTGTGTAATGCAGCCATAGTTCCCACGAAAGGCGTAGTCCTGAACGATTGCTACGCCTTTGAAGGTTCATTTCGGCAGTTAGCATCAGTAGTTTTTGCACACCTATCTGGGTTTAAGTAAAAAACAAAACAAAACCCAATCCCCGAAAGCCAGCACCCTGACATCAAAGAAAAAAACCAAACCAAACCAGAAAAGCAAACAGCTTTGGCTGAACACAGTGATCAGATGTAATTATCTTAGTGCAGGATTTTAGAGAATAGCCTTCACGCATTTACAGAATCCAGAGCATCTGTTAATTATAATGCACTGTTTACCGATACTGTAATGTTTCTCTCTGGTTCGCTTAAGACTGGAAGTTGAGTAGCATCATAATCCATACGGTTCCCTGAATACTACTTGGTTGTAGAAAATGCTTCTGATCACCTTCATTATTTTGTGACTTACAGATTTAGGCAGGTAAAAGAATCAAAGTAAAATTTATGACAGCAGTTACCTTTGCTACATGTAGACCTTGGTTTCACTTTAGGAAAATGCAGACAAAGTTACCAAGCATAAAGAGTTCTTCTCACCTACAAACAGGCCACTGATTTTTTAACCCGTACATAAAAATAATCCACACTTTGTCCTGAAGCATCTTTGGGGCCTCTGTGGCAGTGCTTGTACGGTTGCAAGGCAGCCACATTCTTCTCATCTTTTTTTTTTTTTCACACCGATTTCTGATCACATTCAACACATACAAGGACAGAATATACTCAACATACGGCTGATAACAAATGACGCTTCATTAATAGATTCTACTGTGATCCAATTAGTTTCTTAGCAATACAGATTTAAAGGCAAATTTGTTCAGCCTCTCCTTGCAAACACACTCGTACAGCGGCATTATGCTGGAGCCACAGCTGATTTTACTTTATTTGCGCTAGTACCAATTACAAAGTGCTTAACAGACAGGACACCCGTTGTGAAGACAGTCCTTGCCAGCCAGGGCTCAGGGCACATCGCTTTCGATGTACGGGATGTCACTGTACTTGCTTTCAGTCACTGCCCACTGTTTCACTGCCTGATCAACGATCTCACGGGAGAGGCGGTGTGCGTAGTCTAGCACTATGGTGCTTGATGGACCTTTCTCATCCCCCTTCCCCACTATCAGCGATGATTTCTCCCCGGTGCATCCTTCGCTACCTCCCCTGATCCGCTCATCCTGGATAGCATTTGAACCTGGAAAGGCATCCTTGGATTTGATGCATCCCATGGTCCATTTGAAAACGCAGCCGCAAAACTCAGTTCAACAGCATGTTTTGATAACCTGGAAATGGTTTTCTTGTTCGATGCACAGTGTTGCTCCTTCTTGCCAGTGGCTCCAGTTATTTTCAAAGAACAGAACGTCCCCTTTTGTGCTTCTTTACTTCTGAAGAAATCTGTCAAAACAGTGTTTCATATAAATGCAATAGTTTGCCATTCTCAGTGAGCTCAAAAGAAAGCTAAATTCACCGCAGACACTTGTAGAAACAACTTCAATAAATCTCTGCATGGTGTACATAAAATGTTTTCATCGCTAACATCCATCTACTACAAGTAGGCAAAGCTTGACCTGAATTCAAGCTGCCTTTGAATGCAATTCCCAGTACGTGATGCAAGCCATCTAGGAATGTAAAGGTCCTAGAAAAAAAAACCCAAACGGTTTCTTCCAAACTGACAATGCAGTCATATTTTCCTGAGTCTGTAAACAAATCCTGTTCAACTCCAGTGACTGCTGCTGCTGAAAACAAATAAAACCCAAAAACACCCCACAGAAGCATCACACAACCACCACCTAACAAGAGCCCTGTGTCATGGCTGTGGTACACCCTTTGGGCAGGAGTGACACTAATTCTCAGTGTCACTCTGCTGTTGCTCAAGGAGGCTCGAGCGTGCAGTCCTGAGAAGGCATTCGCGAGAAACAAGAGCTGCTTCTTGGTTTTTCCCGTGCGAGGTTAGGGAAAGCAGCAGCGGAGTGCTGTGTTCAAGGCAGGTCTGGCAGAGCCAGAGCACCACTCTTACTAAAGCAGGACAACTCTAGATCTAGAGAAGGGAGAGCAAGGAATGAAACACCTGGCAGGGTCCCTTTGTCAAACTCCTCAAGAATCAGAATTGGTCAGCCCCAAGATGGGGTTTTTTTTGTTTGTTTACTGGCCTCCAAAGCTGTTTCTCAGGCTATTTTCTCTTATACAGGCAAAGCAGAATCTCATGATACGCCTGACTTTCTTTGCTTGGCATCAGCTTACCCGCTTATCAGAGTTAATAGACTGCCAGCCAAAATAAAGACTGTGCTGCACAGAAACCAACTGTTCCCTACAGCTTCACCCGATGACGTTGTACTAAGGTCAGCCAAAGTTAAAGATTTTTTTGTAAATAGCCTTTGAAAACATCATCATGGCAAAGATGTTAAGCCTTATTTATTTGCTTTATATGCTGAAGGGAAATAAGGGCTCCGATCCAGTAACCTGACCACAGGCAAATATTTGCAGAGGAAATCAATCCCATTTGCAGGCAAATGATGCTTCACAGGTAGGACGGGACTTCCCCAGTCCAGCAGCTGACTCATGAGAACCAGGTTGATGGTGACGAGCTTCTCTCCTCTTCCTGCTAGGTAGCAAAACATTGCTACCAGTTTAGAAAACAGTTTGTGGGGCTGAAGTGCCAACACTAAGAAGCGGTGGTTGGTGTTCCAGCAGAAAGTCAGGACTGAAGGGCTTCCGAAGCCACAAAGTACATACAGACATTTTCATACCTTTAGCTTTGTATCAGAACATTGCAGCTTTTTAGAGAAATGTTTGTAAATCACTTCAATAAAATTCAGTAAATTTCTTTTGTGCATAATGACACGCTGCAGCATGTCCCAGTGTATTTTAGAGTAGGCAATATAGTTAACAAGCTTGTAACATAAACCCTGCTACTAGCATTTGTAGTTTGACCCAACACAGAGGAGAGCTAAGTGAGATTTTTACTGTAATGACTTGTTATTAAATGAGTAAAAGGAAGGATTCCCTTCACTGCACAAGAAACCACATTTACCCCTATGGAGGTTTATAAAACCCCCATGAGCTTTATACCCATGTCTATCAACAACATATATTGATGAAACTTAAAATGCTTACAGAACATGCTTACAGACCAGAGGCCGAGGAGATGTCTGAAAGCAATTCAGACATCTGAATAATTCAAAACTTTCTAGTAGTACTATCTTTTGCATGTCTGATTTCAATATTTACTATTAATGAAACATTAATAATTTCCACTTGCTCTTCTTGACAAATATGTAGCTCGAAGTATCTAATATGGCAAAGAATCACTAATAGCATCTATAACCCAGCATTGCTGATACCTGAAAGCTGCAGTCTTTATCCAGCCAAGCTAATTGCAAGCTTCACTGGGAGGTACACAGGCATGCCATCTAATCCCTTCTCACTACGCTACTGGTGACGATTAGAAGTTTTAGATTAGATGTCATGTCATGTCATGTCCTCTTTAGGCTTAGTCAGAGCCGTAAATACTGTAGATTTAAACCTCAGATTCCCCAACCATACAAATGCTGTATGCCACAGTTGATATAACAACATATTTTATGAGTTTCATCCGCGACGCTTTATTTAATGACTATTCAGATTCGGACTTTTTATCTAAGTTTGGAGCCATATTCTTTTATATGTTATCCTTTTCTGTGCTTTTTAAAGGATGTCTGTTAAAAGGTAGGCAGCTTTAGTTAGTATTTTATCATTGTTTGAAGATGTTTCCATCCTACAACCAGAGATTTCCTTTCCTCTTCTGTTAGGGGACACCAGCAGATGAGTTAATGCCAGGCAGAAAGGAGGAGGGACTGGAAGGAGAGGGGGACAAACATCTCTTAAAGCAGGTAGGAAGAAATTCCATAGGTCAGCATCTTCCTCTGCAGGATTTACCTGTTCCCACCTTCTTACCTCTGCCGTTTCATTTGGGCTAAATCAAATGTTTGTCTGCCTTCCCTACACAGAGGAAGGGGCGGGCTATAAAACTTCTAGACAGCAAGGCATACAAGACAACTAAATTGTTCCAAATTGATTACTAGTTGAGCTTAAAAGCAGGGTTATCGACCCTAGTTTAAATTCTTGACTGTTGCTCATTTCATTATTTATACAGCACGGTACTTTCCAAGTCGCTGCAGTAAGTTTTATACTTTGCCCGCTCTGCTTGAGTTAATAATTGTTGGCACGTAAATGATCGCAAATGAAGCTGCCTTTAACGTTCTGACTGCTTTCTTGGGTTTTTCTGACAACCACTGCTTGCACATACATGGTGAAACGCTGCTTAAATCCTCTCCACCTAACTCACCTACAGAGTATTAAGTTCTGACAAGGATTTTAATATCTCTAGCTTTTCTCACAATGCTCACACACTCAGAGGGGGTGGGGGAAAAAAAAAAAAGCAGCTCATTTTACTCCCAGAACGATATTTCATTCAGTAACTGCACAAGGCAAAATTATCTGATAGGAGGCTGTTTCTTTCAGTGCCCAAGCTCTAATCTCATGCCAGTCTTGTCTCAGAAACCACTGCGTAGATGGTTGGAGGCTCAGGCCAAAACCTCTGCAGATGCAGTTCCCCACGTGACAAGCTGCTGTGCTTAGCTGCAGGCAGAGGTTAGGGAGCTGCAATCTGCTCTATTACACTGTCAAACAGGAGTTAAAGCAGCCCCATCACATGCCTTAACATATCTTCTTTTTTTTTAAATTCCGATTTTAGAGCGAGCGAAATGTTGGTTTAACTCATCTGAATAATACAGGTTCCTAGTTGTAGTCAATTTCAGTGGACATATAGTCAATATGCTTTTAAATACCTCATTTAACTTCAATACTATAAACACCGTTTATTATTTTAAGAAGAGTCCTGCAAACAATCGATTCCCTTCTGTATCCCTGGAATGGACGTCCCCGAGGACAACTTCAGGTGTTGTTTCACCTGTTATGTTATCTACCTATTTTCACCTGTTATGTTATTTACTACAAGTATGCCCTGTGGTAATACAAGGAGAGAGAAAACCTTGAGGGAGTGGTACCACATACAAAGCTGAACTTACCTCGCATGAGAGGACTAAGCAGTCTCTTTGCCAGCCTGGTTCAGTGCTTCCTGCCAAGGTGAGTTCATTTCTAGGCACTGAAGGAAACAAAACAATGGTAAAAGGCTGCCTGCAAGTCACTATTATACAATATAAAATACAGGAAGAAAGTATTACTAGCACAACTGCAGTTTTACTGAGATAAACAAGACTTTTTAAGGTATTAAAATCATCAATAAGAAATAATTACAAAAGGAAAAATGTGAGCTACCCAAAAATAAGAGTTTTGCCTGCCTTTCTGGAATATGATGAAGACAGGCTGTTACGCAACATCTCTAGCTATCACAGGCAAGTAAACTCCTGATACCATGTAAATGGTTTCCACCATAAGACCTTTGAAAAAATCTCCTTGAAGTTCAATGCTATACTGCAAGGAATTGCTTTCTAGAACGCTTTCTGTGATAGCAGCCACCGGATTAAAAATAAGTCCTACTTTTCAAAATAGCTTAGTGCAGCTTTGCCCAACTGAACACAGTGAGTAACTTCTGCTGTGACAGAACGAGGCTTCTCACTTTCCAAACTCTTAGGTTCCAATACGACTCCTCGTAACCCTCCTTCAGCCAGGGAGGCTTCTTGGTTTTTTTCCTCGGTATCCAGAAGACGCGCTCGGGATGCTACTGAACTACTTACCAAAACTGTGCCTGCTTTTAGCGAGTTGTCCCGTGTCCCCAGGCCGGCACAGAGCGGGACTCTGCAAAGGGAACCCATAAATAAGACTTAGCACAAATGAAGATGTCAAAGTCACATCTCATCACAAAGTCAGATGAATCTGTCGTGCCGGCCTTACAGAAGTCTGTTTGCCTGTTCGCCCACAGTATTTGACTTTGCCAAAGGTAAAAGGATGATACAGCACTTAAGAAATCAGATTGAATGGCAGGCTGCAACAATTTATATGCAGCACCTAATCCCGGGCATACAGAGGGGCCACTGCTTGGGCTAGTGGCTCCTGTACTATATGTAGGATGTCAACCTCCTTCCACAGCAAGTCCAGTTAAGGACAGTTTCAGCAAGTATATAGGAAGGGATATCTGGAGCGCCCCATCTTTTGCCTAAGCTTAAAAGTTCTCTGGTTTTCCCTTCTCCCTGTCAGAGCTTCTGCTGAGACCTGGACCTTCATCATCCAAGCACATAGGGAGAATAATCAGATAATCACAGTGCTGTCACGATCCTGGAAACAATAAACGTTACTCTTTGTAACAAAGACATTCAAACTCAAGGCAGGTGACCCAACTGAGGTACCAGTGGAGGTAAACCAAACAGCATTTAGGCATCCAGACCTCTGAACTGCACCTAAGCACATTAAATATTTACGTTCTCTGTCTGATAACGGAGAGAAACGGAAACCCAGAACATCCTACATCTGCCATTCCTCTCCCTAACGAGGTGGGATGTTATTCAGGAGGATACATGATATCATGCTTGTGTGTATTCTGCAGTTTTGAACACAGCAATGGCACGTAAATGGTAGAGGGATGAATCATTCACTTAGTGCACAGCATCGCCCCCGTCGCGGCAGGACTCAGAGGCTCCCCATGCAGAGCAGCCCCAGGCAGGGGCTCTCAAAGCGGTCCAGTCCACCAGTTTTATACTTCTGCCTCTCCTTAACATCCAGTTTTCTGCACATCCTACAGAGCAGCTACACTGGAATAACATTTATTATAAAGTCTCCTTCTAACCACAGAAAAATGAAGCTTTAAAAAGTGAGAGTTCTTTTAAGACAAGCACAATCCCCAGGATCCAGCTACCTTCAGCAATCGCTGAAATACCTAAATACCCCCCAAAACGACTCAGGAAATGAAGAGCAAAAAAATGAAGCTCTCACGCCTCGCAGGGCCGTCCTCTCCCTCTCGCGTCGCTTACTGCCAGCGAGAGATAAGAGCTACAGATTGGAAAGGGCTGGATGCAGGAACCGCAAACAACTGCTGTGCAGGATTAGCATGTAAATGAAAGTCTCCTGGTTATCTGGCTCAGGGTACACCTTGGAATTTCAACGGCTTGAGGTTTTTCCCTCCTATGGCCAGAATTGATAAAAATTTTGCAGGCTTCTAAGCCAGTTTGTAACTGACTGGGGGAACAACACACTCACTTCTCAGAATCAGGCATGACCTCCAGCTTACTTCAAGAGGCTTTTTTCAGTGAAAGGATAGTTGATGTAGCCAGCAAAGGTGAAGTACAGCAAGGAACCTTTAGATGAAAACACCAACACTAGCAATGCCAGCAGGTACAGTCCTCAGCAGCCATAAGGTTAGTTTTCACCCAGGAAAAATGTCTTGTTAAAAGTAAAGAACACTGTGTGCTTGGTAGCTGTCTGATTTCATGAAAGTAAAACTGTACCCAGTCAGTCCTGAAATCCTCCCTCCAGTGCAGCAGTTTATTTACTGGAATTCCACGCAGCTCGGAGAGCAGCCTGAAGGCAAGAGGGGAAGATGATGCTCAGAACTTCTTACAGGTTCTGCTCTCGCTTAACTCAGCTGCTTTACCAAGTAACCATACGTACTACCATTCTGGAGAAAATACGTACAATGTATTAATTCTGCTTTTTCAATGCCTGGTGTTTTTTTCCCCCCAATGCCTCAGAATACAAGTAAGCAGACCTTTCTTGGTAGACTCTGCCAGACCATGGACAAGGGAGAGTTATTAACTTAACGTGCCCTCACACAAATGAGCGTAGGATGCCTAATGTTTATGAAAGCCTGTTTTCTGGATGAGTAGGAGTGGACCAATGGAGTTTCCTTAGCAAGTGAGGCCTCAGAGCAAGGCTGTAGAAGAAAGACGGGCGTGAAGAAGATGCAGAGCTTAGTTTAGCTGAAATTGAAGGAACTCAGCCACAGAAATTATAGAGAAATGCCTTAGTTCAGAGGGAGGAAAAGCTAATGGTCACAGAGGAGATCTGAAACTCTCTAAGAACCCACAGCCAAATACAAAATAATGCTCAGAAGCGGTGAGTGAACAGAGACAAAACATAACAAATGGATATGAAGTTTGTAATGCAGACCTGTAGCTGTTTCCTTGCCCCACGTACTGTGGAAAGATGCTGATTCAACACATCTTTCAGCAAAGCCCACCATTGTTAAAATTATCATCCCACCCTCTGTACGTATTAGCTGCAAATCTATAGTCTGGAGAAGACCCCTACAAACACTCTTCCCGCAGCTGGGAAAACGCAAGGCGTACCACCGCAGGGTGTCAGAGACCCCAGCCGAGTCCCACGCCGAGGTCACACCGCTTTAAGG
>JAOXNO010000078.1:25290935-25304778 GCA_028565335.1 Limnodromus scolopaceus | reverse complement strand
TGAGTTTTAGTCAGAAACCTGAAGCAGGTTGAAATAAATCTCCTCTTGTCCATTCTCCATCAGTTTTGTACATCTCCCATCTTACATCTGTGTTTAGCAGATTTATCAAGAAACACTGATAAGACGGAGTAAATATTGAAATTCGGAAAAGCATAGCTATCTGACATAGATTCCATCTTTAGTAGCGCTGTCACAGCAGAAAAAAAGATGCTTTCATCGCAGTCTATACGTAGTGAGGTAAAAGCAGGACCGGAGTCTGGGCTAAGGGTATAGAGGGAAAAGACTTCAGGGCTGAAGGAGGACACTGTACAGAGCAGTAATTCTGTAAGAGAAAGACTGGGTTTAATTGACGTTTGGATTATTAGTCAGACCAGTTACAAGTGTATCTTTCCTTCCTTCCAAAAACTCAGATACCTTTGTAATGTGAAGCCTCATTTTATGTGCACCTTATGCTATAGAAGTGTAACTAAAAGAAAAATTGTTTTTAAGCTAAAAAGCCGAAGTACTACAAATTCGAGACTTCTGTAAGTATCTGGTGAGTGATATGAAGCAGTTCCACCTTACTGGATTCTCCCTGGTTGCCCTAAAGCTCGAAGATTGCTACATGATAAAAGCCTAAGGCTTTCCTCACGCTCCTGGGGCTTTTCAGGTGGTGTGTCCTGCAGCAGGGGGTGGCGCTGATGCCCTGGGACTCTGTGAGTTACCCCCGCTCCCCAAAGGCTGCGCAGGCAGCGCCTTTGAGTAGAGGCAGAGTGAAGACACCTGAGGAGTTCAGAAGCAGCCCGGAAATCTTTAAAAACAATTCCGAGTATTAATTCTTATTGGAGATGACAATTTTCCAGACTAGTGGAATTTCTTCCAGCGGGACCATTTCAGCTAACCAAGACTCCCTGGAGGTGAGCAATGACCTGGCCTCTGTAGAGGAGTAAACCACGTTCCCTGGGGAATTGCAAACCCTGGCCTTGTGTCTGCGGCTCATCGTGGTGCCATGGCAATAACTATTTAAGAAATCTTTCTAAACGATGGCTCCCTCTGTGGTGTATACAGAAGCCAAGCACTAAATCACCAAAGCAGCACTACACATTCATCATGAAGGAAAAAACGAAGCAGAAGCGATTCCCCAAGAGCTCTGGGGGAAAGAGGCAGCGGTACCTTCTGCTTCGGTCTATATACAAAACTGGAGATGGTGTTTGGCAGGAGGTTGGCGGCGAGCCTGAACATGAGCTGTCCATGAAAGGCAGCGTGGACACGTGGCTTCAGCCATCCCGGTGCCCGGCAGCAGCTCAGGTACGGTTTGATCCAGCCTGTGCAGCCACACACGTACCTCCTCGTGAGCAGAGACCATCCTCACCCCCTGCGCAGGACTAGAAAACATAAACTGGGAAAACAGTAAATACCAAATGTTAGTTACGCTTCGCTAATAAGGCAATATACCAGCCAGAGAAATATTCCTAATTTATATGCGAGTCCTCCTTTCTTTCATTTTTTTTTTTTCTTTTTTAATCAGTATCTAACAGCAGTCAAACATGGAGCAGGGGAGGACGTGCAAAGCGCAGCCATGAAAGCGCCAGGCAGCAGCACAGCCAGGGGATTAACCCAACGCGGGGCATTAGAATATTGCAAAGAGGATCAAAAGAGATTTGCGACTGAAAAGCCACCCACCAGAATCACAGTCAGCTGAGGAGCCGGGCAGACAGAAAGCGGGCAAACCTTTTACATTTGGATCTCTCTTAGAATAAACTCAAGCTTCGGGATGTGCCCTGCAATACGTCACATCAGGCTTCTCTGTGACATGAGGCTGCAAACAACGCCATCTTCTTTCTAAACCGGAAATTATAGCTTCGTGATAGTCAAATATTATCCGGCAAAAAAGCAAAACCCCATTGAATATGGTCACCCACATGCCAAAACCTAAGAGCCCTGAGGACAGCAGCAAAGCAGTAGCCATACAAAAATTGCCACACAAGGGGAAATATTACAGAGAAATAACAGGAATTTAAGAACTTAATCTTCCCATAACAGTCCCTTCTCCAAAATAAACATTACTTCCAGGTTTCCTGATCTACAAGACATTAAAATAAAATATTAAGTAGGAAGTTGCTTTTAAGGGAAGATAAGAACACACATCGCTGCAGACGAAGCCATGGGTCAGCAAAGAAAGTGACACGCCAAGACCCTGCTGTTCCAAATCTTGGTCCATCTGTGGACATTAATATACTTAATGTGAAGTAATGTGTTTCAGAGGAATGGTGTACCAACACCTGTACCTTCAAATTTTCACACTAAGATCACCATCATTACAAGCAACAACTAAAGAAGGTTAACAACCATGGAACAGGAGTGAGAGGCTTTGTATTTGTCCTGGGTGTGGTGGGGATGGAGTTACCTTTCTCCATAGCGCCCCGTAGGGTGCCACAGTTTGGATTTGTGGCCAGGACAGTGCTGATAACTCACCAATATTTTGGCTATGGCTGAACAGCAGCTGTACAGTGTCAAGGCTTTCTCTCTTTCCCGCTCTGCCCCCCCTGCAGTGCGTAGGTTTGGAGGGACATGACCAGGAGAGCTGACCTGAGCTGGCCAAGGGCATATCCCATACCCTGTGATGTTGTGCTCAGCAATACAAGCTCAGGGAAAGGAGGAGGAAGGGGAGGGATGTCTGTGGTGGTGGTGTTTGTCTTCCCAAGTACCCCTTGGCTGTGCACGCTGAAGTCCTCGTTCCCAAGAAGCATCTAAACATCTGCCTGCCTGTGGGAAGTGGTGACCAAACTGCTCCTCTGCTTTGCTTGCACCCCTGGCTTCAGCTTCACCTGGTGAATTGTCTTTATCTCCATCCATGGATCTCCCTGCCTGCCTTCTCTTTTCTCCAGACCCGGGAGAGGGGAGGGCATGAGCAGCCATGTGGCTCTTTGGCTGTTGACCGGGGTCAACCCACCACATTATTTCATCCCAGCTTTGTTCAGAGTAGATCGGCCTGTCCCCCTAAGAACTAATACATTCCCTGCAACGTGCTTTTCATGTGTTTTTGTGGACAAGGCTAAAGGTGATGAATGGGTATGAAATGGAGAGTTTTTCCTAGTACTTGTAGTACTAGGAAACCAAACCCATAGTCACCAAACCACCTTTGCCTAGATCAGTGTCCCAAAGTTGAGAAATTAAGCCATACAGACAAACTTGTGAAAGGGGGGACTCTTGCTGCCACGAGAGCAGCTGTAACGTCTCTTGCTGTTTTAAGAGCCTGGCCCACTTCTCGTGTTTTCCCTTGAGGGCAGGCACGCATCCCCTGCACTGAGGGATATCTTCTCACAGAATCAAATGAAAATTTATGTCACCTGTTGTTCAGCTGCCTGCCCAGCAGAGGCAGCCCAAGGGGAGACCACCGAAGACTCACCCTGTGGTGCAGGCTGAACTAATGCACTAATGAAATGGGCAGAAAAACTGGCTCCTTTTGAGCACAGAGCAAATGGATTTTCAAATAGGAAATGAGCCAGAAGATACCTTAAAAAGAAGCTGGGGTAGAGACTCCCTCAGAAGCTACACTAGGGTAAAGACAGAGGGGTACGGATGCCGAGGATGTACGTCCCTCAGGGAGATTTATGGGTGACCGAATCAGAGCTATTGCTGCTGAAGACTCTTTCATTTCCCTAAATTGTCTTGCTGGCCGAGATCAAACCCTATGTACTTTCTCTCATACACCAACATCACCTTTTGCAGCACAAATGTCAAATAAATTCCTTTATAAAGGCACAAAATGACTTCAACTGTCACTGAAATGAGAAGATAAATTTGAAATTAAATTTCAGAAAAGCCTTATTTCCTGACAAAGAACTGTCATCATGATTACCTCACAAAATAAATATGTTGATACCTACAGCTATTATCCAATACCCTGATGATCTAATTATCTTATCTGAGCTACTATCCAATATTTGATATCCTTTCCACTGTATCAAGAGGTTTTCAGCTGCATAATCCTAAAATCAGAGCCCTTGTACGCAGTCAAACTTATGACCATACATAGATCAAACAGCAAGATGCAATAAAATATTTTTGGAGGTCATAAATAGAAATATTCTCTATAACCACAAAATGGCAAAGAAGAAAATAAGAAAATGGATTTCAGGTGGTGGGTGTGCTTGCAGGTCTGGGACTGGCAGGGGCCGCTGTGCTGAGCTAGGGCTTAAGTTGGGGGAGAGTCAGATGCTAGAGCACAAATTAGTGTCCACAAGTACACTGCCAAAATGCACTGAGAGGTGATGCCTAAGCACTGGCCTATAGGATTTAGATTGGGAAAAAAAAAAAACAAACCCAACAGGAAAAATCAAGTTTATAGGGGCTTGCCAAAAACCCCCAAAGCTACAGATTTTGCCTCTGGAAGTATGATGGTGGTGGTTCCAATCTCCGTCCATTTTCCAGTAATCTTTGGCTTACAAAAACACACATCTCAGTTGGTATTAACTGATGCTGCCTTTGATCTCTGAGCAGAAATGTACACAAGAAAAACGTCATAAAGTAGTATATGAGAATTAAGCCTACCCAGTTCAGCCTTTGGCTCTTGTAAAGCACATTTTTCAAGAAGCATCAGATATCCTGTATCATACCAGGTTGGGATGTACTCCCAAGTTTCAACAAGGTAACATACACAGGTATATAGTTTTGTTCCTATATATATATAGTTTTGTACACAAATAATCTATGATGATCCAATAGCTCATAAACCCAAGAGCAGTTTCAGCACAATGTTATACGGCTACGTTTTCTGGTTTGATCAAATAGTTAACATAGAAAAGGGAGACAAATGGGTCGCCAAAATAGTTTCAGGGAGACAAATGGGTAATGAAAAATCTGGCAAGCCCCCCCTACCCCAGGTGGTCTGCCAACAACCCTACAGCTTCATATTGGAAATTCACTCTTTAACTTGAGTAGCTTTTAACTCGAGTAACTTTGAACTCTCCTTCTGGCTCTCCCTTCTTCCCCTCACCCCAAGTCTGCTTTTGAATGCCTGAATCAAACATTGTTCATCTCGCGTAGTTCAAAGTTCAAGATCCTACTTGTTCGCAGCATGACATCTTACTAACTGGAAAAATTTATTCACATACGGACTCTGTGACGAGAGGTCAACAACTGGGTGCAATTTCCACAGCACAACTTGTGTCACTTAGCTCCAAAACAAGCCCGCATTTAGCGAACTAAAGGAGCCGTTCAGTGGGTCAGCCAAGAGCTCACAAACACACACGGTCTGACATTCTTTTCAGCAAGCGTCAATGGTACACACAGACAGAAATGCATTTCAAGCCTCAGCTCTTCTGAATCAGAGAGGGTGAATCAGGATGAATAGTTTCAGCCAAACAAGAATATTTAATATTTTTATCTATCTCATCTATGAACGGCATCACTTACTATTTGTAATTAAATAATCTCTTAATGCCTGCAACCTGCACCGCTTGCCATCTCCTTACCTAGCTGCCTGTATGCTCACAGATGTCTCCTCAGGGCAGCATCTTGGAACATCACACATTTTGTTATCACAACTATCTTCCAAGTGGAAAATGATATTCACTTTTTAACAGTGAGGAAATGAGGGGCTATGAGGGGGGACGGGTAGGGAAGTTTGGAAATCGTGTAGACTTAACGTGTGCACGCGGTGAAGGGCTGTGCAGAGGGATCTGAGCTGGCTCCGAACAGGCTGGGGTATAGCACTGGGCACAGCTAATTATTCTGTGCTGTGTGGCCCTGTGTTGGATTGATGGTAGGGATGGGTCAACTCGTTTGGAGTTGGCTCCAGTATCTTAACACAGCAACCGGGACGGCAGATAGTTGCTTGTATCGATAGCAAGAATAAGGTCTCCATTTAATAATTAGTGCTTTTACTGCTGTTGGTATTGGATGGGAAATACTAAATTGATTTGTCCAAGGTCACCCAAACAACCTGGAGAACAGAAGCAAAAAATTGTCCCTTCAGCTTGTCATAGTCACTCCCTAGTGCAAGATTTCATATAATGAAGAGATGAATTCATGTTTGTCTAAGTGAGTCGCAGACTCGATGATTTCAGTAGAGCCAAGACCCAAGTTTCAAGAGTTTGAAACCAAATAACCTTTCTTCATTTCTCAAACTGATCCTTTGAGCTTTGCCAGTTGCACTTTTCTGCGCTGAAAGAAAGATCCCAGGCCACTACAATTGGTTTATGCTTGCTACCCAATTTACTATTGGCATGATTTTAATTAATAAAGGAGTTTATATTTTTTTCTAAAGTATTTTGACAGAATTGATTTAAAACCTACTATAAGTACAAATAACTTTGAATGAAGACGGACCTGTTGAATTTACTGGTGAGATTCCCTGCACACTTACAATACAAGCCCTCTATTTCAAACATAATGACAGCAAAAACAAATTAATGACTTCTATTAGTGATTATAACATTATTTCATGGCTATCACATACACAGTGTTAGCCCATCGTACTGTCATAATATTTGTTTGATGTTCATATATTGACACAGTTAAGAAGAGAGTGTTCATCACCTTTTTATTAAGGTGAGGAAAAAAATGAGAAACATCTCTCACTTGGAAGATGCTTGTTCGGAAATAATTTTGAAACACTAGCCCTCTTAGGAGAGGCAGCAAAAATATCTCTTCTATCATCTTACAAGAGCAGCCTGTGAGCTACGTTAATCATCTTGGACTGAAATTTATAACAACATGTGGAAGACTTGCTTCACTATTATTAGAAGTTGCAAATTTCATATGTGTTCTTCAACTAATTTAAGGTTCACTTCTGCTTCAAACATTATACCCTAAGTAATAAGTGCTATAAGAGGTCATTTGCATTCAGGAAATTATTTTTGGAAGAAGCTCCTGCTTGATGCAAAAGGGCAAAGGCCACTGGAACTTAAGTTAAGTGCTGACTTCTCTTAGGACTTGATCCACACAGCCTTTGGAAGCCCATATGATTTTTTAATTCAGTTTCAAAGGATTTCAGTAACACTGCCTTTGGAATATTTTGTCTTTAGTGATATTTTGTCAGGTTTTATTAATATTTACTCACGGCTTTGTGTATGTGCTTGTTAGAGAATGGAATTGCACACAAGATTCTGTCTCTTCAACTAGCACCGTGACTTTTTTGAGTCTTCATTATGCTTCAAATTTAGTATTGTTATTTTGTCCTTTGAAAGAAGAAAGCCACTTTCAGAGATGCTATAATATCTCTGCATTTGGCTCTGTCAGTATTATAGGCATGAATTAAAAAAAATTGTCAAAAAATGTTTGCATCTCTTTGGATATTGATACGGTTTCTTTGTTCTCCCTAGCAGAAAACTAGAAGTAAGTTGTTGTGTTTTGTCCTCCTCTCAATGGATTTCAGGGCGTTAGAGGTGTTTGCATAGGCCTGCTGGTGAATATTGCACTGCAGGAGTATCCACACCCCACCCTCATCCCCAAAATCAAGACCCCAAGGACTCAGTGCTACAGCAGTCTTGAAAAGACATTTTGGAAGATTCTCAGCCACTTCTGGAAATCCTCACTGACTATTAGTAAAGGTAACAAAGTCTGTTTACCACTGGGTACTGGTAAAAACAACGTTAGGTTTTTCTTTTACCTCGTATGGAAAGGTAGATTAAAGATCTCATATAGAAAATCCAAGTCTATATGACACAATCTCACCTTTGAGAAAATTTTGGTTCTTATTCACTGTTAAAGAACATTTGAGGGATGCCACTGATAAAATTATTTAGTATTGTAATTATCACCCCAGTAAACTCAAGTGCAGTATTTAAAACTATTACATGTTTTTAAAAAAGTTAATAATACATTCTTTAGGCAAATTTAACCTGTGCAAATTTCTTTTTAGATGCAAGAAACTTCCATGCCACGGAGGCAGCCAGCACCACCCAAAGTGGAACAATTTAGCACTGGTTTTAAGAGCCGCACTTCTCATGAGGTTTGCCCACAGCGAAACGGGAAGCGCTTTGGGAAAAATACTTTCCCGTTCTGCCTTCCAGACAAACAGCCGTATAAAGCAAACTGTTCAGTGGGGACTACTGAGTACACAGCCAGCCAGAAGGAAGAACTGAATTACTTGCAAAGCTTACAGGGGTTTATGTTTATTATACTTTAAAAAAAAGTTATTATTTGTTATATTTTTATTATTATTTATTATTATTATTTAGTATTATAAAGATGATGCCACTGTGAACAGCTCGATTAAAAACTTCTGTTCAATGTGCAGGTGTTTTTTGTAACTTCCAAATACCAGAAGGGCAAATATAAGGCAACTATAGTTTACCTACAGCTGTATAATCAATATGTTACCTTGACTGAAATATTGCAGACACTTGCAGAATATTGTTGATTACCTCGTCTTAAGAGAAACAAACTGCTCACGGAGTAACCCTAGAGAAGGGGAAAAAAAATGATACAGGGCTGAAACACTGATATTGAAAAAGCAGAGCTATTTACTATTGAAAACACTATTGAATTACTTCAATACAATAGTATTGAAATACTATTGAAAGAAAGAACATGGTAAATTATCTAAAGTTATGCATAGAGCAGAGGAGGCAGATAAGAAAATGCTGTTTTCTGTTTCTCATTAAAAAAGTCCAATAGACCATATAATGGAAAGGAAGAAAATTCCATAGTGAGAAAAAGATGAATCTCTTTATCTATCACTTTACACAGCCAGCCCACAGGAGATGCTACCACTGGAATGGATTCAGAACAGTCCCAGAACACTGAGATTTACCGTAATTCACACCTGAAAGTTTGGAAAGGATTTTTGATCTCATGCTTTGACGCTGAAGCCAGTCCTTATCAAGGTGGAGAGCTGTGAGGTGGCAGGTTATTTTGCTTACTGAGATTTCTTGAGGATTACATGATTTCCTAGTGCCTATTTTGGCAAAGAAAACAAATTTTACAGCAGACTTGAAGGACCTGGTTATATGTTAAAACACATGCACGTTATCTCTGATTTCACAGCCTCAGTCAAAATGGGTGGCTTATTAATTAAACAGGAGAAAACAGAAAAGAACATATTTCAAAGAATATGCAGCTTAATGACAGTTTCACTGGAAAACAAAACAAATTGGTGAAAACCAGAGGAGAGAACGGAAAGAAAAAAGAGGGGGAACAGGGCCTCAAGAAGCAGAGTTTGCATTCCCTGTACCCCTCTGGGTACAGCCGTGTGAATGTGATGAAAAAGATGCCCAAAAATACTAAGGAAATAGCTACTAGTAAGCACAGAAATATAAATTAACCAAATGTCAATTCTTAGGTCGCTGAATGGCTGAATTAGATTCAAGAATATAACCCTGAGAGTCAACAACGTCTCAACAATGAGATATTTAAAAGTTATTTGCATTATATCTTTACAAAAGCAGAGGAAGCTTACCAGGCTTGTTTGAATTGGAATGAAAATAACCTGAATTCTTAGGTCCTGACTGATTTTGTCATGTGGATGCAAAACCTGCTCTGGAGGCATGCAGCTCCTCTGACAGTCACAAGAGCTGTCCTGAGCCTCATTGGCTTTCTTATTGATTACTGCTCGTTAACGAGATTTTTGTTTCATTGTGGTTCTCTTAAAACACCTGCACTTCCTCTGATCATTTGTAGAATGCCAGAAGAGGTTTTCCAGAGAAACCCCAAACCAAACCCGCTCTATTTCACAACAGCTGCTTCTATGGGAATTTGTGAACAGAGTATTGGGATGCAAACCGTGATGGATATTTCAGCTTTGCTGTTGGAAGCAAATGAAGCGGTGCAGACAAGATAAAACCAGTTCAGTTCTTTAGCCATGTCTCAAAACCAACCTTCAACCCCAGCTGAAATGAGGCAGCGCCAGTGCATTTGGGCAAACTGGTTCCAGCTCCTCTCCTCTCCCCTGCCTTTGGCACCCGCTTTGTACTTCTGGGGAAGAAAAAAAGGTGAGGAAAGTTGCTCCCCCAAGGCAAAGCTCAGATACATACCTTGTCACAAGAGGAAATCTGACCTCCCCCCAAATTAAAGCTTAAATAACGTGCTTCAAACTCAGTCTATTGCTGGAAGATGGAGAAATATTTGTTTAACATCACCACAACCTGCAGCTGGGAGGAGTCGCCGTTCCCGTGCTCAGCAGCTATTATTTCAGAAAGCAGGGAGCTGCAGACTGCCCGTCAGTCTCTCCTCACCCTCCACATATTCCTGTGATTAGGAGTTCTTGTGTTGTCTACTTTGATATTGAATTAAAAGCTCCACAGGGACCAGGCTGTGAGAAAGCTGAAGTGAAAAAACACCCCTGTACCATTGGCTGATTTTTCTCTTTCTGCACAGAAAGAGGAAAAGTTTGGCCGGGCCACGAGGACCCTAAAGCAGTTGTTCCTTCTTGTGCAGGAGATCCTTCAGCGTGGTCTTAGCCTGAAAGTGCAAGAAGATGTGCCTGTCACTAAATAATTAGCATTTCTAAGTACAACTTCTTCCTATATGAACGACAGATACATGTTTAATCCAATAAGAAGGAATACGTAATTCCTTCTTATCATTTTGATAGACCTTACTTCTTATGAGAAATGTATACTCTTCACCTCCTGGAAAATATTTAGTGACATTATGGTCCTCCCAGCTAATGCCTGATTGATTGATGGGAGGGAAGGAAATCTCTTTTATTAAGCCAACCAGTGTAGTAAGAAAAAAATGAGCAAGCTTTTGAGCAGAGACTCTGCTCTTTTTGTTGAATGTCTAATTAAAACCTATATATATACATATATATATGTATACATAAACCCTACAACTACATGAATACAAACGTAATATTTTTAACACATTTCAGGATCTGGTGTAGCAATTTCTCTCTACCAAGTTATTACAAGGATATTAAAATTTACCACACGGCTTTCTCAGACTTATTGATATAAGTCTTTAGTTTACATCAATCAAACTTTAGAATTAGCAAAGCAGCCAACTGCAAATTCAGTAGTTATTAATTCATTTTCCTTTGTTCTAGAGGCTTTGGACAAAATGACAAAATGCTGCAATTTCCTAATGTTGAGCTACTGTGATAATTTGTAGAAAGTATAACAAAGTAATTTGATATAGTCAATTTTATTTCCATTTTGCATTGCATTCCTAATTGTACCATCCATCCATTTTAATCAATAGGCTCCAGAAAGCCTTAAAGGTTTGGTCAAACTATTACATTTTTAATTGATCATAAGCTTAGCTTTTGTATGCAGCAAGAGACTCTTTTCCTTGTTAAAACTTCAGAAACAGTCGTGAGCTACTTGCTTGAAGTTCTTCAGATTTGCGTACTCAAAAATATCCTGGTACGAAGTTCACTTGACATTAAAAAAAAAAAAGCTTTGTGCAGTTATCACATAGCCAGTAGCATACAAATAACTCTATTAATCTGGGTATCCTAGGAATACTTTTTTTTTCTATTAACTCTTCCAGTTCTACTCACTAAAAGCCAATCTCCAGTCTTTGTTAACAGCAGCATGCCTGTTCCAGCTAAAGTTATGCCAGTACACCTTAAAACTAAACTCTGAAGGAATGTCCAATTTAATATTTCAGATCTATTACATTAACTATGTTTTGCAAGCATCTTCTCAATTATTTGTGTAGTCAATAAAGAATATGAAAGCGTTATGTCATTTCCACGACTATGGGACATATATCCATTGATACCGTGATAGTCAGGCTCTCTGCTACGGAACTATGAAGAGTTAACTCCTAAGTGGTTTTATGTATCTGCAGAATGATACGGGGGGGGTTGAAAGTCTGTTGCTGAAGGTAAAAGAATCCCAAACAGTCAATTCTTTTGTGATTTATCCTTGTTTCTCATCAACTAGTTGGCTGATGCTGCCAATTAGCAGGCTGATGGGAGAGAAAAGCTTGCGAGACCCAAGAAGGAAAAAAAAAAACAACAAACCCACCAAAAACCAAACTTGTAAATTTTTAAAGCATCAGCCTTTAAATTGTGAGGAATTAGAAGCATCTGCTAAAGGAGCCAGAGACGATTCCCCAAGAGGGAAGGGCTGTAAAGCTAATGCTTTAGCCAGTATAGGCTGCTTTCCTTCAGTTGATGCTCCTCTGTGATGCTTCATAATGGAGCTCATAAACACAAAACGTCATTACTACATCGACAGGGAGCAAACAACAAACAAGGAAAGACATACAAAAGGAGAAGGAGTAAAAGCTGTGTCTCTTCTTCCCTTGGACGGCCCAACGCCTTTGAACAGTTGCACTAGTTATGTGAAAATCCTCCAAAGGTGCCGCATTTATTCCAAAACTTATCATTTATGTTTTTCTCCTGCAAATCAGGATCAAAATCATCAAGAAATTTTATTCGGTCTCTTATCTGCTCTTTGTCTTCTAGAACCCTAAAGCAGCTTATATGATTTCCTGTCTCTGCATTATTTTGCCCAGGGTTTTCCACAGATACCACCTGATTCTTTGGGGTCTTACTTCAGCAGAAGCAGCTACATCAGAAGCTACATCCTTTTGTGCCTGCTTTTTGCCGTTACACACTTTTGTTATGAAATGACTTTGAAAGCTTTAACATGTTATATTTTATCATCAAAAATTACTTGTTTTGTTTTTTTTTTTTCTCCACAGGGTTTTTGAGAATTTACACTGTCAGTGTTTTTAATACCAAGGTTAAATCAGGTAACCTAGTTCTAAGCTGTTGATTAAACAACTTTGCTGATGAATACCCCCAGATTCAAAGGGCTTCTTGGATGACTGTGGATCCGAATGTCATTCTTGGATTCCTTTGAGAATATTACCACCACTTTCCATTCCATCATAGAGGCTCTTGCCTCAAATTAGCCTGTCTAAAACTGCCTGTAGATCAGCACGTGGCAGAAAGGAAAGGAGAAGCTGTACCTTAATTTCATCTTAGTCTTTCTGCTCGCTTGGAGCAAGGACAGGAGATCAACTAAAGTGCGGGAATTGTGATCCCCATTTTCCTAAATGAGCATCGTAGGCAGGAAAAATCATTACCCCCCTCCATCAGCCCGGGGTTGCTACGAGGCATAATGTAGCACCTTGCAAAGGAAAAGTTTGATATTACTGCTCTTTACTGGGATTTCATTACTGAACATTTTTGAAAGAAATTTCATGGGCAAAATCACGTTGTTACGTTTCTCATCGCCTCCCTGTCTCTCGGTACGTATTTTAAACAATCTGACACTCTCAGTCTGAAAGGTAATCTTCCTTTTTGTTTCGGGTTTAAAGTAGACTCCTAAAGTAGCCTACATAATTTAGCACAACTAAAAATTCTTAGGCTTATACAGAGCAGACAGTATTTAGATTATTTACAAGAACGTCTTACAACTTCTGGAGCTGTTTTGACTTTTGAAATGTTTACATTTATAACACTTAAACATGGTTCTAAACACTATACATAAAAACCTAAGACTAACACCTTCACATGCAGAAATCCCTGCAGGGTATGAGTATTGCTGGCCGATCCGGGTAGGTGTGGCAGCAACTGGGAGAAAACACTCATGTACATTTTGAATATCTATTTCATTGTGAAATAATTACACTATATTATTATCAGACGCCTTACAGCGTGACTGATTATGTCCCACCTTAAAAGGAGTTCAGCAAATGTGTTGCCACCACAGCTGCGCACTGCTGGAACGATGGGCCAGGCTCGCAATCCCAGAAAACCACCTTTATTTTACCCATTAGAATTCCATGTATTTACGAATTCACTGTCCCAAATGCTAAGAGTTTTGGAAGACTTTACTTCAAAGCCAGCTCCTCTACTTACAAAAATCAGAAAAGGAAAAAAAAAAATGCTGTTCTTACCCCTGTATATCACTATATTGCTGTGATTTTATATATCGGTTGTAGACAAGCAGGGACC
>JAOXNO010000078.1:25275692-25289085 GCA_028565335.1 Limnodromus scolopaceus | reverse complement strand
GATTCAGGTGGCTAAGAGCAAGCACCTGGTAAGTTAAGACAGTTGGGCTCATAGTTAAGCACTTAAATCCACTGAATTTAATTATAAGTCTGAATTCTTCTATTCAAACTTAACTGTTCTAACCAAAATTACTTCACAAACATGATTCCCAGCTTATTGCAGCTAAGTAAGAGATGAATCTGATCCAAAAATATTTAAAATGGAATTTTTCTATCCATTTCAATTTGCCATTCTAGAAATTAGGCTTTGTTCTGACAACTGAGAAAGAAAAGGTGACTCAGAGAGTATCTTCCGCAGTGGCTTAAAAGGAATGTTATATCTTCCTTATAAGACAGACCAGGGAGACAAGCCACCTGGTTCAGAGGTAGGACTTGACATCAATGTCAAGAGCAACCACAGATTTAAGTGCATTTCACAACACCTGATTTTTTCTTCAGGTTCTACCTTCAGAGGTGAATCAATTATTGGAACTATTCCATTTAACTTAAACATCAGAAAGAAAGAAGAGTCACTTTCTGGCTCTGCAAGCTGTAAGGATGTGTTTGGAAATCTAGCCTACAACAGGATGAAGTCGTCTGATTTCTGGCAGGGTTATAACCCATGTCCCTCTCCTTCCCTGCCACGAGAGCAGCTCCTCCATACCCCCGTAACTCTCCTTTTTCTCAGAAATGTCCTGGTCCTCTTCCATGTCCACTTGGTCCACCTCCAAAACAAGCTCAAATCCCATCCTGCTCCCTATCTATCTTTTCTGGGTTGCTGGCCCAGCAAGGGATGACACACTGTAGATGGTCCAGAGCTATCAGCATGCTGACTAATGACGAAGCAGCACAAGCTGATTGGCTAGTTAGAGGCTGCCAAAAAGGATGGGTAATGGTTGGGCTCCGTTTGCCTTCTCCTCAGGGAGGGCATTAGTAATCTCCTTTTCCTCTACACAGTCACTGTTTTTCCATAAAACTCACAGTAACACAGTGTCTTTGAAACCTCTATATCGGTCAAATTTGTTGGAGATGGGTTTGGGTTTTTTTTCCTTCCCCCTTTTTTTTTTTTAATTTTTAGGTTTTCCAACAAGTACAAAAGCTCCTGGTAGAAGAGGGAAAGGAAAGGAGAAGTTGACAGGTAGACAGTTCCTTTTCTTTAGAAAGCAGCATTCTTACATTGCTTGATTTTGGGTGCCTGCGCCACGATCTTTGAAGAGTTAGGTTTGGGAATACTATTCACTGTTGGCAGGCACGGCGGGTAGAATGACACAAATCCCAAAGATAATATTAAAACGCCATAAAGTTCAGTAAGATATGCATTTCTTTTTTAACTCTTCCTTAGTTTTGTTGGTGGCAACATGTTGGGGTCTTTTGTTTGAATTATTTTTTGCCAAATAAATTTTTGGAACAACTTTTACCTGGTTACTTTATCACTTACTTTTCTCACCTCTGCCACCTACTTTTGAAGTCAGCACTTTCCAAAAGCAGTACGATGAAAGTCAGAAAGAAAAACAAATTGTGTATTGTATTGTTACTATTATCAAAGAAATTAGATCCTTCAATAGCTCCTGATCAAGTGCAACTGTTTAAACTCTTCCAAATTCTTGCAGTCTCATAGAAAAGAAAAAGCCGGTAGCAAACAAAGATGAAGGGACAGGTGTTCTACTGACAGCCTACAGTTATTCAGAGTACGTAGATATGAAGTGCATTTTCTGAGGGAAATATTGGAAAAATATTGCTTTTGATCATGCAGCTGCTGGTGAATTCTGGGGCACTTTTGTCATCCTTGGTTGGTAGTCCCTACGTCACCACTCCAGCGGCTATTGTTGCCTCCTACTTTTAAACAGCAAGCATGGTGCTCAGTAGGATCTGTTTGCCACCACGTGTCACCTTGGTGGCTGAGAGCAAGCTCAGCTCTTGCTCAGAGCTCGCTGGGGTTTCAGGCGTACAAGAGAGGACTTCGGTCCTGCAGCCATAACCAAAAGCTAAAGGGGCCCTTTTTTGCCAATGAATAGCACCACTGAAGAAGATTGGGAAAAAGAAATAAATTGAAGTTCTGCATGCTCATGATGAGCCACAGTCCAAGAAGGGAGACCCTGAATGAGAAGGAGTAGGCCAGGTATCAGTGTGGCCATGGAGCAGCGAGCAAGGTGCTGCAGAGCACATTTGGAGAGACGTCATGGTGCTGGAGGCATCGCTTTGCAGAGCACCTCTCTTGTCCCCTCTCCAACGTGACTGCCTTATGGCCACAGTCTGCCAGAGCGTTTAATTACTCTCATACTAATGACTGCATCATCATTTCCACCTGTTTATTGATGGCTCATTGTTCTCTTTAAAACTGTTCCTGGTGTGAAACCTGGTACCTGTCAAGGTTTCCGCTTGCAGGTAGATTCCATTTGCTACCCAACTGGTTAAATCATCTGGTTTAAAATAAAAATAATAAAAAATAGTTTTATTATGAAATTCACTGTCATAAAAGTAAAAAAAAAAATTTAAAAAACCCAACCTAAACCCCTCAAGTAATCACCAACAGGATCAGTGCTTTTCAGAAAGGTTCTTACTGCAAATTATCCTATGAATCTTCCATCAAAATACATTTCCGACACTTGAAATGCACCATGAATCTGTTTAAAATATGTTATAGACATGGCAGGCAGTTTCCACTGCAAATTCAGATCTATCCTGCCTTCTAGTTCCAGTGAACCATGGGCCCATTTATGTTACCACATGTTGGGAGTAGCTGCCCTGGTATCTTGTGTAAAAAGCAAATGTTCAGGAGCCAAGTTGTTCAGCTGCTTGCTTTAAACACAGATTTTGGCTGAAATCAGAATATCAGGGTCTGACCCTAAATCCACAGGCCTGGAATGTGTGAGTGTGACACATCTATCGCTTGCATCAACTTTACACCAGGGTAGGAAAATCAATTTCAATTGAATACTCATGATTTACGTCACTGGTCATGAGCTGAATATTAGGCTCAGTTCCGTGCTATGCAGTGAATTTGCATGCCCTGGAGAGGTGATACAAAATAATATGAATGACCAGGCAGAAAAAACCTCTTTGGAAGTTCCGATCCACATCTTTCTGTATACCAACATTTTTCCTACATGAACATACACAAAAAACACCCTGTTTGTCACATTTTTAAGTATACTCAGAATGGAAAAAGAAGAGAAACTCAGTGAGATGCTGACAATTCAGTCCTAACTTAGGCAAACTTCGGCATATTGCATGAAATGCCAGGATTTCTCTTTGCTTTAATATACAGATACGAAATATACACAACATATACAAATTCCAGGATTTCTTCTTGCTGTAATATACAGCCTGTGCTGAACAGTAACCCCCAGGTCCCCCACCTCCCCAGCTAAGCATGAATTCCATAATTCTTGCTAAGAGCACTTCAAATGTGAACTATATTGATGTAAGATTTTTATAAGCCATAACCTGTAAGTATAAAATCATGTCTAGATGTATCTCTCTCACACAGAAAGCATATTAAAACTGTAATATATATAGCGAACTTACAATTACTTGAGTAGAAAGCAAAAGAAAGCACAGAAAGGTAACACTTAAACTGGCATAACACAGAGACATTTTAAACAGAAATAAAAGATGACATGGAAAAAGAAGATATGCTCACAGTAGAGATTTAAATGTTTCAAGTCTTTTAATACTTTCATTACTAATGGAAAAAGCAAGCTTCGTTACTTCTGTATAACATTACTGTGAGTAGCTAAAGATGTTGCTTAAAAATACCTTTGCTTATAAAGATCTCTCAATATTCACATTTAATTTACTGCCCAGGATTCTGCTGAGGTAGTGATAGTATGAAGAGGGGACAAACTCATTTTTCATAACTGACTGTTAATTCAGTAAGGGATTTGTTGATTTTGTTGTATACTGAAGGGACAGAAAGATAAAGTATGCATTTACACAGAGTCATATATGCACAAAACCTTTACTACTGCTTTATCCAGCACCTAGCAGGAAAAAACATTAAATTTTTCTGAAATAAGAACTGCTCAATATATTTCAGTTGTTGAACAACATATGTTAGCACTGTTTGCAATGAATTTCTGAAGTATTTCTTCCCTGCCTGCTAACAGGAATCCCCTGGGATTTTCTTTTAAATAGCACAAACTTTCATGTCAAAAAAACCTGGTAGAAGCCTAAAGCAAGTTTAGAGAGACATCTGTCTTGATTGATAGTACAAGTACATGGTTGGCATATATTTAAGAATGACAGTGCTGTCTTTCAGTACTGCTGCCCACAATACTTGGAAATATATCCTTTCAATATGCAAAGACATATCCTCTACGAAGCACCCAGATAAATCAGTTCACCCTTGGCTGTAACTAAATGCTGTCTAGTGACTTGTGATCAACAGGGCTTTACCCTCTGACAGCCAGATTCATTGTTGGGACAGCAACCAATCGTCGGGTTTGACGACATGAGCCTAATCAAAGTTGGAGTATAAAAAGCCCCCTTGGAATATATAAGGTACACCAGTGTGGCAAGCTGTCTCTCAGATTGCATTTGCTTTCACGGATCTGTTTAGTACTAAAGGGGAAAGGGAAACGGGAGGGGGAAAAAGAAGAAAAAAAAAAAAAGGGAAAAAAGAAAAGGAAAAAAGCTGCACTGAATGTGAGATCATGCAAAAGCTAGCGATCTATGTTTATATTTACCTGTTCATGCTGATTTCAGTTGATCCAGTGGCTCTTGATGACAGTAGTCAGCCCACAGAGAACGCCGAAAAAGATGGACTGTGCAATGCTTGTACGTGGAGACAGAATACAAAATCTTCCAGAATAGAAGCCATAAAAATTCAAATCCTCAGCAAACTGCGTCTGGAACAAGCTCCTAACATTAGCAGGGATGTTATTAAACAACTTTTACCCAAAGCTCCTCCGCTACAGGAACTGATTGATCAATACGATGTCCAGAGAGACGACAGTAGCGATGGCTCTTTGGAAGACGATGACTATCATGCCACCACCGAAACGATTATCACAATGCCTACGGAGTGTAAGTAACCGTGCTGCTTTCACCTCCCACCGCTCCTCCGAGAGAGTTGTCTCCCTGCTGTAGAGCCACGCAACTCCTCCTCGGGCTCTCCCAACAGGCTGCTGGCTGAAGTCTGCTAGAGGGGAGGGAGGAGAGCGTTATTTCTAAAGAATTCGAGCCAGGTTCAGATGACCGTGTTGTGATCCTTTGTTTTACTGTTCGGTTTTCGGCTCCTTATAACGCGTGTGCCCTCTAGCACTTAGGATTTGCCCACTGCCTGAGAAAGCAAAGGGAGATCTGCAGTTTAGTTGACTTCGTTATCTGCAGTGCGCAGGGCATTTCCTAGCGCGAATATAAAGTACAAGTGCAGATAACGAGATAACTATATTTTTTCTGAGGGAGGTTTCACTGGCCAGTATTTTTAGAAGCAACAGAAATCAGCAGAAATACAGCTTAGAGCACTAGACCTACCTAACTGCAACACATCATAGCAAGTGCGAGTACAGAGTTAAATTCTTGCTTCTTTGCTGATCCCATAAACTAGCACCACCTACCTCTCAGTTAAAACTATATATTTAAAGCAAATATGCGTGTAACGGATTTAAATGTTAAAATGTCCATGCTATAGCAATCAGCTCCGGTAGTCGTGCCAAGGAAGAATGAAGGCATTTACTGAATGAGCAGATTCTGAGTTATCTTCTGAGTGCTAAACATCTGCTATGGCTCCTATCAAGTATCTTTTGCATGGCTAATACTATAGTATCTTATGTTCTTCATCAGCTAAAGTATTTGGCTATGGCAGCTGTTTTTTTAAATAACACTTACGAATATGATGTCAAAAGGGAAAAAGATGACAGGACATACAAGGCATGTTAGAAGGTACAGATGTCATTGCAATACACATACTAGAATAACATATCAGCTGCTCTGGCCAGCTAAAAATGTACGCATTGATGAAAAAGTAACATATCTGTAAAATTTTTTAATGTATTAAATGAATGGGCACTTAATAGCAATATATTACTGCAGCCTTATCACAAAACTGAGGTCTGCCAGCAGTTTTATTCCAGCCTACTGTGTCCAAGGCTTTAGAACTATTTTTAATTAAACTGTTATATAATTGCAATGACTGAAGAAAAGTTATTGTACTTCATTGATCCGAGTTCATTTCCTACCTTTTATAAAAAGCCCTTGAACTATTTTAAACGCACTAAAGAGACAGGTATCTTAAGTGGTGAGATTTATGAATGTCAGAGCCCTGCACCATTTAAGACTAGTATTACCCATTTTATCCTGGCATGGGATGATATTGCCATGACTAGGTATGACAGCTGCATCGTAGTCTGCAGGAAGGAGGAACGCAGCACTCCACGTGACTTTCCTATAATATTGTTCCAATGAGAAGAAAACAAAATGATCCTTAGATCAATACTCTTTTAATGGTTTGTTTCTCCATTGAGAAAATAAATTAAAATGTTCATGTAGTTTGCCCACGGCTGCCTCTTTTTGTATGATGTGTTGCCACTAAGGCTATTTAGTAAATTAGAAATAGGTGGATCGCCACATCCATGTTGAGTCAGCTTATGCCAAGTTGCTATTCTGCATGCTTTTTGAAGGTCCTCAGGAGATAACTCCCAGAAGTGAGTTGTTGTAGTAGTCACTGTGAAGTGGAACAGGCTGTGCCCCTTCCCCAGGTAGTTTTTCTTTGGGAAAGAGGCTATTTTGCAGCTCTACAGGTCAGCCCACAGCACTGGTACCACCGGTCAGAGCCCCGAGCACACTTAGGACTGCAAAGGTCCCCCACAGCGTGCATCTTCTCGTGATTGCCCATCATTTCTGAGTTTCAGCCTGAGCACACCTCTGCTCCCCTTAGCCCACAAAGCACAAGGTAGCAACCAGAATTACTTAGAAAATCATTAGCCAAACCTCATTTTACCCTGTTTACAAAACAATCATTGGTTCCTTTTCACATGTTACTTGTAGGTGATAGCATAATGGTTTTGTTCACATCCGTTAAAGTTGCTTAGAGCATAAAGCACAGAAAATTAACTATGTTAAATTCACTTTGTTACTGATACTGTTTATAACCTATTGTAAGAGGTCTACATGGTCTGAAAAAAAAAATAATCGGGTTTATATATGCATATTTCTTTTTGTTCCCTGTCCAGTAATCTGTTCTTTCCATTCATTTATAGCTGATTTTCTTGTACAAATGGAGGGAAAACCAAAATGTTGCTTCTTTAAGTTTAGCTCTAAAATACAATATAACAAAGTAGTAAAGGCACAATTGTGGATATACTTGAGGCAAGTCCAAAAACCTACAACGGTGTTTGTGCAGATCCTGAGACTTATTAAACCCATGAAAGACGGTACAAGATATACTGGAATTCGATCTTTGAAACTTGACATGAACCCAGGCACTGGTATTTGGCAGAGTATTGATGTGAAGACAGTGTTGCAAAATTGGCTCAAACAGCCTGAATCCAATTTAGGCATCGAAATAAAAGCTTTTGATGAGAATGGACGAGATCTTGCTGTAACTTTCCCAGGACCAGGTGAAGATGGACTGGTAAGTTCATTTAGAAAAATCCCATTTAAATATCTTGCATTTTATTAGAAGGCATTTAAGTTGTATTTTAAGGATAAAATGGAAGCGTTGTTTAGGGAACAGAAGGTACAAGTTCTGTACAGCCAAATCTTTCATTCTTTGCTCTCTGATCATGTAAAAATCATTAGCATTCCTGTGCCTTTATTTCCCTGTTTGAAAAATTGCAACAAATTGCAGTACTTCAGAGTAAGATGATGAGAGGCATTAACTGGAAAATGTTTTGGTAGTTATTGATGGATTGTACTATCAAAAGTAATCTTGTTTTGAAATTTGAGAGGAAATACTGTTTAATAAGCAGTACATCTAAAAAGAATAGTCGGATTATTTCATTGATAGGAAAGCTGCCTCTGATAGCACTGAGAAAGTTTTTTGCATTCAAACTGTGAGGGAGTTTCTCCCTAACCTTTATGCATATATTTTCTATTAAAAACAACAAGAATTATCTATGCTAATGAATGTGAGAACAGATCTTCTTCATAATGTTGTGTACCTTTCAGTAGATAGAGTGCATGTGATAGAGTGATAATGTGATAGAGTGCATTGTTCCACCTATTAGAAATGTTTGAATAGTGAAATTCTGCTTGATACAATAAATGGGTCGTAATGATGGGAAAGAGCATAAAATAACTATCTGGTTTCTTTTTGTAAGTATAGATGAACAAATTAAATCTGAAATGTACCAGTTAAGCTACAGCATCTTCCTTGTTATCCGTTTCTGCAAATCACTAATACTCTACAACTTACAAACATTCCTAAACCTATTGCAGATGAAACAATCACAACCAAGAAATCCCTCCTTTTGAATGAAGTATAAATAATATTATTTTCTTTTTACTTCTGTGCAGCAAATCAATCTGTATATCATAGATTCACAGAATCATTTATGTTGGAAAAGATCTTTAAGATCATTGAGTCCAACCGTGTTTATGTAGCTATGTAACGTTTAACTTCATAGCAGTATAATGCAGTTAAAAGAACTCAAAGGAAAAACACTGTGATTTCTTAATTGTAGATCCAGTATAGATGTGGATCTCCCATACTTGAAACAGGCCAGCTGGATACCATGATAAGGAACGTCCTCACCCCCTCCATCCATTCCAATACCAAACACTGTGTTTTCACACGTGGATAACCCATGGTTATCATCATCTGTAAAAACAAACCAATTCAGCAGTAGGGCAGGGTTAGATGTACGGCTGATAATGGGAGAGGAAATTTCTCTTCCCTCCAGCTCCTATCTTCTCCAGCAGCTCCCAGTACAGGGATGCTCCTCTCACCAAGCCCCTCCCCATATCATTTACCTTCGGGAGAAGCGGCTCCAGCAGCTGGACAACTTGCAGCCATAAAGGCGGGTATCTTGGAAGGGACAGATCTCTGTAACAAACTTAGCTGGGATGCTATTTACTCCTTCATGGGACAACCCATTCAGTGCCAAACCGGCGCGTGGGGCTGAAACCAGTGAGTGGAAGGGAGGAAACCTCAGGAACTTCTTCGAACTCGTGATTGCGAAGGTTGTAATTTCATTCTATTCTCAGTTGGTGACCGTGGAAACACACCTTCGCTAGGAAGCACATGGCTCACCAATCTGCCAAAAGTACATTCCTGGCCCCAGGGCTCTTTCAGGAGTCAAAATATTAGCTGCTCCTCCAGATTCAGTATGGCAAATTCAGCCCCCTGGGAGAAGGGAAAGCTGTGAAGTAAAAGCAACCTGTACCAGCAGGTGAAACACTTCTTTCTACTGCCATTGCAGTCATTCAAGAATGACAGCAATTATGGAGTGATTTTTCTCCTCCTTGGTCTGGACAAGAAGCCTTCCTTGGTATCCAGAAAGCCTGAACCGAATGCGACTTCAATGTAGGGAATTTCAGAAGGACCCACAAAGGGAGACCAACACCAGTCGGTCCTGCCCTTGAGAAGTTTTTGGAGTTGTTTCCTTTTGGGAGTTCTTCCACAGGAGAAAACAAAAACAAAACAAAACCAAAACAAAGCAAAAAAGCAGCTCTTATTATGATGTTTAAAACAAACAAAACTCACATCAAAAGTAAAAATCCAGCATCCTCCAAATTTCAGAAACCTTTTAGCAGTTAACGGAAATGGTGATTTCAGAAAGAGATACTTAGAAATTAAAGCTCTTTATAGAGAAACAGGGGGGAAATGTGGGTACTCAGCATGACGAAGAGGAATAATCCTTGAGCAGAGATCAACTGTAGCAGAGATTTGCAGGACGACAAGTGTTGTTTGCAAAAATTATTTGAGGACATTAAATTGATACATCCGTCTGAGATATTTTCTATTTGCATGCTTTTACTGAACTTCAGTTTACCTCAGCAATGCTTCTGATTCCTTCTCCTCTCCTCACAGAACCCATTTTTAGAGGTCAGAGTTACAGACACCCCGAAACGGTCCCGCAGAGATTTTGGCCTCGACTGCGATGAGCACTCGACAGAATCCCGATGTTGTCGCTACCCACTGACGGTGGATTTTGAAGCGTTCGGATGGGACTGGATTATCGCACCTAAAAGATACAAAGCCAATTACTGCTCCGGAGAATGCGAATTTGTATTTTTACAAAAATACCCGCACACTCACCTTGTGCACCAAGCAAACCCCCGAGGTTCGGCAGGCCCTTGCTGCACGCCCACCAAGATGTCCCCCATAAACATGCTGTACTTCAACGGGAAAGAACAAATAATATACGGCAAGATACCAGCCATGGTTGTAGATCGCTGCGGGTGCTCATGAGATCGTCGTCAGATCCACCACTGCGTCACCTGCGGGAGCTACAGAGGAAAAAAAAAAAAAGAAAAAAAAAAGAAAAAAAAAGTTATACCTATACCCTTACCAGTCTTTGAAACTGTGAAGTTACGTACGCTAGGCATTGCCGACATCCTACGTGCTGTATGATAAGCTATCGTACAGATTTAGTGCAGCACCAGCTACAGAACGTGAACTAAAGGACAATACAGTTACCTAACGGCTGGCTTTGTGCCAGCGAAAGTGAAAAGCTACAATCAAAATCACCGGATTTAATACATGAAGTTCTTACATTGTGAGGGAATCAATGTTCAGTCATTCAGGCACAAATTTACTTGCAGGTTTCAATACACGTTGGTAATTAAAAGCAAGCTCCTTCTCACCTGAGGACAGAAGGAGCGGGCTTTTAACTCCATTTCTTCACAGCTTCACTTACTATTGTATTTACAGGAAAATATATACTGGTAACATATACACCACTACACAATACCACCAGAATCATCCTTAAACACTTGAATATATAGTGCAGAATTGTGAAATGTATCAAATGAAATTCCACATAAATGGACAAATCCTGAAATTAGGGATGGCATAGAGTATTTAGCGTGTTTCCATTCCTTTTTCTCAATAGTATGTTAGTAATCAATGGCAATGGTGCTACGTAAGCAGGCTGAGTAAATAGAGAGATAGTTATCTAAGTGAAAGAATTTAGAATAATAATGAATTTGCCCTATCCTCAGGTACACTATTCAACATTCGCAAGAAATAGATATTTTTTAAATGAAAAGGAATAGTTTTCTAGATGTAGTAAAAGAAAAGGCAGCAGAGAAGGCTAGCATTAAAATCATAATCCCACATTATAACCTGCCTTTGCAACATTACCATTTGCACTATGATAAACCAATGCAAATAGTTGGTTGCTACAGATATTGTTTTAAAAACCACTTTGATATAACTGACTTGTGTAATATGTATGCATCAATATTTTGTAAATAAATGTTTATTTTTTAATCACTGTTGGTATATGTTCATTGCAAGTAAAGAATTACTTTAACCTGTACTTAGGTTAATAAACAAAACCAATATTCTCTTCATAATATAATTTCCTGGATTTAACACAAAATAATATGTAGGAACAATGCAACAAAGCAAACCATATGTTGAGAATTATACTACATTTTATATGTTTTTTACATTGATGTGAGCCATCAGTGATAAGCGATGGGTGTTGACATGTTTATAAGGTTCTTTCGGTTACTGTTTTTATGGTCATTTTGATCCACAACTTGATTTCTGTACTTTGAATGTTATGTCCATAAATAATGATGATACCACAAAAGATTGCTATTAAATGCATTTTATTATATTTAAAAGTTTGCAGCAAAGTATTATCTTTATGTGAGTAAACATAGTACATGGATTCCCACACAAATTCTGTACATTTTCCTTATGGTAAAAAATTGTTAATTGAAATTAAAAAAATCTATTTACTATAAAGTCCATTTCATTTCAGATGTGAAATACAACTGATAAAACAGGTGTTTGTTAAGACAACACAATCACTGTTAAAACAACTTCATGTTAGTATGATACACGTTTTCTTATATTCTAGAATTCAGTTTTGAATTTTCCTTTGTGTAAAACCACCCTAAAACTTAAAAAAATGCTTGATTTTCTTTCCCTTCTTTTTATATATTTTGTGCCTAGGTTATTACTATTTTGTATTGAGTTTTCTACTTTTTTTTTTTATTTGTATGTAAGGACATTAAAATTTAAAGTTTGAGTTTTGAGGTTTGAAACTTAAAAGCAAACATATTTTCTACAATTTCTTTTGAATGATTAAGAGTTCCGCTAAAGCCGTGTCTGAGCATCAAGCAGATGTTCAGCTTCTCCTGATGGAGTTCATCAGAGCAGGTCTCTGGGGCCCTTAAATACACTTTCAATTTAGTTTCTCACAAAACGCAATCAGAGTAAATAAAAGATAATTTAAAAACGCTTAGAATTTGGAGTCTTGGTGAAGCCACAAGAAGTAAAAGTGCAACTCGATTCCTTCCTCTCCAAATACGAAGGTTTCAGAATTTAGGGAGAAAACCTAGGTTTCTTGAAGTTAAACTTCCACTGGCTTTAAGGGAGACCAATGTTTTGCCCTTTGACTTTTAACTCGTGACATTCAGGCATTAGACAGTCCCATCCTGCTCATGTGGACTATGAATAGTATCTCTCTGCACGAGGCATACCAAAAGCCTCTTTAACTGTTCTGAGACTTCAAGTGAACGTGCATTGTATACCATGGAGTTAGATCTTCACTAGCTTTAATTGGGTCAGTTCATATAGCAACAGTGGTGGAAATGCAGCAGCATGGATTTTGGAGTTAAGAGCGAACAAAATATATCCCCAGCCTGCACCAAAGTCCTGCTATGACACCTGCATGATTATTTTTACTCCTCCTAGCTAAACTAAAGCTTATGCAAATTCAGTTACCCCCACATAAGCGACGTAATTAGCTGCCTAGTAATATCTGTACCCTGCACAAATGCAGTGCACAAGTGATGGGATTTTTTTTTGCTGGTATGAATGAAAACAAAAATAAATCAAAAATGAGAAAAGAAATAATATGAATTCCCAAAAGCATATACTACAATCAGCACCCCATCTTGACATTCAGATAAATTTATTCCATGGAAATTTTATGCAGTATGTGCCCTTCATATTTTGGCAAACTTGAAATTATTGTAGAACAGTCCTGGCTCCCATGTTTTTAATATTGACCTCACACACAAGTGGTTACTTAAGGAACATGCACGGGGCTTTGCTCTTGTTGATTTTAGCTGCCAAATGACTCATAATCAATGTGTCTATTGGCAATCAAGTCAAGATGTCAATGGTTCATTCAGTTCTGATTGCTACATCCTTATATTTCTAAGGCTCGGGTCCTATAGGCTTCAGCAGCACCCATGAGTACTTCGTGTATCGCTCAGATCTCACTGTTAAGCTGCATACCCAGAAAGATGAAAATAGGCAGTGGGAGGTGATTTCTGAGACATAA
>JAOXNO010000078.1:25254897-25275605 GCA_028565335.1 Limnodromus scolopaceus | reverse complement strand
TTCTCCAAACTAAACATGCCCAGTTCCCTCAGCCTCTCCTCGTATGACTTGTTCTCTAGACCCCTCACCAGCTTGGTAGCTCTCTTCTGGACACCCTCCAGCACTTCAATGTCCTTCTTGTAGCGAGGGGCCCAGAACTGAACACAGTACTTGAGATGAGGCCTCACCAGTGCCAAGTACAGAGGAACCATCACTTCCCCCGTCCCATGCCACCCCAGCCCACATCCATCCCCAGCTCACTGCACGCTCTACGCTCTGCCCCACAGCCCCTTTGGCAGGGGGAAGGAACCACCCCCCTTGCAGTGTTACCCCCCTGCCCATTAACCAGCTCCAACGCATCCTGCTTCTGCTGAAAGCTGCGGTTTGGGGGAGAATCCTGCAATATGCTCAAATGGGGCCTTTGGGGAATTTTGCAGCTGACACAGGAGTCATCACCACTAAGCACATGTGAACTGCAATTGTTCACAGATGTACTGTTTTGTTAATTATGAGCAGATTTCAAAGGAACAACTAAAGGCTAAATCCAGTCCCAGTTTTAGGTAGCTTTCCTCAGTTCTGCAGAGTCTAAGTTTGGGGGTTGTGGTTGTTCATTGGTGTTTTGGGGTTTTTTTGTAGGTTTTTTTGGGTGGTTTCTTTTTTAATCAAGGAGATTATTGAATTGACTCATTCTTGGATGAGACCGAGCTCTTTTGGCTAAATGTCTTAGAAAAGAAATCAGCCTGAGACTAAGCTTGGACAGTTCAGTCTGGGCAGTTACATTTTGTTAAAGTTACAGCAAGACAAAGCAGGGTATTATAATGTGAAGTTCTGGACAAACTTAAACAAATGATCCCACCTCCACTTACAAATTTAGTCAATAATCATTAAAAAAGTTAAGAGATCCCTTATGGAAGACTCTAAACTTATGTGACAGGTTTATTTCAAAATAACACTGTACCTACGTATTTCAGCAAAAATGTCACAAAGAACCTTAGTTATCCGTTTTAAATGATCCAAGCTAGCCATGTGCTTGCACTTTAGCTTCATCCCAACAATGTTACCTACAGCAACACTACGTCTCTTAACATTGCAACTATCTATCTATACATTGATTTAATGCCAAGACACATGGCAAAGAACCACTCGGTAAATTACCAAACGCGACTGCATCTACTTCTCTATGCAATCTTCCCCTGCAAGCACTAAGACTGTAACTCTCCCTTGAAACGCATGTGTAGCATGTTTGAATCCATAAAAATAAGATGTTAACAAGCTCTGGAAACACTAAAGTGCCAATTTGTTCTTATCTTTAGTTTATAAAAACCATGACATCATCCAAAGGAAGACGTTAGGGCTCCAGGCCAACTTGGGAATTTGAACAGGCAAGAAGTACAGCTCTGTTCACTCTTGGCCATTTCTAAATAATCACCAAATAAGTGGTAGTGACAGCATCTGCTGAAACAATCTTGTGGAAAAAAAGCAATGGAGAAGTGCAAATGTACAGTTCAGTCAACAGTAAACTACTGCAATTAATTACTGGGGGTATTGATAAATAAAGCAGAATAATTCTCCTGGATAGTTGGACAGGGTGAATTGAGGCATGAAGATCTATTACAGTGGATATTCTGCTGTCTGTTTTTCAGTACAGATGACAAGAAGCCTTGAATCTCTCTGCAGATGAGGTGACAAGATCAGCAATGATCTTTACAGTGTTTTGGGTGCTAATCTGTCTGGCTTTCACCAGCCTTGACTGTTAAAGCTTTCTGAAGCTGCAGGAAAGAAAGACTCCTTTTCTTCAGAAGTGGACAAAATCCACACTAGGCATGCTTTCAAAATAGTAGTTGCCAGAGAAAATAAAATAGCTTTGTGTCCACAAGACAACTTGTGATGCATCAGTTCTCAATCTAGAGGCTATTTGTGCTCTAAGTCTAATTATGCATCCAAAGTAACCAGTGACCCTAAAAGCTATTACCTTTTCTCCCTATAAAAATGTCTTTCACTTACAAGTCAATATGTAAGTTTAATGTCAAACCTGTTGCTTTTCCACTGTATTTATCATACTACCTTGAATCTGTAAAAGTAAAGCCAATCCCTCTTCAAGAGCTCAAAGGATTCAGCTCAAACGAATCCTGTCTGTGTAAAGGCAGAGGGACAAGCCCTGGCCCAGCACTATCTTTCCTGTTACTCCTGATGAATGGTGTATGACCTTTGGGTGAGATCTGGTTAGGCAGAAAAGCATAATAATGCTCGGTTTTGGCAGGAAACGCACCTTACGTTCCACGTTTCACCAGTAAAATTAACAAGAGTCCTTAAAGATTACAATGGTATGGGAAGAGTATCCTGGAAAGCATTATGGAGGCATTCCTTGGTGGAGAGCTTCCACAGAACTCAGACAAGGCATGCATATTGTTAACCAGTCATGTGGTCTGCTTCTACGTATTTCAAGGAATTGAGCATAATATAAACCCCCTGAAATTTAAAGGCGTTAAATAATTTGATGGGATGTAAGCAAGACAGCGAGAAAGTTTTTATCTTTCCAAATCAAGGATGATACACTGGAGGCATCTGCTAAACTTTGACTTTCTCTACCATAACAACGCTTAAATTGAAAAAGTTTGTTCCTTGCCAAGATTAAAAGATGTTTTAAAGCAAATCTAACTTAATCGTAATCTGTTGCATCATAATCTGAATATGTAGCAATCCAAAATATAATTGCTGATGACTTGGCTAATATCTTGCAGTTAAGATTATTCAATTAATAAACTCCTCCTGCAGAAATACAGTCAAGATTTTTCTTTAACTCGTTAGTTTTTCACCGAGGAGAGGAGCAATCACCTTCCCAACCAAGGAACAGTATTAGGCAGATGGCCCTGCAAATTCAGATGCCATAAAGCATCCTGGAACAAGGCTCTTTCTTAAGCATCACATAGAACAGGACACAGAGCAAAGACTTTCATTTATGCTTCAGCATCTGCACCTGAGAGGTTGACTCTGATTTGAGTCAAACAGCGATCCTCCCTCCTGCTAGCATTTTTGTCATCACTTTTCATGTTGTTATTCAGCCAGTTTGGTAAAGCTGACATATGAAACAGCAAAACTGAACACCTGGCTGTCACGCATTATAGCATCAGGTTGCAGCTTCGCGGCGCCAGGTGGTCACAGCAGCGGAGGAGCGGGAGGCACGTCAAACACATGCCTTTGGGCTGAGCTCAGCTGCCTACTGTACGCTGGTGCCCTGTGGGACAGCACGACCTAGGTGCTAGCCCAGGGAAAAAAAAATAAATAAGCCTGGTGCTTCACTGCTATAGATGACACCTGCCACAATGTGCTGGAGCGTCACCTCCCCAGCTGGCCTGAGGCTGCTGTCCCATCGCAGCGTGGAACAACAAATCCCATCGGATTCCAGTAACCATCACTGTATGCCCTGTATGCAGCAAAGAGCACAGGTTACTCCAACTAACAGCAGCAGAACTTCACCATAATTCAGTATTTCCCTTCTAAACAGGAATTACTCAAAGAGCACATTAAAATGGGGCTTCTCCCCAGTGCAGAATCATGGAATTGTCAGAGTTGGAAGGGACCTTCTAGAGATGATCTAGTCCAACTCCCCTGCCAAAGCAGGGTTGCCCAGAGCACATCACTCAGGACTGCATCCAGGCGGGTCTTGAAGATCTCCAGAGAAGGGGTCTCCACAACCTCCCTGGGCAGCCTGTTCCAGGCCTCTGGCACCCTCACCCCAAAGAAGTTTTTCCTCATATTTGAGTGGAACTTCCTATGCGTCAGCTTGTGCCCGGTAGCCCCTCGTCTTGTCACTGGACACTGGTGAGAAGAGTTTGGCTCCGTTCCCCCTCAAACCACCTTTTAGATACTTGCAAGCATTAAGAAGCATTCCTCTAAAGTCACATCACAATATACAGCCACCGCATCAGAATTTTCTACGCTTACGTGCGGACAGATGTCATGGATTTGAGTCCTCACAACTCTATATATCAATAGTTGTCAAAAATTTGATAAATCAAACTAATCAAATTTATTTAATCTGGTTTTGGTGCGTTGGGTTTTTTCTCCCTTCTCCAGAGGAAAGGCACCCCTTCAGACAGAACACTGCCTTTATAGTGATGCTGTTTTCCTAGGGAGACAGAAAATGCAGCTGCCCAAAATACTCCTTTTTGAGGTCATCATGTTGTGTCTGAAATATTCTCATTCTAATTGCCTCACTTTTTTTTTTTGTTTGTTAGCTTTTATATATAACTTGTGGATTACACATGTATTAATCTACTCTTTTGTACTGATGTCTTTTTCTTTCCGATTTCCAGTATCTTCTCAAAACTGGAAATGTTATTAAAACAACCTCACAGATTTCTCTTCTGATTTCTAAGAGCATCTTGTTCTTGTTCCCAAACAATTGTCTCAACTTTCCTTATCAACTAACTCAGATCTAGACTCAAGCTTTAATTGCCACAAAATGATAGTCCCTTTGGGCTTACTATCATCTTAGTTTTAACAGCAGACAAAATTTTTGACAAGAAACCTATCTATTTCCTTCTGGTTTGTTTTGTTGTTTGTTTGTTGTTTTTTTTTTATTTCCTTCTTCGTTCATGAAAACATTCATAGTAAAGTTTAGAAAGTACATACAAATTTTCAGATTCCAGGGAAAAATGTATTCAGAGAAACCCCCTAGTGTTATAGTGCTTTACCCATATTGAAAACTTCTGAAGGGATTAATTTACTTATTTAAAAATAGCAGTCTTAGGCACATTGGGAGAGGAAGGTATTTTTCAGTAAAAGACATTTTCCATCATAACCATTGGTGAACGGGAGATTTACTGGTGACTTTTTTCTTATATATTCTTACATATTTCATCATATGTAATAAGCAACAGTGAATTACTTTTTACTGGTTCTTATTTTGGAGCATCAGTTTTAGGCAGCAAGGTATCGGTCTAGTAACAGATCCCACACAGACCTGTGCCTCTTTCCACCATATTCTTACGGTGACAGTGACACTCCTGTTACCTTACTTGTATCTGTCTACTTGCGTTAAGACCACTGGCCTTTACGAATGCTTCAGAAGTCTGTAGCTATCCACTTCTTTAAATCTCCCACCACAATTGTACAAGATCTCATTTGACTAGATCTGCATTAATTGTTCCTACCACATAATCACATATGACAGTCCTCTTTCCTTTTTTTCCGTTTTAGAGTGGATCTCAAAACAAATTATGCCTACAGAAGGCACAACGCAGTCCTCGGTGTCTGTTGTTTGGATTAGATATGGATCAACTTTAGATCTTCAGCTGAAAAAGAACCAAAAATTGGTTCCACAAATTTCTCTCAACTGTGATTAAGAAGGAGCTTAGTTACAACAAAATGCAATTACTCGGTTTTGGCCATGCAGCCTTTGCGAGGCGTTTCCAGATCCGCTCCCACGGACCCTAATTCTGGTTCAGAAGCCAATTGTTCCTTGGCAGCGTTGCCATGGATCTCACTCAGAGATTTAGCAACATCTTCTCCACCAGTTTACAGCAAACACCAACGTCTCCAGTACACCCACCGCTTGCTTATACCACAGTTTGTAAATTATCCATATTACACCCTACCCATTGCAATGACAGGAGGGTGGGATGCTGTGTCAGTTGAGATTGAGCTCTTCCAACTCTACCCGATACTTTATTTTCACAATAAAAAGTTAAAGCTTCTTGTAAGTAGAATACAGAGACTATATAGATGTATATGAGCTAAGCATAATCTACTTGGTGTGAGAGCAATAGTCGAGATGCAGCAGCCAAAAGCCAGCTGGCCAGGACCAAGCACTTGAGCTTCTCTCCCTAGAGCTGGTGGGGTTGAATCAGCTTGGGCTGATCTAACACATCACAAGCATCACAGGTTGCTCTTTCCACTCTTCCACAAACTATCCCCGTTGTATAAGGGGCATACCAAAGGCAAGACAATGTGGTTGGTACTCTAGCAGCAAGAAAGCCAGGTCTCAAAAGCCAGCTTCACTCCCAAATGTGCCACCAGGTGCAGACAAGGACCTGACTTCCCCATACATACTGGATCTACATAGTTTCTGGATGGTTCTAGAAGCGACACCAACTGATATATAGTTTATTAGAAAAACTATTGAAGTTTCATTTAAACAGCTAAAGACAATTGCACTTGTACGAGGCATATACATATATACATAGGTAGAACAAGGCTCTCTTATGACAGAGACAAGTAGCAAGAGTGCTGTAAATGCCTCCTTTCCTATTACTGAGGCTCAGCAGCTGGCTGCATGGTTGGTTAGAGGCAGGGCTTTGGTTCCTGTGATGACAGGACCCTCTTTGAGGGTAAGCACTGCTGGGGAGAGGTGGAATCTATCTGACAAAGTGGCCAAGAGCACCTTTGCCAGCAGGCTGGCAAAGCAGTGAGCAGAGTTTTAAACAAGTTATTTGAGGGGTGGAGTCCAAGCCCCCTGGTGAGTGGAGGAACAGAGGATGTACGCATGGACAGAGGGGTGGTACTGCCTCCAAGCAAGCTGCAAAACCATCAGGTCTATCTCTAGTGCCCATACAAGACATCACACATAGTGGGAAACATGCAGGAGGAATTAGGATATTTGCAGAGCCATTGGGATCAAAGAGATGTGTCTCAACAAGGGAGACATCAAGGTAGGTGTCTGTTATGGAACATCTTACCACAAAATGAGGAAGCCTCCTTTAAGGAATAAGATGGAACTTCAAGGTCACAGGTTAATATAGGGACTTTAACCACCTCAGCACCTGCTGGAAGGGCATCACAGCAGGGCACCAGCAATCCTAGAGATTTCTGGAGGACGTTGGAGACGGGTGTGGGATGGACTGCATGAGAGAGACTTTTCCACTGGCTGTGCCTCTCACACCTGGATAGGAATGCGATGACTGAGGGTAACTGTTGTAGTGACTATAAGATGACAGGGCAAGGGACACGAAGCAGGCAAAGTACCAGGACAGCAGCCTTGGGCTTATAGCTTGTTTCAGCAGTCGGCAGGTGGAAAGCTGCTCGGAGAGGCAAAGGGACCAAGGAGAACTCACTGATTCCCAAGGACAACCTCCGCACAACCCAGGAACAGTCCCGCCTGGTGTGGGGAAAGGGGTGTTTCTGTTAGATAAGAATTACTACTACCAGTGCAGACAGCAGAAGGGAACATAACCCCATCATTAAAAAAGCTGACTCAATATTGTGACAGGTGTTCCTTCAGCTGAAACATTTCTGAGTCCTTTTTGCAAACTCAAGGAGGCAGAACTGATGTTTCAAGTCAGTGAAATGATTTAAAACCTTTTCTTTCAGAGTATTGTTTCCTATCTGCTTCACCTGTTCAAGAGCGCTAAACAAATTGAAACAAGCGTGAAGATGGAAAATTGAAGTAGAAACAGATAAGGTCAAAGGGAATTATTTCAAGAATGACCCTTTCTTCAGCCAAACCATCAAGTTCTCATGTACAGAGCAGTTCCCAGCCATCCATGCAAGTATGACGTGACAATAACAGAAAGCCAAACGAGGCAGTTATCATTCCATGAATGCACCTCTTGCACTGCACTGTACCGTCTCTATAACCTTCACCACTGTCAGACCTTTTATTCCACATTCAGTCTGTAACAATACTAACATTAAACACACTTCACTTAACAGAATTTCAATAAATGTTTCCACAGTTACTGAAGATATGTAGGCACCCATAGCCAAGGCCAAATTTTCTTCTCTAAAAGTCAAATACTTATTGTAACAAAGGAGAAAAAAAAAAACACCAACCAAACAAACCCCACACCAAAACCCAAAGCAAAGCACAACTTCATCAACCCTTGCTTTCCTAAAAGCTTGTGAAACTCTGGCAAAAAATCAAGGCTGTGATCATGGAAACAAGAGTCAGATACCTTGAATTGACAATATTTTTGATTATTACTGAAATGATCGCAGAAAATATGTGTTTACTGGATCTGAGAAGCCCCTGTTCCACCGGTCCTCCTACTGCGCTGAGGCATCTGGGTTTTAACTTCTTGTATTCAACACAGTAAAACATTTTACATTCTACACAAAATGTATGTTTTCAAATATCCTACAGATAATATGCAGAAGTTCATGTGAAAAAAGCATAATAGATTCATCACAACAGATCTCCACCTTATACCAAAAATTATTGTTTCTCTAAAATCAGGCAAATACTATCTCAAACAGGATGATCTTTTGGAGAATAAGTAACTTGGTAACTTTTCATCCGGGACTTGAGAAGGTGACATACTCATGGGTCAGCATCTTCGAAAGTCTCCTGGCATTCATATTCTCTCTCTACTGTAATTCACAGGAGAGGGATACAGTGGATCAATATTTTCCCAAAGACATCCCTGAAAATCCCCTATTCAACCCAAACCTTGAAAATCTGACAACACTTAAAAAGTAAATTCAAAATAGATATTTCAGGTTGTTAAGTCTAACTCACAAGCATCTACATTTCTGAGTCAGGATCCCCAGCTGCCTAAGACTTGTTAACCCTAACACCAAATCTGTCCTACAAAGGCACAACTACATGACACAAAATTCTTTTGGTCCTCCTTCCCTTTTACTTAAACGTGTTGTGCTGCTGTTGGTTTTGGGGTTTGGTGATTTGTTTGTTTGTTTGTTGGTTTTTTTGTGGTTTTGTTGGGTTTTCGTGTTGTTTTTGTTTGTTGGGGGGGGGGTGTGTGTTGGTTTTTTTAAACATATGGGAAGCCTTCTAAATTCTGTGTTTCTTTTCTCCTGGATGAACGCACTCTCAAGCTCTGGGATAATTCTATTAAAGCACTACTATCTAATGTGGAATAAGCAATTATATATTACATAGGGCAAGGAGAGAATGGTACAGACTCATTTACCAGGTAGGATGAGGAATACTATTTTCATTCTTTGTTTGAGTCTATTTTTAAGTTTTTTTTCTCACCATTCATCGGTGCTCTAGGTCATGAGACTTCCAACAAGCCCCCCACTCATGACCTACGTGGGCTTTGGACAGTAAAGAATGTCCTGCTTTTTTTGTAAAAAAAAAAATAATTTTGAAACTGTCTTCATATTTCATTTACAATTTTTTTCAGTCTAATTATGTTCTTTAATGATTTAATTTTTTTTTTATTTTCTAATATTTGAACTTTTTCAGTAACACTTGGCCAGCATGAATAACTGCAAGACTTATTGGCATTGTTATAAAAAAAAAAAAGCCACAGAAAGATTCCTTCTTTTGTCTGTCCAGATGGTCGTATTTAAGCAAAGAATAAAACAATGAATAAAGCCTCCTTGGACTCAATGACAAAATCACAGACTGGAATCTGAATTTCATGACCATTATTTCATAAGCGAGATGAAAGCATTCAATTCCAGATTTCAGCTGTGCTAAAATACTCAAGTAATTTTTATTCTATACCTGTGGAAAGAATGTAAGATAATATTGCCATTACGGTGGCTTGCTTTAGTGCACTACAGAGATAACTACAAATAAATGTATTTCATCCCAGCAATTCAGTTGGGAATACCAAGAAAGCTACATAGGCAATTGGAAGAAAACACACATTTATTTGACCTGCTATTCAGAAACCAGGCGTCTAGATTTCTGCTTTGAGTTCTTTGTGTACCCATTCTTACCAAGCTTTACTTTGACTTAGGTACACGTGTTAACAAAAAAAATGAAGTTTCACTCATTCTTGCTGTTAGTAAGATAGTGGAATTTGGCTGTTCAAAGTTGAAATTCCTAGTTGGATATTTTTAATGTTTTTTTTATATTTCACATATTTGGGATTAAAGGGAAGTCTGACTGCACATAAACCTCTGGGTGGGGAAGTGGCTTTAGCATGAAACTTAAACATCTGCATCATTCCATAGTCTCATTCTTGCTTAAGAGTTCAACCCAGAGCAAGCTACAATTTACATTAAATTTTCCTTAGAGTGCAAAATTCTGTCAGTTTTACTCTTGTGTTGTTAAATGCACTAAGTGACCCCATCCTGAGATTGTTGACCAAGCACCCCTCAAGAACTGCAGAATTTTTTCTCAGCTAACGCAGAGCCCCACTCATCAGTGCAGGGCTTGCTCTAAGAATGGAAAAATAATGGATTTGTGTTCCCATTACCCTGAATGGTGCTACACAAATAATTAGAAAGACCCATTTTAGAGTTGAAGTAAGTATTGTAATAAAATGTTGATAATGTAGATTTATCACTCACAACTCACATTTGCACTAAATAGGTATATGATATTAGTAGAATGATTACTCCTTAATTATAAACATAACTAGTTGCATATTTCAAGGATATACATTTTCATATTTCATTGTGAGCATGAACTCCCATTGCCACAGACTGGGTTACACATGCACCCTGAACAAAGAGATACCCTCTAATCTTCTGTGCCACTGTTCAAAAACTCCAGACTATTGCCAGATGCTAAAAGCAGATTTCATGATTTGTACCAGTGACAGTAGAGCCACATGAAGTACTGAACAAAGAAAGAGAGGTGTAATTTCAAATAATTCAAGTTACTTAACAATATTATTCTCTTTACCAGCAATTAATCTAATAATTCCCCTGATGAAAACTGAAAACACTAGATACCTGGGTTTTGACTCATATACAGAATATTTGTAAACTACTTATTTAGAAAGTCCATCCTTTCTAAATATGTCACGTAGATACAAATACATACCATCATCATAAGATGGCACTAATGAAAATAATCTTAATGAAGAAATGAAATGTAAAAGAGCTGCTCTTTCCAACTCCAGATGAAATCATGACAATCCTATAGCAAAAGCACAGTCACTGAAATAGTCTTTTTGAAGATTTTCCATTCCTCTTATCAAGAAGAGCATACAGCTCTTAAAGCCTGTATGATAATCGGGATGTGTGCATACATGAAAATTCCAGAGGAAAGCAGTTGTAAAATATAGCACAGTGACTTAAACATCTCAGGAATATATCTGCAATACCATGATATGCAATGTAACTTAATGATATTGCAAAATGATGAAAACTCTGAAGAAATAAAAATGGGTTTTCCACCTTTTAATGTGTATTCTACAGCATATTTAAGATTTGCTAGCTTTGACTAGCTCTATACTTCTTGACTAATTTAGGTTCGCTACTGAATGTACACATTGCTATAACAGAAGTATCCTACATGACTTTGAGAAAAAAGAAATTCCCCACCATAGACCTGAATAAGAAATGTAAAATACCTTAAGCATTTCAGCGAGGATACACCAATAATGGAAATACAATGTTTGCTTTTGAGAGTACTATTGCAGAAGGTGAATTGGCTCCAAGAGCAGTAGGAAACTGCAATACACTGTCTAAAACACTTTTTTTTTTCTTTTTTTCTCCTCCCTCCACATCATTATAATTTACAATATTGTACCTATCCTGTAGGGACGATGTATCGGCATGCAACGGGGACCCTGTCTGTGGAAGTCCAATTTCAAATAAAGTAATCTGAACTAAGTCACGACGGGGGCAAGCCCAATACTTCACCTTGAAGCAATACATCTACTCTGAGCATACCAGCAAAGATTCCCCCAGGATTTTCACTGACTCCAAACGCTCCTTTGTGATTTAGATAAAAACCTGCCAGGGTGTTTTCTGCGAGACTTCACCCCAAAGGAATGCTGTCGACACCTAATCTCATAGCACGGAGTGCCAAACATTTTACAATCTGTCCGTTTTTCTGAAGCTGTTTGTCACCAAGTGATCACTACCCTATATTCAATTGGAAATTCAATTTCCATCCCTAGAGCTAAAAACTATCAAGTGATAAAAAAAGCCCCACTGCTTCAAGAACATTGTCGAAAGTGGCTTACTAATAGCAGATATTTAGTGATACCTGTTAAAACAACAAATTGCAACACTCCTTCAGAATAAAACATTACTGAAGGGCTATTCCAGAATGACCTCTGCAGGCAGACGCTTGTTTCTAGGACAAAATGCACCTCCTCTCAAATGAAACATACAGAAGAAAGGGAAAAATATCTAGAAAATATGAATCACTCCTTGATGAGACAAGAATGGATAACACATCATCATCATCCCCCTCAACCAACACAAAGAGGAGTCACACAACCCAATGTATTATTTGTTTTGCACTGTTGCCAGCTTCTTTGCCTTCCTCCAGGACCTTAGCACATGTGTTGGGTAATCCTTGCCTTTCCATAAAGACACCCACAATTTGTTTTATGTTGAGCTCCAATGAACTCCCAACAGTGATCTGCTGCTTTTACTTTTCTTCATTTACTATCTACCATGGTTGCCCTGGGAGAGACATGACTGAGGGAACTCCTCTGTTCTGGGCAATGCAGGGAAATTTAGAGACCCCTAGGGCTTCCCCCATGAGGCCGCCAGCACTATGATACTTCCCAGGCTTCATGGAATGGATATATACAGAAATTATTTAAATAATCTAAATATGGTGAACTTAGAAGAAATTTGCATGGTTTTATCACTACACCCTGTGCCTTAACGAAGAAGTGACAGTAAAACCAAAACAAAATGAGTTTTTAAAGTTTTTAAGTTACCACCAAAAAGCTGCAGTCTTCCAAAAGAAAATTACCTGAAAGAGATTGCAGTTCTGCTACGCAAGCACAAAACCAGAGTGAACGTGATTTTGCCTCATCTTGCCAAAAGTTTGTTGAAAAAGGACGCAGAGTACCAGGAAGTAGAGGTTTTTAGGATCCTGCAGGCATCCATGTGTTACTCTGAATCCTGTCCCTGTAATGGAAAGCCTTCCGAGTGAAAGGAGACACCTGCTTTTCCATACTGCACAGTTCCCCTATGGGCCATGGATAATCCGATACACTTCAGCAGTGGTTATCACCCTTCCGAATCCAACAGTAATCCAATTTAAAATAAAGAATGGATTTCTAAGGTAATAAATTATATCTATTATTAACATAAGATTTTTGGACAAATTAGTCTTCACAAAATTAACTACAGTTTTCTAAATACCTTGATGTTTTGCTAGTACTGTCTGTTTTGGTATCTTGCTTTCTCTGTATTGAAATTACACTATTCAAGCTGAAATACAGTTCAGAAACAAGGCAACAGGGCTAGTTTACATTTCATATTTTCACATTATTAGATGTTGAACCAAGCGTTTAGAAACAGCTGGGAAACTAAAAACATTTGCGGAAAGCTAAACCACATTATATATTTAGTACTGGCACTTTAATATATTTCCCAAGTCCGAGACTAGAAGAAATATTTATTATTAAGAACTCTCTCTACTTAGACTTTTAAATCAAGTGATCCCGTTCAAGTTTATGCATGCTATACTGAATTAAAAGTAATAATCTTCAGTTAGTTAGCCATGCTTTTGTTTTCTTGCTGCCCTTCTAGTCTCAGGAATATTACAATCTTTGCTGTGCACACTTTTATAAAACATACAGATGTTAGATGCACAAAAATAGATGCTCTGAATATAAGGCAGTGGCAGCAAGAAGATAAGTCAACGTTATGATTGCATTAAAAGCAAAGATGTTTCCAGGCACCCGTAGCATGAACGTACTGAATCCAAGAAATGCGGTTTGAAAACAAATTGCTGCTAATTTTCTAATTAGCATTAGTCTAGCAACTGCCACTAATTGTCCTAGATTAGGGATTGCAGTTCTGCTGCATGTTTATGCAGCATCTATAACAGAGTCCTGGAGCTACAACAGTAATACCGGGAATCAATGGTATCATGAGCTGATATCGGACTGTCCAAGTGAGTGGTCCATTTTCATAGGCCACTTGCCACATCAGAGAGCAGCAGTAGTGACCAGAGCCGGGGTAAGGCCTTTTGTAGCTGTAGCTCAGGACTTTATACAGGTTTCAAAAAAGTACCTGACAACTCCATCAGCAGCCCAGAGGTCTTCTGAAGGGTTTCCACAAATGTACACTCATTTACAAAAAACCAAAAAAAAAAATCCCTTTTTGCAAAGCTTTTTGCAAAGTCTATTTGATGAGTTCGTTTTAGTATTATTTTACATGGCTACATTCATTTCAGCAGCATGGAATGGATAATGAAAATCATTCAATACAATTGCCTTTCCAGCTGTAGTTCTAGCTGAAATATTAAGCTATCACATAACAGTGGCAACTCTCCAGGCAGGGGAAAAAAATGTTTTGCACCTGTTTACAAATGTATTTAGTCATTATTCATCATTACCTTGACTCCACATCTGATTAAATACATTCATGCCAGGCTCGCTTTCCTTCATGACTGCTTCAATGCCCTCTTACAGTCAAGCTTAAATCTTTACTTTCTAAATGATTGGGAAACCCAAATGCACTTGACATTTTATTTTCCTGCATCTATCTGATCTTCTGTTATTTAAAGAAATCCTTTTATGTGTTCATTCAACATTTTCTTGAAGATCTTTGAAGCTGCCCGTCTGCCAACCTACGTTAAACATACTTGAACAATCTTCTCTTAGATGCCCCTTTCCAACTGAAGATCATCATTTGCTACTGACCACACTCCTCAGCTTCAGTAACTATAAAATCATCCTTCCAACTACAAGCATGGACGTGAATGGCATTTTTATTTATGTAAACACTGACCAGTCCTACTTCCAATTTTTAGTATTACAGTTGTTCTAGGAGTTTGAGTAAGGCTTGAATGACTTTGAAAGTATTACACAACTTGGGAATTGAAATCAAAAGCATACACCAAACATGATGACAATATTTAGTTATTTTGGAGTCATAATATGATGTAAGGAACTACTGGGAAAATTTAAAACTAATATAGCTCTTTTGCTGAACTTTGTCCAAGATACTGACATCACTGCTAAAACCAAAAAATACATGAGGTTATTTGAGGAGCAAATAGGACCGTAAGGAAGATGTATGAATTTCACCATACCAAGACTTTGATTAATTCCAGTCATCATCTACCAGCTATGGTCAACACATTTCCCCTTAATTTGCCAGACTGTCTCCTGTTCCTAAGGAATGGGATCAAAGATTATACTCATAGAGGAGTAGATCTTGAAAATGTGTGTTGCCTACACAGCTTCTGCCTAAGCTCTATATTTGCTAAATGCCTGGAATTGGATTTTCTCAGAATAAGAATTCCTTTAAGTGTGACTGTACTTTGTTTGCCTTAGCTGCACTTCAGCAGGGCTGGTTGGTCGGTTGGTTTTCTTGTGTTTTTTTGTTTGTTTGTTTGTTTTTTGTTTTGTTTTGTTTTTTGTTTAAACTAGCCTTCAGAATTTTCAATCTATATTGCTTCAGTTAATTGGGATTGGGGTGGGATGAGGGTGTCAGAATGAGGATCCCTGCAACTATATGCAAATTTACTTTGGAGGTACATTCATATTTCAGCACAAATGAAATTTATTCCCCAAGCAATTGCCCATGCAGACTCTCATCTATGTGACTGAAAGGTATTCTACATTGAGCTTCAAGACAGAAAAGTACTCTTATTTGAAGAGGTAGGAGAGGAGACTACCAATCCTTTCTACAATTCTGTATCAATAGGTAAAGGAAATTAATGCATTTTTCAGGAATACCTGAAAAAAAATTCCAAGAAACTGCTGTAGTTTCTAGGGAACCAGCAGAGTCTGTCTGAGCCTTAGAGGAGCAGGGCTTTAATACGTTCCTTGTTATTTGATAGCTAGTCTTAATATAGTTAGAAGAGTCTGAAACAGATGAAGGCTGCCTTTATCAAGACAGGACTGATAATGAAAACTATTCATTTTTCTCTGCATTGAACCACAAAAACCCTTTCACATAGGGAGTGTGAAATCTGGCACAGTTCAGAATAAAACATGGGCTTTGGGAGGAAAACCAGAAGATAAATTATTTTGTTACATTGAAAGTCTAAAACTAACTCCTACAGAAACTTGAGAATATACCTAAATCTTCTTGTAACATAGGATATGACAGATTTTCCACAAGCTCCTTTCCATATCATCTTTTGCAGTTGAAGCAATAGCCATGAGAAGGCTGTATTAATTTTAAATTCCCAGTACTGGGTAGGCGCTTTCTCATATGGGTCCAATGACACAACAGACACGTGAAGCTCCTTGCAAGTTCCCAGCCTCTGATGGAGCTGTGGCTTCCCAGCAGGCAGGAGCACAGGACAGTGCGCCATCAAAGCGTCCAGAAACAATATGGGCAGCAGGGGCTCTGTCCCACACAAACACTGATCAGAAGGGGAAAAAAAAACCAAAACAAACCAACTCCAGGTTGAATGGAAGACGAGAAGCTGTTCAGGGAATATTTCCTTTAGATGTTCTATGGGACAGAGCCAAAAGAGATAGAAGTGCTGAAAAGGGATTTTGTGCTAGAACAGCCCATGAAGGCAAGAACAGGACCATTAAGGAGATGGTAAGTCCTGAGTGCAAGGCAGCCCTTCCAGTACTTAAAGGAGACCTATAGGAAAGACGGGGAGAGACTGTTCATCAGGGAGTGTAGTGATAGGACAAGGGGTAACGGTTTTAAACTGAAAGCAAGTAGATTTAGACTAGATATTATGAAGAAATTCTTTACTGTGAGGGTGGTGAAGCACTGGAACAGGTTTCCCAGAGAAGTTACGGATGCTCCATCCCTGGAAGCGTTCAAGGCCAGGTTGGATGGAGCTTTGAGCAACCTGGTCTAGTGGAAGATGTCTCTCGTCTTGGCAGGGGGGTTGGAACTAAATGATCTTTAAGATCCCTACCACCTCTAACCATCCTATAATTCTGTCCAGCATGGAACATGAAATACTGAAGGAGGAGAAGACAATGTGATTGAAGCTACTTATCTTTAGTTCTTCAGATACAAAGGTGAAGAAGGCACCCACAGTGCAAGCGGTGGCAGCATTGTTTGAAATAATCAAACCGCACATCTGTAGGACTCACACACAAAATTATATTAGCACATACACTCGCACAAGAAATTTCGTATTTCCAGAATGAAGTGTGCATTACTATACATTTATGTATAGGTTCTCCACGTATATCATACACCTTCAGCTCTTTGTGTCCAAGAGCATCACGACATACCCTTCATTAGTCACACAGACTTTCCACATAGTCTTGAAGCCGCACATAAGCTAGAAGCCCAAGTAGATGCAAGAAACAGTGTGGTATTATTCTTTAGAGACACACCTCAACAATAAATCCCTGTTGTGTTTTAAGAATGAAACAAAGAGAATACAGACAATACTTCAGTAACATAATGACTTCCCAAACACCTACAACCAAAGTTAAGGAAAAATGGACAATTGAGGCACCTGAGAGGAGCGAATAGAGGACAAATTCCATTTCACTGATGGCTTCTTATGAAAAGAAGAAAAAAATTAAAATTGAGGCTAAATTTAGATCATTCAGTCATCAGTTAAGGAAAAATGATAACTACTCTAAAGGATGTAGAAGGCTAGAATAACTTTTGAACAACATGATGAAACAGTAGGGAAATTTTACTTGATATCACTAAGTTTGTGATGAGTTCTGAAGAGCATGACTTTTCGTCAAGATAAAGCAGAAGATCGGGTTTCTAAGGAAACTAACAAAATTTAAATTACAAAAGTAATTTAAATATGAGAACATTTTGAGTAATTCACATGCACACCTCATCATCTTAATAAATGACTAAAAAGGAGCAAAAAACCCAAGCCAAATCTGACAGTGCTACATAGTGTGAAAAGTTAATAGGAAAGCAGCATGAGATAACCCCAAACAGCAACATCTTCATATTAGCTATTCTCTTCGGGTGATTTTGTCAATCCAGTAACTGCCAACGCAACAGGAACAACAGGTACAACGTAAACCAGTTACAGGTGTCTAGTTTTGCTCCGAGGCACAGGCAAGCCCTATGGCTGCAGCTGACACCCGTCCAACAGTCATATGCTTCATTCAGTGTCACTGATTGACTCCAGGCTGGCAAAGGGGGCGGGGGGGAAAACACTCCCAAATTCACGCTATGCTGTGCATCGATAAGCACAAGTGCCAGGGGAGCTGTAGCGGGGAGAGGGAGGCTGTGGACTTGGCCATATGAGAAGCCCTGGCCAAGCTGCTGCTCCCACTTCTGCTTTTGAGGGCTCGGCCCGTGGCCGCTGCTTGCCCTCGGTGGAAAGTTAAAACGACAGAGTGGGAAGAAACAGGAAGGTTTTGCATTATGCTGTTATTTGTGGTGCCAGCAACAGCCAAAACAGATTAGTCAGTGTCCAAATTCACGAGCACGTGCTTCAGAGCCAGCTTCCCAGTTGTTCACCATTTATCTACCCCTCATCTCCTCCTAAAAGAGCATTAACTGTTTCAAAACTTGAGTAAGTCACCCTCAAATTATTTATCTCAATTTCAGTTAAAGTGAGTACTCGTGGTATGGCTGGTTTCCCCAAGAGCACAACGAATTTTTGTGTAAATATCCACCTGTCTCCACAACCAAGTTAACAAAATAGTTATAAAAAAAAAAAAAGGAATTTAGAGCAGTCATTAAAGACAGCATCCGATAATGATGATGAATTTTTGGAGTATGTACAGATACTGCTACAGTTTCACTCCAATGAATGGCAATAATAACCTACTCTTTTGTGTAGACTACACAATCTCCTAAATATGAAGAGGTTGGGGCTCTGAGAAAAAAATGTTTTACTACTTTTTTTGAAATTTCTAAAGTATGTTTCTCACATTGACTGGAATACTAGTTCCGAAAATTATTTTCCCCAAAAAAGCTTAATGCAAATCCACTGAACTGAATTTTGTATATGTTTTAGAACATTTAATTATCAGACTGTGTCTTTAATTACATGCAACCACAGAAGGGAATTTTTCAATTTGGAGTGCTAAAGAGACAGGTTGAGAAAGAAGAAAAGTAGCGTCGATGAGGAAAAAAATAGATAAGAAGCTGTATGAAGCAGAAAAAAGCTTTTTCTTTCAAACTTATATGTGAAAGCTTCTACTGAGTCCTATAAATTTGAAATTATAGCTCAACAAAAAGGCAATTTTATTTTAATTAAAGTTGTTCATGAGAGCAGTGAATGTTGGGGGAAAAGAAGCTGTAGATGGAGAGTTAGAAATAAGATAAAAAAAGACAGTTATGGGTAACAAAGAGCAAGAGACAGTGAGAAAGCCACGTATGAGTAAAAGAAGAAAGCATACTTCTCCTTTCCAGAGAGGATGCAAGAATAAGCAGCAGTGAAAAAACAGCAAAGAAGAGAATTTACTGGAGAAAAATAAAGTCTGACCGTTTGGGGCAGGGGTGGCAGAAACAGCAGAAATTATTTGCTGAAGTAAGATAAAAATCAGAATTTAAAATAGTTCAAAATATAGATAAATTTAATACATTGCTCTTTGATATTAATTTCTGAAAAAATAAATTTGATACTTGAATTAATGGAAAACAGACACTTTAAAAGTTACACCACAGTACCAGGTAAAGGAAAAGAATACAAAACAAGAAAAGCTAGAAAGATCGCAGATGCACAAAATTATGGGGCATGCATCTCCACGGTATCTAGCTATGAATCACCTTCCATTTACATAAATCCTTCACTGCCTTATTCTATTAGATTAACTTTACCTAAAATATGATTCAATAAAATAAATGTTCCTATAGTCTTAAAATACATGGGGTTTTTCTGCATGAAAGTCACCAGGAATTTGTGTCTTGTCTTGGAAACAGAAGCTAGCATAAAACATAAAAGTATGCTAATTTGCCAAAGCTCAAACAAATAAACTTCTAAGCTTTAGGATGCTTAGAAGACATGAGTGCATGTGAAAGCTGATGGCAGGAGAGAGTACATTGCTCTTCTGCCTGAAAGGAGACCATCAGTATGAATAAAGCTATTTATATTTACTTACATGTTAACTGATTAAAAATCACACATTTCTTTCTGTAAGAGTATTACAAACTAAATGCATTTTTAAGCTGAATTGGTAACGTTAACCATAAATGATCGTAAGAGAAATGCTTCATAGCACAGCCGTATTTTATGCAAATATTTACTATTATATATTGCAATTAAAAAAGCACATTCTTAAAGGTTACAGTACTAAAACTATACAAATGGTTTATTTTAATTTTAAATGGCAAACTGTTTCTAAGTAATAATATGTCTGAATTGGTCATAGGCAAGAGAATGAAATTTCTTATTTCAAGTTAGAAACCATTAAAGCCACACTGAGTGGGATTATATAGGTATAACTCATATTAACATCTGGCTATGGAGTTAGTACAGGCTCCTTTCTAAACAACAAGCAGCAGAGCCCACTGAGCTAAATTCAGTGTCAAATATTTAAGTAAATTTATTTCAGCTTTCATCACAGGTCAAAGAGAAAGATATTTTATGTTCATAATAGTGTATTTTTTTCACCGCAACACAAGGAAAGGCCTTGCAAGGACATTTTATGCTTCAATCTTTCAAACTTATTCTGTCATAGTAGAGACTTTTTTTTTTTTTTTTTTTTTTTTTTTTTTTTTTTTACATAAAGAGGAGTATTTTCAATTTGTTGATTGGTTTGTTTTGCTTTTTTAACTTTCCTCAGAAGCACCAGGGAGTGACTGGCTGATGCATGGGTCAAGATGCTCGGAGATCTGCACTGACTCAGAAGGTAACACTAAGAATCCCCCCTGAGGAGCTCAGGTAGCGCATCATATTCACTTATGTAGGGTCACACATTGATCTGTGCCATTTGGGACTGGAAATACATTTCTCACGCTACCGGACAAGTTGCCTGCAAAATATGCAAGTTTCCCTGCAGCAAGGCGAGTAGTTGACCTGCTTAGACTGC
>JAOXNO010000078.1:25239746-25254797 GCA_028565335.1 Limnodromus scolopaceus | reverse complement strand
CACGCTACCGGACAAGTTGCCTGCAAAATATGCAAGTTTCCCTGCAGCAAGGCGAGTAGTTGACCTGCTTAGACTGCCTTGAGAGGTCTCAGTTAATTAACAAGGACATTATGGCAGAGATGAACAGTGATCTTCTGTTTCTACCTGTAGCCTGTGCTGATGTTCTAGGAGGGGAATATCTGACCTAAACAAATAGTTGGGCTTGACTGTAATACCAAGCGAAATGCAAAGGCCTGCCAGACACAACAGACCAGACTAGGTGATCTCATGAAATTAAACTTTAGTTCATTCACAGCAGTGTCTGTGCAAAGATTTCCCATGCAGAAGGACAGTTAGGCTTAGTATGAGTCACTCCATGAGTGAAGAGAGAAACTAACGTTAAAGTAAACACAAAGACATCCCTCGGTCACGCTTCATCCTATTTGTATTGCAGATACATGATAAGCAAATCCTATATTTAGAGAACGTTTTATTCGAAGTCTCTCTATATTTGGCACATACAGATATTCCCTATCTCTTTAAACATTGGGTACTAACTCTATATCTGTCTGCTGATAGGCAACATTTATGTTTATATATAATTTGCCTACTTCCATTTAGTATGCAATATCTTTAATAAAAATTATAGGTTTTTTTACAATAAAAGGCACTTCTAGTATAAGAAATGGTAGAAAAAGAGTAAATTTTAGAACATGAGTGTTTAGATGCTGCTCTTAAAGTTACAACAGAATCCTGAAGCAGAGGGAACATTACCTATATATATATATGTATACATACTTCAAAATGTACTTCAACTGAGACAAAAATCACGTTAGCCTTACTATGTAGCTCATAGCCTTCATATTTTGTAATGAACTATCTAGAAAAGCCTTCCTATATTTTTAGCTTGGTCTGTTACTTCTTCTATCTAAAAACCCCTGGGATGAAGTGCAACAAAAACCGAGCACAGTTGTTGATGCTGTCTCATTCCAGGTCTCTTGCACACAGTTCACACGCATTCAGGGCTCAGATTAACCAGCTCCATTTTAAACAGCAAGTAATTTAAAAAAAATAAAAAATAAAAAAAATTAAGCATCATAAATTACATTTAATCCCAAAGGCTCTTAAAATGCTTTATAGACTCGACACACAGATCACTCCATCAGTCACTGAAAGCAAGTACCTCTGGGATGAAATGCAACAACTGTTCCACGGGGCACGGCAGAGGAGAGGAAGTGAGGAATACCAGCACATCGAATTGCAATTGCAGGGGGAATTTAGGTAGGAAGAATGTAATTACCCCGTTTGGAGCCCAGCCAGATGACGGGGGTTAACATCTTATAAAGAGCCCTATGAGAATTTTAACAACCCCTAGTGCTCGGGACCTTTAATTTATATTAGCCCTCGGGAGCAAGGCTAAGAGCTCTGCTCAACTGGTTTTGTATGCCGCTGCAGGAAGCGGGGGGAAAAAACAACTTCTAGTCGTTCCCTGTGGTTTCCACCCAACGGCTAAGCAGATTAATGCTCCTTAGTCTGCAATATCTGATGAAAATACAGCAGAAGGCAACGTGATTGAAAGCTGCAATGAATCAGAGCAATTTTTACTGATCCTTCAAAAGCCATGCTGGAAGAAAATGTTTCCTACTCCGTTAAGTCCTAATAAAGAAAGCGTTCAAGATCATCTCAGCAGGTATAATAATAAATAAATACTGTAAAGTTACAGAGATAGGAAGATAGCATTGGAAATAGCTATTTTCCCTCCCCAAGAGCAATCTCTGAGAAGGAGCAGCAAACTAAAGCATGTATACAAATCAGTTGCTTTCGTATAGGAAGTAAGCAATTGTCACCAATTACACTTATTAATATATCTTATGTTAGTAGATATACACGTGTGCATTTTAATGCTTTTTGCTTAAGTAAGACTGAAAGTTAAAGGCAACAATGAAAGTAAGAAAGATGAGCAGGTAGGAAGAAATATAAGCATGTAGCTCATCTTACTCTTTTTCCACTGTCACCTTTCAGCAATGAAAAAAAACCAACCATAGACTTGCTTCCAAGTTTCCTTCCTCCAAAATCAAATATCAAGTGAAGCTATAGAGCATAGCTTTTCACTCCCATTGAACCAAAAGCATTTGGAACAAATTCCAAGAGACTGCCAAATACTCTTTGAAATTGTTTACATTATGTATCCATACCCCACAGAAGTATCTTATTTCTTCAACTAGGTTACACACAATTTAGAGCCATTTAACTTCTTTATCACAATCTAATGTAATGTACCATACATATTTTTATTTCAGTGTTTTTAAATTTCTGAATGTCCACAGGGGTGTGTTTTATTTGCCTTTTGCTAGTTGATTTCGTTCACATCAGACATGCATAATAATACAAGTATCATGGTTTTCTATATGATTTTCTCTTAACGATCATTATTTGTTCCATCTTATAACCAGAATTACTCATTAGGATGCAAGAAACTTTGAAAGAAGAACCAATGAGAGGCTTCTACAAATCAAGCAAAGTGAAGCATTTTGGGGTTGTAAATATTCCTTGGCCACAGCAGAGATGCTGTATATCATATGGACAATGCTACTGCTGCAGGAGCTTTGTGATTTATGCTAATGAGAAAAGCCACCTTGACGAACAGAAAACAAAGGACAGAACAGTTCAGTGCTGATGCAGATTTTGAACATTAGGTTTAAGTTTCACAGGAAATACCGAAGACCAGTGGTTACAGGAATCTCACCACACTGGTACGTATCTGGGAGTCTTCATGGGAGAGACATCAGTCAGAAGCACAAATGAGTTATGGGTGGTTTGTACCATGCAGTTTTATCCCAGCTCTTCTCAGCTCTCCTGCATGCTCTGGTGAAGCGCAGCCAGAACCTGCTTTTTAAAGAGGATTCACAGCTACAAAAACACCCTTGAAAACGCACATCATTCAGTCTTTTGTGCAAGACCATCACGCAAGAGCGCCCCATATCATTGCAGCTATAAGGGAGAACTTGCTATAAGCTTATGTTTAAGCACATCTCACATTGGATTGCTGTGATCTTCTCCTCCTCCTCTGCCTCCAACTGTTCTGGTATATTTTTCAAGAGCTAAGCAAGTGTTTAGGGGCCTACTGGCTTTAAGTTGGAGAAGAGCAGATTTAGATTGGATATTAGGAATAAGTTCTTTACAATGAGGGTGGTGGAGCACTGGAACAGGTTGCCCAGGGAGGCAGTTGAGGCCCCTTCCTTGGAGATATTCAAGGTGAGGCTTGACAAGGCCCTGGGCAACCTGGTCTAGTTGGGGGTGTCCCTGCTGACTGTGGGGAGGTCAGACTAGATGACCTTTGGAGGTCCCTTCCAGCCTGGACCATTCTATGATTCTATGATTCTATGATTTCTTCACCAACTTTCAGGATCAAACGAGCTTTCCTGAGAACCTGATTTTGAAAAGCATTTAGGCACATACAAAGTTTTCACAGGTGCTCATCCCTCATCAACTTCAGAACATTTACGAAAATCCCAGCACTGGTTTGGAAAGTTCAAAGATGACCAAAACCAACTGTGTAAGGTCTTTGAAAGGCCATAAAAGGCAGAAGTTCATATTTCAAGAACTTACAACTTGTTACAGAAGACACAGATCTGCTGCACTTGAAAGTCTGAGTTCATGCCATGCAAACTGATCCAAATAGGTAGTTTACTTCTAGAGATAATGTGAGTTTTTGACCATATAAAGAATGAGTCTCTAAGCTACAAACTCATTTCTTGTGCACCTCTACTATATGGAGATCACGTCAGCGTGTTGGCAAACAGGAGCCAAGAGCAGTGACTCGTGGAGAAGTGGATTTATTACCTTATAACAATCACACTGTGCAAATTATCATGTCCATAAATTAATCTCACGCTTTCACTTTTTAATTGACTAAACAGAGTGTCACAGGCCATGGAGTAAGTTTTGTCAAGATTACTAGAAGTCCTCTTCCCCTCCAATACATGGAAGGAGGAGACCTGTGCTGATATGTATTTGCTTTCAAACTATTCATGCCTCACCCTGAATATAAAAAACACTACACAAGTAAAGAAAATGCTGCACAGGTGAAGACAAAATACAAAAATCCCTATGCAGACAACTCCAGGTTGGATTTAGGAGGAGTTTCAATTAGGCTGCCATGCAGATGACAGCTAGTAAGTGTTCCTATGACGATGAGATGGATGATTAAAATAAAACTGATTAGAAAATGTAGCCAAACTCACTGTGGCTGAAGAAGCTCAAACTGCAGAAAATTCTGTGCTGGTGAAACATAAGTAAAATCTTTTTCAAACAAACAAACAATAACGAGCATGTGTGTGATTTGCAAGGTCAGCACTGCTAATTTATAGCAAGACCATGGCACACTGAGGAGCCTTTTTATATTTGTCTAAATATATACTATCATAGAGATGCTGTGCGCTGTATCCATACTCACAATAACTGAACAACATGAACAACTTCATCTAGTTGTTTGCTATGACATATTAGGGGGGAAAAAAAAAAAAAAGAGAACAGGAGTTTTTTAGGTTTAATACAAGGTGGGGAAAACAAGTACTGCATTTTGCCCTATTGGTTAAAGTGAACAAAAGTGGCCATGTATCTTAACACCTGGGAAAAGTCAGGGCATGCACAGCTGGCCGCGAGCTGGTCACACATTCCTGAGGTTACAATTACGACCAGTGTTCTCAAACCAGGCTCATTGACAAGCAGTTGCAGATGGCCAAAACGCTTATGTATGGAAATAGCTTTACTCAGCAAAATCTTAGAAAAATAACATATCAATAGGAACACTTGTATATGTGGCTATAGCACTTTCTCAGTGATGTTTTCTTCAGTTAGCCCACAGGTCATGTCATATAAACTGAAAACAGGAAATCTTTTGTATTGCACATCATATATATCATTTGGTACCAGCATATCATTTTCCCCAACAAGTAGACTTCCAGCATAGTTAAAGTGGAGAAACACTATCAGACTGTTAGGTTCTGTTCCCAGATTTGCCAACAACCAGCTACGTGGCCAGGCCTCTTTTTGATACACCAGTTCAATGAGGGGACAAATGGGCATAACATGACTCATTTGTGTATACAACTTCACGTTTCTGACACTTGGATGAACAGCAACAAAGACTGGAAATATAATTTTCTAACCTCTGTAAGTAACACAAGAGAACATACTCAAGCTTTCTTTCTTCAGTAATGACATTTTTAAAACATACCCTTACATGAAAACATCTCTGATGTTTACTGAAATGATCAAAATTCAAACATGGTAAAAACTGAAAAACATCCTGTTTAGATATGATAACAGAAAATTAATTTTTTAGTGATTTGCAAAACAATCCTTGCAAGATACTTCTTTAGTAAGATGATGGGGGGATCACATGATCGGGTGACATTTTTTGTGATGCTGAAAGCACGGACACTTAATATAGGAGAACAGTTGTTAATGTGTTAAAATACAAGAGGAAAGACATTTAAGCACAACATCTAAAGTACTTCCAATTCAATGTTTTCAAACTCCTGTTTGGCAAAATCTATACCAGAAATGATACAGTAAAAATTATCAGACTTCACACCAACATTGCCAGAGCTAGCAGTGAGGGCAGAAATTTGCATTGCTAAATGAACCTTATTTTGATAGGAAAAAGAACTACTATATTTTCCAAAACTGAATATGCAAAAATTGCATCAAGGTGTGATTACAAATATTTTAATTTCAAGATCTTTGATAGAAAGCAGAGTAGAAGAACAAATATACAAGAGTATTGGCTCATGCCTCCTATCCCCTGAGCAAGAGCCCTGTGATTAGCCCAGACCAACAGATGAACATCTTTATGCACATGATCAGCAAGACCAAAATGTCACTATGGTTTTAATTTACTATTTGCTATAAAACTCGTATCTTTAAACAGACTTCATATACATTTTTCAGATACTACGCATACCTGAAGTCAACAAATCACAAGTTAGAAAACAAATTACTCAATATAAACTCCTATTAATATTTTGACCCAAACCAGCCCAAAGTAGAGAAGACCTCTCCAGAACTTCTGGCTTTCCATTTTATTGGGCCTAACACTTCACTTCTTGAGACAGAGAAGTCTTCCTCTATGAAAATTAGGGAATTTTGCCATGGTGAAGTGTGCAAGATCAGACCTAATGTACAACGATAATCATAAAACTCTCTTAAAACTATTAAATTCGCACACAACACTTCAATTCATTATTGAAAAGATTTGTAAATAAAACAATGAATGTGATTCCCAATTTTGTAGGTTTATTACTGAATACACTAAAGCCACTTAAAAGAGAATTAGTTGTGAGGTAAATTTGGACTTGCATATTCCCTTCTGTATATTCAGCTTTTCAAATATTATTTTATTCTGCTTGCAACTCCCAGCACAAATGCTGATTCTAAATATATCTGCTGAACTCTAAATGACTTCTGTTTATAGAAATAGGACACAACAAGCTATTAAATCTTCCTTGCAAACTGTGCTATGCCAAAATACTTGCTCCAGATTTTTGAGCTACAGTTGAAAGACTTAGACTGGCAACCAGAAGAAAACTAGTAAGACAGTTATTATAGCAATATATTTTATCATTTAAGTCTTTCCTTAGCTGGACTTGATTTTAGCCTTACTAATTCTGCATCCACACAGGTTAAAAAAAATAATGAAAAAAAAATTTAGTGGTGCTTGAAACCTTCGTTGCTTTACATGATTTAAGAATTCAACATGCTTTCTTGTTATACAGCATCCACATAAATCCAGAAGTAACACAACACAATAATCATAAAAACCTGCATATCTTTCAGCACCTCAAAGTAGTATAGAGTAAAAAAATCACAGTCCTGATGACTCCACAATGAGCTATAATTAAGCAAGAATTAACTGCACCCACCCATTAACCATTAGGTTCATGCTTATTATAGTAAAAATGCAACAGTGGAAGCTGAGTTGCAGAGTTTGGGTTTTTCCCTCCCTGTAATGTCTGCTCAAGGCTGATTGAACTGTTTCTTCAGTTTCCTTAGTGTACAAGTGGTTGTTGTACTATAAGGTGTTTTCAGGTTCTATAGTAAAGCTCACTAATATTGTAAAATATTACAATTCTAAAAGGCCAGTATCCATTTTATCGCTGTTCTAGATGATGCATAATCACATTTACTTATTTGCAAACATAGACCAAAATTGAAGTTTCAAATCCACACTTCCTAAAGGAGTTGGCAGCATTTTCAGTTGCTCAAAGGTCATCATAAATAAAGCATAGAAGTTATGGCTCTCCTAAATGGCAATGGGATCTCAGGCAAGCAGTTCTGAAAAAAGGGATTTTGAAGCTGAATGTGAAGTAACAGAGGCAGCTACCTTGTAGGAGAAGTAACTGTACTAATTCCTCTGATGAGGGAACATTTTTCTAGAACTACATGTATATAGTTTCACGTGTCTTAGTAACTATTAACAGGTTCTTGTTCTAAATTATACACACCTAAGCTGTCAGAGAACATCAGGAATGTTAACTGACTCAATGATGGTTAAACTCTGCCTGCTTTAAGCGATGAAGAACAGAAATCCAACAGCACATTCGCTCTTTGAAGTTTGACAAAAATCATACCTAGATCCACTGCTCACAGCTGAAACCATTTGCCTTCGAACAACTACTTTATATGAAATAAACTCAGATTATCTCCAAAAGAATTTTCCTTTCCATTCTCTTAAAGTGAGATGACAGGACTCTCTTAAAGCTACTTGAACACAAGAGGGTTCCTCTCTCCCTCCCTTTTCTTATAATTGAGAAATTGAATTATCTTACTGTCTGAAACAGTCTTGTCATTTATCTAACATAAACAGTACCAGGCTAACAAGAACAGGGAAAGATATTACCTCTTTATTATTTTATATTAATTTAGATTATTTTACCTAAGCATCTTTAAAATCCTCCACAAATAGGCTGTCCTGACAGAAATAAGGTAGAACTATAGTTCTACCAACGTAATTTTATTACTGCAATGACCTGAAAAGTGAATGCTTATATATAAACACTCATACAACGTTCCTCTGTCAAAATGCTTGCTGCTTGTGAATATTTTGATTTAAACAGGCATTTTAAGTGCTGAAGCAAAAAATATCAGTGATCTAAAATATCTAAAAAATGTAATGATTCAATTAATGCTGAGTTACTCCATGCATGAATGAACAATTTGACCTGGGCTTGAATACAGTATTTTAATAACGCAGCTGCCATATTCATTGGTCTCTACATTTCCTGAAAACTAATCTGCCAAACAAGTTATACAGTATTAATCTTCTGCGCTTCCGTTCTTGGAGTGCTGAGTTAGTAATGCTCCACAATCACATGCTATTCCATTGAAAAGCCAGATTTTTTAGAACATTTACAGATACTATAATTCTAAAAGACAGACAGACATATTTTCTCATTGAAGAAACATTACTACCACCTTTGAGCATCTGAGTGGCAGGTACTGGTTTCTTCAGGACAGTTTAGGCACTAAATTTTAAATATTTTGAAATACTTGTGGTACATGTGGTATCGCATCTGCAGTTTTGAGGTATTTTTTTCAAAGAGGCTGTCAGAACCATAGCTGTTCTGTATTTCAAGACTTTAGTAGCACAATGCATTTGTCATAAGACATACAGGAACAAAATGAACTAAGATTAAACTTACTTTTACATAAACCAAAGAATCTCATGCACTAAAGAACCTCTCCTGCAGCACTTAATTGGTACTCTCCCAGTATGCAGTGCTGGACCTAACTGGGCATGCACTGGCAGAGCTTAACTTACAATACCAACAAACTTCATCATATATAGTTCCTATGAAATGTGTTTTAGCCTGGGCCCTCAAAATCAATTTTTTTTCCTCCCCTTATAAAGATAGCTTGTTTCGTTCCGGGGTTAACATATAAATGCAGAAATAACCTTTAAGCAAAAGCAAGTCAGGGTTGCTTTGGCTGAGTAATCCAGACTGATGAAATCATCAATGAAATCATCAATAAAATTACTGATGTGCAAAAAGACTTACAATGGGTTGATGAAAGACTACAATAACTTTGAATAAACATTTACAACTTCAGAAACAAAAGTGATTAAAAAAAATAAGTAAGAATTCTGTAACTGCAGTTGACAGCAGCATTACAGTTAATATCTAATCATGCTATTGTGAGAATGTTCAGTAGTGGAAGACAGGATTAACATATTGCTTTAAAACATTCCATTACTTTCTGCATCTGTTTACTGATAATAAAAGAAACAGCTGTTCTAAATGTAACATTAACAGGTGTAAACCGTTCATTTGAGATTTTAAAACAATAATTCTCCTCCATTTCCTCCATAGCTATTTTGAAATGACATTAAAACACCCCTCCTATTAGCTTACACAATTAACTCGTAATTGTTTAACCTCTCCGCATGTCCGCAAAACGTATACATGTGGAGTTAGCTTCCTTCTCATTTTGTGCAAAAGGCTCTGTTCTTCTGCAGGGCACATCCTGAACTAATGCACCAGATGTGTCCCATAAAATGGTTGGTCACACTATTCAGCAGCTTTCCTTTAGCAACTGTTCTATATCAAATTTACTGTAAAAAAGCATCGTAATTATGAAGTAACACTGTATCAAATTCACAGACTTAATATCTCACTATGTTTAGTTAAACTATGAATGATAATTGAGCTTGAAATTGTATATTTACTTTAAATAAGTCCTCCAAATCATCTGCAACAATGTGTGCTTAATTCGAAGCCATTAACAAAAGATTTAACATTTCCACATTTATACTCTCCATAATTTCAGATATGATACTCCATACTTGAGAGAGAGAGACAGGGAGAGGAAAAAAAAATAAAAGCTACTTCTGGTAGCTTTCCATTTTCAAAGTTAAATGGACATAACTTAAGTTTCTTACAATTGTTAAGCCAGGCCATTAAATGCAGCATACAAAAGAAACAAAACATTCAAAATCCTTCAACATTGCTGTTGCAACAAAAAAATTAATTTAGTATTGTAGGCTTAATAAAACAAACTCAAAAAATCCAACCAAACCAAAACCAGACTTGCTTTTATGCAAGATAAAACAAGCTCTGAAGACCAAACACTACAACCCTTTCATAAACTGAAGAAAGCTGGTCTTTGATGCTTACTTTCATGAAAAGTTATTCCAATATGTATCTAGGGGAAGAGGAAAAAAAAAAAAAAAAGGAAGGAGACTACTTGCATAAATTGAAATTGAGATGGAGGAATGGGTGCTTGTACACCTAACTAGCGTGTTGCATAGAAGTATTGATTCTATTGATAGATATTTTAATTATTCCATATTAGAATACGGAAACACGGAACTAGACTATGGAAGAGCTCATTTTAACTAATCACAAAATATATCATACAGACTCTACTGTTGCCAGTAACTTGCTAAGTGCTCCTGAAACAAGTTAAGTGTTCCTCTGGTTTTGCTATTATTCTCTGAACTGCTACTACTCATACTAAAGGAAGAAAAAAATCCACAGAAATACTCCAAATCTCTTCACACACACTCTTCTTAACCGAGAGGAAATGGAAACTTCATTATTAAGATGCCTAATACATTCAGAGAAGAAATGTGTAAAAGGCACTACCTCAATTTCCTGCTTATACTCATATTTATATGCAGGGGAAAATCATTCTTTTTTTAGGTATTTAAAAAGAAAATTTATATTCAGTGGCTTTCTATTTAAAGAATAAGCAACTTTTCAGAATTTGGGTGAGGCGGACACTTGAGCTGCAAATACATCTCCAGAACTTCACCTGCCCAAGCCAACTGTACAGATGATCCTCCAACCAAAAGCCTTTTTAATTTTTATTATGAGATCATAGTTTAGCCTGGGAAGCTCCAGATTATCACACAGGGAACACTACTACTTGCACTAGGCATATCCTGGGAAGGCAAATATACACACCGTGAGAAGTATCATAAGTGGTAACGCTTTGACCTACTGCTGACTGAAAGTAAGGAAGGAATGATGCTCGTTCATGGTCAACCTCAGACCTGCCTACCCATCATTGTAAGTGGACAAAATTGTACAAAACCAAAATGCCAGCAGAGGGCAGCACAAATACTAGAAGTCCCCTGAAATGCCCCGACCTGGCCACTCGTGGTGGAAACAGCTGCACAGGACCATGGTGTGGGTAGAGCAATGCAGCAGCCCGTCCACTCACTGCTGGGACGTGCCCCTGCCAGGTCCTGCCCCGCTGCTTTTTCCTCTAAGGTAAGAGGTCAAGCACAAGAATAACCAAGTCTACTCATCGTTACAGATTTTAGGTTTTCTTCCTTTCAAACAGCCCATACAGCTGGGGGCTGAGTGACTGCAAGGACAGACAACCTTCGCGTGCTCTCCAGGGAGCCTGGCGGGGTTCATCACTCTATGAAACATTGGAGGGGCACCAGGTGCTGATGCAATGGCAATAAGTTGATGTGCCTTCCTTTTTGAGAGCCATTAAATCAAGCACACCCTTTGACTTATTTTAAACTTGTAAATCTAGAACTGGGTTACTTTTATTCTTTAAATAAGGAACATAAAGTGGAAGCATCAGTAAGAGCATCTCTAGAAAACAAAAGAGCATCTTTAGGAACAGAAAGTAGCATTTCCTTCTGCCCACACTGAATAAAGCAAGGAGATACCCACCCTTACCTAAAGCCATCTCCCATCAGCACAGTACCAGAGCAACTCACAGTTTCAACCTTGCGCCCCCAACCACGAGGACCACGGTGGGGAGACACCCAGATTTTCAGCTCCGCTGCCAGCACCTCACCACACGGCAACCCCCGATGTCCCACAGAGACAGAAAACAAGCTGTAGGCACACATACCTAAGGAAGAAATTCGCAGCAGCCCTCTGAGGTGAAGGACAGCAAACCTAGCCAGGAGAAGAAGGAAGAGAGTAGGGGAGACCCAGCACCCAACTGCCTGACCTGCACCTCACACCAATGCCTGACACTAATTTGCTTCCATAGCAACTAAACCCACCTTGGCACCTGTGAACACCAATTTCCCAATCACTTTTTATCATCAACCTCGGGTCTGAATGCCTATTAAACAACTTGTTCTCTATTAAGCAACAGTACCGTTATATGAAAGCACTCGATGGTAGCCTTGTCAAAGATACAAGCATTTGCTTCAGTGTAATCAAGAAACAGCTATTTTACCTTTTGGAAAATAACAACTACTACTAAATTGATCTCTTTATATTCCCAACTGAATAAAATTGGTGCACATATTCATTTAAGTTCCAACTAACTTAGCTTGGTGATAAATTTCCATTCTCCAGCTTGCCTTTGGCTTTTCTCACCCTAATGGCTACTCTCTAAACTCTCACAGTTTGCATCCAAACAAGAATAAAAATAAACAAACTATAACCTTCTGCATCTACCGCAAGGCCGGGATCCTGTTTCCTCCTCGGAGCCAAGAGTCGCGTCTCCTTCCTGTGTCTCCATCCACCTTCTCACTTCCATTCTAAAAATTCACATCTTCTGTACCAAGTGACATTTACAGCCAATGAGCGTCCAGCTTTCCAGTGACATTCTCACCTTGTGCCTCATTCACTGGTTAAGTTTGGAAAGACAGCCTACTTGTGCCCTTTGATCATCCCTGCTCTTCCCCCCCGAGGCCCTGTGCTGCCCACCCCCAGTATAGCAGTAGATAGCAACCTCTTTCTTCCTCCGGAAAGAGGCCTCTTCTTCCCAATTTACACTTAACGACCACCACATGGCCATTCCCTTGATGCCCTTCTGCTGTTCCCCATCTGACCTTGCACCTGGGCATGGCAGAGGTGGGAAACAGCAACAGAGGAGGCTGCGCTGTCTCGTGCTCCTGCTCTTTCGCAGCTGTGAAGGGTGCCCACCCCGAGACAGTAACAGGGAGACAGCACCTTGCTCGCTACGACATCTTACCTTAGCTCAGGCCTTTGCACCATTCTTCCACGTGCAGGAAAAAGTAATGAACAACACCTGCCCATGCATTTGCATTCTTTGTCCCCTAAACCTTCCTCTACACACCAGCTGGGCATGCATGTGTTACGAGCGGAGCAGAAGTCTCTGTGTGCTGATGGTTCAGGCACCTGCAGCTGAAGAGAGGCAGGCTGAACTCAGCCCTCTGCTTCGCCTCCAGGGGGGCACGAGGTACTCCCTGCTCGCTCTCAAGAGCATCCCCGAAACAGCTCACTCCAAATCCACGTGTATGAACTCTACGTAAGACTAGCAGAGCTACGTCGAGGCAAACACACTGTAATTAATGGGGGTGGCTACTTAAAACAAGCCCTGTAATTTAAAACGACTGCTATAGAGTGCAGTTAATGGCTTCTGTACTTGTTTTTCCTTTTCTCCAGTTAGAAGTTATAAACGTCTCTTTTACAGGAAAAGGATAAACTTACTTTAACAGCATAAAAACACGATCAGTTTAGAATTTGTCTGTTGTCGTGTATTGCTGTGATGTGATTTCTTAACTTAGTTCACCAGTTCAGCATTGTTTGATACAGAGCAATAGATCAGCAGTTTACACTTTTGGATTGTACTTTTGCTTGTCTGGTCCCGTACACCTGTCCACAAACTAGCTCCTACCCAGGTTCTTCCCCCAGCCTTCAGCCGTTTACCTACCAGCCACAAAAGCACCACAGAGCTAGGTCTCACCACCACATTTTCATAGTGCCAAGGTTTGCTAACAACAGAACAACTGGGGATGGACAGGAAGTTTCAGGTGATCTTTCTTGAAACTTTTAAACGTACTCTTCCAGAGACACTGCACCTGCTATGCACAGAAGGCATAATCGGGTAGCTTTAGGGAAGCAGGCTACAACCTGAAATAGAGGAGTAAACATTAGGTTTTGGAAGAAAGAGAATGAACACGTTTACCAGAATCAGTAGTGCTCTCTGCAGCAGACTTTGCCCTAGGGATGCCACACGCTCCTCGAGTAAGGACTGCTTTATGTCACCCACCCCCAAACAGCTTGTATATAGCACTGCACCAACGCCCACATACTGGCATCTGCTTCCAGTGCTAACCTGTGCTCCTGTGACTCAGATCCTTTAATCTTTAAAGTCATTGGCCAGTTTTCTGTTGATCTAAAGTTTTAAGTGTACTATACTATTAAAAAATCACACTTTTGTAAGCTAAGATTAAAAATATTCTGAATTATTTGCACATTTTAGAGAAAAGCTTTTTGAAAGACTGAACACTAGGACTTCAATACTCATTTATGTGAGCCAACAACTTCTAAATAGAAATACATCACCACAAAAGTGTAACTATAATAATTGCATATGTCAATACCCTATTTAAATACCTACAGCTATCTGGCATTTCTTTGAAAATTAACATCTCCTGTCTTTAATACATTAAACTTTGCCAGGCTCTGCTGAAAGCATCTTCTAGCCACTTCACATCTAAAAAAATCTGACATACTGATATTTTCTAAACGTGCAGCAATAAGAAAAGCATCAAACCAGTTGAGAACATTTCTTTAATAAATTTTTTTTACATAAAAAAGATGAGTTGTTTCTGTACAATATTTATTTCCAGTTTTCAAGTAGCATTTGAATTTAAATAGAAAAAGTCTCTAGGAGGTGAGCATATGATGATGAAAAGTCATTATACAAAAGCTTTGCAAAAAACATACTGAAATTACAGAGTAATGATCAAAATTAAGCAAGAGAAATATGATCCCAAACAAAATGTTCCATTTACTGAGTAATTTCCATGGAGCTGTGCTTGTCATCTTCTGGAATATCTGTTAAATGATGAAAAAAAGGACGACCATGAACACAGCCTTTATTTTCCTTTCCAAGCTGTTGCTTCATCCTGTAAATTGCGTTTTGTACATCTTCTCTTGACAAATGTAAGGGCAGCTGCCGAGCTAGACGTACTGCTTCTCCCTGTGGAAAAGAAAAATAAAAACAAAATCACAATAGTTTTAAAGTACCACTTTTTAACACATTAACATGGGGCTACCAGAAACCAGGAATTAAGCACTCACTGTTTAAAGGTCACTCTTCTCTTTTCTGCTGATA
>JAOXNO010000078.1:25179140-25233847 GCA_028565335.1 Limnodromus scolopaceus | reverse complement strand
AGGGGAAGAATGACCTCCCTCGACCTACTGGTCACACTCTTCCCTATGCAGCCCAGGATTCCATTGGCCCTCTTGGCGACAAGGGCGCTTTGCTGGCTCATGGAGAGTTTACTATCCACCAGGACCCCCAGACCCTTTTCCTCAGAAGTGCTTTCCAGCAGGTCCATCCCTAACCTATATTGGTGTCTGGGGTTCTTCCTCCCCAGGTGCAGGACGCTACACTTGCCCTTATTGAATCTCATTAGGTTCTTCTCAGCCCAGCTCTCCAGCCTGTCTAGGTCACGCTGGATGGTGGCACAGCCCTCTGGAGTGTCAGCCAGCCTTCCCAGTGTGGTATCATCAGCGAACTTGCTGAGGATACACTCTGTCCCCTCGTCCAGCTCATTGATAAATATGTTGAACAAAACCAGACCAAGTATAGACCCCTGGGGGACACCACTGGTTACAGACCTCCAACTTGATACGGCTCCATTAATTACAACCCTCTGAGTGTGGGATTAATGAGGGGCAGTTTTAGCAGTGAAGACCGAAGCAAACAAGGCATTCAGTAACTCTCTGTCTTCCACCACTAGGGCACCCACCTCATTCATCAGTGGGCCTACATTTTCTCTAGTCTTCCTTTTTCTATTGATATACTGAAAGAATGCTCCGTAACTCTTCAGTTTTACCAATAGGAATTTTACTATCTGCAATTCTGACAGCCAGATTTGACTTCACCACATTGCTCATTAATTTGAAAGTCAAAGGGGGCTTTAAAGAGTCTAACATAAGTTCAAACAATGCAAATCCTGGATTAGACGTTTTCTTCTTTGGTATTTCTGTTTGTGTCATTCTTTTGTGCTTACATTCTTTAGACTGAGAAGTAGCCCACTGCATCCTGATGAACACATATTTATCTGCAAATCTTTGCAGGAATTCTGATATTGGCAACATTTGATGACATAAGCAGACATCTGAGCCTCAGTGTACTTGTAAATTTTTGATAAAATGTACATTAAGATTTTTGAGTATTCAAACAGCAGTCTTCAAGCAGTTTCCATGGTAGTTTCTATGAAATGCTTTGGAACTTCCAAGGAAAATATTTCCGTGAACAAATAAACTAGCTTTCAATTGACTAAAAATGTGGATTTCTCATTGCTACAAATTTCCCCCTTCTCTTTCCAAACAAAGTATTCACAATCATCTTTGGATAATTCCTTCCTGATGGCCAGGAAAAACTCTTCTCTTCCAGCTGCCACCTAGATTAGGTGACACTATAAGACTATCCATCTTTCAGTTGATGGTCAAAATCAAAGTGATATTAAGCAGCAGCATGATTTTCCACTGGTCGCTTACAAGAGCTGAGGCAGCTTATATTACCAAGGAAGACAGTTTATTTACCTATTATTGCTCTTTGAGGCCTTTATGAGCACATTTTTTGGATATACATATGTTGGGTACACGTATTCTATCAAGCAGACAACTCTACCCTAAAAGCCTGCCTTGGAACATGGCCCAAGGCTCCCCATTGTTACAAAACCAGGTAAGACGTGTTCCTTGCTATCCACGAATTCACATCTCTCTTGGAGTTTTACAGAGGGAAACACACAGATGTGCTGTGAAGGTACATATAACAAACACATCTTAAGAAGAACTCGATGGAAAGCAATCCATCTGTCTTTTTGAAATGCCTCTCTGTATGTAGGGGTCATTGCAAGCTATACCCAGCAACCAAATGCCTGGCAGATCCCAGAATACCACGTTAAGTAAAAGCAAACAGACTGCTCTCCCAAAGGTAGCATCACTTGAAGCCTCAGTAAGGCCAGTACACGAGGGGGCGGGAGGCCAGTGGAAGACGGACTGGAGCTCAGCGTCACAGCTTTGCAAATCACAACAACTGGCACGTTCCACAAAGAAACCATTGATTTTGCCTAACTGACATACTCACAGCAAAAAGCTGTTTCTGAGCTATTTCACAACATGTTTTTCACTGTCAGCTATCCAGGGAAAATCTAATTGAAAACTCCTTAGACTGCTGAGCAGTCAACACAAAGAGAAACAAGGAGACATTACAGAAGATCTTTGTCTACCAAAAGAAGAAGATAGGGCATGTCCAACACCTAGGATATTTGCAACAACTTCGGCTGCAATTATGCAGTCTTTGAACAATATGGAACAAAGGTAAACTACGTTCCTGTCTTACAACAAGACAGCATTCAAAGGACAGACTTATGCTCAAATGAAACAATAGGCAAGAAAGGCCTGAAACTGAGTCTTGTAAAAATAACTAGTCAAAGGCTGCATTTGTGAAAAATGAAAACATTCCCAGAATTTTTCCCACCAAAAATGACAGAACAAGAATGAAAATCCATGTGGAACTGAGCCCGTGTTAAGAAGAAAAGGCCTAATCAGACCTCTCAAAAACCTACCAAGAAGAGTCCAAGAAAAACACCTGGGAAATAGAAGGCTGACAGAATTGAAAATGTAATCACTTAAGCAAATACATCTAATAAATAAACAGTTGATAGCTTTCTGTTATTAAGAAAGATCAAAAATATTAAGAAAGATTTCATTTCTGATTGAAAAAAAATCCAGCCTGAATCTAACTCCAAGAGCAGTTCAACATTCCAACTGTAAGATGGTAGGAGCTGCCCACGCACAGTGGCAGAAGATCTGGTAATAAGGGCATGGTTCTGGGTTTCCAAACAGAAGGCACAAAATTCTGAAGTTAAAACTGCCTGGACCACCGATCAACTAACTGCATTGACAGTGCTCAAGGTGAGGTCAAGTGGGATCTCAGTGCTGTGTGTGGGATCAGAAATGCATCAGAATCAGCAGAATGGGCTCAGAAAGAGAAGCGTCTGCCACAAAGCAAGTGGAGCACAAGAGGGAGGAGAATGAGAAGGGAAACAAAAACGGCATTACTGCACAGATGTTGATTAGCACCTGCCCAGACAAAGAGAATGGAAGACATGGGTTAAGGCAGATACCATAATTTCCAACTGAATACTGGGAAGACAGCCCAACCTTCCAGACACAGGTGAATTTCTGCCTGCTTTTGCATCTAGTGTCACATGGTGCCAGGGGGTTCAGAGCAAGGCATCTTCAGGCTATGCCTGTGAGAAAGGCTTCTGGTACGTTATTACAGTAATTAAAGTTCAAAACCACCCCACTAGCTAAAAGGTCTTGGCCATTAAAGAGTATAGTTGCATTTCTGCAAATTCCAAGCACTGGGAGGGAGTAAAATTCAATTTCTGAGTATTAAGCCCAAAATCTGCCAAATTTAGTTCCAGATTAATGAATTATTATTTTTTATCCTATAAGAGAAGTTGTCCCTTACAGAAGAGTCATCCAAATAAGGAAAAACGAATACTATGTAGCATGTGGGTTTTTTTTTTAAATAGGAAACTATCAAAATCAAAATCCTTATATCTAAAGTTTCTCAATGCCATATGTTGCCACAATGTAGGAATTTAAAGTGCAAGAAGCTTCTTTAACATAGACCAGTTGAGCTGCAAGCCCAATGCAACAAGGGGACTACCAAAGTCACCTTCCAAATTAAGGCAGCTGTTCAGATTTTCTTGTTATTAAATAAACAATCCTGTAAAACACCCCCCCACACAAAGAGGAAATAAGGAATGAATCCATGGTCCTATATTGAAGTTGTTACACTGACCTAGGAAACAGTCCTAGCAAGGTGCTCAACACCAAAGCATGAGGTCTCGTGTTCCAAATATCTGAGTGTTACGAGCAGACTTAATATATGGTAATGGACAGTAATACTCAGGGTTCTTCTCTTCTCTTTTGGCAGAATATGGGTGGACATTTAAACAAATAATCAATGCAACCTACTAGACTGACAGTCCTCTTCAGAGATCACCATGGGTCAAGGAAAGACTCTTCTGTGACCAAAACTGCCAAACGAATTCTAGCAGCCAAGTTTCCTCTCTTGAGCTACTGTTGCCATCACAGACTTACCCACATGGATCAAGAGAAAGGCTTGTTATTTTACAAGAAGAAATTACCAGAAATAACACTTTCACGTTTCAAGTTCAAAGCTAAAGAAATCAAACCTTTGCTTGTGACACAGAAGAAGATGTCTCTGTCAGAAAAAGGAAATTTTCTACCACAGAAAATAACCCCGGATGAAAAAGGAAGCCATGCACTAGTGGCTACTAATAAAAAATCAACCAGCAGTCAGAAAGGGCCACCTAGTATGACCATGTCAGGGCTGAAATTCCAAGGGAAAATACAGACCTTCTAATATACCTTGACAGCAAGAAAGAGTTGATAGTTGCGAAACAACAAATACTAGGACTGATCCAATCCACTCAAAAAGTTGGGGGAAAAAAAGGAGTTACAAGGGCAGGTGCACAGAGAATGGGGTTCAGGGGTGCTCCTATGGATGCTGCTAAGGCGAAACCCTCCAGCTACTGTGGGTTAAGTGCACATTTGAATTCTGGACACCTCTCTCGACAGCAAGCTATGACTTTATCATCCACCATGCAAAGTGGCAACCCCTGTCCCAGTAAAATAACAATATATCCCGAAGAAATTAAACTTTTCTGGGGCAACTTCTAGTTCAACAACATTGGAACGCCTCTCCTTTCAGGCTGCCTCTGAGTTTCAAAAAAACACAAAAATAAAATTTTTTCTATTTCTACACTGAATTCAGACAGCAAACAAAAAAAAATGCTTCTATAAGGATAGTGAAGACTGTTTTATGAGACGAACTTTTTCTCTCAAAGTTGAGAAATCCTACAGAAGACTCAGGTATAAGTGGGACAAATCACTCTTGGTCTGCAGGTCACTTTCTATAAAGATTATAGGACAGGAATCTATAAATTGAAGAACCTCAAACTGTATAGTGAAATTCCCAGAGAAGGGCACGTAAGGAGTGTTAATAACCAGTATCTGTGTTTCTAAAAATCAGCTCTAGTAAGTATTTGTAGAATACAGCATATTTCAGGGATGAGTTTTAAGAAAAAAAGAAAAAAGAGGGACTGATGAAGTATTAAGTAAAAATCCTTGGGTCAGTTGGAAAAAAAAGCTGGGAGAAATTCCATTTGTTTGCTGGTAGCTTCATCTGCAATGGTATGCTCTTTTCATAACAGAGGTTGTAACTGCTATAATGTCATCAGCAGAAGCTTATAAACATGACTGACAAGCCTCAGATGTTATTAAGGTTTCATTCAAGTAGTTAAAATCTAAGACTGGGACAAAGAACTGAATTAGATTCCCATTCGTCATATGGACTAGCCGTATGGTACTGATCAAGTCCACAACTACGGTGTGTCGACCTTTATATTGCATATAAAGCACTTTTACTTTCCTTAACTGTAAACCAAATGAGAACAGTTTCCTCACAGGGTTTCATTTCCTTAATTTTACAGGCTTAGTAACACAGGTTAGGTTTAGGTTACTATTTCTCGGTTACTGTGTTGAGCCCCTTGCTGTTATATTCTACAATTCTGCTCTTAAACTAGTCAAGCTATCTTAAAACTAGTTTCCTGTCTCCAGCACTACAAGGCCTGTCAATTACTCTCTACCATTGTTGCCTAGAAACTGTCTTTAAATTTTTATGTTCAATTTATTCACATCCAGTTTACATTAACTGGATTTTGAGCAAACTCGGGGTATCAGGAGGTGGGAGGGGAAAAAAAAGAGTATGTGAGCAAAAGGCTAAGCAACAATCCCTTTCTCCCATATTTGTCTAGAGATATATCATAGACCTCCTCAGCTTTTGATTTGCTAGACTAAATAAACCTTTTAAGAGCTGCCTCTTACAATACACACTTTATTCCCCTGGTCATACAATCCACGATTATCACCATGAACACCTCTTCTACAAAGTTTTTGCTATTTATCTAGGAATTTAGCCAGTCAGAAAGAAGTTTCCTTGTTTTTGCTGTGCATGATTCAGTAAAGAAAACAGCTTAGGCTCTGTTCTTCCCAGGAGCCAGCCTCTGAGTGAAGGAGTTGCTCTACATCCCTTTTTTGTACCTACCCTTAAAAGATCCCATATGTTACAGTAGATCTGTCATCACTGTACATATGTGGGGATCTGTAACACATGAAGCTATAGCATTTCTAACAGCTCTTATAGTGAATCTTTTCTCTGAGCTGTCAGCTAGGTACTACCCCCAAAGACGTTTGCTTTTCTTGGAATTCTGCTAGAGAAGTCCTGCTCTGCAGAACTGACCCTCGGTGGGTTGCCCCTGGGTTTCCAACAGCATCCCTATAAATCACTCCTCAGAAAAAATATATAAACATTTCACCTCTCTTGCTAAGGTAAAAGCATCTTGTATGAAACATATTTGTTCTGTGATCAACACAGAGGCATTGAAAAGTAGGCTGTCTCAAAAAAAGTTCAGATTGAACTCTACCCTTTGGGCTCTATGTTACAACCCTGATAGGAAAGTAAGTCAATAACCAGATCCAGCTCCTTACTGGACCTCCTCAACTGCTCAACAGCAGAGGACTAGTCAGCTAAAGCACATACTCACATAAACTTCTGCAAGTAAGCATTACCTTAGAAGAAGCTGCCAAGACTAAGTCTCATCAGTTTAATCTAGATTCTGTCAGAATGGCAATCAAGGCTATCGACACCCAGCATTTTGAGAAAAGAACAAAAACTAAAAATCAGGAATATGTGGATTCCAGAGCATTCTTTGAAATACTATTAAAGTTTTCTGTCCAGTTATCAGTTTCCATTATTCAGTGTTGTTCTTTGCCAAAGAATAAAATCTCAACGTTAAGGAAAGCAGGATGTTAGTGCTTTAAATGATAAAGTGATGTAGAATAACATGACCTACATTGACAATCACTTAAATCATTAAATCAGAAGAAACAAAATCCGACTATAAGATTTTAAAACTATCTTACCTTCTATCATTTTTATCTGGAATCCATTTGCTACAAGCCTTGGATCTGACAAATACCGTGATCCATTGAAACTCGGGTAATCCTTCTGCATTTTATAAAGAGCAGCCATATAGTGAGATCCACCAAGAAGACTGGAAAAAAAAATATCCCCAAAGGGTTAAAAGCCAAAATCCTTAATTTGGAAATTAAGTCTGTGAGAAAAATACTGACAAAAGTAGTTAAGTGATGAAAAGCGACCAGGATTTTTAGAAGCACTCTGAAAAAGTTATTTGTTTAAAGAAACAAAGTAGCAGCTATTCACATATCTTAAAGAGTCACCATATTTAGGCATACAATAATAATTACATAATCCATGGGGGAAAGGTAGGTAGTTGTGAAAACGTGAAGCATTTAATTTTCCTCTGGGGCAGGAAATTTGTCTTCACTGTATTATCAAAGAAACTGGTCAAAATTCATACTTATTTCAACTGCAGTGCAACCAGGCCTGCTCATTACTATAAGGTAAAACCACACAAAACATAAAAATCTATTCTTACAGATAAACGAATGTACAAATAATCAGAGAATTAGCAAACGGGGCCCTCACCAGAGCTTTCTGTAAATAATTAGCAAATGATACTTGAAATAATGTACAAATTTTTGCTCAATTGTACTACACCTGTCTATTAACACAATTGGCTTGTCCAGTTTCTCTACTGGAAGCTTATGATTCATCAGTAATCTTTTATGTAGAAGAGCTTCTTCCAATCTATATGGATTCAGCAACGTTAGCTTTTTTTCAGTAGCAAATATCCAGACATCAGGACAACTCTGACGACGGATCAGAAAAACCTTGTGTTCATCTGGATCATTTTTTTCACGTCTCTGAAGCTGATGTCTACAGGAACTCAGAGAAAAAGGCACTGTCACAATTTTTGTAGGCTGTTCAGGTTTCCTCTTCTTTTCAGTTTGAACATTAAATATCTTGTCAAGCTTCTGCTGGTCAGATGGGGACATCTTTGGCTTGGGTTTCTGTTTTTCTGACTCCTTTGTTGGTCGGTGCACTGTCTGTCCCGCAGCTTTCTTGACCTCTCTGTTGTACCGTTCCAGGTCTTTAGCAGCTTTTATTTCATAACTTAAAAGAGAAAAAAAAACTAGTAACAATCAGATTAAAAAAAAAAAAAAGCTATACTAAAATAAAAGGCAAGGTAACTGTTCCAACAGACATGAATGACTCCCATGGTTCATTCAAGTAGCCACATGAATATGCTCTCCACAATGATGCAGGTGGAAGGTGATCTGGGACTGTGCCCCTATTTCATTATCCTGGGAAAATGGTAAGTTGGAAATTCTCCTTCATCATGACAGCCAGCAAAACCTGAATGACTGAAAGGAGTGGAGCTCACAGAGAGAGCTACAGCAGGCTGCTTTTAACCTCACTCCCAAAGACTATGTTCAACCCTAATTCACAAGCAGATACCTAGTTTTGGAAGGAGTTTTGTTCCAGGCATATCCAGCCCAATTTACAAAGTCATTTAAGTTTCGAGAGCTCTACAGACTTCAAGGGGAGTCCATGTGGTTAGGGAAGAGTCTGAAGCCTAAATGACTTTATATTAAATAAAGCCTGAGGCTTATGAAGAAGTACCTTTGACTTCAAATGGCCTAAAATTAACCACAAATAAAAAGCATGAGAATACAGCATAGATGCTTATCACAGAATTCTCTAACTAATAAACTTCCAGATTTTTTTAAAAAGTACTTAATAACAAGCTACTCCTCGATGTTGTCTAAATAGTTAAAACATTACTACATACTAAAGCTCTGCAAACTGAATGGATTCTTAATGAGTTTGCAAATGTTAGGAAGACAGCTAAACTTTTATAGATTGCCTACTACATACGAATCTTACTTTTTTGAAGGAGAGAGGATTGATTTGCTGAATTCCCTCCTTTTTGCCCTTATTTGATATTCTGAATTCTAGCAGGTAATTCAAACCAGTCCAATTTTCAATTAAAAAAAGTAGTACTACCATATGTAAGTATTGGAATTAAGTATTTTAGCTGGTCATATTTATTTATTGCTACTTGCTGGAACAGTTTGATTCAATTATGCGTACGCATGCTGGAAAATTAAGGTCAACAAAAGGGTCAACATTTGCAATTAATTATGATGTGCTAGCATTCACATATGGTACCAATATTTAGTTAACTAAAAAAGTCAGCTTAAGTAGTTTCTTGCAATAAATCACGTCCTAGAAAATATGGAGTAAACGTTAAGATAAAAAACATCTGCTCCTTTTCAAATGAATGGATGAAATCACTTGAACAGAATTTTTTTTTTAATCCCAAATACATTTATAGCTTTGAACAGATCAATAAATACTTTGTTCTGAATAGACTCAATTGTAATGCAGGAGAATATTTAAGAGAACTGAGCTTTCAGTGATACACTGATAATTCAAAGCAAAAGCACTTCCAAAGAAAGTTGAATTTGCCTGTCACTATAGGCTACCAGAAAAATTCCAGCCTTACAATCTTTGATTGTGAGCGTTTTGCAAATTCATATGCATCGTTATCAGTGATTTGTTCTCAATCAAAGAAAACAGTAGGTTTACAAACTATGGGGCAACACCTTTACCTTTCCAAAAATCCTTCCAACAGAGACAAGTATAATCAACAACACCACAAGAACAGATTCTTCTCTGCTTTGTGAATTCAGGATCCCTTCCTCAAACTACAAAACCTAAAGCCAAGGAAATTTCCAAAAATGAGTGTAAGGAGGGAAGTGGAAGACAAGAATGAAGTCTAATTTCAAAGGCAGCTTAGGTTTAACTAGAAAAATGGATCCTATGACTTACCACTTTCCCCTTGCTTCTTAAACCCAAATGAGATATTTAGCATATAACAAAAACTGTTTAACGTAAGGTCTCTCAGACTATTTGGAGTAAACTCTGACTGTAGATGGCCACTTCTGTAGATTCATGCGTGTTATATAGATTTGTATGTGAATAGAGGCATCCCATTCTGAACATAGTATCTCTCAGCATCAGCCTCCCCACATAATGAAACCAAATCAACTCAAACTATTACCATGAGTAAGTATTACATTACACTTCTGTGTTTCCTTCCTTTGTGAAGGTGAAAATAAAAACAGCTTTTAATTGCCCATATAAGCATTTCACAGTCATCTTCTGAAATGCGTATGTTTCAGTCCCTAGCACTGTCTCCTAGAAGTGGAGAATATGGACCCAGCATCATGATTGAACACATGCTGGGGACAAGCAACAGATATTTCATCATTAATATCTGGCAGGAGATGAATGGCACTGGCTGGAGATATGATGGATGGCCAATGACCAAATTACCCCCATCCAAAGGAAAGAGAACATGTTAACTAAAAAATTAAAATGCAATAAAAAAGCATTTTTATGGCATTGCTAAGCAAGCATATTTGCATCAGTGTAAAAGAGTTGCAAATAATGCATACACACTCATACAAGCCATGAGATGCACGGAAAGTTCATCAGGCAATAAAAAGTTACCTCACATGAGCTAGTTACTCTGAGCCACTAATTATGTCTATGTGCACACTCCTACCTGTCAACAGACAGCAAAGGCCATGCTACCTGAAATTATATTTCTCCCAGGTTAGAAATATACTCATGAAGAATTACTGTAGAGCACTGACAAGGTAATTTGTTAGCCCAAAGATAATGTGTGTGTGGCTCTGAAACTTTCCTACACCTTCAGGATAATTTCTGCTGCCATTCTCATGGCACTTGGAGGGATTGCTCCCACTCTTACCTAAGCCTGACACAAAGAAATGTTAAGACCAGAAACACACGCAAGCTGTATTAAGTAAGAGCAGAGTGAGCGCAAGAAATTAAATCCTGGCTTTGCAAAGCAGGGGGATATACGATGCTGCCAACATGGACATGCATGGAAGCTTTTCTCTTCTACTATAACCTAAAGACCGTAACATTTTACATTCCGGTTGAGTAATAAATGCTGACTTGTTTTGAAAAGGCTATCCTATGTCACTACGAGACATCTGTTGGTTGTACTGTTCCCCAAAAGGACTTAAACTCATTTAGACCTGCTGGAGGAGCAATAGAGAGAAAAAGAGATGCTGAAGCCAAGCACACCCATTGTAACAGAAATGCCTGACTATCACAGAAGGATGGAGGACTAGAGCCCAGGAAAAGTGGTGTCTTGCCAGAACAGTTGCATGAAGTTGGAGGTATAGTGTGTTTGGTAGAACTGAGACACTTTGGCTGCCCTGTTGCATAAACATTTGTTGTTACCTCTAGGTGGCCCAATTTATCCAGAGTATCTGGTAGGCAAGACTTATGTTCTCTGCCAGACATGCAACAGTTCTTCTGGATTGTTGCCTTGGAGGAAAAGATAACTGCGTATCTCTTCCTATTTGCCATTTTTGAGGCAATTTTAAAAGATTAAAAGCAGGAAAGAGGTACATCAAAGCTGAAACGTATGGATACAACTAGCAGTAAATTTTTCATTCACTTCAACATCCACTGGACCATTCGGCATTCGTTGCTACATATAAGGAAAACTGCATTACCAGAGGGGTTTCCTTCCTGAACTAATACAAAGCTAATCTGTAGGCACACTCTTAAACATAACAGTTGTACCAGGAAAGCAACCATGAAATCTCAAAAGCTAAAGCAGAGCAAATTAAAATTTTCTGAAACAGCTGGCAGAACCTTTTGTTTCATTTCATTAAAAGCATGACAATAATTGGAGTAGATTTCTGCTATTACATTAATATTTCTGCTAATGCAGAGACGGACAAACCACCCTCTCACATGTACGCCTCCTCAGTGAACTTTAAATTAGATGAATGAGAAGCTAGATAGAAAGGTTCTACTTAACTCTGAGATAGCTAGTATTCAGAACAATGCAGATGTTTTCAAGGAAACTCAAGAAGTCAAGAAAAAAACATATAAAAACAGTAATTCCACAGGTATAGCTTCTCTTTCTTACCATTCTCCTAATCGAGTCTCTCATTAGTGTTAAAATTACACTGCTTTGGCTAATATAATTTCCTTTTCAGTGGTCTTTATTAATTCCCTCTCCTTGCTTCCATAACATGAAGAAAACACGTTTTCTCAACAATTCCAATGAGTTTGTTCTTCAGAACCCAAATTTAATTTCCCAAACTTTCTGCTACAAATCACAATATGCATTCAAATCATTACATGTAAAACTACTGAAGAACTACTTCCATTTTCCTCATTTGTGTGATGTCCTACAGCGATTTTACATTTTATAAAACTGCAAATGAAATGTGGAAGGTTTGATGTTTCGGGTGTTGTTTTTTTTTAAAAACTGTCTTAGAAAGTCTAAAAATCTGTCATTCTAATTCATCTTTTACCGTAATATAAGTTCCACCTAAAGCATAATATATACTGAATATTTTAACTAATCCAATCCCTGACACAAATTAGGCTAAAATATTTCTCTTGCTTGCAGATGGATTTTCAAAAATTCAGTGGCAATTCATTTCAGAAAAACGTGGAATTTAGCTATTCAGACTGTAATCTAAAAAAAGATTTGGTTTTGACTGAAATGAACTAAAATTCAAACTGTACTATATTTTCTGAACCAGCACTGGAATAGCTGTTTAGGGGAAAAAGAAATCCCTAGTGTCATTTGATTGGGTTTTATAAATATGATTCTGAGGTATCCTGGGTTGGGATACATACTAAATTTAGAGGAAAGGAGTTTACCAAATGTTGGAGTACTAAAGATCCTGAAAAGAATTCTCACTTTGTAGCAATAAAAAAGAAGCGTTGGTTGGAAAAAGCTCTGGAGGAACTATATGGTGCCTCATCCGTGTCCATGCTGGTTTTCATTCACAGTGTATCAGGAGTGACAATATACAGGCAGCCCTTAGAAAACAAGTTTGTACAATTCAAACGGTACATCTTCTTGCCTGTTACCTCTAAATAACAACTCAGAAAAAGTGTCCCTACCTAACTGCTGCACGACACAGTGGCAAAATAACTCAAATCAGCAGTGCACGTGACAACTCACAATAATGATGCTGCTCCTTTTAAATGAATGGCTGAAATTTTTTTTATCCCAAGTACATTCATAGCTTTGACCAGATCAAGAAATACTGATCAATATTGATCACTGCTGATCCTAAAAAGCCAAAATTCATTTTCTGTTCTATTTTTTCATAAATAACTGGGAAGTTACAATTCTTTTAATTCACTATTAATGACTCATTGGTAACTACCTGATTTAGAAGCAAGACAGTCTGAAAACTTACTTCTTTTTTTCCTCTTCATTCAAATTCTTCCACTGCTCTTCAATTTTTAGCAGGATGTCCTCCATGCTCATCTTTGGATTGTCACTTATCAATTTTGGACGACGTTCTTGAGTGAAAAATTCTATCGCAGACTTTGGTTTCCTGATTATTCTACTACTAATTAAGTCATAAGCTGTAACATGTCCAAATTTATCACTTATCACATTTCTTTTCTTTACGCTTTGATTTGGGATTTGTGGATTGTTGCTTTGTTCACCAGTACATTCATTTTGCTTATTAATTGTGCCTCCAACTTCAGGAATCAAAATCTTAACAGGTTCCAGGTTTTCTCCTAGATGGCTTTTGAATCCACTTCCCATACTCCAACTATCAGCAGAGATTTCAGGTAAGTCCTTAGGGACTAAGACTTCCTCATTTTTTTCTGTTTCATCAGCATTATCAGAACTCAAAAGATGCTCATCAGCTTTTTTAGACTGGGGGTCCACGGGAACACTGTTGCTTTGAATATCAGTCACATTCTGTCCGTTCTGTTCCTCCTCATGCAATAAATTTAAGGAACTGTCTGGAAAGGCATCACTCTTAGAAACCTCTTTTTTGTCCAGGCAACTATGTACATTATCACCACGAAATGTCTGATGATTTAAGCAGATCTCTGTGTTTTTTCCTGCTTGACAGTTTTGCACATCACTGCTGAATGAAAGGAATGAAGTATGAGCATGTAGATCATCGTTTCCAGATGGTCCCATTTCATTAACGACCACATCTGTTTGTTCTGTTCTATAAACAAACATGTCTTCTGAGGTAACATCTGTTTTATTACTTTCACCAGGGACTGTAGCAGGTAGTGGCCCATACAGTGATTTCAACACATTTTCAACAGCAAGTAAGACAGATTCCTAGGAAAAGAAAAAAAAAAAACCCACCACACACCAAAATCAGAAAAGCCACACACAAAAGCGCACCTGAAAACGTAACTGACAGATACAGAACAATAAACAAAGTGATCTTTTTCAGAATATTTTTCAGACAAATTTGGACAGATTATTGCATTTCAGATGTTCACACATGCTCTAAAAGACTTTGAACTGGACACCTTTAGCCACAAATATTTTGTGATAGGTTTTCTGCTTTCTGGTTTACTCTGATATCACAAAACCAATTAACTGCTTTCTTTATAACATGGTACTGACTGCTTAAACCAGTAGCAGGTAAAGCTATTCCCACCTAATAGGGAGTTAGAAGCATATAGTCAAGACAGATGCACCACCAACAACCCGTCTCACGTTAAGTATGTTTGTGTAGGTGCTTTTATGGTGTATGTTTCCAAGACAGCTTTGCACCAAATGATGGAAATTAAAAAGAAAACGCACAAAATTAAATAAAAAATAAAAAAACAACCCCTTGTCTAATGCCAAATGAAAGTTTAAAGATAGATCAAATGTGAGAATACTGTGTTAATTTTCATAGAAGTGACACAACAGGCAGTACATTTAAAAGATTAACATAGACAAATACAAAACCTTTCAGTGAATAAGAGGATTAACATACTCATTTGACTACCTACACTCGCTCTAAATAACCACCTTACCTATGTAGCCTTCTTAATTTCTGTGGCACTTTTTCATATGAAGCTCTAATAAATGAAAGTGAGTTTATGGAAATTTATCACTAGACAGCCTCTAAAACATGGACACATATGGTCTAAATTTCAGGTCTTGATAGTATGAACAGGATATCCCAAAACTTAAGTGGCAAGTAACAATAATCTATACACACAATGGCAAAATATTGCTTTGACCAGAAATCAACTTCCCCCCTCCACCATCCCCACCTTAAAGTGCATGGCATTTAAAAAGTGATTACGTAGTGTAATTATGAAGTTAAGGATGAGATTTATGTAGGGTCACACATCATAATTCTCTTTAGCTTCTCTGACTATAAAGCCATCTGAAAAAATAGTGATGCACACGTATATCTGACAGCATAAAAATTATCTTTGAAATCAACTAGGTAATTAATTTTGAATAATCCTCCACTTAGTCTGTTCAAGACACTTAAAACAAAACAGTTCTGTGATAAAGGCAAGCCATCATGTAACTTAAAAAAGAAAATTAAAAAAAAAAATCAGTAGCATTGTTTACCTTCAAATATTTCAGTAGTCCCAGAAGCCCTTATTATGTTTACATAAGTAAAAGGCTGACAACTCAAAACCAGATTAAAACCTTAGTTACCTTATAATGTAGTAAAACTTGAGTTTTATCAGGTGTTAAATTCACATCCACAGCAGAGGCAGGTACAGTAATATTCAAAAAGAAAACAGGATATAAACGAGAACAGTCCTTGTGCATCATCAGACTGTAGTACTGTCGAATTAACTAAAAATTAATTTAATAAAGAGATGTCAGTAAAGAAAATAAAAAAGACACAAAAGAACAGAAATAAGAACATTGACACTTGACATTACAAAAGCATAACTGGTTTGGGTTTTTTTTGGTTTTTTTTTTTTTTACGTCAAAAGAATGCTAAAAAGGTGCTTGTGTGTCTACATGTACGGCAGAATAATCATCAAAAGGACAGTTATTGATGGTCTCCATGTCTTCATAGCTAAATAAAAAAACCAACCCCCCCAAAAAAAAAGGAACCAATTCCAAGACACTAATGGTAGCTACTTTGACTTTCTGAATGAATGTATTGATCACACTTGGAAGAAAAGATATGATATGCCCAAACTGGACTGCATCAATCAACACAAATACCATTACATGGCTGTCTCTTTCAGCCAAACTAAAGTCTGTTTGAGAAAGCGGCATCACCGACCTACCCTTTTCCCAGAACAGGATGAATTTTTTCCATATATTAACCCAATTACAAATTTACAGCTTGTCTCAAACTCTGCTTGCCCTTATTATTTTCTCTATGATTCTCCCAAAAACTCCTCCAAAAGACTACAAAATTATTTAGTTGTTTCAGATTTGGGTCTTGTTACCTAGATCAAATAAAGATCCTTGCATTTCCCTCTATTATCTCTCTAGGGATCCTTCAACAGACATACATACTGGAGAAAAGAATATGTTAACAAGACAAAAAAATACCTGAAAGTGTAAAAAATAAAGAGCCGCTGCAGATGAAATTTTAATTTTTTAATTAATTTTAAATTTAAAAATATTGTTTAAATAACTTCAAGCTTGTTTAAATATTTTCAAGTTATTTTCAGCTTAATATTCCCACAGTCTGGCCTCAGCTGGCACTGAACTGTAGCAATAAGAGGTCCACCAGCACTTCTTCCCCATACCTTTTGTGGAGATAAAAGTGATCTATAGCTTGTTTTCCATACCCATCAAAATGTATTCTTATAGATGTATTGCTAACCTCACCTGGTCCAAAAAAAAAAAAAAAAAGTAAATTAAAAAAAAAAGGCAGTGGAAGACTATCCCTTGCATTACTTCAAGAAAAGCTCTAAATGAAGGGCGAGGTATTTTTACTTTGTATGATAGTACTGTGAACCCCACCTTCAATCTAAGCTTCTGCACTCTGGTTAAAAAGCTGTCTCTGTCAAGGGATTCAAGCTGAGTTTTGAGGTCCTGGAAGAACGCGGCACATCAAATGCTCCGTGGAGATGGATTAGCTTTATTTGTCACTTAAGGTACCAACACAAGTTCAGGGTTTACATCTACAAAGCTTTCCTTGCCAACTGAAAACTACTTCATTAAAGTCTCTACTTTAAAACCTACACGTACACTCTGGCATGAATGTGATTTTCGTTTCTGGGGAAGGCAAGGATTAGGACAGCAAGGCTGCTCCAAGCGAGGTGCTGCAAGGTTCAGCAGTGTGAGAAACCCAAGAGTATCAAATTCTGCCTAGTTGTAGCCAATGCTGCTGCACTATCACTTTCATTTTTATCCAATGCATACACAAATTTAAAGGGAAAGTGTAAGTATTTGCTTAATAAGCCCACAGCAAAAAGTGGACAAAAATCAAACCTTCATTTTCAGAAGAATTCTCTTACAAGAAACCACATAAAGTTGCCTCGTGGAAAACTGCAGGCTAATACAAAGAAAGAATCCACTATTCTGGTGTCTCCCATAGAGTATCTGAAATTACATTTTTTTAAACAGTCATAAACATAACCTCCAGCTCTGTGGTCATAAACGACTGCAGCGAATGCAACTGAACTGAGGCACCAGCAGCATCAGACTTGTGGAAGATGTTTCTGTTGCAAATGCCAGTATCTTCACCTGTAATACTCCAGTTATTTTAGGTGGGAAAAAGGTTGTAGGTTGCATAGGTATATCTATCCTCAAAAAAGTCACATTTCTATTCCTTGAATAAAAAGCTAGGCGAGGTTACCTTCAGTATTTCCTTCTGATGAACTGGACGATTATTTATAAAAACAAAACTCCTTTCTGAACTTGAAAGGCTTGTCAAAGAACTGTCTGACTCAGCTTTTGGGAGAAATCCAGAAAGATTTATCTGCAATGATAAAACAAATACAGTACAAAAGTCTTTTAAAAAGAACCCTAAAAAGTTTTTTTTTTAGAGGTGAGATATGAAAATGAAAGTGTACAAGAGTACAGGTCATTCAAACACAGCATGCACTGCTTCTTGAAAGTTATGAATTAAAATATAAAAGTACTTAAAGGAAAAAAAATATAAAAGAGGTTGAGAAGGATGGCTTTGTATCTATTTTCCTTGTATAATTAATTGAGAAATTTCCCATTTGGACTGTCAGTTGTGTCTGGCTGCTGTCTGCAGAGAACACCAGCCAGCTTTAGGCTTGCTGACTCTATGGTTGCCAACTTAACCCCTGTACAAGCCAAAGGCATGCACTGCCGCCCAACCTGGTGAAGGCAGTAGCGAATTTCCCCTACAGGAAAAGCCCAAAACACACAATCTCTCCTTTCTACACGCAGGGCACCTTAAATAGCCTGTCATGGGGCATTTATCCAGGGCACCTAAATTTACCTACACCACCGGTATCCAAATCATCTGACTCTCAAGAGCGCTGAGCACCCATGATTCACAGACCGCAGCAGAACCTGTGAGCACACAGCACTGCCAAAGAGCCCCAGAAAAATCATACAATTTGAGTACCTAACATTAACTCCAAGTTTTAAGACTTTTCTGTTGTCTCAGATTTTAGCTTTTTTTTTTTTTTTAGGTCAAAAAGACGCAGATGACTTATGCTGCCTGTCCCATCACCTCCCCCTCTTCCCCACCAAGCAACTTTGACACTGCTGGATTGATTTCAATTCAATCTGGTGAAGAAGCAGAAATCCCAAAGATATTACATTTCCACAATTTCTGTCATAACTGACAGCTGTTTGGAGAGGAGAGCCCCAAGACAATGACCTTCCTGAGGAAAAGCCAATTGTAACTTTTCAAAAGATAAGATCCATCAGCACGTAATCACTGATATGCCAACCAGCCCACGTACTGCCCCAGACATCGCCCCACTGCCACTTGCCCAAACTAATAGGTGAAGGCACACTGGGGCATCGTGAGGATGGAGATTTTGGAGATACAGGAAAGTCTGGAGAATGTTCGGGTAGCAGGGTGGATCACAGAGGACAGAAATCAGACCTCATTAGCTTTGCTTTTGGCAGAACCACTTGTATTTACTAAAATCCAAATTATCATGCATTTGAAACGGAATTTAAAATCCCTGGGATTTGGCCTATCCTTCCCATTCATCTACGTCACACCAGCTATCTGCTCATGTGCTCCCTTATTCCCTCTTGACCTTGTAATAAGCATTCTGTGCTAAAGCTGGAGTGTTCTGGTCAGCAACGTCGCACAGAACCAAACACCACTGGTCAAGTTAAAGAGGTGTCAAATATCTGTTGGACGATTATCAGAAAACAACATGCAGCACTTCTAGATTTTATTCTGCAACTTTAGCACATCCTCCCTGAATGTTCCTCCTCTAGGCTTTAAGCTCCTTTCCTAATTCCCAAATATTTGTACAAGTCTTTCCCTTCAAATAGTATTTTTATATACTGACAGCATTAAAGCAAAACTGAAAGTCTCTAAATAATTCATTTAAGGAGTTGCCAGATTTAGAAATGGCTGACTGCTGTTACTATTTAAAGCCACGTAGAATATCAGAATGTTCATTAAAAGTTAGCAACAATTTCTAAAACTAGTCTTAATTATTAGAATTATCATATAACAAAATTATATGAATTTTAAAGATAAAATTACAGAGACTGGAAAATATTACAGAATTTTTGCTTTTAAATTAGATCAACTATTTTCAAAGTTAATAGTTTAATAAAATTACCTTATAAACATATTAAAACATATCTGTGTTGAGTGGACAGTAGAATGTATTTAAGTACTTATCTTTTTCCCAGTGGCACGCGTATCCGCTAAACTTAACCACAGAAAAAGAAGAGACTAAGAAAATTTTGTGTGTGAAAGTTTTCAGCCAAAATAGATCCACCCATTCACAAGACTGGGGATGTGAAAAGCATAGATGCTCTTTTGTAGACCTGAAAAGTTGTGTCAACTCTTTATTTTGAGTTTTCTTTTTATCTTACAAATAGCTCCTGAGTTTGCATACTTTGGTGACAGCTTGAAATCTGTTCTTTTTTCATTCAGTGCTCATAATGGAGAAGCTTTGAAGAAGGACAGTCTTTAAAACCCCTGGATCACTTGTTAGAGAAGTTTTAACTCTGCAGTAAAGTACAGCTTACAGAAAGTTGTTTAGAGCAACATTAGTTTTGTCTTCAGAATAGACTTTGCAGCAGAGGAGTATGAAGCCACATAATGAACAAGTAGGAAAGGAAAAGAAGAGCTGCCCTCTGGTCTGTGTACTGAACGAGGCAGGCACCTAATGGGAAGGAAAAAAGTGGCATTTGCTTTGTCATTAAATACCTATCCCAGTACCTGCACACAGGGAGAAAGAAAGGGATACACAGGCAACCTTAATTCTGTCATTTCATAGGTGTGTGGCAGCCTCATTTAGAAACGTCCATGGTTTCTGAACGTAGATTTGTCTGTGAGCAATACGCATGGATCATTATACACCTATAAACGATGCAGGCGGTATTTTACACACTATTTAGAGACAGAGAGAGAGAGATGGAATGTTCCCCAACTTCTATTCAAGGAATATGGATGTCTCATGATATAGCAGAGAGGTAACGTGAGACCCTGAGTGCCTCCTTCAAGCTAGTCCCTTCTAAATGCCTCCATGTCTTCCCTTTGGAGACCCCTGCATTTGCCCTGTGGGGCACATCCAGACTCATTCAGGTAAGAACAACTCTGGATGTTCTGTTCAGACGTGGGCAACTGAAAGTCTGTAAACTACAAGCAGCAATTTAGCTTTCCCCCCCCTCACTCCCCTGTATATGTATACTACAAGTACTCTGACAAACTCAAGATTTAAGCCTGAATAATGATATTAAACTCTAATACATATGTACATCCAGACTTTAATAAAATCTGAATAATGCTATTAAACACAACTTACCATGCTGCATTCAGCATGATAAGTTGATTAATAGCCACTGTGACTTGACAGATGTTGATTCATCTCATCTATGTTACACGTCAAGATTGATTACTAAAAGATATAGGAAAATGCAACTTTGAAGGATCAGCAGTAGCAAGACTCCCTTTTATAAGACTGTCTCCAACAAAAATGGAAACAGAAAAAAATTTTCTGAAAGCATTAGATAATTTCAACAGGTCCAAAGAAAGCCAAGTGCACTGATTTTTTTGAAAACCAACTAGCGCTTCCTTGAAATATAGGTTTAGTGGAAATTTTGCATAACTTGCCTTCTAAGCATGTGTTTCTTTTGCTGCTCAGGTGCCCCTCACTGAAATTGAGGGGATGTTCTTTAGAGTACAAGGCTAAGAGGCCACGAGGATGAGAACGATATAAATGCTTAGATATTAATCAGAGTACAACCTGCCTGTGGGCCAGGAATCCCAACTTAGACAGCTCTGAGCAATCAGCAATTCTGCATTTGTCATCACAACTGTTTTTACTGCCATTTGATCAGTGCCACATGAGTCCTGACTAGATGATTCTTGGAGTGGATTTTCAATCACCAAACCAATTAATTTTACAGAGAGGACAGTAATAGAATCAACTGCATTAATCGGATGTCAACCTGGAGACAGCATTTTCTTTTTCAAAGTCTCCTTTTTGAATATTGATTTAGCTCTCTTCGTTGACAGGCTTTAAGTGGATTTGGGAGAAGGAAGTTTAAACTCACCTCAGGATCTTCACAGCAGTGTTGAAAAGGTACCATACTGCCCATAACGGCTGTTCCCAGAACTGACATACAGGCCATTTTGTGATCTGACACCCTGGTCTTCTGCCAAATAACTGCCTGAAACAAATGGCACCAAGTCAAATTTTTGACATTATATTTATATTTGTTGAACTCAAGTCATGTCTATGAACATGTATATGCAACTGCACACATACTGTATATGTAACATTCTGTTCTTTGACCCTCTTACATTCACAACTTTCAGTGTTAACACTCACAATATGGTACTTTTTGGCATGTCTTCTCATATTGTATTACTTATTTAGACTCGTAGAGATCGGAAAATTAAGCAAAGCTTGTACGTATGGATGTTATGTAGCTAATATGGACTTGCGCACCTGAAACAATTGTTAAAAACAAATCAATAGAAACACTACTTCTCTTAGGTATATAGCAGTAGGCTTTGTGCTTTTACGGAGCATATAAATTGAAGGTTTATGACATGTCACTGGCACAGTGGTCAACACTTGAAGGCGGGCACTACAATGCTTATGGCACCTTATACTGAAGAGATAGGCCATTTTGGTAGAAATCAGGCTATTAGATGTCCATTCACAGCTCTCAGCTGGATACTCTAGGTCTATGACAAGCCTACTAAGAAAAGCAGCTTCTAGGGAAGTATTTATAAGCAAAGCACTTGTTTGTCTAACGAAAACTTTGTAATACAAGGATACAATGATGTCTGCTCTATTAGCTACATATCTTGCAATACTACTGCAAAGATTTAATTAATACAGTAAGGCAGTATGAAAGGCAACTTGCATCAGAAGTTACCGTCAAGTCCACTTCCATATACAGAAAGCATTAGCAACTTTGCAAGGTGAAATCTTGTCTCTCACTGAGAAGTCTAATACTAAACAGCCACAAATTTAACTTTGAATCTGCTGTCTTTTGTTGCTGTGTATCAACAACAAAAAAATTTTGCTTAGCTGGTTTTCTGCTTCTAGGCAACTGGGACTGCTAGATTCAGATCCGCTTTGTATCTATTTCTGTCACTGTTAGCTGACTGAGCGTATTTCAGTGTGCAACATTCAAACACAAAAGAAAAAAGATGCAGCAAACTGCACTTTGTATCTGACGTTACAGTGCTGTTTAAGATTGATGTTTTAAATAGGTGCTAAGAGTCCTGATACATTAAAAATGAGTTCACAGTATTCTGATACAGGATGTTATGTGAAAGCATGGTGTGCGAGCAAAGAATACACACGCATCCATCTCAAGAAATGCAATACATACCCTTAAAATTCCACCTGTCCAGTGGGATATTTGCTGGCCCTCAGGGGTAAATTCCATGGAAGAACACGGTGCTCCTGTAAAATGATATTCCCTTCCCACAGGACAGGTGGAATTGTAAAGCTTTGAGACTGTTGAGCCTAAAACTATTCCCCAAATCTTTAATTTTCCATTTCCATGTACACTCTGCAGCATTTGTGACATGAGGCTTTTCAGCCCTGCCGGAATCTAACTCACCTCCTGTACACCAACCTGACAGCCCTTCGCACATGCTAGATTACAGCTCAGTCATCCTACAGCAAGTGTAAAACCCTCTAATATGAAGGACAATTTGCATCGGGGAGGGCAGGGAATACAAAAAGGGGGGAAGGAGAAAAGAGCAAGCAGAGCCACAGGCCGGGTGTCCACAGCTCTGGCAGGGAGAGTTCCCACCGTGCTTCGGCAGCAGGCAGCAGCAAAGGACAGCCCGGGGCTGACTTCTCCTCTACACCTGCTGTAAATCTCCTCAAAGACATTTTGGAGTGATGAAAGAATTTGTCCTCTTCTTTAGAGCTCCTCTTATAAAACATATCCTGTACTGCTTCTATTTTAAAATCGATTACTTAAAATGGAAACACAAAGTGCCAAGCAATTTTTTTTCTTTACTGGATATATTTTAAATTAAATGCATGTGACCAAACTGAGAAAGACACTTGTTACATGACTAATATAAACATCATGCTGTTTATTTTAGGTTATACTAGTGTGATGCCACAGGTACAGATATAAATCTTAGTTGCTGATTAATGCAAGGTTATTACACTGCTTGACCTGCTGGATGGCTAATATTCAGAACTGTGAAAAGATCGCTTCAGTAAGGTGGTTTTAAGAAAGCTGTGGAACACAAGAACTTATTAAGTACAAACTTGCTAAAAGCAGATACTGTTAATAAGTTCAGGGGGTATTTTTTAACTATTCATATATTTATGGGATATTAATACTCAGAACTACAAACAAAATTTTAGGAACTAATTACCACTACAGGTAAAAATATCCCCTGTAGATAAAATAAGCCTATATATTAAAGAGGTGAGGCAACCCCTAAATTTCTATGCTATATAAACACAGAATAGATTGTGTGTTCATTTTTAGCCCTGACTGCACATTATAAAGCAGTAATATAGGAATAGTTGGTCATTTAAAGAAAATTATTTTTCTAGACTTTCCAGATGTATCAACAGGCATTAAAAAATCCATTAAGAAACAATGCCTGTTCCATTTCATTTATTTTAGAAAGTACCTGTTTCCATGAGGTTCCTCTAATACCCTATTTTTTTAACCTTGATTATACCCTTTACTTTAGCTAAAAATATACACCCACACACATCCCCCGTATTTTTTTTCTAGGTCATATAAAGCGGGTGTCCAGGATGAGCCAAGGATGAATCTGACTCTAGTCAGTATGATGACACTGCAGAAACAGCCTACTCAAAGATATATTATTACATATGGCCCATCTTAGGTTTTGCTAGAGCTAGCCAAATATATCCCACCTCCCTCCTTGTTTCATTGAAGGGGATTACATGATCTAGATCTCACAAAATGTCATAACGCATATAAAATCTATTGCACATATACAGAAGTACGTGTGTGTGTGTGCCTCTGTGTATGTATTTCTCCACCCCCATCCAGCCCTAGGACATATGCATATGCATACTTTTGTGGAGGATGACAACGTACATGCACACATGGAACAGGCATCTCTCTTATTTCAGGATGCACAAACATAGCCCAGAAGGATTCCTTGAAAAATGTGAAAAGAGTGGAGAAAAAGTATACAGCCTCTTCCCACTGGGGTCCCTTCTATATGGCACTAAGGAGAATAAGAGCTGCTCACTATTTGTCTCCTCAAAGACACCAAGGAAAAGATGGACCCACTTCTTCTCATCCCTAACTATTCTTTATATTTCAGAACTTCTACCAGCAGCCACAATGATTTGCAATCACAGACAGAAGAAAAATCTTAATTAGAGCTGGGGACTGAATGCTGTTGCTGACTGTGGTTACTTCAGTGCAACTGTGATGCCACAAGTTAAACAGATTCATCCTCATTATCTTATTACTACGTAATAGCAGTAACTTAATGAAGTGGACTTTTACTATGCAGAAATCATCTATTTTCTTTATTTGTTTTATGAAAATCGTTTTGTTATTTACCCTGCAATAAAGTTTGAGGGTGTAAAAGTCTAGCAGAGCAAGCCCTGTACATGAACTGTAGGCTGGTAACGTAACATGAGTTAGCTCTGTAAAAGAGAACTGTATTTCACAGTCTCTCTAATTTTGTTTTACATTCTTCAAAAATCCTGTCACCCTGACATCCACGTTCTCACTGCAGATAGTTAACTCTTTGGGCCAATATGTTCCTTAGCTTTCCTGACTTAAAAATGAAAAGTTTATTAGGCTCCAATGTAACTGAAAACATCGCTACCTACTACTTAAGAGAGTAGAAAAACAGGCACAAAGTCAGGCAGCATTATCCAAAGTTTGAATTTAGCCTGAGGGAAACAAAAAGACATCACCTTGTACCATGTGTATAACCTCTTCTGGTTATGATGCACAGATACCTAGCTGGAAGGGCTGGCACGTTCTCTGCAGTGGAAAAAAGCCTATCAGCAAAGATCAAGATGAGTCTTAACCATGTTCTTTAAAATCCCAGCCTTGAAAAGTGTTGATGTTGTTTATCAGCTCCACACCAGAACTGGTGTCTTATTTTAAAACCACAGGTAAGTCACCTTACTAAAAGAGAGCTCTTGTATAATCTTCCCTTGAAAACAGAAATCACAGTAGAATTTAACTTAAATAAAAATAATGTAATTGTCTATATAATCATAACTATTTTCCTCATATATTTTATACTTGCCCCTGAGGAATCGCTTTCCCCATCCATTTCATAAGACATGGTGGGACAACTACCAGTGGAGGGATGCAATGGAGAAACTCAAGGCACCATTTTTCCCCTCATCAGATGCAGCTGACATACCTGTCCATCCCACAGGCATCAGACACGGCAGCTACCAAGGCGATTTGTTGAAAGACAGTTACATTCCACAGCACCGTTCATCCTATAAATTCCAACCTATTTCCTGCTCAGATTTTCCTTTTGTGATACGAGAGCACCCTCTCAATGAAAAGGCTTTCTTCAGCATCACACGGTGGAGAAATGCTTGGATTTGGAAGTTGGGAAGTTAGTTAGAAGAGGAGCTAACAGATATTAAAAAGAGCCAAGGACCTTCATCTGATAACACTGTTTTCAGAGCCTTTCAAGAATTACAAAGATTATAGTGTTGTAAGTCTTTTGGCTGCTTTAACCACACATGTTCTGCCATGGATGTTTAGAGAAATTCCATTTCCACAGCAGAAAGGAAAAAAAATAAAAATAAAACCTCTCAAACAGTTAAACTACTGTCAAAACCCACAGTTTCTAATCCTAAACTGTGATTCAGAGGATGTACATCATCACAGTGAATTCCATTTAGATAAAGGGAGGTTTAAAAGTCTTTTGTGAAAATAGCAGTTAACAAAACTAAGATACCTAACTGTGACAAAGTACATCGGTAAGGAAGAGGGGAAACTCCTAGGTGGCTTTAGAAACATCCTGTTTCTGCTAACCTTTTTTAGTGTAAAAAGTAAGTGTGAAAGCCTTGCAAGAGCTAGAGGCACATCTCAGATGCTGCAACACACACTGCATATGTGAACCAGTAATTGTTTTGAGATTTCAGAACATACACTGTGCTGTCATTTGAAAAAAGTGATGGATGAGAAACTGGAAACCCCAAGGAATTAGTAATAGGATATAAAGCATTTCACCTCTAGGTCACCAGTTCAAATTCAACCAGGTTGGTAGTGACCAAAAGTAGTTACCATCTGGCAGCTGTTCTCTGGCTGATGTAAATTGAGTTGAGGGTCTCAGCGCATTTCCTAGTGGACAGGTGTCCTCAGCACAAAAACCACCATAATTAACTCTCTGTTTGGCTTTCTCAGCAAAGCCACTGAACAACGAATGGAAGTAAAGACTGAGCTATACACCAGGTCAGCATGAAAGCATGCTGGCTGCAGAGCACTGCAGATTCTTATTCATATTTCCTCTTTATATTTTAAGACACACAGATTAGGGAGGGACTTAATTTATCATCATTACATTAAGCAGAGTAGCCTTTCCAATTCAAGAAACCGCTTACATGCTGCTATTTCTGCTCAAGGCAGATTTCTTTTCAACACACAGCTACAGTAGAGTTTGGAAGCACAACGAATGAATGCAAAATATAATCCCATTATGAAAAATGGTCAATTTACCCTAACACACTTACTCTGTGTCAAAAATCCCACACTTACTACAGAGGACTCAGACAAAGAAAACGAACTGGTTTTAGATTACTGGATACAGACTGTAGGTTGAGATTGTCCAACTTTGGAACTAAGAGGAGACTTACTGTGAAGGAAAAAAAAAAAAAAAAAAAAGAAAAGAAAAAGAAGATTGCATGCCTTAGGTCAACACCAACCACAACAGGCATCTGGGGAAGAATACCATCCAGTTATAATAGCAGCTTTAAAATGGACCTCTTGCATCCAGGAGTTCTGAACCATGTCTCTTAAGAAACAAACAAGACATAGTTCTAGGCAGAACTATGTGTGACCAAGGCTTCAAAACAGTATACATGAAAAACACTGGGGAAAAAAAAAAATATTCCTTATGCAGATTTTTCCTCAACAGGAACTGGAAAATTTATTGAGTCTACTTGTGGCCCACCTGTGCTTTACACAAGACACAGACCAGTTGTTTATGGTATGACCTGCTGATAGGCACCATCTAAACCACCTGTTGCCATAATTTGTTCAGCCCTATTATATCTGAAATTGTTAAAACAGGTATAGTTTTTGGGTGTCCTCTCTCCTTTTGGCGTTTGTGGAATAAAGGCAACTAGAACAGAATTAAAGTATTCTGTACCATCAGTCTTTCAACACACAAAAGCATTACTTTAACATTAGTGGCTTGTAAGACTGAGTCAAGAGCTACTGGTGTTAAACAGGGAAAAGTGCAAAAAATGTTGTTCCAGGGAAGAGCCCTCACCTCGGTAAAATACAGCCAGAGCTCATAGGTGGCTAGAACATGGCATTTCAGGCTGAAGACTTTGACGCGGTTGAAGCAGTAGCTGACTCTGGAATGTTCTTAGCGTGCCTTCAGATAATGTTAACTTTAAATAAACTTGCTGAATACTCATGTAAATTATTTCCATTTGGCTGTCTCATTATTCAATATGCTTTCAAGGAACATGGTGATGAAAGAAGAAAAATACCTCTTTCTAACATAACCATACTGGCAAGAGGATCAACATTATCAGTATTCAAAGAATGTCTTGGCAGGATAAACCTTTATAAAAAGAAGGAGCACTAGCTAATCCAAGTTGTCAAAATAGCAATAGTACTTCAAGGGTTGATCTGCAAAGTGATTCATTATTTATTGCTAATGCAAACAAAACACTGTGAGCAGAAAGAGCAATTGAGTATTTCCTATCTCGGAAATCCACTGGAGGAGAATACACGATAAATAAACCCTAGAATGACTGATAAAAGGATATCTATTTTCTTATTTACTTAAAAAACAACCCAAAGGCAGGAAAAGCATTGTGGTTCTTCACAGAAAAGAAATCAGACACTTAAAGGTAATATTTTCATCTGAACTAACACAGACATGAGATGTGGCACAGTGGCAAGACAGGTTTCTGGAAACATCATTCAGAAGCAGAAGACATACACCATTAAAAAAAAAAATCCATGGTGGAAATAAAATACACAATGTATCCTAAAAACATATATGCATTCAACAAGTCAATAAGTTTCCTGATGTTCCAAAATAAGTTTCTACTAGAACCAACTAGGCAACCGTTTTCAGATGCTTAACCTCAAGACACTTTTATGAAAGTTTCAGCCTCATTATATTCTTCCTCAGAAAAGCCAGGGCTATGCTTTCTTCCATGCTCTTTTCATTTCCCATAAAACACAGGATTTTAAAGAATGTACTTTTTTAAAATAAATGTACTGGTTGTGTCACTTATTTTCAAGATTTTTTTGAAACACGCCATATTGCTCTACCCTTTCTGCTCTCTCGACCCATCTTTCTTCATCTCCTCCTGTAATACCTCATCTCCGCTACCTTCTTGCTCTTTTAAGCCTCGGAACATGATCTTACTCCTGACGTGTATCTTCTTCTATTGCAGCAGAAAGTATTGGCTCAGCCTCAAGAATCTGGGATTCTAGGAACTCCTCTGAATAATAGCACATACAATTTTTTGAAACTAATATATAATCTATGAGCTCCATGAAAAATAAAGCTATTCTAAAAAGTTTATTATTTCTCCTAGTACATTTCAAACAGAAACACAACAGCCGCCACAAAACAAAAAAATGAAAAAAAAAAATCACAGACAACCCTATTATTCTAGCACAGACATACTGTAGTATCACTATAGTAAAAACAGGTTCTGATCTGAATTAATAATTTTAATGGCAATAATATTTAGCATCTGAAGGAAAAAGAACTAATGAATACTCATGTTTTGTGATATTATGGTAAAACAGAGGCACGTAGACCTGTTGAAAGTTGTTATACATTGGAGTTTCAGAATTTAAAATTTCTTCAAAGGTATGATGCAACGTGTAATTTTTATTTCACCAGGAATAACAACAGCAGTAGAAACACAGGAATCTGCATTCAAAGTTGTTAACATTTTCAGACTATTTTAAAGCATTTACACATGCACACAGACAGACTACACTTACTGTAAAGTTCTTTAGCCTTTGATTTTCCCAGCTCAGCAATAGCTATTGAGCGACCTCTTGTGTTGAAACATGTCTGAGCAGTTCCTTTATATTTTTCCTCTTTCGCTAAATAAATTTAATGAACATAAGGCTGGCAGTGCAAAATGAAGAGACCTTCTCTGTCATTACAACAAATCTATACTGCCTTCAGACACCATTTGTATTGATTTTATCTACTGAAATTGTGTATTAAGAAATTTACCTCTAATATGATAGGTAGTCAAAACCAATGTGCAATGGCTACTACCATGCCACTCCACACCATTTTTGCAGTAAGTATTATGAAACAGATGTGATCAACTTCTTGCATATTATTGTCATTGTATTAAAATAAGCATACAAAAAAAAAAAAAGAAAAACAAGATACATAATAGTCTTTGTGACATTTAGTCAAAGGGGACAAAAGGGGACAAAGGGGACAAAATCAAAATACCATAAAAAAATAATCTGCAATTTGTCAGCAGCAATCTCACTGCTGCTCCCCTTCTCGTTCCTCTTTTCCCCCAAAATCACTGCTGTCTTAATTCAGGAGTCACATTCCCATGCCTCTCTGACAGGACCCAGAAGCATCAACAGGAGTTTCCAAACCAACTAGAAAGGCTTAACACAAACTCTGTAAGCAATCATGCAATAGATATCTAGTTCAGAAAGGTCAACTGAGCAATCATCTTCCACAATAAGATGTTTCCCAACACAGTATATCAAACTTAAGATCTGTAACAGAAGATAACAAGCTACAGTTTCCACAGAGTACTGGCAATGAACTGTACTAAGTCCTTGCAGGAGCCAAGAATGATAAATAAAAGCCGCAGCTTAACCACAGAAAAATTATACCACATCCATCAGAGAGGGCAAAACCAAACCACCAATAAAAGATTAAATTAGTTTTATTAACCAGTATTTAAGACCAATACTGTGAAAGCACTGTTAGATATGTTAGGGAGCCTAATGCAAACGAAGAAGTGCACAACCCTGAGAACTCTGGTTTCAAACTTTCTGTAGTCCCAATGAAATAAGACTGAGGTCATTCAGCTTTCGAATACTTATTCTAGGCAGGCCTTTGTCCACAAGATCTACACTTTTATATTTAGAAATGAATACATAAATATAATCAGAGCATGTTATACAACTCCAAAAAAGGATGGGCAATCTGTTGTCTTTTCAAGACAGCACAGGGTCATTCACTGTTCCCCCTGAAAGAGAACTGAAGTGTGAATGTTTGGTTGATAGACTAACTGATCAAAATTGCTCAATGAACAGGCCAAATAGCAAGATCAACAAGCAGAAGTATTTTCTAGCAGAAAAAGAATTGCTGAGGGATCTGGCCACGAGATGTCACTCTCTACTTTGTGGCAGCTTGGAAATTCTTTAGCATAGCTTTCCTCTCAGAGGTGCCAAAACCAGGAGCAGAGTCAATAAAATTAGCTGTGTTAAATTGGGGTCAGGTAAAGGAGAACTGCTCAACGTGTCATTTCTGTAGCTGCGTTGTAAAATTCCTGTTCAGTATGCTCTGAAGCCAAAGCAGCCTCCCAGCAGCCTCTGAATCATTCCCCAAAGACTAAACAAAGAACAACTAGCTCAACCAAAGCCTGTTGTTATAACATACATTACTCATACCAATGTAGCAAATTGGTTTGAACTTTCTAGCCTTTTTAAATACAACCATCATTCTCGGCTCAGCATACAGGAAGCTACCTGTATGTACTATAGCATCTATCCAGACAGACAGCCGAACCAAGTAAGTTTTGAGAGTTTTTTCAGTTGGCTTAGGTCAACACTTGATCAGGTGCTTGTAGCCCACTAAGGTCTCACTGCTTTATTCTGCAGAACACTGCTAACAACTTTACTAACCACCAGTATGTAATATCATTGTTGTATCACTAGCATGTGAAGTATTTTTTATACTTCATATATCTTACCAGGCATCTGGTGGAGCACACCAAAAGGCAGATCCAAGCCTGAGTTTTAGAAGCTTAGGATCAAAGTCTGTAACCATTTTAAATACACATTTATGAAGGGAAGAAAGAAGTCCAAAACAAACCTACAATGAAACAAAATTCCTAGGAATGAAAGATTTTATCTAAGTATTAGATACTGCATAAATTAATCAGAAACTGATCCTTAAGATAGCTCGTAGAGTAAAACTCATTATTACCTTATTATGTGTTAAGGTTATCCTCAGGTCAGGTTTTATGATACCATATGCTATCAGTAGATCTTGGACTTTTTTCAGTTCTTCCTTACATTTTCTAGTCGTTGAGTAAAACTGCTTTCTTACAGGAAGATTCTTAAACAACTTCAGGACTGTTACTGTAGTACCTGCAAGCAGGAGACAAAACACAAGTAGAAATTACATTGAAAGCACATCATTGACTGGATATTGAGGAAAATTTATTTTTACTTGATGAGATGTGTCTGTATGATGCTGCATACAAAATAAACGCTAGTAACGCTAAATTAGATTGTATTAGCATGGGAAGAAATATACCAAATTAGCAGTCATCCTCCCCAAAAAAGTACCTAAGGACATCAAGAGCTGTGATCCTCCTTTATTTAGGGTTATGATTGCGGCATTAAGCTTTCTTTCATACACACTGACAATAGTAAGAATCAGCAGTAAACAAAGCTGAAGAATCTTTCAGTGCATATTAAGTTATCTTCCATTAGTAAAATGATTAACAGACTAGAATCTAACCAGACGTATCTGGAGGCAAAGGAACACTGAGGTCCATTAAGTCCCTCCACAAGCATTTGCTTGAGGGTAGTACCTCAACAGCCAGATGCCTCTGCTCAAGGCACAGTACATAGTAAGAGGAGGAATATTTATTAACACAATCACACAAATTCCTAGCCTGTATGGATATTGCAAAGTATTAAATATGTGTCACAAAATTCAGTCAATTATTCAACAATTTTGACAAAAGACAAGGCAACACAACCCACAGGCTTTCTGGCCCTGGAAAATACTACAGTCTAAATCTTAAACAGAGCTCCTGGTTAAAATTAGCTAAAATTACAGTTCTCAGCTTCAGCTCTTTCTTCAGTATTTGTCCACTGAGTAGCCCTTGGCAGCTTCTGGCTTAATGGCTCCCTGCAGCCCGTTAGTGCCGAGAAGTAAGAGCGCCGGCTCGGCACTCGGCTCCTGGTCGGTGTACGAGCACTGCAGCCAGCTGGGGGACAACTCGTGGGCACAATATTGACAAGCAGCTGCTACAGCTCAGCTGGGAAAAGTTGAGCATTACGGAAAAGTTGCATCTTTTTCCTCAGGGGCACATCCTCGGCACAAGAAAAGGGGACATCACTTCTCTTCTGGGAATACACAGCAGCTGGAGTGTGAATGCGAGGACACTGTGTGGTCTTAACACTCCTCACTGAGCAGTGCCCGAAGCAGGGCAGATGCTACCCTAAACCCACACCACGTCTGAACCACCAAGGTCTGCCCTCTGGGGTGAGAGCAACCTTTAATCTTTCACACAAACGTGCAGAAGGATTGCTATCGACACAACCTTCCTGCAGGTCAGAAAGAACTGTGATTTTGGCTGGTCCTATAGCCATGCTGCTTCCAGCAATGCCTTCCTACAGCAGCAGGGCAACTCCTCCGTCAAGCAAGGAGGATTTTGCTACGTACAGAAGCATTGTTTTGGTCCTGAAGAAATCTTTCATATAATTATATAGCGAGTCTGCCTGGACCCGGGGCACTGAATTTTTATAGCTTTTATTTCTGCTGTCAGATTGCAGAAGTGAGTCAGAGAAGGAGAAACTAGTTTATAATTAATATCCAAAGCAACTTCCAAGACATATTATTTCTTACAATAACAACACATTTTCAGTTGATAGAAATAAAGCAAGAAATGTTTACGGTTGAAAATATTTCATACTCAGCCTTCACCTACAGAACAGGTATTTCAACATCAAATAGAGCCTCAGAGAAACATAAAATACTTCTGGCACAGCACAACAATGATATCCTACCTTGCCCGAGATGGGAAGGCTTTTTACAAGTTACATGCCCATTGCTATCTAAAGCATATTGAGTGCTGAAATCATCAGCAGCTGTCTTGGTTGTGATCAAAACCTGAAAAGAGTGATTTAAAAAAAAAAAAGAAAAGTTAATTGAGAATTCACAAAGTTCAGAATGAGCTTAGATAAGCTCTGCTACCACTCTTACCTTTGTGTTATTTTAGTCACCACAATTACATTTAATTAGCCTATAGAATTTTTCTTCTACAGCTGTTTCTTACAAAAATATTCTGCACTAGTACTGCACTATTTTTACATCCGTTTAACTAAAAGCCACACATTTTTATCACACATTCACAAAGCACAGCAATCTATAGCTACAACTCCTGTATCTTCTACTCTGTCCTGGGTTAAATAAACTTAATCAGTTTAAATCAATTGATAATTTTGCATTTTCATCCTTCGTGAGAGAACACATACTGTGACAACTTCTTAAATTCATGTGAGATTCCACAAACGTAACGACTACTGTCAAACAACCAGTATATTATCTTTCCACACCCAGACATATCTAGCAATGAGTAGCAGCATGTTTTGAAAGCTATTAACACAGATCACCTTTAGTTAGCAAGACCAGTCATAAACCAGAAGTTCAATAAAAATACAGTTCCCCGAGTTCAGGTATCAACATTTTGAATAGAACCACTGCACTTTAACCAGCTGAAAGACATAAAGGTTATCACACATACAGAGCATCAGGATGTTTTGGTTTACTTCAGTGTCTCATATGAATCATTCAGAGTTCAGCCATGCCTCTGGAGAGGAAAAACAGTAATTGAATAATCGGAAATGTACAGACCTACTTAAGGGCCAATAATAAAGTACCTCTTACCTGAAACTTCAGGGGGTAGTTTGGGTAGGCAGCATGCAATTAATGCCTGGAGTATTCAATTGACATAATTACTGATCCAAGGATTAAAGTAATACCTATTAAAGTACCAGGCCACCTCCCCTCTCTTATGAAATGTACCATAGAGCTGATTAAAAGCTCAGAACAGATGGCATCCTGCTCTGACAACTTATTAGAAGGAACCAATGATTGAGGTCTGTCATCACCTATCAAAACACTGAGACTTTTGAAAGCATCTTTGGAAATCCTCATCCAAACACACAAGCCACTCCTGCTTAGTGCAATGCGAATGTAGCCCAAGGTAGCAAGGAGTCAAACTCTAACATCTCTCCTGACCTTGAAAGTTGATGGTTCTAATCAGACACAGATATCAGTATCTTCTTGCAGGATCTAATCCTTGGCAGACTTAAAAAGAAGAATCCAAAACTTGACCTTGGTGCAGCACGAATACAGGAAGGCAGAGGACAATGGAACAGGTAGATGCTGTGCCCTTAACAGCCTGAACACTTTTCAGATGGTTTTCAACCGACTTAATTACTTTCAGTCAACAAGTTAAATCCTAAATATAAGTACACTGTCAGTGTTCCTAACACAAACATATGGATCAGACTCAGATAGGCCAGGGGACAAGTTCCTGTTTACTCAGAGGGACAATGAAGTTTGTGCAATTGCAGTAATGTACGTGTCAAGGAGCAATACGGAGCCCAAGAAGATCCCATGACTGCCGATCACCTAGATAAGATCAAGGCAGAAATTGTTACCGGAACGGTAGCTATGTGAGCTATCATCTCCCTGAAATGATTTCTGCTGCTCACCATCTGCTGTTCATTTTGATTTACCCCAATCCAAGTAGCAAACTCAGCCACACTCTTTGACATTATATTTGCTGGTAACACCATAGAGAACTCCAAGGAATCATACAACAAAAGAAAAAGAAGCAATAAGCAATCTATCTCTAACCTATTCTGACTGAGGAAAATAAACAGAGCACTGCTGTGACCAGTATGACGGAAAGGCAGGACTGACACTAACGAGAAATCCATACAGCTTCTGAACTGTATGATGTAGCTTCTGGGGAGGGGGGGAAAGGCAGCATATACAAGCAAAACTGTTCAGAAAACATAATCCTGACAGGCTGCTGGAACAATTTCAAGTTTTACACTGATGTTTTAATAAAACTTTCACAAGCACACACACACACAAAAAATCACAACACAAAAGAACAGACACATTTATAGCACCTGCTCACCTCTGATATGCAGCAAATTGATCCCAAAGCCTCCCCACGAAAACCATATGTTGTCAACCTTTCAAGGTCCTCAGAAGAGCTTATTTTTGAGGTGTAGTGTTTAATTGCCATAACCGGAACATCATCAGCCTTGATTCCACTGCCATTGTCTCTTACTTCTATTTTGTTAAATCCATAATTCTCCTAAAAAAGAACAATATAAAGGAGCACTAAAAGAGCCAAATGAATTCAGACACAAGTTTGAAGTAGTTAAGATTACAGCTTCTAGCCATCCCGATAGAAGTGGGAGTTTTGCTTATTTGGAGAAACTGAGCAACCATTAAAAGCCTGTTTTTAAAATAAACAAAACAAAAACACACACACCCCACACCCCCCCAACATATTAGGATAGCAGTGATGGTTTCTCTAGTTAAATAACGTAATCCATACCCCATGGTTTGGAAATAGCACATAATTCCTGTTTCAATTGTATTTATATTTAAGTAATTAATTTTTTTAAACTATATGATGAAAGTTGAAAAACCTAAGCTTAGAAAAGGATCTCTAGCTGGAAAGCTAAAGACTTTTCACCTCTCTCATCTGTTTAGTATAATTTTTTTCAAATCACCACAAATGCAGCCCTGCATCCATTAAATCAGTGAGTCCTCATAGAGGATTGTTTTCAATATCACTCTATATTTATGTGATTTCACTACCGCAGAGGTTTTCCAGTCTCTGTACTGTCTCTCAATAGTCAGGGCATTCTAATGGGGGCAGGGCATGAAAGGGGAGAAGAGAGAAATAACAAAGCTTGTAAAGAGGTAGAATACTTTACAGAGAGAAAGGTTCTTAGAGGCTCTTTTAAAAACAGCCTTCAAGGAAGAAAAGTTAAATCTTTGTGATTTACTTTTACATATATACAACATCTATTTTACTAAATTCTGATTTAAATATGTCATTTCAATAAACACAAGCAGAAATAGGGTAAAACTCTGAAAACCCAAATAATTAGGACAGCTAACTAATATATGGAATTCAGGTTCTATAACATCTCAAGCATGTGCAGCAAACAAATGGTTCCATTTACAGCGACATTACAGTCTGCACATGTAAACTGCACCCAAAAAGAATCACAAGCCAAGAGGAAAAAGTAATTAAAGCTCCAGGGTGACTAACTAAACTTCTTTTACAGAAGCATGCTTGACTCTTTGAAAAGATTATGATGTAACATACAGAAAAATGTGCTGTAGCGTGCAATACATCTAGGAGACCTTAAAAGTGGTTTTGCTTAGAAAGAATTTCTTGAATGAGTGCCTATCACTGCTGATGCTGTACAGAGCACGTGATGGTTGATCACAGAAACCTGACTGATTAAACAGAAGTAACTTTGTTGTCCCATCTGGGCATATACTGAAGACAGTTATGAAAAAATACAGTGTACCCCCAGGGTTATTTCTCAAAGCAAAAAAATAATGCAATTAAAACCAAAAGGAAGATATCTAGAGATAATATCTATATTCACACATAATCTGCATTCGGAAACATCAAAAGCCTCTGAGGTAGGCATAGAACTATATGTATTTAATTAACTGATACACAATAGAAGCATGAATACATTTCACCTTCCCTATTAATGAATGGTGCTAAAGCTATCTTCAGGTGAAAAACAATGCTTTTGGTAATAGTTGAGTGAACCTCCTACTGGGAAGCAAAACAGAACCTAAGCAATATATCTTAACTGAACATAAAAACACATAAGGAGGTATAAATGGGAAACCTTCTACTCTGCTGCTGTATTCACTAATGAAGAGTTTGAGCATTTTACAATGAACCCTTGTTTTCCACTCTAAATTTTACTTCCAGACCACTTAGCCGCTTAGGAAAAGTGAGATTTATCTTCTTTAATTTGAAACAAAATGTTACAGGAATGATTCTCTATTTCTTTTCTAATATTACTCGTTTCTCCCTGCACACATTTTACTTAAAATATTACAGCGCTTAACCTTTGTACTCTTTAACACCTTCCCTCATGCTACACGACTTAAATCCTACTGAGGTTATGATCCCCTGAGATGTTTAAAGTTGCTTTACCAGATCACTCATGCCAAACCATATGGTTCAACTCCCTCCTCTTTTACTCACGACTGCACGGTCCCATCTTTGTTTCAGTTACAGCTCTGTTACTCAAAAGAACTCTAAGGTCAGTTCAGCTTATTAAACTGGCACAAATAATCTCCTTTTCTTGCTGGGTTACTTTTTTGTTGCATTAGCAAGCTGAATGGATCATGAGAGGCAGAAATGTCTAGCCATGCCATGCAGATGGATGTAGAACTTTGCTTTTTCAGGTGATGAGATGGATGAGGTGTATGTGGGAACATCACCGCCTCTCTGAGAAAAACTTCCTCTGAGAAAGTTCCAGGGATTAAAGCTCCCACTTCATGCACTGGAAAAAAACAGGTGCAGAAACAAGTGTCCGCCTTTTACAACAGCCATTTCATATAACAGCAGCAAACCTGTAGCTAAGATTTGTCCTTCCAGAATCCCAACTCTGCTCCTACTACTAACACCAGCTGTTCCTCATCTCCTCTATTAATTAAGATAAATATGCAGCCTCTGTCAGCCTGTGAAGATTATTCTCATAAATTCCTGTTGTTAGAGGTCAGTAGGGAAACTGACAGACTGATGCCTGTGGAGTCTCTTTATCCATACACAAGCAATTATACTGCTGCATCAATGGTTTTAGCATACTTTAACCTGAAGCCAGGACATCATGTCAAGAATCAAACCATCATTCTACATATGCTTAAAGCACAGGCATGCTACAGAGAAAGTTGATTCCCTTGCTAACAACAAGACAAGCTCCACCATGTCCGAATTTCTAAAAGCAACAAAGCTGAGGCTCAAATGAATTAATAGATACCACTCAACACCTTGGAGAAAGGACACAGTTCAGTTTCTATCCAAATGACTGGATTTCAATTGTAATTAAAGTAATATCACATTATCTAAAACCACAATATAAGCTGAAGTCTTTCCCAGTGTTGTGTAAAAGCTAGTTGATACACAGTGCAAAGATGCTCAGTTACATAAGCTACTGGAGTTTGGTCAACCAAGGAATTAACAAGAATAAAACACCAGCCAAAGCTTCCCACTAAAACCGCCCACTGCCACCCTTTCTACCTGAGAACCATTCCACCTCCTGTCTGTCTGTCTCCAAAAAAGCCATTCCTGTCTTTGTTCAGGCAAATTGGGTAACAAGTCTGAATGAATCAGCTAGCCTTCCTAATCCATCCGAAAAAAGTTAAAACAATGAAAATGCTGCAAGTTTCAGGAAAACCCCATCAAGCTGTAAAATGAAATTTCAAAGTTTCCATTCTCTATTTTGAACCAATCCAAAGTTAACGTGGTCATTGAGCTCTATTATGTAGTCGACCTTATTTAAATGTCATGCAATAAAAAAACCATTCTGATACAAAAATACTCTTATTAAAAAAAAAAAAATCCCAGAAAAAGAATCCACTGTTTTACGGTATTATTATATACAGCTGTGCAAAGTGCAAGTTTTCTCTTCACCTCTAGCACCCACAGAACAACAATCAGCAAATCTCATTTACTCACTGACAACCTATATAAAGTCAGGTTGGTTTGTTTATTTTAGAAATACAGAAATTTGGATTGAGCTGAACTGGCAAAAAAATGTAATGGTAGTGCAGGTGACTCATGCACTGGAAATGGTTGAAAATGCTCTTTTTAATTGATTTGGGATCTCTCACTATGGAAACAGCTGGTTATTGCACTATGAAACCCAAACTGATTAGGGGCTTTCTTCTCCAGCTATCTGCATGGTTCTGTATCAGCACTCCAGTAGAAGAGACAAAGTTTGTTCTAACACCTTTTGAAGGCTCCAAAACATTCCGTTGACTTCTTGCAGTCACTGATCTGTTCACAGGATCCGATTCTGATACTCTCAGCCCCAAAACTGTGCACACACTACTCACTTTGGAGTTACTCAGGAAGCAAGAGGAGCTGATCAGTTAGCCATTTAACACAATTAGGCAGGAAAAAGAACAAGTTTCTTACTATAAACAAGATTTTATTTTTTCAGAAACCATCCTTGAGTGATATGCCAACTTTTTTTAACATCTTATAAAAATAAAGTTTTAGAAGTAACCAGAACTCACCATGCTGATTAGGGACCATGCGATAATTTGTACTGTCAAAACATCTAACGTGGCCATCAGTGACCTCTTCCATTGTTTCCATTTTCACCTTCCCGACAATATTATGTAATAACACTTAAACGTGCCAGTGAAACGGAAGTCCAACATCTTTTAAAACAAGTTATTAATCAGAAAAAGTAATTTGCTAAGTAGGAAAAATAGTGTTAAAGAAGTTCATAGTTTTTCCTCAAGTTACTCAGGGGGACAAATATGACTTACTGTTCCAGTGGGGCCTCAAAAAACTTAAAGCTGATTTTGGACCATTTTTATTTGAGGTTAAAATATATGTGTATAAACACTATTAACACCCTTCCATTTCCAAAATCATGGTAACCTAAAAAAAACACATTTGGAGTGAAACAACTTTTCTTGCATCTTATTTTACATCCTATTCTTTGTAAAAGAAAGAACTAGGACTTACCAGTTTAATATCAATATTTGTGGCACCGGCATCCAAGGAATTTTCTATCAGCTCCTTCACAACACTGACAACTGATGTAATCACCTGAGAACTTGAAAGGAGACGAACAGTTTCTGATGGCAGCTGCTTCATAGTGGAATAAGATTCAAAGAAACTGCATAGAAAGATAATAGAAAAAGAATGTAAAAAGCACATGACAAATACACATTTCTAACTTATTATTTTATAGGAACTTTTAAATGTAGGTGAAACACAACATTACAGCTAAAGAGTAAAATTTCTGAGATACAGTAAGACCCAGCTTCCTCTGCAGTCAATGGGAGTTTGACCTGTGGAAGAAACAGAATACAGGTCTAGACTAGAAAACATTATTTTAAGTAGATTAAACTTTTAATGAAAAATCGCAGAATCACAGAATATTCATGGTTGGAAAGGACCTTTGAGATCATCAAGTCCAACCACAAAAAACAAAACAAAACAAACGCCAACAACAAAACAAACAAAAAAACCCAAAAACAAAACAAGAACAAAAAAAACCCAAACAAAAAACATCATACAAACACACAAAACCACACCTACACCACACCCACCCACAGACAGACACAAACCAACAATCTCGGGCACTAGAGCATGCCCTGAAGTGCCACATCTACACGTTTCTTAAATACCTTCAGGGATGGCGACTCCACCACCTCCCTGGGCAGGCTGTTCCAGTGCCTGACCACTCTCTCAGTAAAGTAATTCTTCCTAATATCTAATCTAAACGTCCCCTGCCGCAACTTTAGACCATTTCCTCTGGTACTGTCATTATTCACTTGGGAGAAATCTTAAGAATCCCAAGATATGTTGACCAAAACAGTATATTTCTCACACGTGTACAGTCATCTCTAAATTACTGTAACATGTGGTTGTGTTCTTACAATTAAAAGAGTAGACAGACCAGATGGTAACCCAGAATGCTTGTCAGAAGTGTCTTCAGATAAGGTATTATTTACCCAGCATCAGGTCTAATTCCAGCACTGATGCAAAAAAACCCAGTACTTTTGATTTTTTTTTTAATTTTTTTTTTTTTTTTTTTTACAAACTCCTTACATCATTCTCTCCCCTCCCTGAGAATTTACCATTTCTGTGCTCAGCACTGCTGTGTTGTGTGTATGATTCCCAGCACCTAAAAATTCATGGAAGAAACACGGATGTGAAGGTAACTGTTTTGGAGTTGGGAAGGAAGTGGGAAGGAAGCAGAGTGGTAATGAGCCAAAAGTCATATTCAATGATAATGTGATCTACTGGCAATAATGAAAAACAAAACCAAACCAAAAAACTTCTGAATTACAATCTTGCCTTTCTGATCTGACTTACTGTGTGCTCTCAGGCAGGTCACTTTATTTCTATCATCCACTTAAAAATGGAAATGCCATTATAAGGAAATGGAATTTGTTTTTTTAAATCACTGAAAACACATACAAAGGGTTATAAAATTCCTGCTGCGTTATAGAGACACTCTACCATGAAGAGACTGTAAGTGGATCTGCAAATTTTTGCAAGCATTTCTGTTTAAGTACCCAAGTAGACACAATTAACCAGGCTTGGGGAAAAAAATCTTTGTCGATCCTTGTAGCCTGACACAAAGAACTCAACCACAGTTTTTCACGCATATGAGAACGGGGAGAGAAAGAGCATTGCTAGACAGCTCTTTGCACCTCAAGAATGGTTCTGACTTGGGCTTCTTCTCTCCACAGCAGCACTCTTTACTGGGTTATGTTACGTAATGTTATTTACACTGAAAGGCAAACAATCCCGGCAGTCATGGCTTCCCCATTGATTCAGCCTAAGCTATCTACTGGAGAACACAGACCGCACGCTCAGCACCCATCCCAAGGATATGAGCACATGTAGAGGAATGGAACAAACCCAGATTTCCTCCTGACACTGGCAGGACACAGTGAGGGACTGCAGCCAACACCCCAGAGCACACTATCCTGCAGGGTATACGCAGCTGATACAACAATTACAGGACGCTTCTCTGCCTTGATATCCTTCTACAGACTGCCACTCTTTAAACATGAAAGACAAAGAAAAAACATGCTTACTTGGGGACAAAAAGGTACAGTGTTTTGAAGAGGAAGCAGAATTAAAACTTTCCTAAGAACAGCTACAGAGAGGTTTTCTCTTCATACTTGTTATTTACATTCCAACGGGATGGCCTTTCAGATGTGGTAAAAAGATCTGACAAATCAGTTTTCCACCAAACAAACTGGAAAAGGAGCACAGGAAGACGCGTGTTGTTGAAGACAGATCAATATTAATCATATACACGCATTCAGAGAAGCGGGTTTCACAATTCCGTGATTCTATTTCCTCATGCATTCAATGCATTATACAGGACTCCCGTGTCAAACACTGCATGATTGATTAACTAATGATAAGCGCCAGATCGGACACTGACTGACTGAGACGAGGGAGGGTCTTAAAACAAGAACATTGCAGATCCTAAATGACAAATTTTCTATTGAGGTGTGACTGATGCAGGCGGTTTGGGAGAGAAACCAGCTCCTGGTGTGCCCTCCCCTCCCCTGGGCCCAGACCACCCTGCACAGGGCTGCTGGCTGGATGGCACCGGGAGGACACCCGTGGCCATACAGCCACGCTGGGCACACCTCGGTCAGGGGCACCTGCTGGCAGGGAGCGACCTCTGGTCCTTGATACCTATAGATACACATCTAATCCCCGACTGCTTTCATCTGAGACACATATTTCAACTCAAACCACGTTAGTACTACAGCTCTTCGCTGACCGGATGTATTTATAATCCGTGCTCAGCTGGGCAGGCAGAGTGTTTTCTGTTTGCTGCCCTTTTACTCCTCCGAACGCAGTACAGACACCTCGGGGAGGGGGGGGCGCTCTGCAATACCACACACCATCAGGTAAAGCGTGAACAAAAACTCCCTGAACTTCGTAGTTGCAGCCCCACAGGCTTCTGGCGCAGCACCCACACCCCAGCCTAACAGCTACCTTTCCAACTCAGGGAATTCTTTATGAGGAAATAAAACAAACAAAAAAAAAAAGAGGGAGGAAAAGCTGCAGATAAAAACCTGCGGCCGGGTCACCCTTGAGGTCGCCTAAAACCACACGCAGGGCCCGCAGCTCCCGGTTCTGCTTTTCGTGAAAGAAAACACGGGCAGGGCAGCGCAGCGCCGCGCCGAAAGGCGGCAGGGTAGGGGAGGAGAGGAGAAGAGAGAGAAGGGAGGGCAGTTACTGAAGCAAGGGACGCGGTTCCCGCCCGGCCAGCAGGCCTGGCTCCCCGACACCACACGGCCCACCTTCAGGGGCCGCCGCGCCGCACCAGGCCCAGCAGGCCCGGGCCTAGGCCCCGGCCCGTCCCGCGCAGCCCCGGGGCAGCAGCGGTTCCCTCCGCCGTGCCGCCAGCTGCCCGGGGAAAGCAGCCTCCCCACCCTAGCCGGGGCCTCAGGGCAGACGGCGGCTGCGGCATTCCCCACGGCGGGCGGGAAGCTGCCTGATGCCTCCCGCCGCCCTTCACCGGGCGCCCGCCCCCCGCAGCGCCCCGGGGCTGTGCTACCTGCGCCTCCGCCGCGCCCCCGCTCCCGCCGCCGCCGTTGCTGAGGGCGGTGCGGGCGGCCTGGCCCCTCCCCACCCCTCCCCTGGCCGCTAGCCCTGCCCACGGGGCGGCCGGTGGGGGCTCTACCTGCGGCCGGCGGACTACGCCTTCGCTCCTGCTCCTCGGCGGCCACAGCACGGCCGGCGGCGGCGCTCGGGCCGGCGGAAAGGTGGGGCGGCGCTGGGGAGGCGAAGGGGCGGGAAGGCAGGCTGAGCTGCCGGTACCGGCTGCCCGTCGGTGCTTGCCAGCAGGCCCCGGGGCGCCCGGCGGCGGCTGCCAGGCCGGGCCCTGAGGCGAGCGGCGGCGGGAAGGGGTCTGCCGGTGGGAGGGGGGGCCCTCAGGGTGGGCGCCCGGGAAGGGAGGCGGCTCCCTGGGGAGGCCCCGGCTGCTTTGTTGCCGGTAAGGGAGGCAACGCAAGGGGAAGGGAAAGAAGGCGTCCATGGGATTTGGCGAGAAACGTGAGGAAAAACCCCCGGGGGAGGTGGTGGGCTGTGCCGAGATGTTGGTCCGGGTACTCGCTCAGGCGCGGCGCTGCCTCACGGGGAGCGAGGGAGGAGGAGAAGGCTGAGGGGAGACCTTATTAATGCCTTATTAAGTATCTAAAGGGCGGTTTGAGGGAGGATGGAGCCGGGCTCTTTCCAGTGGTTCCCAGTGATAGGATGAGGGGCAACAGGCACAAGCTGGAACATGGGAAGTTCCATTCAAATACGAGGAAAAACTTCTTTGGGGTGAGAGTGCCAGAGCCCTGGAAGAGGCTGCCCAGGGAGGTTGTGGAGACCCCTTCTCTGGAGATCTTCAAGACCTGCCTGGATGCAGTCCTGAGTGATGTGCTCTGGGCAGCCCTGCTTTGGCAGGGGAGTTGGACTAGATCATCTCTAGAAGGTCCCTTCCAACTCCAACAGTTCCATGATTCACCCATCCCTGGTACGGGGCTCCCGGCACAGGCACCTTTTGAAATACTTCGCAGCAAGTGTTGACTAAAACTGGCCTTGCCCCCGGTTCAGTTTTCAGGTTCATCACATCTTGGTTTTGTTCTACAGCCTGCTCTTAGTTAATATGGCAACACGCTAAAGGTGTTGGTGCTTTACGGCACTCCGCAAGTGTAAGAGACAAACTTCCTACTGAAAGCATGCTATTTATTCTGGTTAAACAACACTTTCACAGACTGACTTAAAAGATAGATAAAAAAATTCATCCTGGTCCCAAAAATTAATATAAATAGTCTTACAGATCATGTGAATATGCAATATACAGTGAGGTTTTTTTTAATTATCATTACGAATTTTAGTACAGCAGGCCAAGTGGGTCACTTCCAGTAAGTCCTGTCAATCTCCTGCAGAAATCAGCATTATGAAACTGTTCTATCTCTGTGTTTGTCTGTCAATTAGAAAAATTATGAACCCGTTGGCTAATTTCAGCCAGACTTGAAAGGCAGAAATGTCTGTCTGAAAACTAACAAATGGGGAGAGGAGGAAAATCTGAAATCTGCACTCTGCTGCAAGAAAGGCCGGCATAAATGAGTCCTTTTTTGTTCTTTCTAGCAGTAGGTGGCTGGGCAATTGCTATATGCAGAGTTCTTCAATAGCCATTACATGAATGAGAAACAGGAGGAAAACTAACTGATACGGGAAGTGGAAAAGACCTGCAGATAATGTTGTGGATGGAGAAAGGAATTTAGAGGACAAAAGTTACAAAGCTTGTTTTCTGACAGGTTTGCAACTTTAGCTTCTAACAGCACAGCCTTTTTTTTTTTTTTTTTTTTTATATGTCCCTTCTTTAGCAGGCTTCTGGGTTTATTTGTTTGGGCGTTCGTTAAGCAAACAGTTCCTAACAGCCCCTTTGTACTGACTTCTCTATAAACCATACGTTAAAGATCTTGAGCTTATGCACTGTGCTCCTGCTTATTTCAAACAGCCTTTTCCCAAATGAAAAAAGAAATGGCATATGTTAAGTACCTCTCTATGACAGTAGTCTCAGTCTTCAAGCAGTTCTGTTTTGTAGGGTAAAAATGAACGTAGGAGTTGCCCACAGCGAGGTAAATCCAAACACACGGGTGATGAACAGTCGTGGAATGTGGCTGACGTATGCACTCGGAGTTGGCATGCTGCACATTGTCTTGCTCAGCATTCCTTTCTTTAGTGTCCCTGTCGCCTGGACTTTAACAAATGTGATTCACAACCTGGTAAGTACGCTCTCTCGTAACAAAGTTTGAAAAGTTCTTCATACGTATTTATTTTTAGTAGCAGGAGAAGAGAAAAATAGCCAGGCTGTACCCAGGTAGCCGACACACCACCTCTGTTTGGCTTATCCGCTATTAAATGAGTTGGCTCTTTTGGGGAGGAGGAGTGAGTGATACGTGATCACTTCGGGTTTGGGCACAAAAGATGTGAAATACTCCTTACATATTTTATGTATTATTTTTTTTAAGGCATTTAATTAAGATAGAATCTTGCAAACAGAAAATGATCATGGCAACTGACTTCTACAGTGTTTTGTATATTATTAGAGAGCTGTGCTGAATCCATAAAATATATTACATTTTTAATTCTTGGATATTATCTACTAATGTTTCTGTACAAATCTGTTAGTACCCCAAAATGTTTAATTTCATCACTTTACCTGTTCCTTGGCCAGAAACTTTCCTGATCTTTTTCTTTTAGCTTTGATTTATGGTCACACCAGATAAATTTTAGCTCAGAATGACTTTGGCTATCATTATACATGATATAAGAAAAATCCTACTTGGAAGCAGTGGGGAAAAAACTGGACTACCTTGGCCCAAGCCCTGAAATCATTTGTTATTCAGTGGGTTGTGATTTGCATGATGACTTTTGTTTGCAAAAGGATTTGGAATCTGAAGACTTTAAGAATCTTTCTGCCTCCTCTCCCCAGGATGCTGTAATTTTGTTGTAACCATTTAAAGTAATGCAAGTTTGCATATTGGTCCTGCCAAGCTTAGAGAACAGAGGGCCGTAGTCCAGCAATTTAGATCATACTTAAGGTTTGCTAACACAGCTTTCTAAGATTAACAGCAAAGAAGTCCTGACAGAAAGATAGCTTCTTCCTTATTTAGGAAAATGATAGTTTACTTTAAATACTGAGATTGGATAATGTCCTCTGGATCCTGTTACCCTGTTAGCTAGGTTTAAAACTAGTGGGATTGTAAACATCATTAGGGCATTTTATACAGTATCTTTGACAGCATGAGAGATGCCTGACTTCAGAAGATGTTGGCAGAGACAAGTATTACTAAATATTTCCCAAATGCCTTATGGAATTCATTGCAAGTACCTATAATGACAACAGGGATGAGAGCATGCACTGGCAAGTAGTTTTCTAGTGGATCACTAGAAGATGAATGTAAACTGCACTTTTGGATATTCCAGCATTTAAATGGCACTTTTTTGGAGACAAATCCTTGGACAGTTTGACAAACAAAAAAATAAATCTTGAATTTCCACTAATGGAGAACTCTTAGCTGACTTTGAAGACCTTTTTGATGGTCCTTTCTGCAAGTACCAGTGCAAAATAAAGTGTATAGTAAGCATTTGGATCTGTCCTAAAAGTGCTTTTCGGTTAAGTTATTCAAGCTGAGATGCTGCAAACATCATGCGTTGAAGAAGTAATTAAGCAAATGAATTCTCTTAGGTTAATAAGCCTCCAGTCTGGGGGCTGTTCCAAAAAAGAAAGTGGAAGGTGATGTGAAGCGACTTGCTCAACTTTCACCTCCCTTATAGAATTTGGAAGAAATGTGATTTTTCTATATAAAGCTTTCTATAACAATTTCTGTCTGTGCATAAAGAATGAATGTCCCTGGAAGAAAATGGAAGTGTTTTCTGATATGCTCATGCTTGGAGTTAGTATGCTCTCTTTGATAGAAAACAAATGTTCGTTGAAACTGGGAGAGGGTGGACTCCCCAGTCTGACCTTTGGGCCCAGATCGGTCTCTCAGGCCAGACGAGGCACGCCGTGCTCCCATCAAACAGAAACAATCGCAAAGAACCCCCCGGTCTGGTTAAGGAGAAGCAGCAAAGAGATGGGCAGATGGCATTCAGCAGATTGCTGGTAGTCAGCTTCTAAGTGTTTGAAGCTGGTGGGGGGCTGAGAAAGCTTTCAGGAGTTCTTGTAATATTGCCAGCATTCGTAAATAGTTTTTTTGCTTTGTGCAGGCTCTTACCCCCTGACTCGTTTAACACTGTCTTAGGAAAGTGGTGATAGAAATAGGCAGCCCGAAACTCGTTACAGTGCTTGTTAAAATTCTGTTGCTGTCGTGTAATTTTTGCCATCTAGTGTAGAAGACAAGGCAGTGGATCAGATACCACAGAGGTTTTGGCTGTAATTCTGACTGTGCTACTGACTGTGCAACCTTGGGCAAATCACTTCCCGTCTCTTCCTTCCTCTTACTATAATTTGTCATTACAGGCTAACAGCTCTTCTGGGTGCCAATTCTTTTACTTTTTTTTTTTAAATGTAACAATTATAAAAAAAAATCAGCTAAAAGTGCCACTGTATTCACTTCTTATTTTCCCCAGGGAATGTATGTGTTTTTGCATGCAGTAAAGGGAACTCCTTTTGAAACACCTGATCAGGGGAAAGCTAGGCTACTAACACACTGGGAACAACTGGATTATGGAGTACAGTTTACATCTTCAAGAAAATTCTTCACAATCTCTCCTATAATTCTGTGAGTTCAAAACTCTGTTATGGATTAATTGAATCATAAAACCATGATTTCAAAAGCGGCAACAAAATGGGTTGCAATTTACGTGCCAAAAGCATTTTCTCTCTTTTGTTTTGTTTTTGTTTTTTTCTTGTTTGTTTGTTTCTGTGTCACAGAGATAGGGAGTGCACACTTACAGGCCGTATAATCAACAGTCTTTCTTCCTGCAGCTTTCAACACTCAGGTTCACACACTGAAGTCGAGTTCATAAACAGTTATTAATGGGGCAGGTTTTAAAAATGAGGAACGTTATGAGGAAAACTTACTGTTAACTCTTGAAGTTCTTTAAGAGATTGTGAAGCCATAAATGTCGAAAATCTACACTAATTGCCTTTAGCGCGTGCACGCGACAGCATTTATTAACCATTTTGCAACTCATGAGTTGTGAGGAGGGTGGCAGCCCTTGCTGAAGGGGGTCCAAGATTTTGCATTTTGCTTTTGCTTTGTGCGGATTATCTTCCGTTTACATTAGTTAAGTAAATAGGTTAGAAATTCTACACTCCTTGTCTCTGTTGACAAAAGTATGGTTGCATAACTAAAGGAAATCAGATACGTATTTACTATCCAGTTCTAAAGAGTCTTTTTTGTTTTTCACTCAAGGAAGTTGTCCACTTGCATGGTGGGATGGGGGGGTAAGGGAAGAAACTGCATAGCGTTTACAACATTGTTCACAAAGGATAGGAACTGAAAAAATATATAACTCCTCAAAAAAATTCCTCTCTTTATTCAAAGATAGCTTCCCACATTCCAGTGGAAATTTTGTATAGCACCTGTGTATGTTTCTCTTCATGCACTAATAATGCATAAGCAGCTGCATAAACGTCTCCCTTTTGCTGGGAAAAAACCACTAAAAAAACCCAATCTCACAGCCTCATTTCTGTGACTAGTTTTTTGCAAAGAATGAGGTGAAATTATTGGCTCAGAGTGTAATGAAGTTGGTAGTGAATTGGATCTCGTGAGGCACATTTCCTTATTCTTCCAGTTGAACAGGTTGTGGACTAGCTTAAAAGAAAAATGTGCTGGAAATGTCTGCCGGGGGGATTTTAACATCACGACTAAATTATTTTTGCACTGAAAAATGTCTAATGCTCTATCATCAGCTTGCTAGGGTAGCAGAACTGCAAATATTTTGGTAACGGATCTTAACACTTTAAAACTTGTATCATAAATCAGGCTTGTAGCTGCAGAAGTTGGAGACTCCCAACTGGAGGGGCGGGGAGAAGTTCTTGAGGGAAATACTAGCTGAGAGTTGCTCTTTAGCACCTTGAGAAGTGCGGGAAGAAGAGACAGTCCATAACTTTGCTGTAGAAATTCTAGAACCTCAGGTGAGATGCTTAATACAGGAATAGGTCGGTTGTTCATCAGTAAAATGTGTCTGGTTACTGAAGCACTTCTTTTTTTCAACAACGCTGTGTTTGTTTATATTTTAGACAGTGGTGTTACCAGCTAAGCTTGCTCTCTTCTCCCGCAGGTACTTCCTGGCCAGTTTTTACACAAAGTATGATCCAACACACTTCATCCTCAACACCACCTCTCTCCTGACTGTTCTCATCCCCAAGCTGCCGCAGTTGCATGGCGTTCGAATCTTTGGCATCAATAAATATTAAGGAGAAGGTTTGACACCGACTGCCCCAGCTGTGGCTACTGGTACTCCCCCGGTGACGGAAACGAGTAGCCTGCCGTGCCATGTATCTAACCCTATTCCATGAGAGATGCTTTTACATCCGAGATACAATTACTACTTCCTGCTGCAGCATTGTCTGGGATAAAGGTTGAGTTCATAAGAAGATGCCTTCTGATACTTAAATGTGAATCGGAAACCTCTAGAAGGAAGATTTCCACGCAGAACTGGGCAGGCCCAGCTCTAAAGCCTGGTCCCCACTCGGAGTGTGTATATGCCTGGCGGATGCGAGTGACTTGTGAGGAAGGTGCGAGTGACAGTTGAAATGGAGAGTGATGTTTCACCAATACCCAGCCGACCGTAACGCAAATGGGGACTTGACGTATAAATCCGGGCTCCTCAGTGCTAAGGACTGCTGAGGTCTCGTTCTTCGATTAAGTCAAAGTAGCTACTAGTTCCTGCCGTGTGGATTGTAGGTGGTTGTGCCCGTTATTGCATTGTAAAAGTTTGTCTGAGGGTAAATACCGTGACAGCTAGCATAAACCGATAGTGTAATTCATACCTTACCTTTTTTCTTGTGATTTCCTTTTTTTTTGTTTTTTTTTTTTGTCACAAAGACTGAAGAAACTGTCAGCTCAGGGGTTTTCTACATCAACTTCATGGCTCAGTTAATGTACGCTTTTACAAGCTGTTGTAAAAAAAGGTGTGTTTATTTCGTTTTGCTTACTGGGATACTGACTTTTCTACGTGTAAATGGGACACCCTGAAAAATGGAAATTTCTTCTAAGGTGTGGATTTTTGACTGTTTTCGCTGGTGCTTGATTGATAGGCACTTTTTCAGTAGCTGAGAGGCCTGTAATGGTGGGGGAAAGGAGCTGCTGTGGTAGGAGAAGCGGCTCCGTTATGGAACAACGTCAGAACACGTGAGAGGAACCGTGTAGGTTGTAAGTTAGAATAGAAGCCGAACTAGAAGTAGGCAAGTAGGAAAATCACGTGGACTTAACTGGTATGCCGTTGCAGAAAAAGGTATAGATCATTTGCATGTCTTGGAAACGTGGAGGAATGCTGTGTTTGAGGGGTACCGTGTAGTACGGAGTAATCCTGTGTATAATCGGCTCTGTAAGGAGAGTGAAGGTGCGTCTAGGGCTCTGAGCACTTCTTTCTCTATCTTGGAAAAAAGAAAAAAAAAAAAAAAAAAGGCTGAATTTTGAAGTCTGCCAGCCCAAACCGGCTCAGGGTTATCGGAAGACTCCATTTAAGACTTGATTTACATTTTGGTTGTAGTGAGCTGGAAAAAAAATAAAAAATAAAAAACCCCACAAAAATACAGCCCACAGTGGCAGACTTATTTTCTTGCCAAGAGAACGTTACGGCTATTTACTTTCCTGGTAAAGTTGCTGTTTGAAAGGAAAGAAAAAAGGTAGTGAGGGTTTTTTTTTTTTTTTTTTTTTAGCAATTGGACTTAATTCTTTAGTTGTACAGGATAAGGGGCTGATTTTTCAAAGGACGCCCATCGCAGGGCTGTGCTAGGCCTCGGAAAAAAAAAAAAAGTCACTGCTTTGTGTACAGCTGACAAGGGCCTTCAGAGTGCGGAGTTTGCGGGCACGGCGGGGGGGGGGAGACGCGGGGCCGGGCCGGCTGCCGTTGCGGGATTCTTTACGCAGCCCGTGGCTGGCGGAATTAAAATCGCTTGCCCTCCGCCGCCTGCCCTTTGCTTTCCGGCCGATACCTACCGCAGCCCGCCCCGCGGGGGCGGCCCCGCCGCTCCGCGCCTGCGCCGGGTGAGGCGCCGTGACCCGCCGGTGGGCGGGAGGGGGCCGCGCCGAGACGGGGGTAGCTCCGGTGGGCGCCGGGCAGGGCCCCGGCTGGCGGAGGCGTGCCGCTGGGAAAAGGTGGAGGGTGAGAGGGCGATATATCGCGATGGAAGGGCGCAGCGCGACCACGCGGTGACAAACGCGGCTGCGGCCGGGGCGGCAGCCGAGAAGCGGCCCCGGCGGGGTGCTGCCTGGTGGGCGCTGCCCTGGAGGCACCCCGAGGGGGTGCTGCGCCCGGTGGGTGTTGCCCCCGCGGGGTGCTGCCCCGCAGGCGCCCCTGTGGGGTGCTGCCCTGGAGACACCCCGGTGGAGTGCTGCCCCGGTGGGTGCTGCACCCGTGGGGTGCTGCCCTGGAGACACCCCAGGTGGGTGCTGCCGGGTGAGGGCTGCCCTGGTGGGTGCTGCCCTGGTGGGGTGCTGCCCCAGAGGTGCTTCCTGGTGGGTGCTGTCCTGGTGGATGCTGCCCCGGTGGGGTGTCTGCCTGGGGGGTGCTGTTCTGGTGGGGTGCTGCCCGGTGGGTGCTGCCTGGGGGCTTCTCACTTTGTGGCTTGTGTCCCTCCCTTAGGAAGCGCCATAGGCGGCGAGTGTGGGTGAAGGGCTCTCTTGAAGCACCAATGAAGGCATTAGCTCCCAACTCTTAAATTATTATTATTTTTTCCATATAGTCTTAAAAATCACATGTGGCCGTAAATAACTTCAAAAGTAACGCCACCTCTTCGGAAGGTCAAACCAGAGCAGGTGCTTGCAAACTCCCCAGTAATTAATAAACTCTGCAGTTCTTTTCTAGACGTCACCACCGGACAGGGGGGTTTTAACAATGAACAGCGTTGCCAAAAACCTTTTGAAGTCAGTTAACCCCGGCCGGGCTGCCTGGCTGAGGAGCAGCTCCGCTCAGTCCGGGAAACGGCACCTTCAAAAGCTGGTCCTGGGCATTGAGACGAGCTGCGACGACACCGGTGCTGCTGTGGTGGACGATGCTGGCAATGTTCTGGGAGAAGCACTGCACTGTCAGAAGGAAGTCCATTTGAAGTAAGGATATGCTTTTCTCAGAGCTTTTGCCTTAATAATGATTTTACTGTTATTCTTGTTATTCTTACTTCACCTCCCTTACGAGGAAAGGCTCAAAGAGCTGGGGCTCTTTAGCCTGGAGAAGAGAAGGCTGAGGGGAGACCTTATCTATGTTCACAAGTATCTAAAGGGTGGGTTGAAGGATGATGGAGCCAGACTCTTTTCAGTGGTTGCCAGTGACAGGACGAGGGGCAACGGGCACAAGCTGGAACATGGAAAGTTCCACTGAAATACGAGGAAAAACTTCTTTAGGGTGAGGGTGCCAGAGCCCTGGAACAGGCTGCCCAGAGAGGTCATGGAGTCCCCTTCTCTGGAGATCTTCAAGACCCACCTGGGTGCAGTCCTGAGTGATGTGCTCTGAGCAACCCTGCTTTGGCAGGGGGGTTGGACTAGATGATCTCTAAAAGGTCACTTCCAACTCCAACAATTCCGTGACTCCATGATTGCAATATCATTCGTATAGAAGTCTTCTCCAGTGAGAAGTAGGTAGGTGTAAAGACCTGTCTTGGGTCACACCACGTTCTGCTTGAGATATTACTAAGGGTGAGGAAAGAAAAGGTGTGCATTTATTAAGTTTCCTCTAGTATTTTCTTTAAAAAGGAGAGAGATTGCTTATATAGCTTGAATTAAAGATGAAATCATTATTACTCTTAAAGCCACCAAATGTCTCAAATTTTTAATGGGAAAATTAATCAAATACAGGCATTGGTGGCTGACTGCAGGAACTGACAAGGGAGGGGTTGTGAATATTAAGGTGCAGGCATTGTTTTGGAATATCATTGAGATACATTACGTGAGTTACCTGTACCAGAAAAGGGCAAGTTACAGCCCTTTCTGACCTCCCAGTGATAATTGTGCTCTCTTCCGTACGTTGATGCCCTTTACGCTAAACAAGGCATTTAGGAATTCTAAAGAAACAGGCAGGATATGGCAACGTCAAGAGGTGTTTGAAACCTATTCTTGCACCATTCTATCTGTTGCGAGATGCAAATGTACTGTAATTCTTTGTTTTCACTAGAGCAGGTGGAATAATTCCTGTGGTGGCCCAGCAACTTCACAGAGAAAACATCGAGGGAGTAGTAAAAGAAGCGCTCAGTGTGAGCGGAGTTTCTGTACGTGACCTTGCAGCTGTTGCGACTACAGTAAAACCAGGACTTGCCCTAAGCCTTGGAGTGGGGCTGGAGTACAGCTTGAACTTGGTCAGCAGGTACCAGACGCCCTTCATACCCATTCATCACATGGAGGCTCATGCATTGACCGTCAGACTGACCCATCACGTGGAATTTCCCTTCTTAGTTCTGTTACTCTCTGGAGGCCACTGTATCTTGGCAGTAGCACAAGGAGTTTCAGATTTCCTTCTGCTTGGACAGACCATAGATATAGCACCAGGCGACATGCTGGATAAGGTAATGTTTCCTTACGTGAGCGAATCTAGTTTTTTCTGCTTTTTATTGCAGTTACAGTACATAGTGGTAGCATTATGATAGAATCATAGAATGATTAGAGTTGGAAGGGACCTTAAAGATCATCAAGTTCCAACATCAAGTTCCAACCTCCCTGCCATGGGCAGGGACACCTCCCACTAGAGCAGGTTGCTCAAAGCCCCATCCAGCCTG
>JAOXNO010000078.1:25163406-25178515 GCA_028565335.1 Limnodromus scolopaceus | reverse complement strand
TCTCTTCTCCAGGCTGAACAACCCCAGCTCTCTCAGCCTGTCCTCATAGGGGAGGTGCTCCATCCCTCTGATCATCTCATCTCCCCAGGTGGCAAGGAGGCTGTCTCTGAGGAAGCACCCGGAGTGCCACAGCATGGCCGGGGGGAAGGCCATAGAGCACTTGGCTCAAACTGGAAACCGGCAGAAGCACACGTTCAGGCTTCCCTTGCAACAGTACCGTAACTGTGACTTCTCTTTTTCTGGACTTCAGAACCTTGTCTATAACGTCATTATACAAAAAGAAAAAGAAGAAGGTATTTTTAAACAAAAAGTCAGATGCAAACCATGTTTTTGATGGCCTGTCCTCAGGAAACCCCATTTGATCGTACGCTTTTATAGGTATTCAAGAAGGTGAGATCCTGTCCTGTGTTAAGGATATTGCTGCTGCTGCACAGCATGCAGTGGCTCTTCATATTATCCAGCGGACATATCGAGCCATGCTGTTCTGCATAAAAAATAGCATATTACCATCAAAAAATGCAACTTTGGTGGGTATACCTTTTTTTCTTTTTCCTTTCTATATTTGACTATGCAACACCATTTGAAGATGCAGATGTCTTGTACCTTCTCCCTTGACAGGTGAGGAAGATGTCAGTGTGTTTTACATTGTTAAAATACCAGGATTAAAGTAACAGTCATATAAATATTTACAATAAAGTCTTTCATAGTTTGACTTTAAGCTAGAAAGAGATTGTCTTACCATCTAATCTGACCTTCCAATTTATGCCAAATAATTTGACCTAGTGCTTTCCAGTACTTGACAGCTGTTTTAATTATAACATGCTTTTATTCAGGAATCTCTTCTAGCGTAATAAGCTCACTTATACTTTTTTTTTTTGATATGTTTTTATCTTCAAAGATATGTTTTAATCTTCAAATGCGGTTGTTACTGCCATCTTCAGAACTTCATCTGATAACCTTTTTTTAAATAGGATGTTACCTGCCTGTGACCCATCAGTACTTTTGAGTTAATGCCTTTTTTCTTTTTGAAACTGCTGTCAGGTTGTATCAGGAGGAGTTGCAAGCAATCAGTATATCCGAAAAGGTCTACAGACTTTGGCAGATGCAAATGATTTTGCTTTACTGTGTCCTCCTCCAAGACTGTGCACCGATAATGGTGTTATGATCGCATGGTGAGAGCTGTTTCTCTTTGCATGAGTTTCTGTAACGTTCGTTAAAAGTTGACATCAGGGTCAAGAACAACTGTTTATGGTGACTGAGCCACGTGCACAGGTTCAGATAGTTACGACCTACATTTTTACGTAATTGCTTTCTTGCTTAGGAATGGCATTGAAAGGTTACGTGCGGGACTTGGTGTTTTACGTAGAACTGAGGGCATCCGCTACGAACCCAAGTAAGTGACTCAGTTCATTGGCAGTCTGTTCCGTCACTCACTCGCTGCGGTCACTGAAAGTGGGAGGGGGTGTAGAATGAAAAGAGGAGCAGAAGCTGACAAAGAGCATCTTTGCAGTCCATGTAAGCTTTAAAAGTTAGCAGCACTTCCTTTTCAATGTAGTTGTGAACTATAAATGATCATGTCTGGTGTTTACATTTGGTTTAGCTCCGAAATGTAAATTACCATACATCATAACAGTTTGATGTATTTTCATGTTACCACTGTGGTATGGGAATACCAGAGCAAGTTGAGCTGTAGTACACTCCCCCTAGCTACTCAGTCACTGTAGACATAAATCAAAATGCTCTAAGTGAAACTGTATTCATAATGAGCAATCAATTTGAAAAAAAAAAGAATTTGACATATAACATTTGATAATACTGGGGTTTTTTTACTGATAATACTGATTTTATTAATGAATAGTTAGCTAAGACTTGTTCTATGGATTTAAGTAGATCCTAGGTTTAAGGTCAAACAAAGTTCGAGTATTTCAAAAGCACCAGCTGGACTTAAACTTGAAATTTTTTTCAGGTTTTTCCCCTTTCCAGTTCCAGGAAAACAGATTTGGGAAGTCTCAGGACATAAAATTGTTTTTTATGATTTTCACATGAAAAATGATAAAATACTTTTCAAAAATAACTTGCTTTATATATCTCATTGAATAAATCGAGTTTTATTCATTATAGACTATACATTCTTCAGGATTATCACAGAAAGAGATACCTGCGAATCTCTAGTATGTCTTGCATTCATCAGTGAGATGCAAAATGAATTGTCAACTAAAATCATAATCTAAATAAAAAAATTCCCCCAAAAGATGGCTTTAAAATCACAACTGTGTTTCCTGAATTTGAAATGGTTACAAATGCAAACGTTTCTTTAATGTAAGGAGGTTTCTAGGTATGGCCTCAGATGGACTATTTTAGTGGTCGCACACTCTGACAGTGCAGGGAATCTGCAAAAGTCCTGTGACTTCCATGCTCATTGTGAAAAAAGATCTATGAATCTGCACATCTCTGTGATTCGGCAGGAATGTTATTTAACAAATACATAATTTTATTCTTTTCTAGAGCTCCCCTTGGAATTGATATTTCAAAAAGAGTTGAAGAAGATTCCATCAAAGTGCCAAAATTAAAAAAGAAGATACAATGGTTGGCATCTTAAAAAATAACTTAGTAAAGTAAATGCAACTACAAATTGTTTAATAAAAACTCTTTCAGTGCTGTTACATTTACTGACGGCACTTGGTTTACAAGCGTTGAAAATCACCTGTCAGAGAAATAAATGCTGCGTGGTATCACCAAAATGATTCCAGTTACTGCTCCACTAATGTCTAAGGGTTCTAAGTATTAATTAAAAAAAAAAGAAATTAAAAGTGCGCTTTCTAATAAATAATTTGTCTAATAAACTTAGACAAATGAAAACATCTTCACTGTTTAAACTTTGTAACTTATAAGGTGTTTATCTATTTATGATATATACCATATATTAATTTAACTATATAATTCATATAAGGTTTTAACTTACGCTACACGTTAAAAAAAATTCATACCTTCCATGATTGAAAAGTTACAGAAAGTGAACACAAAAGAGCACAGATTTCAAAGAAGATCTCGATGTATTAGCTGTGCCAGAAACTGAACTTCAACAGTGTCTAATTTTCTGCTGCTGGTGTGAGAAGCCTATTTTTATACAAGATTAAAATTTTTGGGCACGGGGCTAGTGCCTTTTTAATAGATCAGTAAAGCTAATCACAGTGATTAGCTTTTAAGTGCAAGTTCTGAGTTTTGATGTGAATAATGGGTTATTTGACTTTGCCTCTTGATAATCAGTATAAGGTGCTTTTACAGTATTATTCACTACAATGGTATTTACTGGAATAAATCATTCAAGTATTAAGCACCTATTCAATAAAAGTTTTCTGATTCGTAATGCATATGTTTAATATTGCCTCTATTTAAATCCAAAAAAGTAATTGGATTTGTGGGATAGTTATAAACAGACAAACAAGTTGCCTGTTTTTCGTTTAAATGTTTTAATTATTTCTTTTTTAACCTGAGGGCAAGATGTAACAAATTAACAAGGTACGTGCATTCTTTTTTCTCTAATACTTAATTTTTGGAAGAAAGTTAAGATCCCCCATTGAACACAAACCATTGGAAAAATACATAGTATTTACGTTTTGTTATGTAGCATTTCTGGAGTCACGTTTTTGTGGGATTTCAACTACAAGTAAGTTATGTTTTGATGAAGTAATTTATCTGTATCATTAAGGTAGTTTATCTTCTTGGTAAAGTAATACATCATTTAACAAATTTAACTATCGCATTTCATAGGCCCTATCCAGCAGCATGTTTATACATCTGGCTCACTGATTTCAGCAGAGATGAAAGACTGAAATTTGTGAAACTTAACAGCGAGCAAACCCTTTTTTCCCCCCTGTATTACATCTAATCTCTCAATTATCCCAATATTTAGTGCTGGTCTTACCTTCCTTGGGATCAACAAGCCAGTCAGTCTTGCTGCTCAGAAGTGGCTGCCTGTTTCCAAACTTTCTGAGCAATGAGGGAGAAACCCCTAAATAGCTGTGTTTTGCGATACAATAAATGTGAATAAAATGCAACAGAGATTTCCCATCAGGGATGCAGCCTTATGAACTGGAGGTGGACTGGTTTTAGTACGCCCCAAGCTTCCAAAAACTTCTGTTGTTTGGACCAGAGAGCTTGATTCTAACGCCACAGAAATGTCATTGCTTGAGACTTAAGAGCTTGAGAGTTATCAGAGTAAAAACTATTTTTTTAATTAAAAAAAAAAAAAATACTTAAAGCTCTTCCAAAATAAGTACACAGGAACAATGCCCCATGTAATTATACTAGACTTTTTGAAATATTTAAGTGGACATATTTAAGTAACGTGTAACAAGGCATTAGAAATGCTATCGTGACACTTTCCTGGCCTATCTCAGTAAATCAAACAAAACAGATTACACGGTTGAAAATCTGTGCTCACCAAGTAGTTATTGATGGTGTTTTGATGAACTGTGATTATAGAGCACACAAGGTCTTCAAAGGTTTGCTACAACGTCTCATTCTGTGGATTTTTTTTTTTTTTTTATTTGTGGCTGAAAACTGAAAGCACAAAAGGAAGTGGTGAAATTGTACCTTAGAGTGTTTTGAAAGCAGCTGCTAACACTTCTGAAAACCTACTTAGAAACATGATGATCTTTGGTTTAAAAAAAAACAAAAAACCAACAAAATAAAATTCACTAGATTCGTACATTTAAAGACAAGCAAATACAAAATACCAACTAGAAATAATGAGGTAAATTTTTAGGACTAATGGAATCAAATCTAATAGGAATCAACAATATAGTGTTAAGAGAGTTATATATTTGGCCTTTATTATAGGAATAACATAAGAGACAAGAAATGCAGGGCTGGGCTTTTTTGCTGCAGTAAGAGGCTGACTACAACAATGAAGATGATCACCGAAGAACCCTCAGCCAGTCAAAATGTGTTAAGAAACCAGCGTTCAGTTGTTCTTCATTGCAGGAAGAATTGAAATGTTTAGCTTTCTTTGCAGAAAAGGCTTAAAAACTGTTAGGAAAAGCTTTTTATTTTAAGGAAGGGAAGCAATGGAGCATATTATGTATTGAAACAGATTGCTCAATCGCTGTATGCTATGTATTAAAATAACTATTCGAACACTCTGCAAATACTTCAGTCTTCACTCAGAACAAGGCTGTAAACTAGATGAGAGAACCCTTGTAGCCCTACACTGCTATAATGTATGCAATATATATATGCCTTCTCCTCATTGCTTGTTAACCTTTTGGATATTATTAAAACCCGTAACATGTAATCATTTTATATCACTTCAGGAGTCATCTTGGTTTTAAAGTATATTTAGTAACCATAACAGTCAAACAATTGGTAAGATTTTAAACCTAAAAATAACTTAATCTTGAAATTCTATCTTCATGAAACATGTTTGAATAAGTTTTAGAGTTGTTAGTACAATTGAAAGCATTTACTTAGAATTTAATATACCTATACCAAGATGAGCAGTTTTCTTACATGAAATAATACAATCACTGCCTCCTATAGGACGTTATACAGTGCTCAAATAAGGGAAGGAAAAAACCTCCAACCACAGTTTCTGCTTGTTTACAATTTAAACCTTGGTCTTACAGTGCTTTTGTAAGGATATTTTCACATGCTAGAATTTAAAGTACGGAAAAACCCAAGTTCTTATTTGATGAACAATGATATCTTTCATTTGTTTCTACAGAAGTTTTAATTCATTATTTCCGGAAAAAGTAACTGCATTATGCAAAAGAAATGGTTGGACAAGATTTAGCCACCAATTCTGTACGTTGCCAACAACTGTGCTATAGGTACAGAATTTTAACTACTGTTTGATAATGTCATTTAATCTGTTAAAAAATAAATCAAACTGGAATCAAAATACATTTTATTAAGCTACAAAAAATCTTTATTTCTCTCAAACCTTCATAGTATAATCAGCAATTTCAGTTAAGTAAGTGCCAATTTGAAATCAAAAAGGACTTGTATTATTTTAAAGACTATACTATAGTATCTATTACTGTGCACATTCCTTACCTCTTAACATCAAATTCCATCGCTGGAACGGGGTCATGTTCTCTGCTTGGCATATCCGTGTCAAACAACTGAGCCTTGCAGCCTGATGCATGACAGGCAGCCCAGGAGAAAATAGTTACTAAACATCAATACCTAAGCGCTTACATCAATAAAATGACCAACAGAATTGCAGCTTCACAAAGCCTTACCACTGATAAGCAAACATGGAACTGAAGAACAATTTTGATTTCAAGTTTAAAAGTGCTTTGCCTCTTTATATTGATCGTTTGCACACATCACAGCAAATTAAACCCATACCTGATGAGAAGCATCCCTCTGTGAATAGTTTATACCTTCTCAGGTGAATCTGTTTTGCTCATTCTTCAGACTATTGTGCCACCTAAAGGCTATGCTGCTTTAAGGGGAATGTTGTCCTTATGATTAAGCACCTTGTACAGTTCAGTATTAGCAGCAAATATAGCATACTCATTTGAGAAATAAATACTGAACACTGTATTAGCCTGGTCTATAAGAACTACTTAGATAACCAAGCAAGAACATACCTACTAACTGCTGGAGCAAGCATGTTTTTCCTCATCTCTGATGCTAATTTTAACCAAGTACAATATTCTCTCATAGTTTACTAGCTGTAAAAACATACACACGCATATGTTACAAGACAGACAGCAAGCTAGAACAATGATCTCTGGTGAAACACCCGTTAATGACAGAGTACCGACATCAAACTCAGTTCCCCCATGGACATATATACTCATCCTGGGCATATTGAAAATATTGACATTTGAAACTTGGTCGAAAAAAACCCAAACAGTTGCAGTTCTATTTCAGAACTGGCCAAGGACTAGGAGGCTGCTTGGGATGGTCCCAAAACATCCAGAGTGTGGGGTGTCCATTTCTCAAATAACGAAAAGGCAAGGCTGACGTTTGGAGGGCAGATCTCCAAGAGGTGACAAGGCCCGAGACTCTCAGGTCTTTTTGGCTCTGGCAACCCAGGCCAGCCCATCACTGTGCCCTCCCTTCTAAAACCATAACCTGAATCCTCTCCTAAAGCACAGCTGCAAGACCAGCCCTGTTCTACAACAGAGGAAAATCTACTGTACTGAATTCTATGTGTGACAGATTCAATATGCTTTTTGCAACACTGACACAGGTTAGGAGGAGTGGGAAAGCCAACCTCTGGCCATCCTCTCTTCCCCAGAGCCCAGTACTTCCTTCCCACCAAGGATGTGTTCATAGGGAGTCTCTAGTACAAGTACACACCTACGTGTATTACTTTGATGATTAATAATAATGTCCAAGTGTATAAAAAAACCAGACCAAACATTCTAAGAAAACTCTAAAGATTTATTGAGTTTGCATATAGAATAAATGCAACATCTCAAGATGTAGCTTTATAATTCTTCTCCTGAAAATAACTTCAGTCGGCTGCATGTGTCAGATGCTTTTTCACTGTTGTTCTCTAGCTTTGCAATGCGAGACCCAAACTGTACAGCCCTTTTGGGCAAGACAGTCGAGGCTGTAAGGCCAAACTCCCTGGCTGCAAGGCGCAGAAGCAATTTCTCACCCACTCCTCGAGGTAAAGTCAAGTCAGCTTTTTCTGAGACGGGCAGAGAATTGAGGAATGAAACAACGTCTTCGTCAAGAAAAGGAAACCTGAAGGAAAAATATACATGGGGAAGGACCCTTTAAAAACTTCATACAACTTCATAGTCTTGTTTTCCCCTTTACCACATGCAAAGACTTGAGAGTCTGTGTCAATTCCTAACTAAAGATGTACCTTAAATGTTAATGTGTCAGTACTGAAGCAAGTCTCCAAAGCAGTTACACTGTCTTGGATAAAGAAAATGTATGTTTAAACTCAGAACCCTCGAAGTTTTCAAAACTCAAGCAAAGAAGAGTAAGAACAAGCACCAGAAATGCTGGGGTTATATAAAACAGAAATTATGAAGAAAATACAATGGAAGAGCAAGACAAATTTTAAAGTAACATTTCTCAATATAACTTCTAAGTATTTAAAAATACTGTATGAAGCTACACTGTAGTTGTTGTACACAACAAATTCTGACAACATTCCAAATTCCAGGCATTCATATCTAATCACATGCATGATTAACAGCATCGCCTATCCACCACTGCAACTCCTAAACTGAAAATGTGCAACTAAGAACACATCTGGAAAAACACTGGCACAAAGATCAAGTGAAAAGACCTTTCATGCACTTGTTGTCCAGCAGCAGCCTCTGCTTCTGGACAACACTGAAGGAATTTTTTGCAAGTTGGTGGTAGCACGGAGGAAGTAAATACAAATGATTCTTTAACTTTTGTGACTTAACCACGAAATACAATGGATATTGATCATGTCTTTACTGCATAGGCAGGAGTATGGGGCTTCTGTGTTACACTGTCATTCTCCAAAGTCACTCCCCAAATGACCGCACCAGAACACTTCAAAGTTGTGCAGAAGACTGTTCCACTTAAAATTATAAAAAACAACTTGATTTTCACTATTTCAACATCTGCTCTGCTTCTTAAAACTTCTATATGGAAATCCAATGTTCAAGTTGCTGAATTTCCTTAACTCTCTCACAGTACTACAGACCACTTTTTAAAAAACAAAACCAAAAAACCCCACAACACAGTGCATATTAATGAAACCGCAACAGAACTTGGAGACAATAAAATACATAGAAGTTTCAATTAAGCTTTCCGTTGGAGTGATAAAAGCAGACTGTAACTGGCAAAACCACTTTTGCTTCATGTTAAAACAATAATACCTGGCTTCTTTTCCGTGATCACCAATAATCCTGTCATCTCTACCAAGATTTCTAGAAGAAATGCGATCTAACTCCATTTCAAGTTCTTTATTCAGACCCTCTAAGCCATATTTTTTGAAGCAAACACGATGTCGAGAATACCCAGCAAGCTGTTCATCTGCTCCGATTCCTGTAAGTACAACCTAAGAAAACAGAATAAAAGAAATCTTTCTTTACATCTGTGCAAGCTAATAATATGTAAGATCTTAAATATTTAACTACATCTTAAGGAGAATAACTTTAATACACATCTTCTAAATATATTACCTATATCATAATGGGATGTGCCTTACATATTTACAGAGCCTGAAACAGTTCCCAATAAAGTCACTGGAAACTTGAAGTAGGTTCACAATCAGAAGCACACAGTGAGGCAAGGAAAACAGACCATAATAATATTGTGTGCATCACAAACATACCAGTGTCTTTTAGTAATGTCTTTGGTATTTTCTGTAACAATAAACAGCATTTATTAAGCACAAGCCTTTTTCAAAGAAATTGCTGCTGCAAATTACGCAGTATGTTGTAGGTTCTAAATAGTCATCTGAATGTACACCTAGATTATTATTAATTTACCAGCTGCTGGGTTAATAACGACTGCATTATATGAAATAAGAACGTGTCATATTGTTCTGTCTAGTCAATGATAAGCAGATAAAATGTTATCAAAAGAAAAACACTATTGCATCTGGTCCATTATTGTGCCTTCAACAGCAATTCACTATAAAAGTGGAAGTCTCAACATAAACAGTCAAGTGTGTTTTACTAATCTGACACCAGCTAGTGGTCAAATGATTTTTGGCCTGTGCACAGTTTTAAGGAAGCAATGAGAGAATGGTAATTTCGCTTTATGTTTTATTAACTCATGCCCATTTCAACATATTCCAGACCTAAGGTGAATTTGTATGTTGTACAAAGCTGAGAAGCACATCCTTAAGTAGATCGGTCAACTACATCAACTGTGTTCTACAGCAGTAGTTTTTACGCAAATTATTCCATTTGTTGTTGCTGTTTTTTTGTGCTTTTAAGATCTAGCAACTAGTAGAAAAGCAACAGAATCCTCAAAAAGCAAAGGCAGCAGTGAACTGCAAACTCCTGAAATCAAACAGTTTATTCTTCCCTAAAACCATCAGGAACTGGGAAGTGAGAAATAAGAATCAAATTCCCAAGAAAATAATCCAGTTACTAAAAAGATTTTACTTAAAACTACATACATGAAAATAAGCTACAAAAAAGAAAGAACTACTTTTTGTAGTTCTGTCATTCAATCAGATTCTAATTACAAAAGATTCCAAGTACTCATCTTTTCTGCCATTATTAATTGCAATTTTATCAAATACTGTGCCTAAGTTACAAGCTAGTAATTTTACAGCCCTCAGGATGCTGGTACAAAACAATATGACTTAATATTTAATTAACGTTTATCTCTAAATTTGTTAACCTATACAATTTGGATTGAATAGCAGCTACCCACTTTTGGAGTTGAAACTCTGAAAATTATAGATGATTGTTTTTATTTTTTTTCCCATCACACTTGCTTTTTCAAGCTTAATGAAAAGCCATACACATTATGTGACAAAAGAACTGAATGCAGAAAAAATTCAATATTTTGCCACTAAACTTCAGAAATCTCATAAATATTAAAGATCCCTGATGATTTCTAAAACAACATAACTGTTTTTACGTTTACCGGTCAAGCATAAGGCAGAAAACAACCAGTACCTTTGCAGGACTTTTATATGGTTTCAGTTCTCCTTGGTTACTGATAAACCCCTCTCCTCTGGAAGCAAACCAAATTGCACAGCCAATGCTGTCATCCAAGACTGTATCCAGTGGATTAATCAAGCACTTAATGCATTGTTGTCTCATTCTTTTCAGTTCTTCTGGCAAAACATTAATTTCCACAAAGTTCCAGGTTCTTGAAGGGTTAAGGGCTTGTAGTTCTTTCAGCCCTGCCCTACCAGTGATTCTGTCTGGAACATCAAAGCAAGATAAATGAGCACCAGTTTTAGCATGAAGATCTTTACAACTTTCTTGAGGACAAAGCAAATCAAGCTGTACATCCCGGTTGGTATGGTTTTTAGTGGTACCCTTTTGCTTAGCTTGTTCTTTTATCAGGAAAGCTACGTTGAGAAGATCAATTGGTTCCTCCAAAGGCACATGTTTATCAGCAAGGGCCGCAATAACCATAGAATCAATGCCACCAGAAAAGAGCACCGCAACATGTGCTTTCCTATTACACATGCTTGGAAATTCTCTTGTTTTCTCATCTTCTTCTCTAAAGAGAGATAAAACCCGTCTCTTCACCGCTTCATTTAAAACATCAATAAACTGATGGACTAATTTTTTCTTGTGTTCCTCTGCAAGAAATCCTTGAAGGGTTTCTACAGAAACCATCTGGATAATGTTGCTAATATTAGTGCCTGGACATTCACCTGAAGTTTCAGAAATTGTTTTATTTAAGGGGATAACTGGTGCTCTGAGACATAGTTTTGATTCACTCAACACGAGACGTATGTGGTTTGGTAAGTCTTTTGAAACTTGGTCCAGAATATTAATGAATGTTTCTTCTACTGCTTTCTCTGTGCAGCTGTACTTCCATGGAAACAACGTTAAAGACAAAGATTTAGTTGTTGCACAAGCTTTGAGATCAATTTTGAAAATTCCAGATGCTGGGACTTCTTGCCATTGGTTACCCGATTCGAAATAACCACTTACAGATGTGAGACAGAACGCACTGTCAACCTCATTACTGAATTGCCAAAGCAAACTGCGACGACCAAAATAATCTCTACCAAACCATAAACTGTGTCTGGATGCTTGATAATAAATAAAAGACCATGGACCCTGAAGCGATGAAAAGAGTGACAAAATGTCCGCTTCACTACTGCATGATGTAAGATGATGAAACATTACTTCAGTGTCATTCTCTAGATGTCCAACATGCACTCCACTGAAAATTTCTCCATTCCAAAGAAAAACATTGTTATTGGCATCTTCCAGAGGCTGAGGAGTCACTGGTCCCCTCAAGTGAAGTACATGGCCAGAAAACAGACACTCATAAGAGGGATCAGACACAGTTTTTATCAACTGTTGGCTACTGTCTGGCCCTCTTCTTCTAAGACGGCAGAGTATGTCTTCATTAAAGAAGTCATGGATAGCACGCTGGCTACACAAGGTAACAACACAACAAATACCACACATTGTGACTTTGAATCCAGATGGACTATTTCTTGATTTTAGTCTTTTCTGAATTTTCCATCTCCTGATGTGCCTTCTTTAATTCATCTAATGTATCTGTGTAAGAGAAAAATACACAAATCATCAGTTTCAGAAACTGCTATGTTTATGAGTAGTTAAGTTTAAGAGTGTATCTAAGAAATTAGTAACTACAGCCACTTGTTCAATAAAGAGATAAATGTGAAATGCTAAGTAACACAAGTGCTATATTTGTGTTACATCAAAACTATAGCTCACTGTAGCTTATTCCTCTTTAATTATACAAAGATTACGATTTTTTTTTCTCCCAAAGAAAGCCACACTGCAAGTAGAACAATTAGGGGAATGGCCAACTATTGACTATATAATCAGGATGACTTAAACATCTGTAGTAAGAAAACTGCACTGTCAATTAAAATGTCAACACTGTCAACTCAAATCAAAGATAATCAAAGTAGAATTGTTTATTCCAGAAAAAAAATTTGTACTTCTAAATTTATACAATTCTAATGTTTTTTCAGTCATCAGCTCTCTTTATCATTCATTCTCCTACCTCCACAATCCCACAGATCCATTCTTTCAACTACCTGAAGACTTCTAGTTTAACCTCCAGTTTAACTTGTTATTATTTTCTTCCTATTCATCCCATGCAACTTTCAGACTTTTTTTTTTTTAAGGGACGAAGTGCTATACAGCTTCCCAAGGCTGAGAATAGGGACTCCTTTATGTCCTTGCAGATGTTCTCACTCTTCCTACATCTTCAGCTCTTTTATCACATCCATATATCAAGTGGAAACACTTTCACATTTATCCAAACCAGAAAAACAAGCACATCTCTGAAGTCTACTTTGTATTTGATATACAGCTGCCAGTTTTTCATTTTAATATACCTTTGAAATCTTTAACAGCTACAAATACAGCTTTAAAATAGCTAACTATTTGATTAACTTGATGAAAATTGATCAACTTGATCACTGCAAACTTACTTTTGCATTGAGATAGAGTTTCTGTTCGGTCGACAAGGAAGAATATGTTGCTATTGGGTTGCTGCCTATAAACTTTCTGTAAAACAAAAACAACGCTGCATTAAGTCAAAGCAACAAACTCGGGCAACCACGCTGCAGCAGAAGCTGACGCAGGTCCACCAAGATACCGCTTCATTTTTATGTCAGAAGGATAAGCTCTGCCCTGACAACACCAACATTTTAATGTCGTATCATCAAAAACATTTTATGATCAACTACTGGCTATTCTGCATTTCTCTCCTCCTCATACATGAGGATCATACTCTATTTTAAAACATATACATGAAAAGTAAGAAATCTTCTGATCAACTCAAACATCTTGATGAATAACTCAGATAAAACACAAAAAGGCAAAAAACCCCAAACCATACTGTGTTACAGTGCACAAGGGTACATAATCAAATAATTTGGAGGACAAATTATTCTGAGAGCATCTGTACTAAAATCTGTATTAAAACAAATTAAAGACAGTGTGCTCAGATTATGTTTACCCTCTTCTCTCTATGCTTACTTCTCTGATGCAAAAACAAAATAGTCGAAAGCAAATTTGTAAATACTTACCCGGTTCTTCTTCAAATTAGAAAGCTCATCAACTACAACCTTCTGCTCTTTAATCTGAAAGGCAAAAGATATAACTCAATTTAATTATTAAAAATAAACCACGGTATTATAATCCTGGTGATGAATACACTTACTGATATTTTAAGACAGCTACATGCATATACAGTTACTGTTCTCCAAATGGACCATTGATGACAAACTTCTAGAAACAGGTTACCCTGCACAGATTGATGTTCCTCCTACCCTCAAAAGCGATCACTACTGGGAAGCCAGAGTACTTCTAGCTATTTATAATCTGAGAACACATTTTTCCCCCAGAAAAAAAGAAAACATGCAAACAACTAATAAAACATCCAATAACTTTAGAAAATAAAATTTAACATATTATCTACAACAGACTGTATAATCACAGGTATTCTCCAGAGTCAAAATGAAACCAGTAAGAACCCCAAACCTCTAAAACTGTATCAAGAGCAATGGAAGCCTTTCTATTGCCCTGGAGTTTTGCATAAACTTCCTTAGTGGGATTTACCACTCTGGTCAACAGCACTGGCAGGGGTGGCAGGTATTCTCATTTTCTTTTATGATGACAGGAGTCAATGCTAAAGAGCAATCAGGACGACCATCATAAAAGCCAACAAAATAGAACAAAATATGGTCAGTAGACACTGAGTGCTTTTTATTAGAAACAAACAATGCGGTTTTCTTCATTCTTCTTTTGTGTCACCTGGAATTGGTGCAGCAGTAAAAAACTGTCACAGAGCTAGGTTAGCCAAACTGAATGTGGCATACAGAAGAAACAACTCTTCCAGCAGCTACATTAATATCTGATATTTACAATTCCAACAGACAAAATAGTAGTATCATCTTTTGCCATGGACTAAACCAGCCACTTAAGCGTAACAGTTTTGCAGGTTGTAATTTCTGTTATGTCCTAGCTTTACATCGAAAATACCACTGGCTATACAATATGGCCATGTGGAAAGGAAGTAATTTTTTGAGGGAAAGCAGTTCCATAGAACTCGACAAATTTCATCCTGAACAAAGCTATTGGCGCCACAGAAAACAGAGGAGACTTATGAGAAGCGCCAGCCTCTGTGACTGAAATCCCCGGTGATTTTTTGAACAGGTACAGCTGAAGTAGACATTACACAGAAAAACCTCGCTGCGACTCACCTGACATTTCAAACTCAAGTTGGAGCAGCAAGAACCACAAAACTGATTTGACAAGAGAGCTAACAGCAACACCGACAAGAACTGGCCACACGACAGATGTTCTCCTCCGAGACCTACACCCAGAACCCCGCATCATGATATTGATACCTAAAGCAGATTTTCTGTAGTTTATAAATAGTTGAACTGTAGAGAATCTTCTTTTAGAGAAGAAATGTAGCTATTTTAGCAACCATCCCAAATGGTTTCAAGGACTTAGTA
>JAOXNO010000078.1:25132722-25161439 GCA_028565335.1 Limnodromus scolopaceus | reverse complement strand
ATTGCAGGAAATTAGAAGCCTGATTTTCATAGAAAATAGATCATATTATTAATGACTACTAGTGGTTATTGTTGGGGAGTTTGGGTAAGACTTTATCAAGGTGGCCGAGGTAGGAACATTACAGTTACTTCTTCGTCTCATGTTATCCCTTTCCCTCTTTTACATATTGTGCAATTATTCTAAAGACTCAAGAGCCATTCTGAACCTACAGACTACTACAGATAGCTCAGTTCGGATAGAAGCGTCATAAAATCCTGTAAGTCCTTATGCGACTGACTGGACTGTAAATATTGTGCAAGTCTTCATTGATTACTTGAAATATTTTCTACTCTAATAAGTGAGGTAGGAGTGTTGACTCTTGCTGCTTTGTGGCTCACATCATCGTAGGTGTTAATGTATTCTGATAATATTTAGAGCATGTGGGCAAGGTTATGCCTGTTTTGGTGGTATCTGTGAGCTTGGCTGGAATTCCATGGTGTTGATTGGAATTTTTGGCAGTAGTATAGGAAGTATGGATTTTGGCTCCTAGTAGAAGCATGAAAAAAGACAATACTTAATGATACAGTAAGAATATTTAACAATATAGCAACTTGCGAATGTTATGCTTATTCGCCTTCAGAAAGAGAGACTGAAGTTACAGTTTCATAAAAGGTCAGTCTTGCTCTTTCCTCCACCTTCAGTCACACATTTCTGCCTCCACCCTTGCATCAACATGACTGCTTGTGGGATTGTGTGACAAGGCAGGTTAGGCAGTTGATTTGGCTCTCTTTGTAGTACCAGCGTTTATGTAGTTCTGGCAGTCCCAAAGCAGATTAACTGAAGCTGCCTGGGGAACTGTTGCCTAGGGGTTGGAGAGATTCTGGGGTTTGTCCTTCAAATTCTACAAGAAATACGCACAACTGGGTCACATACAAGTTTTGATGGTTTTGCTCTGTGTGCTTTGTAGTTTGTCATTCTTGTTCTGTGGAGTGATTTGTTTAATCTGGGTACCTCCCAACCCACTGCTGCCCGAGTGTTTTATTTGCTGTTGATAAGTTACAAAGGTTGATGATCAAGTAATCCAGAAGTCAAAGTATAATTACTGATGATCCTTTTCATGTTCAGTAATAAATACAGTTAATGTTTATTAATCAAAAATTCATCACTGTTCCTGAGAATGTTTCATCAGTTGGTTCATAAAAGTGATGATAATGGTCTTGGGGCATAATAGCAACTGTGGAATGTTTTCCACTTCTGGTCTTACTGCAAATTGCTGATTTTTCTACTGATATGGAATGTTCTTTTCAGAAGTCCTTAGAATGAATGGATGCCTGCAATATGATCACTCCTAGAATTACCCACATTCATACTCACAATGAGAGCAGCTGTGTTTAAAACTCAACAAAGGAAAAGGTCAGCCCCATTTATCTCCCTGTGCAGAGCTTTGACACCTTAATTCAATCTTATTTCAGGGCTGCTGTAGTTCTGTTGTTTGCTATGTGCTTGCACTGTTCTTCGTGAGAGGTGGTGAGGTGTCTCAGGAGTTGATCTGGCTGACAACTAAGTGGGCAGTGTAGTTCAGTGATACATCTCCAGTCAATCTGCTTGGCTCTTCTCTTGTGTCAGCTCAGGTGAACTACTTCTGGCACAAAACTGTTTTGGGGAGGTTAATAACGCCTGAGACATGTTCATAAAGTATGAAGGAATATTGCAGAGTCTTTTGAAGACCTCACCTTTTCAGCATCTGGGATCTTTACAAATACAAAAAATAACGTAAATTACCTAAAAAACAATGCAGTTACAAAACAGGCAGTCCTTGCTGATGCCAGAAGATATTTTAAGTTGTCATCGCACGTCAGCAAACATGACCAAAACAGTATCCGCAAATAACCAAGCTCAAGCTCTGATGGGCTGTTATTAAAAGCGTGCTGAAAATGTTAAGCTATCCTTCTGAAAACTGCTATCAGTCTTGAAGACCTCTTTTCAAGAAGTTGGCAGTCTGTTTGCGTCAGATGATTTTACAGATGTGAGCAGCACAGGGTAGCATTCATAATGCCTTTGGGGCTTAGCAGTGCCAAGTTTCCATTCTTTGCTGTGAGCTAGGAATCTGCATGTGCTCAGCTCTGTATCGAAGTTGATGCTTGGGAACATGTTAAGCCACGATCACTTGACTGTGGGTTCAAACTTGAGCTATTTACTAAGTTGTGACTGCAATCTGAGGAAATTTGTTGTGTTTTAGAAAAACCAGCCGTGAAGGTCCTTAGAACTTGAGCAGTACCAGGACAATTGTAGCTCTAATGTTGGCCACAAGAGAGCAAGCTGAAACCGTGCTGGCTGTTCAGTGAATCCACAGATAGTCAAAGAAAGAATGGAGCCTGGGGCATAAGACAGGTAGATGAGGTCTTGAGATGGGGGAGAGCCTGGTCAGAGGGTATTTGCAATTATGTTTTTTTGTCTTTTCTGGAACGTTTTCAATTCTAATCCTGGGTTATTTTGTATTCAGAGATTGTAACTTTAGAATCCATGTGAGTGAATTCTGAGATGTAACATTGATTTCTACATTAACTTCTCAGTTGAACCTACATTTTAATAACTTACTAACTCGCACTGGTCTAAGAAAAATAAAATTGCTGAAATTAATTGGGTTAGCTTTATGTTAATTTGATTGAGACATTGGGATTTGAAGGGAGTTAGGTTAGTTTACACAACAAGGGATCTGGATCTATGTTCTGGAATGTATGTAAAGTTGTGGTTTGTTTCCTTAGGATAAATATCTAGATTATCAATTGCATAAGAAAACTTACAAACCCTCTAATCATTCTGCTTTAAAAGTCCTATTACTGCAAACAAAACACAAAGTCTGAGCACTTAAATGAGCTTGAAGAACAAGCAGTTTTTTCAGTATTTAATTCTGACACACTGTTAAAACAATCTGAAAACTCTTTTGCACAAAGCTTCTGCATAGGTCAGAGGCATAAAATTCTTAATTTTCTAAATAAAAGCAGAATTTAATCACTTTCACATGGAAGACTTTAAAGCTGTTGTGAAAATAGCTGATAACTTGCATAGCATCAGTCTATCATTAGTTTTTACAGTCTGATTGAATTCCTTAAAGCTTCTAAAAGTGCTGGACTGAGCACCTTGTTTGTAAAATACTCCCAGCATAGTCTTTCATCTGATGATTTAAATAAAAGAGGGTTTAAAAATAGACTTGAAAGTATACTCTGCGTTCTTCAGTGTAAAACTGAAGTAATTCACATGAATGCAGGGAGGACCTTTCTCCAGGTCTTATGTTGCTGTAGCTAAGAACACAGTTTGACCCTTAATGCTCGTCATCTTTCTTTCTCTAATGAAGAACACCTTGTTGTGCACTTTGCTAGAGTTTAGAAGAGAGTTGAGAAGTTTGTGTGAGTGGTAGTTTGACTTAGAAAGGTAGAAGCAAAAGATTTGGGTTTGTCTCCTGTTCATGAACTCTCTTTTGTTATAGGGAGTTCATAATCTGGCACAGCAGTCCCTCACATGCTTTGAATAACCAACACACAGGTTTACTATAGTAACTGTCTAGTTTGAATATGGGATCAGATTTCCAGATGTATATTTTGAGCAGTATTTTCAGGGATCTTAAAAAATCAAGTGCTGTATCTTATAACAACTAATGTTTTGTTTGCAGTATGAAGCTGGAAGTCTGGTGGCTGAAAGCCCTTCTGTTGATGCCATTAAGGATTTAGAACTGCTCATGAACACCAGATGGACCTATGCCTCATTTGTGTTACCTTGGATTGGGGCATCTTGATGCAAAATCAGATCAGTGCTGATACTTCTGCCTAATGAGAAAGGGAGAAGAGAACTACACCAAATATGTTCCGAGTGGGGAGTCAACCTGCCCAGTAAGTCTGCTTTTTGCAAGCTGAGCTAGGAAGCCTGAAGAAGACTTAGAGGGATAATTATGTGCTTGCTTCTATTTCCTGTTGGGAGTGCCTCCCTGACAGTAAGTACTATGTTTAATACTATGTACAACTGATATTTTCGTGGAGATAAAACATGGAGATGAGATTGCTTTGAAGGAGTAGGCAGGCCTGAGCAGGATGGGCTGAAGGTACAGAAGTAGCAGCCTGCTTGTTTTACTCTAATATGGGTCTTCTAGAATCAGGGACTTGGTCATTTCAGCTGAGAAAGGTTACAGTCCCATAAAGCATGTTACTGCAGACACAAAATGGACCTGCCTAAATGTGACCTTGGGCAGACCAGAACACGTCTGAGCTGGCTGGAGAAAGGGGGAAATGCCTGTTACCTTTGCAAGGCTCTCTGAGGCAAGAGTGAAGGTAATGATGTTTGTTCTAAGACACCCAGTTGGATTAGGATCTTACCTAGATGGATTTATTAAATGTGTTGCTCTCAAGTGCTTTTTGACCCTTTGTCCTCATTGTTACAGACATTTGGACTTAGTGCTTGCTATTGAGCAAATACTGCCACTTGGACACCAATGAGAGAAAATGTAGTTTTTCAAGATTTGGAGAGTGGAGTTATTTGAAAGAAAGCTTTTAGGTTTTCAAATTCTAATGTGCCAGTGGCCATGTTTGTTGGGCTTTGTTTATTTTTGTAATTAATTCCTTGTGTTGTAGGCTATGCTGAGGGCTTCCCATTTACCCATTGTCCTTATTTCTCTCTAGCTTTTTTTTTCCCCCTCTAAATGAAGCTTTCATACAAATCAGGCAAAACAACCTAGGACCAAAATAACTGAAATCTTATTAGAGCTTTCAGTCCTGAGGGTTATACTTGTTCACCACCATTTTATGATTAATATGATACTTAGATTAGCTCTGAATGCTTTAAGGGTCCATAGAACTCAAAATGCCTGACTGAAATACATAAATACAGAGAGGAAATCTAAGCCAAAATTGTGCGAGTTGTCAGAGCGAGGAACAGAACTTTGAAGTCCTGGCTTTTCTTCACATGTTCCACTTACGAGCATTATTATTTCCATGTTGTCTACCAAGACTGTAGTAAAGCCTTTGACACTGTTTCCTACAGCATGCTGCAGGACAAGCTGTCTGCTCATGGCTCAGAAGGGCATACTCTTTGCTGGGTACAAAAACTAGCTAGATGGCTGGGCCCAAAGAGTGGTGGTGAATGGAGTTACATCCAGGTGGCAGCTGGTCATGAGTGGTGTTCCCTAGGGCTCAGTGCTGGGGCCAGTTCTCTTTAATATCTTTATCAATGATCTGGATGAGGGGATTGAGTGCACCCTCAGTAAGTTCGCAGATGACACCAAGCTGGGTGGGAGTGTTGATCTCCTTGAGGGTAGAAAGGCTTTGGAGAGGGATCTGGACAGGCTGGATCGATGGGTTGAGGCCAAAGGTATGAGGTTCAACAAGGCCAAGTGCTGGGTCACAACAACCCCATGCAGCTTTACAGGCCTGGGGAAGAGTGGCTGGAGAGCTGCCCAGTGGAAAAGGACCTGGGGGTGTTGGTCAACAGCCGGCTGAACATGAGCCAGCAGTGTGCCCAGGTGGCCAAGGTGGCCAACAGCATCCTGGCCTATATCAGGACTAGGGAAGCAATCATCCCCCTCGGCACTGGTGAGGCTGCACCTTGAATACTGCGTTCAGTTTTCGGCCCTTTGCTACAAGAAAGACATTGAGGTGCTGGAGCGTGTCCAGAGAAGGGCAACAGAGCTGGTGAAGGGTCTAGAGCACAAGTCTTACAAGGAGCAACTGAGGGAGCTGGGGTTGTTTAGCCTGGGGAGACCTTATCTTTCTCTACAACTCCCTGAAAGGAAGTTGTAGAGAGGTGGGGGTTGGTCTCTTCTCCCAAGTAACAAGTGATAGGACAAGAGGAAATGGCCTCAAGCTGCACCAGGGGAGTTTTAGGGTGGATATTAGGAAAACTTTTTTCACCAAAAGGGCTGTCAAGCATTGGAACAGGCTGCCTAGGGAAGTGGTGGAATTGCCATTCCTGGGTATATTTAATAATGTGTAGATGTAGTGCTTAGGGACAAGGTTTAGTGGTGGTTTTGGCAGTGCTAGCCTAATGGTTGGACTCTATGATCTTAAAGCCCTTTTCCAACTTAAATGATTCTATGATTCTATTCTATGTTTAAATTACTATTGCCACATTTAAAATAAGGCTATTTTTGCTTTAGGCAGTCACTGTGTAGAAAACTGTTAAGTAGCAAGTTGCTGTGTGTCCTATGCATTACTATGATTGTCATCTTATTTGGAGTCTAAACACTGAGGCTTAACTGTTCTCCCAGCTATCCTGTGAAACACCATCACTGATCCTATACTCTTTCCCACTTTTACCACAATTTTTGGAGTAATTACAGCTGTTACAATTAAGGAAGAAGGAACTATAGTAGTACAATTAAGGAAGGAATTAATGTATAGGCTGTAACTACTGTGAGGTGTAAGAACCTCAGCTTTTAGACAGTATACTAGCTCTCAAAAGGTTTCAGTTTTTTCCAAGGCAGAACCGTTAGAAGCTAAGAAACCAGCACTGTAAATGTTGGTATGCTTTGAATGTTAATAGCATTATCTGTAGCTGATACTGGTACTTGAAATGCAGTAATGTTGACTGAGTTCCTAGTATTCACAGTGCTGATTTTTGAGTATGATAACTCATCATTTGGAGAAAGAATAACCACTTGGGAGAGGCATTGTTACATAATTCCTGGCATGGATTTTAACTGGAGGATATTTAGCAAAACATTACCCATGGCTCAGAATTTAACAGCAGTTTAGGTAATAGAAAGCTTAAAAAAGGTCTTTCTGCCAGTGATGTACATTAGCATATGTGAGAGAGGTAGCCTAGATAAAACATACAATTTTGCACCATTGAATATTTGAGTAGCGTATCATTTTTATAAATACTCCAACATTTCTTTCATTAAAGATACAGGTATTTAGCACTTCTGAAATCAAGACAGTAAGGTAGCTGTCTGGAGGAAAAAAGCAACCTAAAACTAATGTTAGATATCTGTAAGTTACAGGTGCAGACATTTTAAATGCAGTTCATGTTGTTAGAGCGAACTTTTAAAACCTTTTAAACAGAATAGGAGAGTATCAGTGTAACTTGACAAACATACTCAGTGGCGTTGGTTAATATTGGAAGTCAGAAATAAGAATAATGAATTTAGAGTAAACACTCTTTGCCAAATTTTGCTTACAATCTCAATAGGTTGAAGGTGACAGTAATGCTAATACCAGTTTATGTGGGCAAAAGGAGGAAAATTTAGAGTGGTGTAGCAGGGGTATTATATGAAACTAAACTATGAAGCTACCCTTTTTTGGTAGGATTGCAAGTAACGTGAGCAGGATGTGACTACATTTGATTCTCTCCAGACCAGAGCAAAAAAAGAGGCATGACAATGAATTGTAATGAAGGAACATAAATTTCTAGAATTATTGCAGCCCAAAAGGATGAAAGTTCTCTCAAAAGAAGGGAAAACTGACAACTGCTTTTCACTCTCTTTGTATCTTCTTAGCCTTCTCAGTTGGTTTCCATCCTCAATGAACTGTTGAAAAATGATTATCAGGGAGATAATAGATTTTAGTCCTTGATATGGAAGGTGAAAATAGGTACTTAAGGAATGTAGATTTTTCTATGGAGTATGTGTATGTTAAAAGGCTATGGCTTTTCTTTGTAATGCACCAAAAATTGTCAATAATGTTATCTCGGTCATAAAACTATGTCAGTATAGTTATGTCAGAACGAAAATGGTACAATGAAAATTCTGCTAGTTTTGAAACATGGCACTCGGGGGGGGGGGGGGGAGGGGGGAAGGAAATAAGTTATAAAAAAAGATAACAAAAAGGTGGCTGCATGGAGTCAGATCAAAGGTCTGTCTAGCTCTATAGTCTGTCTCCATCTGTATTTGATAAATGAAGCCCAGGAAAGAACATGAAAAGTAGTATAAACAAGAGAAAGCAATTTGTTTCAAATGCTGATTACACTAAAAAAGGCAATTTATGTGGCAGAAGTTCTTTTGTTTTTTGAAATCATACTACTGCCTTTAACAAGATAAGGTGGATTTGTCTCCTACTGTTTGCTGATCATGGAGGAGCTGGGTCTTCCTATGAACAGTGTTCAAAACTGAAAAGGCAATTCAATATTTAAAGCAATCCTTAGGCATAAAGAGTATAGTTAAGATGTTGATGGTTGGACTGCAAGGGTTATTGAGGGATTTATCCACAGTGGGGAAAAAACCCCCACATCCAACCCCCTGAACAGTAGCATCACAGGCTGTGCCTGGCTTATTGGTGAGTAGAGTTCAAGTCATGTGTTTGTCACAACTGTTAAATAATTTATACTGTGTTCAGCACAATTAAAGCAGAACAGACAGGTTTGGCAAATACCTGCTGAAGAGGCCTTGTCACCAGCCCTTGCAACTATCAGATTTGCTTTATTAGTTAAACAGTTACTGCAAAGATTACATTAACGTATCTGATTAAAAAATATATTAGGTAGAAGGAGGTCATGATCTCTTTAAAAATCAGAGGAAGATGATTATTACTCTTTCTTCTTTTGCATTTTACTTTTTATCTGAAGTATTTAATTGACTTTTAATCCTCTGTTAAGTAAGTGCACTAAATACAGTCTTACATGGATGGTTTGCTACTGAAATGAGCGCAACAGCTTCTTAATGGTACATAGAACCATTTAAAATACTTTAGATAACAAACGCAGGCTCTAGCATTCGGTTACTGTGCATGTAACTTACACTTACTTGTTTACTTCATCTTTACAGAAAGTGTTGCCAGGAGACTTTGCCATGCTTATTTTCAATCATGCACTAGAATAGATGCTTCCAAACTGTATGCTTCCCCCTTCAGTGCTCGACCTTTATTTTTTTAATAAGAGAGCTAACAGTTAACACCTTGGAAAATAAAATACATATTAGTAGAACTGAAAAATTGGAAAATTTTGTATTGGGAAATAAAAACCATTTCTTGTTCTGAGTAATAATTGGAAAATGGATTTATTTTTAGTTTGCAATTGTATTTGGTATTTTTAACTCTAATAAAAGTCATTGTCATCTTATTATATGAGAGCTTGGACATGTGATCTGCATCTTACTTATTTAAATGAATGGGAGTCCACAAAGCCAAATTCTGCTACCTTCTTCTTGTAGGTAATTTGAATTGCATGACTGTTGATGAAAAAGCAAGATGAGTAAGATTTAGGTGGTAAAGAACTATTCCGGTGACTGCATACTTCCTGTTATGCTGGAGGATTTCCATCAGCTTTAATGGAACTTCATGTCTCATTTGTATAAATTTCAGTGTGCTTAAGTCTGTGTGTGAGCACAGAAAATCGCATTTAAATATATATGCACATAAGCATTCTGTATTAGATAATAAGCATCCTAGATATTCTAATTATTGTTAGTAGCATTTCTTTATATTGTAGAATCCTGTATGTATGTATCATGTCAAATAAGGAGTTTGTAGTTAAACTCTAAAAAAAATATAAAATATTTCCAAGTTAGTGTCATGCCCAGGAAAGAGTGAAGCAGAGAGAAAATATTGGATGTGTAGACAGAAAAGCTTAAGTAATCATTAGTGAAAATCAAACAATAACGTGGAAAAATTGGCAAGGGCTGAATAATCTTAAGAGAAAACAGTTTGGAACTTGAGAACTGTGTATTAAAATTATACACTAAGAATAGATTAGGAGACTCTTTAGAAAGCAAAGCAGAGATGATAATGCAATGCAGATGCAGATTTGGTTTGCAGAACTACTTAAATAGTTCTGGATTTTTGTGAATTTTTGATTAGGTCCAGATATAAATCACTAGGAATCTGTAGAAAAGTGCCCACAAGTTTCAGCAAGCTCTTGTGTTGCAACTCTCACTAGTTTCAGAAATAAGTTTGTATTTGATCAGATTCTGTTGATAAGTTATGTATAAAAACCAAAACTGCTGTAAACTATTTGGAAAATATTGTATGGGTTAGTGTAATATATGAGAATAATTGCTTTTTGTAGGTGACAAGTTCAGACTTCTCCTAGAGGATAAACTCATTTCAGGATGAAGCCTTAAGTGACAAGAAATGTTATACTGAATAGCTGTTCCCAGCATGAAGAATCTAGAAGTTACTTATGAAGAGAGTCTCAATTTCTAGTGGACAAACATTGTTTGAAATATTTAACAATTAATTAGAAGCTAAATAAGGAAGTTAAGTGATACTAAACACTCTAAAAAAAAAACCCCAAACCCAACAAAACAGAAAAAGAAGCGTATGAACAAAAAAAAAAAAAAAAAAACCAAAAAACATTTAAGGAGAACAGGAAGAATTTTAAATAGTTTTATACCTTAATAGATGCTCTTCTTTTGATTCGCCTTGCCTACTGATAAACTTCCTCTTAGGCTTCATGACCTCTGAGGATGCCAGATCCTGTTTTGAAAAGGATTTAAAAAATCATCATCGATAACTCAATTATATTTTTTTCAAGTTTATGGAATTCATTAAAACCTAAACTCAGGTGAATTAAAACACTAGTAGAAATGGAACAGCAAAGGGAGCAGTTTGCACATCACGTGTAATGAGTGAGACCTAAATACGCATTTAACATCACTGCAGTTTACTACTTTGAGGCACTACTCCATTCTGCAACCATGCAGAATGTCTTAGTATTTATCCTGATATTCTGTATTCAGTATATACCTCAATATATTATCCTGATAATATTCAGTCTTATTCAAGCTGCTTTTAGATTTTCAAAACTGAAGTTATTTTTGTTTGACAAGGTAGAACACCTGGCTGCATCATGCACATGGCTGGTGAAGGAAGCTGAAGATTTGACTGTAGTTACTGGACAATTCCGTTTCTAGCCGTTGCAAAGTTGTGTGTCTCATATTCTGATGCTGAGGACAAAGCTGAGAATACTGATGGTAAAGATTTTCTGTTCCAATGTGTAGATACGGAAGTGATTTTGGAGAGTGAGGGAGGAGGAGGTTTGTAGTATTCAGCTTCTTCCCAGCAGAGCTTCTAATGACAGGTTGCGCCACTATACTGCCTACGTATCTGGCCCTACACGGAACAACAGTGAGGAAATACTTGCTAGATGATTGGCAAGATGATTGCTAACAGTGATGACATTAATTATCTTTCTGATCTAACACTTCACTGATACTATATGGTTGACATGTGGGGGAATTTATTTACAATTGTATTAGTTAGAACTGGAAAAATGGTTGAATGAGAAGCCCAAATGGTAGGGGTTGTTACCTCCTTTTAATTTTATAACAGAAAAAGCTCTGGTGGGTGGTGGAGTTGTAATGTATTTAGAACTGAAAATATTCATGTTGCACACGGTGGGTGAAATGTAATGCCACAGAAATTCCTAGTTTAAAGTGTTCATTTGGTGTTTTTAAGACTAGTTTTATGAGGACTAATGATTTTTTTTTGTCATAGGGTACAATAGGAAAAGGAAACCCAAATTTCATGCCTCAGTGTATAAGCAGGTATCAGAAAGGAACTGGTTTACACCCTTAAGTCTCCTTCTGCACTAGTGTGTGCAAATACAACAGTGAATTGCCCACCTACTGAAATCTGCTCTGTAGTACTGGCTGTCGGTCAGAGCAAGGCCACACTGTCAGACACTTCGATGAATGTGTTAGATCTTATGCTCCAGTATCAAATCTGTCTTTTAAGAAGTCAACAACAACAAAATGGCACAGTATCTTGTGCTATACCCAAGTACTGCTAGCTGTTAAGTAATAAAAGAATTTCTCAAATGCCGGTGTAGTTGGAGTTGTCTTCCTGTATGGGAACATAGACAGTTGGTGGTGTTAGCCTTTGGTTGTCATCTTCAATTATGATGGGGTTTTGTGCTAATTAGCATAAATAATTAAAAATAACTGGATTCACTGGAGTTCTTTGAATTTCCATTTTAGCATTAGAATGCTTTATTTGTTTTTCCACTGAAGCGATTGCTATGGTTTTTACTGAGAGATATAACAAAAGAGAATTCTGATTAGGCATTAATACCATGCATTTTTAGTGATTTTTCTAACTAGTTTATCTTTAAAAGTAAGACTTTAATATAGCTGTATATAATAAATAGGCCTTTTTGCAAGGGTTTATGTCTGTCAATTTCCGATTAGCAGAGCATATGGCAGTTGTTTTCAAATAGTACTGACCTCATGCATAGAAAAATGATTTAGCAGCATTTATTTAGTTCTTAATAGTTTGTTTCTCATCAAACAGTGTAGTGCTTGCTTGGATCAAGTACTTCTTACTGCCTATGAGTAGCTTCTCTATGATCTAATAGCGGGCTAAGTATTTTTGGGAAACTGAGCAGTTGAGGTGAATAGGCTGAAGATATTTTTATTTGTTCCATGTGATACTGTCATTTTATGTTAGACCTTCATATTTGAAAGTTATTAAGCAAGCTTCCTGCTTGACTTTGGTGCCATTGCTTCATGTATTTATTTACTTCTTGTTTTATTGTGAAAAAAAACTTTACCTCTGAGAATTGTTAAAAGTCTTCACCAGCTCTCCATTAGTATGAAGTAATCTCCATTTCCTGGCCTAAATTATTGCTTTGTACCGCAGTGCACAGCAGTGGAACAGCTGCAACATCCTGACTGAAACTTTTGCCATTTGTCCAAGGAGGGAGAATGGTGCAATTGCCCAATATTCTGCCCTTGACCACACTGTGGTCTCTGTAGTTTTATCGAAAACAGTCATCTTCAAACCAGAAGGATTATTAATTGGAGGAAATTTCCCGGGTAAACCAGCCAAGTTTAGAGTGTGCATTATGAAATGCTCTCCCTATGCAGGAGCTTTATCTAGCAAGCTGTTTTCCTGCAAATAGAGATTTGATGACAGACCTCAGTGCCACACCTCTGTGCATAGGTGTGGGAAGAGCATTTATTGTTGCTTTGTCTGGGACACAAATGGTGTTGCTGACTTTTAATTCTCTGAGATGATGAACATCCTGGCCCCTGTCTCAGAAGGCACATATGCGTACCTCAGAATGAATAAAAGTCTGTATCATGCAGTATCTTGCTGTCCTTTTCTGTTTCCCTAACTACTACTTCCACAGCTGTTGCTCTCACTTTGACTCCCTGCGGTTCTCAGGGTGCAAAATATACAGCCACTTACTCCAGTTACTGTTAGTTACTGTTTTGTTGATTATTTTGGCAGGAATGCTTGCACAGCTGCTTCTCTTCTTTCATAAAACATCCCTGGGGACTGAAGTCCTTGTTCTGATGATAGTGAGAATGTTTTCAGCTTGTACTGAAGTCAGGTGAGAGCTCCTAAAATCACTACACTAGAGCATTCAAACCTGCAGAATTTAAATATAACAACTGTGAGACTGTTCATAACATTACAGTGCCATCTGCTAATGCTTTACAACCCACTGAACAAAGGTGGGATTTTTAAGTTTATAGCAAAGCATCATCTCTCCCTTGTATTTTATTCTTATCACAATGCCACAGCTCATATTGTATGGACTCTGTAAAAAAAAAAAAAAAATAAAAATTAAAAAATGCAGCTAGTTATGCCTCCTTAGCACAACAAAAGCAATTCCAGGGTGCCAGTATCAATGAGAATGAAGCAGGAACAGATGTAAGAGATATCTGGCAAGTGGAAGCATTAATTAATTTTTCAGATGAGATAAAGAAGATGCAGATGAAGACGGTGAAGCAGTGGAACAGGTTGTCCAGATCGCATTTGTAGTGTCTCCAACTTTGGAGGTTTTCAAGACCAGACTAGATAAAGCTTTGAGTAACCTGATCTCATAGCTGACCTTGTTTGGAGCTGGAGATTAGTCGAGACCTTCTGAGGTCCTTTCTAACCTGAATTGTCCTATTATTCAAATCTTTGAGATCAAAAAAAGCTTGAAGGTGTCTAGCACCTGCCACAATCTGGCCTGATGTTTACCTGCAAAATCTTTCTTTAATTAATTGCCCTTCTTTCCAGTGAGGCTGCTCACATCTCCTGTTTCTGTTAGATGACCTGCATCCGTGTGGAATGCTACCTAAAACCTTATTCCCATATCCACTGATCTGCCCCAGACTCCAGTATAGAGATTGTACTGATCAGTTGTCCCGAAGGCTGCAATGGAATTTCTGTTTAACTTCCATGAAGTTATACTGGAGAGAGCGGAGCATAAGGACAGTGTGTACCATATTCATTATATTTGCAGGAAGTTGTCTCTTATTTTCTTTTGTGTAGTCAACTACTGAAGTAAATTTCCTTACCTCTTCCATGCTGGTAATAGTACTGTATGTGATCAATTAACCTTTTCTCCTAGCTTTCATATTTTTATCAAACTGTTTGCTATAGAGTAAACTTTTTGACCTGGCCAGTCAAGCCACTTTCATCCTTTTACTCCAACTGGTCTTTAATTCCCATGTTTTTTCTAACACCTGAAATAAATGAGTTGCATCTTGCATTTCAGATTTTGCTTTTACTAATTCTGCTTCCCTTCTTGTCACCTCTATTCAGTAGGTAAGCATTCTTTGCTCCCGCAGCTACACTCTTTGCTGTACTGCTGCACAGTCACTGCTGTAATAGCTGTACTTTATTGCACAATTCTTGTGCAGATTGGTCACCAAAAAGCCATTTCACATCAGAAAGCACATGGCAAACATCCTGGGAAGGCATGCAGTGGTGAGAGGGCTCTGAAGAGCTTCAGGGAAGGTGATGGCTGTCTGAACTTCAGCACCTTTTCAGTGACTACATAAGGATCTTCTTTCCTTGGGAGAGCTATAGTAAGGTTAGACATGGGATATTGGCTCATCAATAGTTTTCAGTGTCACAAGTCCAGTACTGTTAGTTTATATATATATATATGTATATGTAAAAATGGTGTTTGAATTACCCAAGCATCTAGTATAAGATATATATATCTTGTAGGTGAGGGAAAATGTAGTGGTAGCCCCAGTACTTAGCTTTGTCCAACTGCTTTGTTCCCTGAGGAACACCCACTCCTGGGGACAGTGTGTAAACATGTTTTAGATGTTAACAGCGCGACTTTTCTTCCCAAAGAACAAATTATGACAGGTGAATCCTGCAAACTGCACACTTTCCACTGGGATTTTTAAAAGTGCTCAGCATCCTACTAGAAAGGAACCTTACTGGTACTGCTGGGGGAGGAACTCAGCTGAGTTTTAGCCCTTTTGAATTTCTCATTTTTCAGTGTAGTAGATAAGTAAACTGAACTACACATTTTTTTCCTATACAAACAATTCTGAACAAATAGCCAAACACAATTAGCACAGAGAACTGACCTGATTTTTATGATCTCTCGTATTTATAATGTCACAACTAATAGAGTACTGGATGTTAAGCCTCAGCCATTGTTCCATTCAGTTGATAAAGTATCATTGGCTTATAATGGTCATTGTTCTAATACCACTCTGGGTACAATAACATCACTGTTCCCTGTCTCCTGCTCCTAGGCCTCTCTGTAGACTTAAGCTTTATGTAATATGCATGTGGTGAAACTAATAGTAATATTCTTTGAGTGCTGCCTCTGTTTTCAGAATACTTGACCGCCCTTCATGAATTTAACCTCTTACTGGCCTGTTAATTATAACACATAAAATAATCCTTATTCTATAGATGAGGAAACTGAAGGATATAAAACTAGACATGACTGCATATAAGAGCATTCTAACTTTACTATTAATCCACAAACATTAAAAGACTCTAGAATATATCTCTTTTTATAGCACAAGAAACTAAGACAAAATACGCACTTGTTTGGGAATATACAAAAGACCCATGATAGAACCAAAAATAGACTCTGACCAGTGGATTGTCACTCCACAGCTATCAAGCTGCTGATAAAGCAAAATGTGACATGCTGAATTTCACTGAATTTTTTTTAGAGTTGGAAGGGGCCATAGAGATCATCTAGTCCAACTCCCCTGCTGAAGCAGGATTGCCCAGAGCTAGAGCATGTTACTCAGGACTGCACCCAGGCGGGTCTTGAAAATCTCCAGATAAGGGGACTCCACAACCTCTCTGGGCAGCCTGTTCAGCGCTCTGTCACCCTCACTGTGAAGAAGATGCTATTGATATGTTTCTCCTGGAGTTAGCAGCATGTGATGCATTAATTCAATATCAGTACCAGTGGGTGTGCAGTATAAAGCTTGACATGGATTAACTGAGCACATACCAAATTTCCTACACAGACTCTAGCTTCTGCTCAAGTCAGTGCTGCCATAACTAGATTGGTATTAGAGACTGCAGTATAGGTGCGCCCTGTAGCAGTGACAAAGCCAGATGCAGGACAAATGCAAGATTACTGATTAGCAAGCTACTGTACCATTTCATTTTGGTATCAGTAAGGAGAAAGCAAGCAGTGAATTATCAGTGGTTCCACCCAATTTTCAGTTAAGCCACTCAAGCCACAAAAGTATTGTTGTTTTTCTTCCGTATTCAGATGTGACTGTTTAGATGGAATGTCACTTTTTTGCAACTTCTAAAGTGATGTTCTACATAGAGCTCTTGAAAACTAGAGATTGTGTGCCATGGCTTGGAGATACAGCCTGTGTTTGTTTTTAAGCTAGCTGTTACTTTGTTTGCTAAATTATTACAACTTGCTGCCTTTTTTTACAGAACCTGTGTGTGTGCTTGCCTGTGTGCCCATTTGAAAATGGGCCAGACAACGTAGTCTTCTTTTTGATTGGCTAATAAAGCACACACCCCTTCTTCCCACCTTGTGGAGATGACAAATTATTTTTCACTGAGTTGCCCACAACTAAAAATGCATTAGGCCTGAAAGCAAATTTTGGTTTAGCATTTAATAATACCTTGGTCTTTCGGCAGTTTTTCTTGTTCTCCTTAGATTGAAAAAAATGGTTTACTCACTGATTAGGTACAGGAGAAGTAAAAGTGGACTAATCACTTGATTAGTATAGCATGTCTGGTATTTCATGTACTGATTCACACTGAATAACATTCTTCTTTTCTATTGCTGTATTAGATCATGATAATTTACCTAAGTCAGAGGCAGTACCTGACCCAAACACAGACTGGGTCAGGTACTTAACCTTAATTGGTAACAAACTAAATATATAGTTCAAAAATATTTATTAAATAATTTATTTGAATAGTTTATGAACAAACTTTGTTTAGGGATAGCTAGTGAACTTTCTCAACTGAACTTTCTTCTGTTATTCCATATTACTAAATTAGGTTGACGAGTTGTGATTTCTTAAATAGTTGCATATATAAAGCCTGACACATTAAACTTTAAATAGACTCATAGAAAGGACAGGCATATTAAGTTGGGTAGAAATTACGGTTGAATTATGGCATCTAGAAGACACTAATGGCCTAACAGCTAAGACTGTTTTGCCTTCCTGAAAGACCTCAGCCTTGAGTAGAGGAATCATCAGGGAAAGTAAGTAACCAGAATTTTATCAGCAGAGAACACCAGGCTGCTTCTGGTCTGATTGTGACCAAATAAACGTGAAGCTGCCTAAGATGCAGTACGCTTTTGTTGCTAGATGAAATAATCATAGAATCATAGACTGGTTTGGGTTGGAAGGGACCTTTAAAGGTCATCTAGTCCAACTCCCCTGCAATAAGCAGGGACAAGTGTATCCTACAATAAATGTATCCTATAGTTTGTGGTGATTTTTTAATTTTATTTTCATAATATAAAAGTATAATGGACACCTGCCATCAACAGTGTACTTTGATGCTAAGGCACAAAAATAAACATTAGGAATGGTCCCACCTTCATCAAGCTGATGACCAATGCTAAATGTATTTGTCACTTTTTTATAACTTACCAGCTACTATTATTTGTATTTGAAAAATTGTTTATCAGATGTTTCTGTAGATAAATGATAAAAGACAGCCCTCTACACACCATTTAGTCTTGGAATCTAATCTGACAATCAGTTGGACACATGATTAACTCTAGCTGATAAATAGTTGAACATGTGATTTGCTTGAATCAAACATTAGGTAAATACAAAGTGCAATCATGAGTGAAAATAAGTAGAGGAGAGAATAGACAGCAGTAACAAATCAAAGTTGGCTTTTTTTTTTTTGCATGCCTTCTGCAGGTATAGACTGTTTTTGCTGTTTTCAGCATGAAATGAGCAAGTTAGTTCGATGCCCTAGCCTTTACTGTGGATTTGGCCTTTCACCTTCAAAGTACTTTACAAACATTTATTAATTATCTTTACAACATTCCGTAAGACTAGTAGATAGATATCACCCTGCTAATGAGAAACTGAAACACAAAGGTGGAGTCATTTGTTCGTGGCCGCATGGTGAGTCAGCAATGAATCTAAGATCAGAATCCAGAAGTGCCTGGCACCCAGGCTGTTGGTCAGTCGCTGGTTTTAGTCTCTTTCTTGGTTCCGTCCTCCTGTGTGCCAAAGCCGCTTTTGTGGTTTTTTTTTTTCCTTGCTTTCTTCCTGTTTGCCTTCTAATTCCCACAGGCTCCACTGGAGATCAGATCATGTCCACATGGGCAGGTACAGTCTTGAATTTTCTTTCTTCTCTTATCCGTTCCTAATTAAGTAAATGTCCAGCCTTCGTGTTCTCTTAGGTCCTGTCTTTGGCTTGTGCATTTTAGAGAAAGTAATAAACCTTGAATTGAATGTATCTTGCATTTGTTAATTTGATATATCAGAGCATAATTATAAATTTATGAATTAAATGGCTGTACCTAACAAAGCTGAATCACAAGAGTGAATCTCATGTCTTGAATTAGTTAATGAAATACTTTTTTTGATAGCTTCCTTTAAATTTGTAAGTGTAGGCACCTATGCAAAATGTTAAGGAACTGAACTATTCCAAACAGTGATTCCCACAGCCAATTTCCATGTTTTTAATGATCTAAGGAGTAATAATTGTGAAGAAAAGCATGTTCCCCCAGACAATTTGGAATGATTCTCACCTTCCTAGTGAGTAGTGCCTTCAGTTACTACTACTGCCTGCTATTCACTACAGCAGCACAAGCTCACGTATTGTAGAGCCCTCATTTTGTCCTTTCAGACTGCCTTCTAAAAACCAACCAGGACAAGTTCCCCATTAAGACTCCATCCAAGAGTTCTGATGGCTCCAAGTGATCATCCTGCAGGAAGTTATGTAAGGCCAAGCTCATGCCATCTAAATTGCAGCTAAGTCATAGTGTTTCGATTGGTAGACTATAGGCTTTTCCAGTGGAAAATGCTGGACAAAGACTAAAGAAGAATTTGGGAAAACTGAATGTGGCTTTCAGTCTCCCTAAACCTCAGTTCTTCCACAGTGTACCTGTAATACCTAGTGCAGAAGTGCTGCCAAGTCTCTGGGTAGAAATATTGGCAAAGTACTCTGAGGATAACATACAAGCCAAAAACTTGCCATGTTAATAAACACATATTGTCCTAAAGATTTAACATGTCTCCAACAGCCACAGTGAGGTTTTTAGGGAGTAAGAGTTTGTTCTGTTTTTCTAAATTTAGACATCTACTATTGTCAGAGATGTCAAGAGGGTATCCTCTCTGCCACCCTGTTAATATACCAGAAGAGCACAGGTCTCTTACAGGACTTATGTTGTATTTGCTATTTGGGTGTTTGAGACACACAGGGGTCTCTCAAGCTACATGCCTATGCTTAGGCAGCTTATTTTGGCCCTGTGTAGCATGTTGTCACTGTGCAGTTTCTTAGCTAGATTAATCACCATTTTGAAATTTGTTATGCACAACAGCATAAACAAAATACTTGTTTTGCAACAGGAGGTACGAAATCCATTGCTGACAATAAAAATGTGGTCAAAACAGAAAGACTACAGAAGAAAGGAATTCACAAATGAAAAACCTGTGCTCCTCAGGATCGTTGTGAATATTGTGTAAATAGACATTAGTTAGAGGTTTAATTGTGTCAATGTTTTCTTTAATAATTATATGTTACAACAACTCTTCTGTTTGTTCGCAAGGTTAAATACATCACAACAATGCTTCTGACCATGTCTGACATCCAGAATTGCACCTTCACTTAAGAAACATCCTCTGCCTGTTTATCCTATATAATTTCCCAACCACTTTGGAGCCCTATACTTAATTGACGTTGGCATGGACTCTCATCCTGAAAACACTTAGAAGCACGTGCATGATAAATAATTAACTATTTCTACTGAATACAGTAACGGCCAATTATGTGTTTTTATAGGACTGAAGACATAATTAGCGAGCAGCCCATAGATTTAAAATACTACCTACTTGAAATTTACCTTGAAAAGCAACTTAAGTCAATCTCTTTTGCAGTGAAGCAAGAGCCCTGCCTCAGTTGAGGTCAGAAAAAAATCTCTATGATATTAAGAGATTACTTGAAATCCATTGATCTTGCCGTTGTTTTACTTTTTCCGTGTGCAAACCTGTGCAGTGTAGTTTTAAGAATATAGCTGATATACAGCTGTCCTTTGGAGTACTAGCAGTATAAAGACTTTGTTAGATTTTTTTCTTTCTATAGTTGTTTGCAAATATTTGCTCTTTTTCCTGACACTAGTATGGCAAGAAAGAATTCTTGCTAACTCATATTTGCCTCACGTTCCATGCTTCATATGACCAGGACCCCCATGATGTTGCTACCTTTCTGTATCAGCTTCCTTAAGTTATGTTTCATCTCTTTATGTGCAAAATCTTAAAGATCTGATTGTGTTTATTATATTAATTTAACTTGATTTTAGTTGAATTGACTCATGAGCACTGAATACAGACTTATTGTTCATGAGCAGTTCTTCTGTAATATCTAGTTATTTACAACCCTTCCTCAAATTTAAATCAGCATTGCCTTTCAAACAAATAGAATCCATTTTTGACTATTTCTTCCTCATATACGCTGACTCTACTTGGTGGATCTGTAATGGGATGTATTTATAGTTCCCCCAAAAGAGAGGTCCACAGCCTGTAGTTTGAGAAGTTTAGTGCTGAAGGTGATAAAGTTTCCATGATCATAGAATAATTTAGGTTAGAAGAGACCTCTGGAGGTAATCTACTCCAATGTCCTGTTAAAAGTAGGTCCCAGAGTATGTTACACAGGGACTTGTCCAGTTGTGTATTGGACACCCTAAGGATGTGAATTACCCCGCCTTTCTGGGTAATCTGTTCCAGTACTTGACCACATTTGTGGTAAAAAATAAATAAATTCTTGTACTTACTTGTATTTCTGTTTCAACTTGTGTTTCTGGCCTCTCATCCTATTACTGTGCACCTCCCAGAAGGGTCTGGCGCCATCTTCTCTGTATCCTCGGAAAGTGTTAAGATGTACCCTGAGCCTTCTCTTCCCTAGAGCGAGCAGGCCCTGCTCCCTCAGCCTCTTGTCTTATGTGGTGTGCTCCAGCTCCCTGACCACTTTTGCTGAACTCACTCCAATATGTCAATGTCTGTGTTGTCCAGAGGAATGAAAAACTGGTCACAGCACTCCAGATGCAGTCTCACAGCTGTCAAATGGGGGAAAAGATTAAATCCCTGGGCCTGCTGACTATGCTGTTGTTAAAACAGCTGAGGATGCAGTTGGCTGCCTTTGCTGCAAGGACACACTGATTCATGTTCAGTTTTTGCCCACCAGGTCTCCCCCATCCATTTCTTCAAAGCTGCTTCTCATGCAGTTGTCCCCCAGCCTGTACTGTTGGATGGAGTTATTCCATCCCAGTTATAAGACACTGCTTCTGATGAATTTCTTACTGAAATTTTGACCGCACTTGTTTTTCAGTTTTTCAATGGGCACTTATTCTGAGACTTGATTTCCCCAATTATTTGAGTGTATCACAATTTGGGCCATTAAGCACAATTGTTCCATGAAAAATTGTACTTTAGCCAGCTGTCTGGGTTAGGATAACAGGTCATTCCATCCATTTGGGAGTGCTAGCCATAATAATAGGGTGGAGAAGTATTATGGCAAGATAACAGCAAGCTATCAGTCATATTTGTGTTTTCTTGTTAGCTTGATTTAAGCTAATGAGTAGATTTGTGCTTAAGATATTGGAATAAAAAAGCTCTGCAAATACTGTAAGCCACATTTTCAGCTCTAATACAGCAGTGCTTGCACAAAGCTGAAACTGAGGGCTAAGACCACCATTGTGGCCAAAGACTATCTCTTTGAAAAACATCCTGAGGCAGAGTGGTTCGTACGTGGTCACTGAGCACAGCAACATAAATATGCTGGTGCCAACAGATTCCACATACCATTTTGGATATTGCAAGGGGACTAGGGGGGCTGTCTCCCTGGCAGTATCTCTGAAATACAGGTGTCATTAATGGAACAGAGAGGGAGTGCTTCCCTTGGTATTACTTTAACTTTCACTTCAGATAAATTAGAAAATTAATATAACAATATTAACACGAATGTTCTTGTTAGAGCCATTATAAAAGAATTTTTGGAGCTAACTTAGAGTTGTCAGGTTTTCTTTTTAATTTTTTACTTACCTATTAACGCTAAACACCTTTTAACAAAAAAGCCTGAAGATGGAGACAGCTTTCTGTGCGAACAGCTTTACCTAACAGACATACTAGTTAGTTGATGTTTCCTAGTGTTTCTGAAGTCATATGCCATCAGTGACAAGAAGGTGTCAGGTTAAAATTGAAATAATTGAAAGCTAAGTAATTGTAGAATGATGGCTGATTACTAGATGGGCTATTATGAATAATTAATGTAGTGCTAACACCAAAGGATTATATTAATGATATTGCAAAAGGGGAAAAGACTGGCTTATTAATTCTTAATAAGATATGGAAACTTAGTTAATCAATGTCTAACATCAAGTACAGTCAGATGGTAGTACGAGGTTTTTCTCATACCTACAAATACATGCCAGAATCATCTACGCAGGCTTTGCTAAAGATTTATTTGGTGAAGTCCCATGCTCCAGTGCAGAGCCCTGTTCACATCAGGTGCTGTCTATGGGTGAAGGGCTCCACCCATATTCACCTGCGAAATTGATGCGTACAAAACTCATGGCTGTTGAGGTGTATAACTGCAAAACAGTGCAAATTAATTATTTTATTTACTGATATATACTTACTTCATTATGTAATTCTAAGTACTTCTTGTACTTCATGCTTTGCCTGCCAAAAAATTACTTTAAAGTTGTGGCTAATTTGAACGTTGGAATATTGGTCTCCAAAGACAAACATGTTTTTATAAAGACTTCTGGGAGACACCCAGAAACAGAAGTTGATAGTGCAACTGAAGCTCTTCTAAGGGATTTCCCCTTTCCTGCTGTGGGATCACTGATTCTAAAGATTGTTCAGTTCAAACTAATGGCAGGTTAAAAGAAGCTTTTATTCCCTGGTTCACTCCTATTCTAAAAGTCTTTCAACATTGTCTTAAATCTAGGAATATTTTGTTATTATTATTTCCTTTAAATCAGTGGAAAGTAAACATGTGCGTGGAGTTAAATATGTGCTTTTAAGTATTTTCTTGGCGTAGAATCAGAATAGAATATTGCAGAGAGGTGAACAGGCATGTCAAAATCTGACTGTCTTAAAGAAGTCAACCATAATCTTCAACAGGAGTTCTTCAAGAGAAAAATGTCTTCTGCTTATAATAGGGTTTCTTTCTTAAGGAATACAAATACTCCCTGACTTGCTTACACATTTGATTTAACTGTATGTAAATTCCGGAACATTGAATTAAGAAACAAAGGCAAAATTCATACATAGTAGAAGGCTTTAGGGAAAATAATAAATCCCAAAGTTTTCATATTGCATACTAAAATACAGACAGGAAACAAAATACTGTTTATTAAGTATTGCTTTATTTTTTAGTGACAGAACAATGACACCCTGTAGGAAACAAACTAGTAAGTTATAATGAAGAAAACTGAACAAAATGATCTTAAATTGCAGATAGGCCCTTATCTTACCCTCCAGACTCATTTCAGTCTCTTCCTCAACACACAGTGTTCCAATTCAAGTCAGTATTCCCACTCTGGAGAATTAATGTTTAGTATGATATAGGGAAGGTGCAGTGATGTTACTGTTGACATTTGGGTGTGAAATATCCACTTGTTCCTAGTAGATGTGGTGTTTTCTTTCTTTTAATTATTTTTTTTTCTCATTTGGTACAAGATGCTTTCCTTATTTGTGTTTTGGGCACAGTGTTCTCTTAGGACTGAGGAGAATCAGACAAAAGGAATCTTACTGAAACAAGTTGTCACACGTAACGTAGGATTTTAAGCAAGTTGTTTTGCTTACTATTTAGGCCATCACTTTTCAATTACAGACATCTTATTTTGGGCATGTATGTGGGCACTGAGCTGGTTCAGCCTCCTCAGCTGGAGTTTTGTATAAGCTAGATAATTCTAGCCTCTCCAAATAAACCTCTGAATTTGCTAGAGCTCCTGAGTGGTTTTGCTACAAGTTTGTCACAGGAGTCTGGGTCTGGTCATGAAAGTCACGATTCTTTCCGGTTAAAATGACAGCAGTCTGTCATCTAGCCCTGAGAGATGGGAGCTGTCACGTTGAAGTCTGCGAGAGACAAATCCAATAGGAGCATCAGGCTATGAATCTTAGAGCAAGTGGAAGGGAGTAGACATTTACTTATGAAGATTAGTATGTATAGATACTCAGATTACGTACATGTAAGTGAATAAACAGAGTAATTTTTCCTCTTTTGAAAGGAAGCAGGAGTCCTAAGAAACTTGGGAGACTTTTCTCCACCCCATCTCTGCCTGTTTCCCTGTGCAAGTGACAGCTGATACTGAGATGGTAGTTCTGGCAGTTGCATGTGTGGAGTTATAGCAACAGAGACAGAGCTTTCCATGACTACGTCATAACAGGGGTCAGTTCAGTAAAGGCTTATGTGCTTCATCCTTCAAAAGACTGCAAATTATATATATTCTTTTCAGTTTTGCTAGGCCTTGTGTAAGCTAATTGAGTAAAAAACCACTTTGCTCACCAAGAGGGGCGTCTTAATGAGGTATGGTAACATCATGATAATTAAACTTCATGAAACCTCTCAGCTGAGCGTAAGATCTGAGCTTACATGAGGTCTTTCACTATTATTCATGCCTCTTTTGTTAAACCATGATGACATTTGTGGGTATTATTTTGTAAAATTGCTATTGCTCTACATTCAGCAGCTCTATTACAAGCATAGCGCATAAAGAAGCTGCCACTGATGTGGGCAGTTGTTTAAAGCCAAAATATATCCTGTTTTATTTTTTAAGACATGTCTTTCCTGGAAGTGTATCTTTGAATATTCTTGGCATCATCGTTATGTGCTTACCAATAATTAAAACATTTTCAATTGTTTACATGTCAAAGCAAGGCATATTTAAGACAAGTTAAATATACTGTAACCTTTTTTCAGTTCTAGACAGCTGTCTCATTAGAAATATTTTGAAGTATGTTTCTGTCTTTTGAATGAAATTATTGTTGTATTTTAATCTGAAACTTAAAAATTCTAAAATTAAGTCAATAGTTGCATTTCTTCACTCAGATAATAACTAGAGAGATGACATTCATCATATATTTTTAACAAAGCATAAGGAATTTATCCACTCTGAAACTTTGGCTAGGAAGACTGGAACGTAACTACATGTCTTGTTATTTCCTGTGCATCTCCAGTGATAGGCTGTGAGGGACGAAGAGATCTCTATTAAGAATAAAATGCTTTTGTGACATCTACAATAGCGATAAATATAAATTCTGAAGGGGTTTTCCTCACCCCTGAAAAAAGAAACAAAACAAAGATAAATTGTACTATCTAATAATCTGGAAAAGTAGTAATAAAAGTAATAATTAAGCTTTCCCATAGGACAAGCAGAGGTGGAGGTAAGAACATCAAGTTATTAAGTAGGAGGCTAAGGCTGGCCTTGTGATAGGAAGAGCTGCCAGGGTAGCTACAAACACGTATATTCCAAAGAGTGGTGGAAAGCCTGAGTTATCTGCATAGAAAGCTTGTCTTACTGTTTTGGTCAACACTTGTCTCCAAAATCCCATTTTTTTTTGTCTCCACTTCCACTCTGCCGGTGACGATTAGTCAGACCTGGGCTCAAATCCACAGCTGGTATGCTGTCCTATTATGTAAATTATTGCTCTAAGACTGCTGAGTCGGGTCTATACCAAGTAAAACTGGTAACTCCTCTCATACAGCTTCCAGCTATTAAACACCTCCCTAAATGCATCTGAAATCTGTAAATATTGTGGTGAAAAGACTCCAGTGAGCCAGCCAACCTGAAACAAGAGCTGCCTCTTCAGAAATATTTACAAGGGCTTCACAAAGCAATCTAAGAAAACTTGCGTTTAGTGGAGTATTAGTAAGAATATTTGGGACTTTTAGCAGCATCTTAGATGTAAAAATCGAAGTGCTCAAGCTACTCTAGTAGATTTAACATCGGTCTTTTAAGGAATGATCTGTGACTTCCCGTTTGACAGAGAAAGAAACATGAGCACAGACTTATTTTAATAAGCATCTGGGGAAAGATCTCGCAGCAAAAGTGGTGGCAAATTCAGAAGAAAAACTATGGTTTTCCCCTGCCTGCCAACTCCACTGCTTTTAGAAATAGACAAATGCTTCATAAGTCAGCTATGGCCTTTTAGCTATATGCCTAGGACCTCTGGATATTTGGCAGGCAGATTGTTAGAAAAAGTGCTGTTACTCCCTTCAAATATAAAAAAAATTCTGGATGGTACCTACTGTCCTGACTGCGACAGGTTGATGCTACATCAGATGTGCAGTGACGATGTCTGGGGCATACATGACCTGCAGTATATAAACTGCATGGTTTATTTTGCACTATGCAAATTATTTGCATTGTACATTGTGCACTCTGGACAGGCTGACTTTATTGTGTGCGGATCAACTCTACATTGCATACAATACAATCTTTCACTGATATCCAGTAAATTCAATATTTCATGGACATATTGGATTCACTATGTATACACTGGCAGACTATACATAATTCTGTCTCAGAAATCTCAGACATATGGGAGCTATTGCTCTTTATATTTCAAAGGATGGTAGGAACGTTTTCTTGCCCTTTTCTTATGCCTTAAATATCATAAAAAAGACTCATTGTTCAGTGGAAAAAAATAACGAGGATGGTGATTTCAGCTATATAATCCAAGGCACAAGCAAAGTACTGCAAGCATTCCATCAGGAACGGTTATTTAAACTGTAATTCATCCAAGTTGTTCTCTAGTAACAAATAAGGGTCTAACCAGTGGTGCTTTTCTGGCAAGCATTCCTAGTGTTACTGCACGGAGAGTAAATCTCTTCAGGATCCAGCCCTGCTGCTGCGTTATGGGTAGTACCTGGCAAACTAGATCAGACCCCGGATCCGTCCGGTCCAGTAACTAAACTGTGACAATGGCCAGAAATGCCACCAGGCACAGGGCTGGAAAAGATGCAAGTGAAATGTCTTGGCCTGTATGGACCACTCCAGGCATCTCAGAGTGGTGCTAGAAATTGCGTGTCACCTTATTGCCTAAGGCACAAGTAATTTGGGTGCTAATCAGAGCCTTACTTCAAAAGTACCTGAGTTAATTCAGTGCATCTACTTGTAGAATACACCCAACTTATCAGTAAAGGTGCAAGCACTGACAGTTAATAGACTTAAAACTAACTATCAGTTGATTTTGATACACTGTATGTTATTTATTTAATAAGGGCTAATAATATTTAAAATGTTGTTTTAGGAAAAATAATTATCTTTTTATCTGTTAGTAAAGAATACAGTTTAAGGAGTAAGGCTTACACACTCTCAAGAAAATTTCCTCTGCTTTTTACGCCAATCTGAGAAAAAGATTTTGTGCGTTTTCCATAAGAAGAAACACTTAACTCGCCTAGGATAGCCTATTGCATTAAAATAGTAATTTTAGGATTCCTATGTATATATGAATTTTTATTTCTGTATTAATTTCTCCCAAGGTATAGTTCCCTTTATGCAAGGATAAACTGTGATTCATGCATAGAAAGTCATCTAATTAATACAAGAAATACTTTGAACAAGATCACAAGAGTGGCAAAACCAGAACAGGTTACTGGTCTGTTACGTCAGGCATTTGCTTCTGGGATGGCCTATATACTTGAGGGGAAAAAAAAAAAAAAAGCCCAAACCAGAAGCAATTTTACATATATGGGAGGGAACTCTGCAGTATTACACAATGAAAAAATTATTTCAGCCCTGGCAACCAAAAGCAATCATTATGTTTTCTGAAGGACAAGGACAGATACTTCTTTATTATTTTCATAGTATCCTGAGAAAACCAGCCTATTGTACATTTTGACTGGTTTTTGCTGGTGGTCAATACCGAAAATAGGTCACATGGGGTGCAAAAAAAAATATTTATGGTAGGAGCTGGGATACTTGATGCGCAGCAGGCAGCCTGAGCCAGCACCAGATGAGTGAACTCTGCTCCATCTTCGTTAGAACAGAACAGAAGGTTATTTCAGTTAAAGAGATTAAATTTTGGTGGGTTTTTATTTTTTTTTGGGGGCGGGGAAAGCAATGAATCGGGAACGCGGCCATTGGCAGGTGTCTTGCGATACTTGGTGCTTATCTTACCACCCCAACTTCTTGATGCGAGCGAATATTCAAGAACGTCACGTTTTTTACAAGGTCATGAAACAAACAGGCAACAGCCAAACCGGACGGGGAACACGCGTGGCCCGCAACACCCAAAGCACGTTGCGACGGTTTTCAGGCGGGTCGCCTCGTCCTTCGGGCTCCCCTGCCCGACCCGAGGCAGCGCTGCCGGCGGGGCACCCCGGCCCCCGGGGGAGCTGCTCCCGGAGGGGCAGGAAGGGAGGCTGGAGCAGCAGCG
>JAOXNO010000078.1:25041466-25132254 GCA_028565335.1 Limnodromus scolopaceus | reverse complement strand
TCCGGAGGGGCAGCCGCCTCCCCGAAAAGGCGGCGTGTCCCGGTGGCGGCTTCGGTGGGAAAGCGATGTTGGGTTCATCACGATGTTGGGTTTCTCCACGGCAGCGAACAGTCCCCGCTGTGTAGTGAAACGTGGTGGCTGTGCCCGAATCTCCTTTAGCACTTGTTTCTTATTTCTCGTTTAGGATCTGTGGTTGCCTATTTTACGTCTGCAAAGTTTCTTCTTTATCTTGGACACGCGCTGTCCACTTGGGTAAGTAAAATGTTGGCCTGGGAGGAGTAGGACTTCATTAACCTTACCTTAACATTATTGGTACTTTACAAAAAATCTTCACAAAATAGTACACTACCACAAAGGCAGATGTCTCGTTACAACACCTTGCTGCTAAAAGTCTTCACGGTTGCAGTAGATTCAAGTTTTCGTGAGAGCAGAGTAGTCTAGTACTCAATTTCCTGAGAATCTGGTTCTGTACCTTTTTATGGTTTTAAGTAACCACAGAACCAGTGAGACTCCTTATAGAGTAAGCTCTGAGTGAAAGAAATGAAGCATGGTCCCTAGCAGAATGAAAGACAGTCCATTGCAACATGTATTTGAAAGACTTGTATACTTATTACACTAATGGGAAATACTCAGTGTTTACAGTGGACCCATTATTGCCATTCTTTAGCAAACCTGTTGAGAATGTCAGGAGATGTCTCTTTTTCTGTCAAAATATTTGCCTTCTGAAATGCTTTTCTTCTGTACTAAAGAAATGTACAACACCAGTTTTTACTCACCTGAAAGATATTAAAAAAAAAAATCTTAAAACACATGCTGAAAATAGACAATCTGGTTCAATTCCATGTAATAAAATAAGAATATTTGTATGTTATAATACAATATTAAGGATCCATCCAATGGCTTGATTCAAAAAGAAGTGGAAAGGTTTTCCTTCTTGATACTCCCTGTTTTGTCTTTAGTCCTGGATTTGGACTGTGCTTTGTATAGCACTGAACATCTAGCTGATATACAGTTACACCCTTGCATGCCTAACTCGTGCAGCTCCTTACTTTCACTAACCTGAAAGGTCATATTGATGTTTCTGTTAATGGAAGGAGGCTTGGAGTGGTATCAAATGCTTGTTTAAACAAGTGCAATATTTTAGCAATTATTAATATTATTGAAGGAGCTCCCTGGTGGTGTTTCTCTTTAGTTCACTGCTTTTCAGAGGCCGGGGTTGTTACCTGCAGCGTTTTTTGTCAGTTGTATCCTAACTGGCAATTCAGCCGACCCTACTTACTCCTCTCCGATGAGCGCTTCGGAGCTCAGCTGTGGGGCTGTTCAGTCTGTGAGTAAAGGTGACACAGCAGAGTTTGAAAATAATGTCGCACACCCTGACAAACATTAGACTGCAAGTTGTCTACTCAGCTTAGCAATATTAGTAGTATACTCCTTATTCCAGTGTGTTTTCTTCTGTGCTGAATATCTTTAATCAAAAAAAAAAAAAACAACCAAACCTGCTGAAACAACAGAAATACAGCTTATTTTGACAGAACTGGGTGCAGGACTATACCTTTTGTATCTCCTAAGCTTTAGTGTTCCTGTAGTCTGAATGTTTTTTGCTAACAGGAACGGTAAACAAGCACCCTAATCTTTAGAACTCAAAGTAATAGATCATGTTAGTTCTAAAGTGGTTATGTCTACAATACGAAATGTGGTTTTGCTGTAATTGAGAGGTTTCTGTGTCACTAAGCCATTCCCAAATACAGAGAGAAGCTGTAAATGATTACACGTGTCACATCTCCACAAATGTTCAGATTTGAACAAAGTCTAGACTGTTTCTTAGGCTCTTGTTCAGCAAAGCATTTGAATGTGTGCTTCGCTGGAGTGATCTTAATAGGCTGGGCTGTGGTGCTGGGCTGGAGTCCCAGACCATATGCTCTTTGCCTTTATGTTTTTAATTCATTGCTGCCTATCGCTTGGCACTAAAAGAATAGAAGTGGCTTCTCCTTGTTGGTGCCATGCCTAATAGTTGCCAGGAGGTCACTTGCAACTGCGTAGCCACTAGGACCTCTGGAAGCCTGTCAGTGGGGTAGTAGTGTGGCTACTGCTTAACTTGTTGGCTTCAGTTCTGAGATGGGATTGTGTATGTATGTCTGGTCTGAGATAATTATAAGATAATTATAATGACAGAAGAGCAAGAACCATCATTAAAAGGATGGTGATACTAAACAGCTGTAGTTATTTATCTAAAAGAGTTGAAATATACACATTTTGAGACATTTTAAAGTGGAATTAAGTATATATAATCAAGGCTTTGCCCATTTCTGAAGGCATTATATACTGCTTAAATTTCAGTAGATCTTAGCTTGAAATTACGTAGCTGCTTCAAACCTCTATAATTCACTAATACTGCTCTTCTATGACACTAATTTCTCTTTGCTTGCTATTTATGGTTTTTAATTCTTGAAAGAAACCCATTCTTCCAGGTTGGAACAGCTTTAGCTACCCCAAAATTTTTCTGTGTGGATTGGCCTGGTCTAAATACTCTGGGTAAATGTGTTGGATAAGGTTGAGCAGAGTTCACAGGCTCCTTAAATGAATTGTATAGCAAAATCATGACCTCGCTAGAGTCAAAGGAATCTTTCTGTGAGTTTCAAGTATTTCATTCTGACATTAGAGGCTGCCACTGGCTTTCATATACTTACCTTTTTTTTTTTTTTTTAAAAAGCCTTTTTTATCTTGTCAGAATTCAGTAACTGAAGCGTTTCTGCCTAAAGAAAAAAATCTAAATTTCTGTTAAAAAATTTCAATGTGAAAGTACTCTCTTGGCTTATTTTTCTACCTTAATAAACAGTTACCCAGGCTAATCAAAACTTAGTTAATCGACCTGCATGTATTTTAAGTGAATTTCAGTAAGGAGGTACCTCAGGTCATATTAAGTTTAAATGAATGCTAGACTTGGCAAATTATGTCCCTGTGTTTTCATTGCTGGAATACTTTATATATACTTCTACTAGCCATGGAATAAGTGGAACGTATTTTACAGAAGACTGGAGGTGTCTCTGGAGGGTGAAAAATGGTTTACGATGTACAAGAGGGCACACTGAAGCTGATCATGCTTACGTTGGCATGTTTTCCATTGTATTTAGTTAGAAAACAAAAAAATACTTAGTTTTTCCTTGAACAGGTGAAACTTTTCTTCCTGCATGATTGGGTAATTATTTTTCTGCTATGGTTAAGAAAACAAATATGAGTGTTTACATATTGTGGTGTTTGAAGAAACCTGCTCCAGAGAACTTCAATAACATTAAAAAAGGAATTCTTTTTGTGTGTTTATATTGCATTGAAGACTTTAATCAAACTTTGCAATTATTTTGACCCTCCAAATAGCATGCTTTTTATGTATCTCTTGATTGCCATGTTACATGGTATGTTAGGTTTGACAGACTTTGCTTTTATAAGGTGCTTTATATTACACCTCTCTCAGCCCTTTAGAATATTTGAGGTACTTAGAAATTTGTACTATTTGACATATCACATAGCAATTGCTTATTTTAGATAAGACAGCAGAAGAAAACATTTTGGTTTATGCAAGACTAACTTTAGGCATATTAAACAAACTGTGTTAATTTATTAGTATTAATAAACTTATTAAACTGTGTGTTCTAGAATAGTATGAATGATTTCTAGTCATCTGCTTTGACATTTGTTACATAAAGCTTTTTCTGTAGTGCATTTCTTGATATGTTTAAAAGTAAAGTGAGATGTGACTCCCATCATGTGAAAACAAAAAGCCTTGATTTATTTGTTAGCAAGCCACAGGTCTGTTTGGTAGCAAACCTAGTATGAAAATTACTTCGAGTAGATATGTTGAGCATTTTGGGCTTTTTTAAACTTGTAGTAAGTAGTATCAGAACATGAAAATTTTGTATCCCGAGCCCTACATTAAGCTAGCAATGTGCTAAATAGGTTGAGCTAGCAATGAGTTTGCAGTAGGTGGAATAAGCTCTGATATTCTACCTTAGTAATATGCTGATGCTTAACATTATTAATAGCCTAAGTCCGCTGACTTCAGAAACTTCAGTTAACATTTAGGACAACACCTTCCTTGATTTACCTACGTCTATCTTGAATTGTATTATGACTTGCTTTGGCTTGACTGGATCTTGTATTTTATAGCAGCATTTAAGCTTTGATCATTTAAGAGCAAACTGCTGTCCTGAAAAGTTATTTAAATAGTACCGGTAATCAATAACTCTCCTGATACTTGAACTGTGCTGGAGAATCTACCTTTCTGAGGCTTGTTGGATGTGGCAGGTCACAGACTTTGACCTGTAATATTATAATGGAAAATAACTGGGATTTTTGATGTGATGTTACAAGCTGTAATGTTGCACTTGCTTGGGACAAATGATCTTAGTGATACTGGAATAAAAACAATGGTGGCAGGATGTAGTCATTAAAAAAAAAAAAGCCCTAAAACCAAAACAACCCTTAAAATAAATAAAAACCCAATAATCAAAACACCAAACAAACAAAAAAACCAACACAAAAACCCTGCACCCCACCCTTGCATGTGTAACAAATGTTTATTTTAATGCAGACTTTTGTCAGGGCATTAGTAAAATGGTTAACTTGTGTGCTGGCAAATAGTAATGCTGTGTATGTACTCTCTGTTACTCTTAAAGGGAGATCGTATGTGGCATTTTGCTGTGTCTGTATTCCTGGTTGAACTTTATGGAAACAGCTTACTCCTGACTGCAGTCTATGGACTGGTTGTGGCGGGATCAGTTCTTCTCCTGGGAGCCATTATTGGAGACTGGGTGGACAAGAATTCCAGGCTCAAAGGTTAGATTCCTAGAGCAGGTTATTTACTTAAGGATGGATCAAATTAATGTAAAAAGATAAAGCTGTTAGAGTTAACTCCTCAAGTCAAATACGAAAACGGGGCTTGCTCAGTTTTTTTAAGACTCAGTTTTTTGCTGAGATTTTTGTGTTTCAGTGGTAATGATTACACAAAGGTAGTGTCAAAGACAGGAGGGAAACGGTTTTATGTCGTTGTATGTTCACTACTCAGTCTAAACCTGTATGATATGTAGAAATACAAAAGGTCAAAAGTATGTAATTTAAAAAGCTTGATCTGTAGTCCTTAACAGTCTAATACTAACATACATTCACAGTATTTGTTGTTTTCTGCCGGACACAAACATCTTCCACTTAAATGTAAACACACAGCATTTGAATTATACATATTTTAAATATGTATGCTTTAGTCTGTTTTATAAATAACATGGCATCAAGTTCTTCTTACACACTTTTACTTTCCAAGAGTTTACAAAATAGCATCACTTCCATGGTATGCTAAAGATGAGTTTTAGAGACTCAAGCTAAATCTTGTTTTTACCCCTTCAAAAATAGTGTCAGCATTTAAACAGGTGGTTTGGGTTTGATTGAAGAAAGAACTATTTGGGCTGTAAATTGTTAAGAGCTGCAGAGTTACATCAGACATTGATTTGTTTCTGTAAGACAATGGAAGATTGAAAATGTAAGGTGAAGTATAGTTTTACCACTTATATTTTGGGGGGAGAATAGGAAAATAAAAATACTTCAAGAATCTGTGCATGTTCCTTAATTATAACCTCCTTAAGCTTATAGTTAGTTCATTCTCGTGTTTGTAACTGTTGCTTTCTATTTTGATTTAAAACAGTGGCCCAGACATCTTTGGTTGTACAGAATGCATCTGTCATCCTCTGTGGTATTATCCTGATGATTGTCTTCTTGTTTAAGACACAGCTTTTGACCTTATACCATGGATGGCTTCTTGTGAGTGCTTGAACTTGTTAATAAGCAATTAACATACAAAGAAACTGTGGGGAGCACGGGGGGCAGATGATTTTTTTTATTTTTTCTCTCTAATCTGTTTAGACATTCCTGTGAGCTAAAATGGGTGAAGGAAACTTTGAGCTAGTTGGGTAAACAGAGGTGTTTGCTTTCTGTCAGGAATTGTAAAGTAGACTTGGTCTTGTTTTGTCTGAAGAGTAACACTAAAATGCATGGATTTAAATGTAAAAGTGTCTTTTCTGGTTTTACACAGTAGGAGTGGAGCTCTGCTTTCATCATTTTTCTCACCTTGTAACTTTTCCCCCCATTTCTCTAGACGGTGTGCTATATCCTGGTTATCACAATAGCAAATATTGCCAATTTGGCCAGCACTGCCACAGCGATCACAATTCAGAGGGACTGGATTGTTGTGGTTGCAGGGGAAGACAGAAGCAAACTGGCAGGTGAAACATATATTTTTTATATGCCTTAAATGCCTTACTTTCCAGGCTTGATTTTTAGACTACAGTTTTACAGAGGTCAGCACATCTTTGAGTTCCACATATTATGAAAAAACAGCAGGTAAAAAGGGCAGCCTTTATTTTCCTTTTCCCTCTTCTGGACTAAACTTACTGAGATTCAAAGTTACTGGTATGATTACAATTCAGTTTTTTAGAATTCATCCCTAAACTTGTTTTGTCCTCCTTTTAGTCCTACTGCAGCTTTGTCAGGAAAACTTTTTTCTAGCTGAAGAAATAAACATGCACCACACTCTTAAATCAAACAACCAGTGTTTAATAGAAAAGCTATTTAACTTCCAGGCATTTAGAGCCAAGTGTTGCAATACTTTATTTTTAGGTCCCTGGAATGAAACAGAAAACTGTTGCATAACTGGGCTCCTCACATAAGGATCAAAGAAAGAGATACATGAGAATGAAGTCCAGAACTAGGTGGATCAGGAAGTTGCCAGTAGGAAATGCTGTGCATGCAGATATACTTAAAATCTTGCACTTCTCTAGCATTGGATGTCATAACTCAGAGCTGTGAACACTTCTTCAGTTGGAACTGAGAGCTCTGTATTCCTTGACTTCTGATACCTTTAGTATTATACTACAGACTTAATCTTTTTCACCTAGCAAACGTGTTTTCCTTTTCCCTTTCTGTGGCACAGTGGCATGGCATTATTAGGAAAGAGAATGAGTTCCCATTCAGATTCTACTGCAGCTTGGTGGTCTTGACACTACTTGGATGTGAGAGATTGCTTGGCATCCTCCCCAAGGACATATTGAACTTGATTCTCCTTTGCTGGGGACTTCTCCTAGCTGCAGGGCCACTCACACCAAGAGATGTGTGGTTGATCTTTGGCTATGCTGCTGCTCTGATGGCTGCTTCCCACACTGTTAAATTTTTTTTGTGATGAGCAGGCTATATGGGCTCTGAATCAACCCTATAAGGGGATGTAAGCCTGCCCAGATAGAGGAACTGATACTGAAGTGCAAACAAGGCACAGAGCAGCTTAACATTGCCAAGACATTTATAGCTCACTCAGGCTTTAAGTCTCACGCTTGTGGAGTTTGGATACCTCCAGCATTTCAGCTTCTGGACTCCAGTTTTTTGTTAATCTGCCTAAATTGACCATAAAGTTCATTTTAGATGCCAGAGGGATTTGAGTCCTATATTGCAGATTTATTCTTGATGTTTATCTCCAATGAAGGAATCTTATATCCCCATCTCATCTAGGAGAGGCGAGTTCTTAGTTAGACGCATAAAAAGCATCTTGCTTTCATTTCCCAGTATACAAATCTTCCACCATATGGTCTTTTATTTCAACACTGCAGTACCTTTCTACATCATGCCTTTTGTAGAGCAGCAGTACAGCTTAACTAACTTTGGTGTGAATCACAAGTAGAAATATATCATCCATCCATAAAAACCTTAAAGTTCTAATGGTTCTCATTAACCTTTCTTGTGTCAGATCTTATTCAGCAAATCTCCCCAATCCTTGTACTACTAAATACGCATGAGATAAGGTACAGACCACAACTGCAGAGAACAGCTGTGTGGGAGGCAGTCCTGCATCTGTACTGCTTCATGAGCTTAGACAGAATTGTATGACCACTTATATTCTGTACTGAAAAACCAGGCAAGGGTTACTCTAAATTTTCATGCAACTTAATTTGAAAACAAAAAAACCCCACATAACTAAGCACCTTAGTTCAACAGATCTGTCTAATGGATCCTCCAGGCTGAATAGGGTGGTTGTATGTTTAAGCATAGTGTAATGTGGAGACTGCTTGAACTCCTTAAGTTAAAAAATGAAATGCCAGCACTGACTTTGCAGCAAATACTGTTGTGTATCTCTGCACTGTTACCTTTCCCCAAAGAAGAGCCTTAGTTGAGTAAATTAGTGGAATAGGGAAATAAAATTGCTTTGGCTTCACCTTTTTTATTGTCCTCGAGTAATTTTTCCATTCACTCTTACTTTGTGCCTTTCCGGAGTGGAAATATTCACCTTCTTCAACTCAAAAAAATGAAGCTCAGTTCTTGGATTTTCTGAAGCCAAATAGTATGCAAGTATTTAACTTACTCATCTTAGTTAACCATCAGTCAAATAGTTAGCATTGAGTTGACTTTGAATTCTAAATAGGCTAACCTAAACGTTTCTTTGAATGGCAAGTAGTAGTCCTCTACAGAGTCAGAAAAGCAGCTTCACACTGGTATACAGTTTCAATTGCTCTTCAAAAGCTCTAATTTCATAATAGGGCTCTAAAATAGGTTTGAGATGTACTTCTAAGCAGCCTGAAGCCCTGATGTGCAAAACCATTGAGGATCTAGCAACTTTTAGGGGTGGAACGATGGCACCATTAGTTGGAAACCTACAGGAGCCCAGAGGATGTAATGACACTAAAGTGGATAAGATTGGGCAGGGTGAGACTTGCAGTAAGTGGAAGATGCATTCGTGCTAAGAATAGGCAGCTTGTCTTGACTGTAAACATCAAAGTGTGGAACATAAAGGAATGAGGACTTTGCTCAGTAAGCTCTGAGAATGGTTGATGGCAGTTGTAGGCAATATGACTCGATAAGGAAATGTAAAGCTATTTCAAAGGTCCACTGCTATCACGGTGGGTTTTGTGGTCACCAGTTACTAGAAGTAAATGGAGGAGATTAAGAAATATGTGGTCCAGTACTGGAAGATAGTAGTTGCTAAAATTATTACACAGGTAGTTTCCTGTATTGTTATACAGGAAAGAATTCTACCATATGAGATTGCTATGAATGTCTGGAGTTGTGCATGCTGGATTTGAATGTTACAGAGATAGGCTTAGGGATCCATAACGTCACTGTGATGTAAGGGTAGTCTGATCTCATGACTAAGTGTTACGTGCAGGATTACACCTCCACTGTAAACCCAGCATGCTAAACCTGGAGGGCTTCATGCAGGCAAAACTTGCAGGAGTAGGAATTTGGCTTACAAACACCTTGGTTGGTCACAGTAAATTTTAACACTGGAACACTCTAAAGGTGCCTCTGGTTAGCAGTTTCGCAATGATGGAACCCCTTACACTTGCAGCAAGACTTCTTAGCTTGATGTGTATACATGCACAGTCCTCAATTATGTTACTGAATATTTCACTGTAAGTGTTCAGCAATTACTTCATATCATCAAATAATTTCTGACAGATATGAATGCCACAATAAGAAGAATTGATCAGTTGACCAACATCTTGGCCCCGATGGCTGTTGGTCAGATAATGACATATGGCTCCCCGATGATTGGCTGTGGATTCATTTCGGGCTGGAATCTGATGTCGATGTGTGTGGAATATCTGCTGCTCTGGAAGGTGTATCAGAAAACCCCAACTCTGGCTCTCAAATCTGCAAAGGTTGAAGAATCGGAACTGAAACAGTTGAATGCAAAGAAAGGTATTGAAAACATAAAAGTAATTGTTCAAATTTGTAGTGTATTCACTGTATCTTTCAAACTGAAGTGTTGCCTTTTGCCTTCTACACACACTGCTTTGAGACTTTCTACTCATAGCTTGGAGGTTTCAGGTTTTGCATATAGATACGAGAGACTCTTAAATAACAGTGCTTTGTGCAGCAATTTGAGGAATCCCATAAAATGCAGCCTAAGAATGAATGCTCTCCTCTTAGTCATTTAGAGTAAGTCTGCCCTGTTATTTAGGGCTGCTCAAGAGGATACCCATCTATAGCATAGCTAACAAACTGACAAAAGGTTTTGCTCTGTATTGTCTACAAGCAAAACAGCCTGTGTAGGACTCCTTCTTGCCAGCTCATCTCTACTTGCGCATGGTACTAACAGGCTTTCAGGAGGTTGTAGAATAGGTGGTAATGCTCCAATGAGTTCCACATGCTGCAGGAAATAGAGGGGGAAAATAAATAATACCTACTTTGATCTTCTGCTCTGCTTCCTTGGCCAAGCTGAACAACTGGCATTTGCAGTGTAGATGGCTATGACTGTAGCCAATCTTAAAACTGATACTAGGGTTACTTTACTTAGTCTTAATATCAGAAATTAAAATTGTTTGAGAGCAGACTTCTTGTTCAAGTCAGATACTGGAATACAAAACTTAAGCATTCTTCTGTTTTAAAATAGCAGTACGTGAGTACTACTGAAAGCTCAACCTATGGACTCCTAGCTACAACGTGTTGTGGGTTGTTGTTTTGCGGTTTTTTTGTTGTTTTTTTTTTAAAGAAAGATTATTAATAATTACTGGTTTTCTTCCTTTAAAAGCTAGCTGGCAATCTGTTCTTTGCTCAATAGATAATGAGATAGGGGGCTGCTATTAAAAAATGCTGAAGAGACATACCTTCTTCACAGCCAGCAGATCCATTGTGGTAACATCTGATCCAGTAAACTATTGGATGAGGCTGATGGCAGCCTAGGACAGGGGAGCAAGATAAAGAGAGAAGAGGACTCTACAGCTTTGGAACTGGCTCTCAAATGCTCCTGAAGAATAAAGCATTTAGCAAATAGCAATATATAGGAAACATATCTTAATTTTTGCTATTGTAGTATTCTGATTTCAGTAGAAGACTAGCATTTTTGAAAATTGAAAAAATACTCAATTTATCTCACTTCCTGTATGTGGACTTTTTTAAACTTGACAGTGCCGTAACACTGCTCAGGCATTCAAACACTTTTATGGTTTCTATCCACCGTACTAATCTTAAGTACTGCTATGGGTTCTTTGGCTTTTGTTTGTGACCAGTGGAAGTGCCTGCCTTTTATATTAGGGTGAGGATGGAATTGTAGAAAAGCATGGTATGAGATTTCTTTGAAGCAAGCTTTGAAAGCTTTTTTGGCTTTGGTAGGCTTCAGCAAGCATCTCTGCTTTGGTTCTTCTACCATGACATGAGATATTCACAGATGTTTAACTATTCCCTACTTTCTGTGGTAGTGCATTTGAACATGCAAGGCTATGTGAAAATGCCAACTAACATTGGCATTCGTGAAATAAATTATTTATTTATGGAAATGGAGCATTTGGTCACAAGCCTATTGAAAAGAAGCAGGTTATGCTTTCTCCTACCACAGTCTATTTAAACAAGCAGGAGTTTAAATAAACTTTACTTGATCCTACTGTACAGGTGGGATTTAAGGACACTTTAAAACATTTAAGTAATTGGAGGAAGGTTAATTGCAGAATTTAACTGATGCATTCTGCACCAGTGACCTTACTGTCTGCAAACAACTGTCTTGCAGTTTACACCGCACTTTCCAGGCAGGAGCATATCTAACAGTTACATTTCTGTTTACAGAGAGTGACATGAAACCTGCTGAAGGAGTGCAGTTAATTGTTGAGAAAGATGTAAGTGGCTTTGAGCCCCAACAGGAGAAGGAAGTCAGCTGCGCTGCCCGGATTGCCGAACCTTTCATCACATTTCGTGATGGATGGGTTGCGTACTACAACCAGCCAGTGTTTCTTGCAGGCATGGGTCTTGCGTTTCTGTATATGACTGTTCTGGGCTTTGATTGTATTACTACAGGCTACGCATACACTCAGGGTTTGAGTGGCTCTGTGCTAAGCCTCCTGATGGGTGCCTCGGCAGTCACCGGAATCATGGGAACAGTAGCTTTCACTTGGCTTCGTCGCAAATGTGGCCTGATTCGCACGGGCCTTATTTCTGGAGTTGCTCAATTTGCTTGTCTGGTCTTATGTGCCATCTCTGTATTCATGCCTGGAAGTCCTCTGGATTTGACTGTTTCCCCATTTGCTGACATCAGTGCAAGGCTCTTTGAAAGTGAACCATTACCTACTATAGCATCTCCAGAAGATAAGCCTGAAATGGTTTTTGCAACTGGAATGCCCAACTTGTTAAACGGGTCTATTACTCCTGCTAACAGCGACCCAGAGATGAGTCCTGAGCCTGTGCCTTTGATCTCTGTTAGTCTTCTGTTTGCAGGAGTCATTGCTGCTAGAGTTGGTAAGTATTATGTCGCTATTGAAATCTGATCTATTGACTGCTTTTTAATTCTAAAAGTTACAGTGCCTGTCAACTAAATACAAATTTGAGTTTAGAATTGTAGATTGTAGGCTGCAGTTGAAGTTATATTGCATTTCTAAGGCTAATTCATTACACTTCACATAAAAATGAAATGGTCTTGCAGTAGTACGCCAGTGCAGAAACTGCAGTACTAATTTCTTGCATATCATATATCGCTAATAGGAGAAAAGTTAACACATTTTGAGTGAATGTGACTTGTTTTTTGGAATACTTATCTCTAAGTGATCTTCCTTCACAACCAAATAAAACCATTTGTTAACAGGAAACAGAACTAAGTACATCTGCTGTGAAAACCTTCAAACTTAGCAGTTTAGTACATTAATCTTTTCATTAAATAAACTATCTAATCTTTAAACTTGTGACCAGCAAAGGAGTTTAGAACAGAAGCTTTGATTTGGATGACAGATTAATTTTTTGAGGAATTGCTGGTTAGTGTAGTATTAGTATCTGTCAACAGACGAGGCTATCAAATACATAAATGTAATGAACAGTAGTTCTCATCTGTAGAATTTTCATACTCTTGATTTCTGCTGAATTTTGGAGGAATAAAATACTCGATTCACATGTACGAAGTTTGTTTGCGAGACAAACCTTTAACACTGAATTCTTAACAGACTAAAACAGTATAGAAGCTAGTGTCAACTAAGACTCTTGTAAACTAAGTTATCTGCATAGTTTAAAATGTGTGCGATTTGTTTTTTATACATCTTATATACAACTTAGCAATTGTAGCTAGCAGGATTACACTGTGTGTAAATAGCTGTACAACAGCTATTTAAATAAGGAACAAATGAGCAAAACATTAACTTGATAGACATGTTGAAGCAAGATGTGGCAGGCAAGTTAATGTGCCAAGCTGTATGTATTATTTTGGGAAATACTAACAAAGAGAAGGTAAATTGTTCTTGACTGTCAGTGTGAAATCAGCTCTAGTCTGAGAGGCTAGCTCGTTGCACACATTTTTGGCAAAAGTGAGTGTTTGGAAGTATGAATGGAACTGTGGAAGTAATGAAAGCTTACCATGAGAAGGGCAGTCGTATGGATAACTGTTTTGTTTTTTTCTCTCTGTAGGCCTTTGGTCCTTTGATTTGACTGTCACACAGTTGCTACAAGAAAACGTGGTAGAATCTGAAAGAGGCATCATAAATGGTGTCCAAAACTCCATGAATTATCTTCTTGATTTACTGCACTTCATCATGGTTATCTTGGCTCCAAACCCTGAAGCTTTTGGCTTATTGGTGCTTATTTCTGTGTCTTTTGTTGCAATGGGCCACATTATGTACTTCAGATTTGCCCAAAAAAGCTTGGGAAAACAACTTTTTGTTTGTTGCACTCCTGATCCCAAAACAGTCTCTGACAGTTCACCGCCTGGTAATACATCTACTGTCTGAAAGGATACATATCTCTTACTAACTTGCTACACAAATATCATGGTTAAACACATATACCGCCTTTTGTGACCCTGTCTAAGGTGTTTCTCTAGAGTTGAAAGCATAATTTAGCTGTTTAAGGAACTTGTCCCAAGAGAGCTTAAATTCATCTTACAGTGACCCTGTAAAAATGTTTCATGTTTGGCAGCATGAATCTCGACCGCAGGTGTTTCAAAGGATCCCCACAAGTTATACATCTAGTATTTGATCACAAAAATAATGTTGAATTTCTGTTGCTGAGCCCCACAGTGTGATACTGTTTAGTGGTTATACATACTACATTTTTTCATGAATTCTGAAAAATTCTTGTGCTCATTGAGCAAAGTAAGAGGGCTCATTTTTTAGTTGCTTCAGAATAACTTGATTTCAGTGTTTGGGTTTGTGTGGTTTTTCTCTTGCCATGAACAGTTCTGGTCCCCTATTTTATCAAATTGATATAAACATACTTTGATTACCGAAGTGGACTCTTAAGTTCCAGTGCTTTTGCAAAACACCTTTTTAGTATTCTGTCTGGTTTGGTTTAACTTTACAGAAACACCTTTGTAGGTTTTTTTGCATGTTTCCTTACAAATTAGGCGAGTGCTAGGTACAATATATTGTATTACACTTTTGTTGCACTTGATACCAAGTAAAATATAGCGTCATTTAGCAGAAGCTATTGATGTAACATTATAAAGCATGGCTTTTTTAATTGCAAATGACAGGTCTGCTCAGGTTTTATGTAGCAGAAAGTGCTAAGGTCAGGGGTACTGGTACAGAAAGATGGTGTCTAAGGCTAACTTAGTTTTTGCCTCAGAGTACAAGCAGCTTTAGTTTATTTTTGAATGCTGTTGTTTTCAGAAACCCTAATGAAGCCTGATGTATTGGAAAATTATTAGTATTCCTGGCAAAAGAAGTCAGAAAGTGGATTGCTTGCATTTATCTGTTTTACATGTATGTGAATTTTGATTTTGTTCTCAAGTAGCACTGAAACAATGAGATGTTGGACTGTGTGGCCCTGTTAAGCAACTTCAGACCAATGAAGACTGATAGATCCCTCTGATTTGCAAGAAATTCTTGCTGTTCTCTTTACCCTGCATGTGTACTAACAGTACTTCCATAGTCATTAACCATATTTGCACTTTTCTGGAAACTACTCTACGCACTTTGCTTTCTCAGTAGAGTTTAACCCGGTAGTGTTCTGAGTTTTCCTGTGGCCTGATGGGATGACTTCTAAACTTAAATCTTTGTAAAATATTTGTTTGCAAAATAAGTAGTATGCAAAAACATACAGCAACTTGTGAAAAGTAACCTCGGTAACTTTTAAGGTTCTTTTTGTTTTAGGTACTGTCCTTCCACAGCCAGGCTTCAGCCCTGGAATGTAAGTGTGTGAACTCCATTAACATTAAATATGTTACACCAGGGCTGAATCTAGGCCATTCATCTTAAAATTTTTAATGATTACATTATATATCAAACTAAATAGAATGAAAAAGAAAAAAACAAAACACCAAACTTCAGTGGCTTTTGTCTCAGAATATTTTGTAAGAGGAGTGAAAGTCAATGAATGGAAATCCTATGTACTTGTAGCCTTCAGCATTCAATAACTGGATGTAACAATTTTTCTCCTCTAATGGACCAAAACTAATCATTACACCTATGTTACTGAAAGTTTCTCAGGGATGTTTTTCACTAGGTTTGTAACTGTTTATACTTTGACCAAGCTTTTGGGTTCTGTTTTGATACAATGAAGTAAAATATGTTAATTAGAGTAGTTTTAAAATTTGTGACTCAATCCTGAGTGTAACTTCTTAAGCAAAAGGGAATTTTGCCATCAGCAGAATTTAAAAGTCAGAAGACAAAAAACCCAAGCTTATCTAGATTTGTAGAATAAATATACCCAAAGGATGTGTGATAAGTACACTAGCAAATAAAATACCTCTGATTTGCCAAATATGCTTTCTCATGTGTATCTAATCAAAATTGGGACCAGATTTTAGTATTACTGATTATAAATAAAGGTAGCCCAAATGTCAATGAATGCCTCTGTATTGCACTTTGATGAACATCTGAATGCCACTGTAGATATTGGACTTACTGGCCATCAGGGAAACAAAGCTGAAAATGCAGCTTCTTGTGGGCTGCCTATTGTCTCCGGAACCCAGTGTGCCTAAAGCTGAATGCTATAGCACTAAGCACCAGAAATCCCAGAGAGGATGTATTCCTGTAGTCTAGAGAGCTCCAAAACCATAACAAATAGAGCTGGGAGCCTACCATGCTCCCATCTGTTCCCAATTTTATTTTTTTTTTTCCCAAGAGCAATGTAGTCTTACTTGAGTAGCAATTTTTTTCATAAATAGTTCCATTAGCTAGTGCAGTCTGGATGTCAAGCAAAAAAAGTAGTGTTGGGAGGGGACTGGACCTTTGTATTGTACACGTATTGTTGCTGGGATTCATATGTGCAGATACACAGCCAGAAAGCAAGACAATCCTAAAAGAGAAAGAAAAAGGTGGATGCTAGCTTTAAGAAGAATAAAGAGGTCTAAATTGGAAATCTTGTATGTATTGGTCTAAATTGAATGTCAAAAAAAATGTATGCTGCTTGAGCACAGCCTATTTGTGTGTAAGTCTAAGATGTACGCAGGCACCTGTACTGATTAGTGCTTTGAAGCAATGTGGAGCCTGAAGTCTTACTTAGCAGGACTTTCATTAAGTAAGCATTTTTGGCCTTGTATTTATTTATATTTTTTTTTAATGTGTCCAATTTGGATGAAAACTGCCCTTAAAATGTACGCACTAAAAATCAATCTTACCAGAAGAGCATATTTTATTATACAACCTTATGCTGGACATAGTATTGATTTATGTATTACTATTGTTAAAGCTAATGAATAAATTTGCATAAAAAATTATTTGTCCTGTATTATTCATCTTGGTATGCTATATTTAGCATGGATTCTGTAGATGGAGGTTTCCACGGTGATTGGATGGAAACAGCCATGAAGCACAAACAAGTAGTATTGAGGAGGAAGCAAATGACAAGTGTAATAAAAACAATGACTGTATTTAGTGAACTGATTTTTAAGTGGTAACTTAAGGCACAACAGCTAAAGGTGAAGTTGTGGTCTTACCTCAGCCCAGGACCAGCACTGGTGATAGAGCAGTTTTGTGTATTGGCTTGCTGAGCAACAGGCAGCAAATGGTTTTGCCTTCCCAGTTGTCTTTTTACCGTATTCAATTTGAGATTATGGCTTTCTGTAGCAGCAGCCTGTAGGGGAGAACACTAGGTATAAGAGTGGTCACAAAATAAATGCTATTCTTCTAATAGTTTGGTTTTAGTCTCGATAAGTACTTCAGTTGAGTATTTTATACAGGACTGCTTCTTGATACGTGTACTTAGGGTATGCTTGCGTGATGAATTGATCTTTGGAAGGATGCTGTGCTCATGCACTAGGATTTCCCTGAACCGATTCTTGTTTGAACTAGAGATTTTCCTAGAACGATACCCTTATGGTTTATCCTGTTACGTTATTAGCATGTTACTCCCCTGTGGGAATTAGAAGAATTATTACTAATAATTAGTTAGTCCCATGTACGAATTAGAATGTGGTGGGTTAAAACTGCAGGCTTTGCATGTATCAGTTGGTAGCATTAGGGTAAGTGATGTGCCTCTTTAGTTTAAGCTGCTAAAATGTCAGTGTTACAGTCACGTTACTGATTTTCTTTTTTACGAACATTTCCCTTCTTCACTGCCACTTAGAAACTAAAAAAAGCGTTAGAATACTGACTTGAAAATGTACTTACGCTGATTCACCCCTTTAGGCACAAAAAAAAAAAAGGTTTGTGAAAGGTATTGTGTAGTATACTTAATGGGTAAAGAACGCTTTCTTGACTGAAAAAGTCCCTTCGCAATTTACCGTTTGATAGTTTCGCTGTTTTCCTTTACTTGGGTGTTCATGTTTTGGAAAGTTCTAAGACCCTGTGGAATTCAGTGCTCAGCAGCCAAAGGTAGAATCGTTGAAGATACCTACCGCTCTGTTTACTTGCTTACTAGGTAGCTGAGATACCAACCCTGCCTGTGGAAGGCAATGTATTTTGCTCTGGAATATATGATTGCCTTTATTTTAAAAAAGGTTTTCTTAGATCGAGCATTGATGGTACAGGGATTGAAAATTGAATCTTATTAAAGGAAAAAAGGATAAAGTGAACTTGATCCCTTCAATTTAAACTATTTTCTGTTTCTTTAATAAGACAGTCTGTTAGAAATCCCAGAAAATAGGTAGGTTCATATCTCGTATTTTTAAAACAGTACAGTTACTGCTGGTTTTGCTTCTACTAAGCATATGGTGTATATGTCCCAGGTCTGCAGAGCTAGCTCATGTCCTTCATAAGCTGAGTGTTCCCTCCGTGATCACTGTCAAAGATCACGTTTTTTCATGTCACAGTGTTACACTCCCTTCCTGCTGGACAGGGGCTTCTTTCACAGCCTCCTACACAACTGGTTTTGCAAAGCATATATTTTAAACTCATAATCTACAAAGGGTCACAATTTGCAGGTAAAGCTTCATAAAGAAACCAAGCATTCTGTAACAGAAATGAGCAGGCAGTTCCAGATGCCTTTCAAATAATTTCTACTGCTTTTTAGTATTAAAAACTAGCAGATATTACTGAGTCAATGCCAAGTGATAGGCTCTTCATAACTTTGAAACAGTACAAGGTTACAAGCAAACCTGAAGGAATTCAGAGTAAAGGTTGTTTCTGCTAGAGAAGAGTGCAACCAATAGGTCTAGCTTTTCTAAATCTAGCACTGTTGAGATGATAATGCTTTTTTATCAGTTTCAAGATTGACCTGTTTCAGGTCTTCCAGGAATATACTGTGCTGTACTCTGTGTTCATATCTTTCTCAAGTAGTTAGTACTAGAGAAGCTAGTAGTAAGTATTAGAGTAATAGTCCTTATTATCTTGCCCTCTGTACTCACACATTTTGTCCTGCTTGTGGGTGCTGTTAACTGCATTGTGTGATGATCACTTGTAGGATTAAAAGTATTTTATTCCTGGAGTTAGGCTATGTCACTATCTTCTGCTTTAAAATAAGGCAGACTATATTTTGCAACTCTAAAGAGCAGAAAAAAAAAAAATGAACAAGGATGTTTGCTTAAAGCGCACGGACAAAGTGCATGCTGTTCAATAATGCTTTTTCAAATACTTCAGCTTGTTCTTGTGTGGGTCAATATTTCTTTTTAGTTAAACTTTATTGCAGTTGGTCACAAGAGAAGCACACGACTATGTGCTTTCCACTCTTGTTCTTGGTATAGAGTAATGGAGCAATCCGTTTTCACACATGCAGAGTTAAGAGTTCTTAATCCTTTGTAAATGCAAGGGAAGTTACTTGTGTTTAGAAAATCTAAATCTCCTCCTTTGGCAGATAAGGGAAAGCGAATATACAGTAGATGCTGCTGCTAAAACTTCAGCAGGTATCTAAGCATAAAGACCCACTGACTCACCCCCAACCAAACAGCAAAACACTTGTTAAAGGTGTTCGCTTTGGCTCAGACAACACACCCACTTTGTTCATGGTAAGCCGTTGTCCACTTCAGTCAGGGGAAAGACAGTGTACAGGCTGTGTCCTGGTGACACCGTACCAGAGTCTGAAAATAAGTTCTTCCTCGAGCAGCAGAACCAAGGAAGCATGGTTTTCTGTATCTATGTGTCCTAGGTCCCTACGCACCCACAGCTGGAATAACTGTAGCTCCTACCCCTGTCTCGTGTAATCCTTGCTCTTCCACGAGGTCCCCTCGCAGCGCTCCCCTCTCCCCTGTTCTATCAGCAGAACAAAGTGGAGCACGAGCTCTGCCTGATCCTCAGGAGCCATGTGCGTGCAACGGGCCCATGAGTGCTCAGAGACTGATTAGCCAGCCAACAGGACAAATGGCAGACACGAGGCTTGTGCTCAAGCCAAAGGCTTTTCCCTCAGAGAAGGGAAACAGTTTCAGACTTCTCTTCCCAGCTGCTGATTCTCACAAAACTGTTAAATCTTTGAGACCTTTCTCTTTTATCACATTTTGACGGAATTAACCAAGTGGTTCAAAAGCTGTTTGTCAGGAAGTGATGGAGGTGACAGAGGACAGTGTGATTGCACAAGTCCTGTGTCCTTAGAAAACAGGTAAAAATGTGATACGCCTGTAATGTGACGTATGATATGGCTGTATGTCTATTGCCAACAGCACATCTTAACTTAGATTGATAAAGTCGTCCAGAAAAAAATAAGATGAAATCCAACGTAAGCAAGTGCAAGGCACTACGTTTAGGCAGGACCAGCTGACTTCTCGAACACTGGATAGGGAACACCCATCTGTTGTTGTAGAAAAGAATTGCAAGGTTATAGCACAACGAAGGCCAAACATAAGTCGACTACATAACATAAAACAATAAATGGAAACAAGTCTATAGCATGTATGACTCACTAATTGAATCCTACAGGCTGCTGTTCTCTTTGGAATTGGGAGAAACGGAGTACTGCAGCCCACTTTTCCTTCGTGTCTCTCTTGAATAGCAGTGCTAACTGGAGAGAAACCAGAAGATTGCAATGGGTGTAATCAGAGCTCTGGAAAACAAGACAAGAGTGAAAGAAGTCATTTAGAGACTGAGAGGTGATGTGCTAACAATACCTGGGGATGGGGAAAGTGTGTAATCTTGCTTGAGAAGACGGGCATTAACAAAGTCAGATTACATCATGCTTGAAACCCTGAAGTTGTGGAATTTCTAATCCTGAGTATCTTCAAGGGCAGGTACCATTTTGCCAGCTGTGTTTCTCTGCAATTGCATGTAATGTATTCCTGCAGTTCTTCTGGTCCGGTATTTCCTCTAGAACCACTGCTGAGAGAACAGACTAGCTCACGCTGACTTTTCACACCACCTAACCACCAGTTAACTGCCCTCCAGAGATCTGTCCAACGGATAGCTTCTCCATCAATAAATACATCCCTTCTCTTCATTTAATGTCTTAATGTTTCCCTTCAGTTTATAAGCAATCTCTGAATTCACTATTACAAGTTGTTCTGCGGGGTTATGCAAGTGGTCGGGCATCTTTTCTAAGAATGAAAGCTTTTTTCCCAAGTACTGTCAAAACTCCACAATTATCACAGTCAGATTTCATAGAGCAATGGTACAGCAGATCTTCAAAGGGGCACTGATGAAGACAGAAAGCTGAAACACATGGTTGGAAGAGCAAAATGGTTAGTGTGAAAATCCTCTTTATGCTTAGAAAGTACAAATAAACAGCTTCAGCATCCTTTCATCAAAGGATTCTTTTTAAGTAGGACACCTGAAGTGAAGAAAACACACATTCCTCACATTAACATTTTCAATACAGTTCAAAGCATTTCAGGTTATTTCACCTTGAACTCAAATGACTCAAAGTGATACCTCTTGATTAATAATGTTCATGTAATTTCAGCAGAGAATCTTGTTTAACTAAACAAGGTCTTCTGAATTATTTAGCACGGCAGTTAGGAATATTAGATTTTTCACTCAAGTTATTTTGGTACAACAGTACAAATATTCCTGTTTTCATTAAACTTGCCATTAGACTTGCCAAAAGTGTTTGCCAAAATGCTCATGTGTGTAATATTCCTGTGCAGAGCCTGCCTGCATTGTATGTATATACATCCTATACAGTCTGCTGCTCGGAGCTCTTTTAGCTGGCTGCAGCCTGCTGGCTGCAGACCTTAACTTGGAGAATTTGCACCCTGTGTTTCCTGGGGCTGCTCCTAGAAAGGCACATTTTGATTCTGAGACTGCTGAAAAGGTAAATGCAATGTTTGAATTCCTTTATTTGTGGGAGCTCACATCCCCTGGCTGACAACATGAGACATAAAAACTGACAGGGAGTTATAAAAATATGTGGTCTGTCCAGCTGAGAAAGAGGGAGGAGGAGTTGTCCGTGTCAGAAATATTTGTTCAGCTGCTACTGGAGTAAGGCCAGTCAAAGTTACTGTTTACAGTATAAAGTGAGCTGCAGTCCATGTATCTTCTAAAGATAACAAAACAAGATAATCCATTCTTTGGGACAATTTCGACAAAAAATTCAGAATAATAAAAACTGCTTCAAACTTTAGGAGTGGGGGTTTTTTGTTTGTTTATTTGTTTAGTTTTGGTGTTTGGTTTTTTTTTTGCTTGGCTGCAATATACTATTCCCTGTCATCCTGTACTGACCTTGGCACTGTTCAGCCATGCCCAAAAGGAGCAAACTGTGACACAGCCGGGGACCAAAGAAATGCTGCGGGGCCCATCTGAGCTGCAGAACTTCCTCGGTGAATGTCTGAGCACAGGCGTTGCCCCTTTGCAGAAACCCCCTGCAGATTTCAGTAGCGTAATTTCAAGGTGTCAGTGGACTGAGTGGATGGCACATGGTGGGGCAGTTGGAATAGAACCAGTTCCTGGAGAGAAACACACAAAATAGCAGTAGAAGTGCCATATGCCTATGGAAGGAATGCAAAAAAAAAAACGTTTCTCCTGGGAGAAAAGTTTTGTACAAGAATGTCTCCTGAATGTCTTCTGAAATTTTCTTCCCCATCTGAAATACCCAGAAATTTTATGTATCAGGAAGCTTTTATTTACTTATTTTTAAGACAAAATGTTTCTCTTATAGAATCATATAATCATAGAATGGTTAGAGTTGGAAGAGACCTTAAAGATCATCGAGTTCCAACCCCCCTGCCATGGGCAGGGACACCNNNNCCTCCAGGGATGGGGCATCCACAGCTTCTCTGGGCAGCCTGTTCCAGTGTCTCACCACCCTCACTGTAAAGAATTTCTTCCTGATATCTAATCTAAATCTCCCCTCTTCTAATTTAAAACTGTTACCCCTTGTCCTGTCACTACACTTCCTGACAAAGGGTCCCTCTCCAGCTCTCCTGTAGGCTCCCTTCAGATATTGGTAAGCTGAATTATTATATGTCTTATTATAAAGCAGCAGCCATTTTTGTCATGCACACTTCAAAGACCTTGAACTTTACAGCATTTTTACTGCCTTTACTGTCCCAGGATAGCCTTTCCAGGGATTTTCAGTTGTCAAAGAAGTAGAAACATGCTTTGGCTCTTTTATTTTCTATTATCTGTCCCTCTGTACTCATCACTGGTGAAGCCCCACCTCGAGTGCTGTATCCAGTTTTGGACCCCTCGCTACAAGAAAGACATTGAGGTGCTGGAGTGTGTCCAAAGAAGGGACATGAAGCTGGTGAGGGGTCTGGAGCACAAGTCTTATGAGGAGAGGCTGAGGGAGCTGGGGTTGTTCAGCCTGGAGAGAAGGAGGCTGAGAGGAGACCTTATCACTCTCTACAAGTCCCTGAAAGGAGGGTGGGTGTAGTGAGGTGGGGTCAGTCTCTACTCCCAAGTAACAAGTGATAGGACAAGAGGAAATGGCCTCAAGCTGCACCAGGGGAGGTTTAGGATGGATATTAGGAAAAATTTCTTCTATCAAACATTGGAGCAGCCTGCCCAGGGAAGTGGTTGAGTCACCATCCCTGGAGGTATTTAAAAGACGGGTAGGTGTGATGCTTAGGGACATGGCTTAGTGGTGGTTTTGGCAGTGCTAAATTAATGGTTGGACTTGGTGATCTTAAAGGTCCCTTCCAACTTAGATGATTCTATGATTCTGTGATCTTGCTTGCTCTAATTAGTGCCTGAAGCTGGCAGATACCACTAGCCTCAGTGCAAAATCCACAGTATCTACAAAAGATATGTCTCATCACCTTTAATTCCTTCCCCTGAATCTGTGTCATTAGGCTCATACTTAGCCAAAAAAAAAGAGAAAAGAAACTATTCTCCCACTGTTTATATTTCCTCTGATTCTTTTTTGTGTGTGTGACTGTGTGGACACAAGGAGGAGTAGATTTTCTGAAAAGAGGAATTCAGTGAATAGAGGAATCAGACCTCAGGATGTCTAATCTTTGGATTCACAGCCAAAGCAGCCTGATGAGACAATTACAGAGATTTTTTTTTTCTTAAGATGAGTGCTTATGTATGTCCTCCCTCTGTAAATAAGGAATTCTTATCCAATTCTGCTTTGCTAACTGAGACTAGATTTTCAGTAACAAAATGATAACTTGACTTATTTACTTGAATTATTAGCATAGGTTTCCAGTTCAAGTTGAGGACAAAGGAGGAACGTACAGTTTCATTTTATCTGCTTAGCTGTGGTAAAATCTAGATGTTTTCTTACCTACATGGAACAGAGGAAACAGAAGAGACCAAGGCTGATAGCTGGATGTCCAGCAGAAAGCTGTAACTTCAGACTGATTTTGTACTTCTTTCCCATGTTGCATCTGCTGTTTAGTTGGCATTCCCCACTTGGCCACAGAGGCCATAGGTTAGATGAGTATCAGAGCATGGAAACAGAAGTGCTAGAAGATCATATTAATAACCTCAGCTCTTTCTCATGCTTTTAAGTCCTCTTAAATGTGGTAAAGGAGTTGAAGTACAGATCTGCATTCTCCTCAACCCTAGCCATGTACCTTCACATCCACAGAGCTCCAAGCTCTTTCCGACTGCTTAAGGGACCAATGTGCTGAATTTATCATGTAAGAACACCCTTCAGCATGCGTTTCACATCACCCCTTTCTGAGGGAGCTACTTTTGGATATCTGAAAAGATGCTTGCTGAACAAGATGACCAAGGCAGCAGCAACTTTCATTTTTGTAGTTTACGGAATGCATGCAGCATGACTTGGGATCATACTTAAGCATTACTTGAGGACATTCTGTGCCGATCTCCATGCATTGCTACTACAAATTCCAAGAACCTTCACCTTTGGAAAAGACAATCAGCAAATGTTGCACCAAATTAATAAAGATAGATATTCAGAGACTGATTTCTTTATGACCATTTTGGTCTTCTAATTCTCTACATTAAAAGACAGAATCGTTAACAAAAAATTGCCATCCTAATCCTCCTTGTTAACACTTCAAAAGAAAAGGATATCAGTATGTTATCCTTCTGATTATTACATGCACTAAAAACAACTTAGTCATTATATATTGCAGCCTGTGAAAACTATTATTGAGTAAAAGTTTAAGCAATAAAATAGGTAGGAATAGCTCGCCTGATAGTATTGACTGCAATTCCTATAATGCATTTTTATTTAGCTAACTTTGCTTACATCTACGAATAACACTGTTTAAAAAAAAGGGAAAACTCAGTTTCGCAAGTTCATCCTGAGGAAGTGATACAAGGCATTATTAGATGTGCTTGAGGATGTGTCAGCAATTCTTATCTTACATCATGCTAAATAAATTATACCAGCAGTTTGGCTGCAATCACAAAACAATAGGATGGAGAAAGTAAACCTATTCTGGAAGCCTTAAGTACAAACCTTGATTAGAAATGGAAAAAACAGTTATGACTTGAGTTTCACAGAGCAGCAAAGTATGGCTGAGAGCAAAAGAGGCATGGGAGAAAGCACTTCCTCTAAATGAAGATTTCCCAGCACCTGTAGAAGTGTATTGGAGAGCTCAGACTGGGATGATAAAGCTGTATAAAACAGTAATGAAGGGGAAAGTATGGCAGCCCACCAAGAGCGTGTGACAGAGGACACACAGATACTGCAGAATGAGATTCATTGCTTTCATGTGATTACCTCGCTTTTAGTCATTATTTAAATCCCTGCACCCTACAGACCTTTAATTTATTCAGTGGATGCTCCCATCTTTCCCTGCTCCCTTCCCCTGAGCATCACTGTCACGCTACAGTAAACCACCTGTAGGTCTTACTCCTGCCTCTGAAGTCACCTGGAGTGAGATGTTCTGTGCCATCCTAATGATGCTGACCGAAGGTTGATTATTACAGGTCGTTTGTGTCTTGGGCTTGATGAATGCAGGGGGCTGCCGTTTCTGGACTCTGAGAGTCTCAGTCATTTGCTGTTGAAATCTAAATATGTAGGACTATGAAGCGAAATGTGTTTGTGGATTTCCAGAAAAAGAGTAACTTATCAGGCAGAGCCCAAGAGGAATTACCTAAGATCGGCTGTGCTGAAGAGTTCGGTGAATTACTCATGAACTTGTGAGAAATACATAGTGCAAAGGTAACTGCAGTTATCATTTGCTGAAGGTTCATTCTGTAAGGCAGAAATATATAGCACAAAGTACCTATAACCCCCTATGCAGTGTGGATTCAGCAAATGCCTTGTGCCAGGGAGCTTTGCTAAAGCAGCAAATTAACTCAGCACGTCTCTTCAGCAGACATCGTGTGTCCCACCCACTGCAATTTAAAGTTCCATAAAGGAAACTCTGGGAATACCATCCTCTGCTTTCTGAGTAAACTGCCCTCCACAGACACTGGAGAGCTGGGCTGCCTACACTTCCTGCCTAGAGATTATTTTGCTTTCCAAAGATGGATTTTATTTGCAAGAAAAATTAGATGATTCTATGTAAGTTACAGACAAAATGCAAGAGCTGCAACTTCAAAAGGCTGTATCACCGCAGACGCTTTTCTTACCCCTCCCGTAATAAAAAGTGCATGAGAATGTTTCATTATGTGATACCCAAACTCTTGTATAAAGGTTACAGGGCCGATGGTTAAAAGGTAATATACTTTCTGTTCTTTTAAAAACCACCAACATGTTTTAAGTGGCCAGATATTACATGGGTGGCAGTCAGCCACTGCAGGGAGGTCAAGTCAGCCAGAGGGGTGGGACGTAACACTCCCAGACTGAGCAGAGAAAACTGCAATAATATTTCTTCACTTCTTAGGCTTCTCTCTACAATTTTTCACTGCCTGTCCCCTGGCAGCTCTGCTGAAGGGGCTACTCTGCATGACCTATCCCTCCAGCTGGGCTAAGGCTCCCAGGGCGAGGCCAGCAGCCACGTGGCGTCAGGGCCAAATCAAAAGGTCCCTTCACACCAGCACAGGGATCAGAAAGAGGATGAAACTTGTGCTGCTGGAAGAGGGGTGCCTAGCCACCTTGGATGGACTTGGCCAATTTCATACCAGCAGCCTGCACTGCACTCTTTCTGCTGATAAATCCAGGACTTAAGTCTAGGTCTCCATCATACTAGGGCAGAAGGAATAAGGGAGGAGGTAATGAGGCACCCAGAGAAACTCAGAGGGTAACTCTTGTCTCTCCTCCTGCCTATGGGATGCCAAAGGCCAGGAAACAGTCATTACAAAGCCTATTAGAAAGCATAATTAACTTCAGCTGGAGCTTTTGAACTCAACTTTTTAAAACCTCTCTGTCCTTGTTAAGGGCTTAAACAGTCACCTTTTCCAAGACCTCAGAGAGAACTACTTTCCTCATATTAATTCAATCTTCTTTAAATGATCAAGAAAGGCTCTTTTCTCCCCTTAGGTCTAAAAAATAACTTACACACCATGTACTGAGAACATCACAATCTCACCAGAGAGGACTACAACTGAGAGATGGCCGCTATCTGCTACCCATCGACGCTCTGTGCTCAAAAAGGCAAGTAAAGTTTCTTCTAAGGTGCCTCAAACTCAGAAAGCTCACAGAACACTTTGGAAATGTTTTGGAGACTTTATTTTTCTGTTAAAAGCTGACGTGAAAGGGAGAACTACTGTAGGAGAAAACATACTTGCTATTGCCTTTCTCTCAAGGAAGCAGAAAAGTCAGGGGAATGTTTCTTCGTCCTTCCTGATCAGCAGCTGTTCAGCAGGCTTTCAACAATAGGGAACATTAATAGCTTGTATGTGCTTTGCCAAATGAAACACTATTTTCGGTATGAGCCCAAGGGCATGATTCAGCAGTTTCCTAACCAGCAAGTAGCTCAAAGCTTTCCCAGAGTATTTTAAGACTCACTATCACATGTTTCTTCGTAACAGTTTTCCTCTCTTACTTTATCTGCGATTATATGGTAAATCTATTAATGTTTCACCCATTAGTAAGTATGGGAGCATGTTAGGTTGCACACAACAGTGAGAGGACTCGCTATCAAATGGATACAGTGATCTCTAAAAGTATTCTCATTGAATATAACTATTTATGGCACTCTTTAAGATATTTTAATTCTTGTGAGAAAATAAAGTTTGAACTAGAGAGACCTGAAATCCATGAAATACAACCACGGTGGGATCAGCTCGTTTATATTGTATCATACTGCTTTTGCGTCACTTTGCACACAAGTAGGAGGATTAGTAATATTCTATTCTCAAGGCTACTAGTACAGAGAAAGCAACTTGTATGTTTTTCCTGGGTTGGGGTTCTGGTTGCAGTTACTTATTTGACATTGACAAGAAAAAAATACAACAATCAGAGGTCAGCTGTAAGGCTGGAAATTTAAACTAACAGTAAGTGTGAACATAAGCATCATGAAAAAGGTAGGATTCAACTACCTTAAAATATAGGGTGTGTGTGTGAGATGCTCTGGTCTAATTTGCAGTCAGGTGTGCATTACTGTAACTGTCATGTGTTGCGGGTTCATTCTGTGTAGCAGAAATAGAGCATCATGAGCAGCAAGCAATGTTCTTGCTGCCTTTGCCATAAAAATCTTGATTAGAACTAAAAAGGAAACAAAACTCATGTGATGGAAACTTCAGCAGTTTATAAATCCCCTTTCTTTATTCACACAGGGAGGCTTTGCACAGATCCCCTCTCCCCACTGTCCTGTCATCTCCCTGGGTAGCTGGCTCATAGCATGTGCAGGAGCACCTCCTCCTTCAGCTTCCCCAGAAAGAATCCTGATACAGTGCCTTACTGTGGGAATGCAATTTGGCCTCCTTCCTGCAATAGCCCACTTGTCCCATAAGCTCAGCTTTCCCGGCTCTCCCTCAATGTTCAGGCAAAAAATAGGATGCAGCACACCTGGTGCCCCTTGACATGTCTACCCCATTCCTTGAGCAGAGAGGACAAGCCTGTGTGTAAGATGCTGCCCCTGGGAGCCACTACCGTCTACAAATTTGGGACGTGGCCCAAGGCCAACAAGTGGCCTTCCAGCTCCCTGTAGAAGCGACCCTACCAGGGACTGCACACCCCATCTGTCTTCTGTGGGGCATGAAGATTAGTGGGAATGTAAAGGGCAACTTTCAGTATTCATGAAATCAAACATGTTCCTCCAGAGAAAAATTTCATGGTATTTCATTTGCAGGGAGGGGCAGGGAACAAGAGGCAGAAAGTATCTGAGCTGATAGCTCAGTGCCCACTAAGAAGGTGTAGAATAATCAGCACAGTTCTCAGTGGAATTTAGTGATTCCTATTGTTCCTGTGGGAGTTAGGCATCTAAATGCCTTTGCAGATTCAGTCTATGACCTAGAACTAAAGTAAAGTTTCCGTCTAAGCAATAAAACAAGATAATTGGTTCAGTGACACAACTAGGGGAAAAAGAGATTTCTTGAGAAGGAAAAAAAAACCAACACAACATGGGTCTCGCTCAGCCTCAAGCACTTGAATGTTCTTGGCCAAAACAACAAAAAATTAACAACAAATGGACATACACTCCAAAATATATTTTGGGAAAGCCAAAATATTGAGCATTATCCAAAATATGACTGAAAGAGCAACAAAACTAACTAAACAAAAGAAAAATGACTCTGTGAAGTAGAACATTACAATGTCTTTAAATGTCAAACCCCAAACAACTTATTTGTCTTTTTACTCAAGAGAGGAGGAAAATCTGTTTATTTTGGTTAAAACTGTTCTGTGTTTTAAACCAAATTCACAACAAAACTTCTGGTCTGTATTTTGGGTGGTACAAGAGATATGAAAATGAAGTGGTAAGAATGAATGTTGTATCACAACAAGGCACCAGACAAGCAACAAACGAAAGAACTGAGAAAATAAAACCCTACCAAGAATAAATCAGTTGTCCTTTGGCAAAGGTGACTTAAGAAAACGGCTGTTGAAGGTTTGGGGGCTCCTGTGTTCACCCAGTTGTTCACAGGCAAGATTAAACACTTTGGCAGCGAAATACAAATGCAAGGGATGTCACGTGAGGTTCCTCCCTTGGCTATTTCTGGGAAAGCAGGGCCCTTTAGGTCAAGAGATGAATAAAGCCACCCTAGCAGTCAATATGGGTGGGGGGAAGGTGTTTATGAGAAGGTATGTTAAAAAAAATGCATAGTAGCTGGATACCATAATGCAAGCTGACCTATAACTACTGGCTTAACGGAGTGTGAATTAGTAACTTACAATGAAAGGGTTATTTTTTTATTTTCTGGATTCCCACAGAGTTTACATTTTTGTAAGCAAGTAAAGCCAAATGAAAATATGAAAGACTTTACAGCCCCCTGGGCTGGTCAGCCACTATGTAAGGCAAAGTTCAGCTCCCCGCTCTCCGTCGCTGAGATTCTTGGCAGGCACGACAAAGCTTTCCTCCTACCGCTGCTGGAGCCTTGCCACAGCTGTCTTGAATGTCTCCCTGTTTTAGTCTCTGAGAAGCTGACAGAGGACATTTGACGTTATACCTGTATCTTGATTTTTTTTGTGAGGAAAAAAGTAAAATTGACTCTTGAAACTGCTGTGTTCATTCCTTGAGACATTTTTAAAGTATTGAAATTTTATTGGAAGTTCCAAACGCTTCAAACAGATGCTTCTATTAAACAGAAATCTGTGGCAAATAGAAGCACTGGTGAAGGTAATGATTTTACAATATCTTGCACTTATTTTAGCTTCTTTTAGCAAAGGTGCTCATGAAATTCCTAAGTGATGACAGCCTTTTCTTTCTGGTTTTTTTTTTTTTTTTTTTCTTCATGTAAGAAAGTCTCTTACTGACACACATTGTGCTTCTGTATGGGAATATGACTTGCTTTTACCTGCTTTAGCTTTATTCTTCTCTGTAAAACATCATGCTACTCAAACTGTACATGCAGGTGGAATCAAACACCCTTTGAAATTAGCCTTGGAAATCACTTCACCTGGATAACACTGTTTAATGAAAACAGAGAGAAATCTGTACAGGACCTTCCATCATTTAAAAGATAAAACAATATTGCCTTTACTACTCATCTTTCATTTCAGATTCTGAAAATGTTTATTATTAGAATGAGAAGGTTATAAACATAAAGGTTGGATGCCACAAACCTGATAAGGCTATTGGTTTGAGGCCTAAACCTTTATTTTTAAGTACTCTTCTATTTTAAACTGTTGCAGCAAGCACTTTAGGCAAATAGATTCCCTGCGTGGATTATTGCCTTTAGGAATGAGCAGGAACTAAAAGCAGTGCTTGTCTTACTAGTAAAGTGTTATCAGAATGACAATTACAGCTGATCCCAGAATAACAGTCTATTTTTTTGACTGCAGACTTTGATTCTTTCCTGACATGAGCAGAAGTTCTACTCACAGGGTCAGGAAATGTGTGTTGTCTACTGTAAGACAGGTTTATTACTGCAGATATATACTTCAATTGCATTAAATCACAAACCTGAATTCTGATTATCAAGTCACAAAACAGCTGTTGCAGAACACAGTAATGTATCTCCTTTACAGGGAAACAATTTGTTCCTTTGAGGTAAAATAGTAATAATCCAATTGCTACGATTTTTAAATTTGTTTTGCAAGTTCAAGTTTCTCTTTTAAGTTAGGCTTAACATACAAGGAATGATAGGCAGCAATCACTAAAATGTTTTAAGCTTTATGAACCTAATGGCTCTTCAACTCTAATAATTATTTCTCCCTTTCCCTGTAATAGTGCTCATTCTTGGTTCTGTTTCCTGAGTTAAACAGAAGCCAGGAAAACTGTGCAGTTTGAGAGACAACAAGAGGAAAATATGCATAGAATTTTTTCAAAACAGCCTAGATTCTGTAGACTGGCTGACATGTAGAAGTAGACACAAGAAAAAAATTACCAGCAATAACCAACGCTCTAAAAGAAGCTCTCATGGTTTTGAGAAGACGTTGTTGCTCATCACCCATTGTAGAAAAGTAACAAAAATTTTTCAGATTCTGCAAAACTTCTGCTTAACAACTATCAACAAGGTGGAAGTTTCAGCTGTCCTGCTCTAACAGAGTGAATACAAAGGTTCTCTATAAACTAGCAGTCAAATGACTTTAAAGGTTACTTTAATGTTCAGACCTGCTGATCATCTTTAGCTTGGTATCCTACCTTGAGCTTTTTCCTCCCCTGAGCTTCCACCTAAGTGGCAGCACTTTAAAAGAATTCATTAAGAAATGGCTCAGAGCTCCTGTCCACAACTTCACCGTTTCCCCCTCCATCCTCCCCGGAGCATTGCATCTCTAGACACAGCGTGACACAGGGCTCAGTTCTTATGCCACAGACCTGCCATAGTGTATCTATTACTGGAAAATTTTAAGCATCTTTTGAAGGAAAATCAGTAGTCTTCATTAAATTTTGTCAGGCTTCGAATACTAATTTGTTGACAAAACAGTGGAAATACTTCCTTAAAGAGAGATGCGGGGTACAGTAAAACATTTCTATGTACATTAAAATGATATGGATATGATGCCAGCGATGTATAAAACACCATCTGTAGTGTACCAAGTTTATGTATACTCAATTTAATACAATGAATTTCACCTCAGCCATGAAATATGTCTTCCACGCAGCCACTGATCTGGAATAAACATTGTGCAGGAGAGCAGATTCATCTGCTCGTTCAGAGGCTGTGAATATCAAGGATGCTGTAGCCGTTGAAGAGCCTGGTCCAGGGCCCGTTCAACATCAGGAAGGCTTACTGTGACTTTTAATACAAGGATCTGTCAACTCCAAAACCTCATGTCTGTGTGAACCAAAAAAATCATGTGGTGCCCCTTACCTCAGGATCACTCGTTAGAATATTTGCTATTATTTCTGTACTTAGAAATACAGAAAAACTTTCTCAGCACACGTATAGCAAATGTAATCATGCTGATACTTGATGCTGGGGAGTTTCATTTCCTTGAAGTTCTTCTCTTTCCTCTGTCCCTGGAAAAACAGAAATGCAATTAGGAAGTCAAATCGCTGTCTATTGGTTATCTATGGAAAGTTGGCACATTCCTCACATGATCTTTATTTTTGCCTTGAAAAGAGCTAATGCGTTCTTTTGCCTTGCAGATGGTCTGGAATGAACCTCTAGCTCCTGTTTGCACTCTTTCAGCACAGTTACTTTTTTTTTTTTCCTAACACAGGCTAGAAATTAAAAAAATAAACAACAAAATGATAAGCTGAAAATTGAAGATAAATATTTTCTAAGTTATAAATATATGTCTAATATTAGTTTCCAGTAACTTCAGTTGCTAGGATAAGAAGGGATTTTCAAATGACACTTTAATTAGAAAAGGGTTTTCTGGAGTTGATATTATGAGACAAAAGTTATTTGTCACATCATAGAAACGCTTGCCAGAAACGCAGGGGTGACAAGCAGCAGCTGTGGAATGGCTGCATATTGCTAGGAGGCACTGAGCAGGAGGATGCTGCAAAGATATTCAGATACCTTGAGAGGTGAATGAAAACTTAACTAGAACAGAATAAAATCCAGCAAGGTATGTAAAAGAATATAGCCTATAAAGCTGTAAAAATGTCATTTGCTGAAGTTAATCAGTCAGGTGTTGTTTCTGCCTTTTGGTGAATGCAAGTTATTTTTAATTCAATTTCTTTCCTACAGCACCAGAAATGTAAGTTTTTGTAAGTCCTGAAAATACTCGGGCCTCTACAAACAGGGAAAGTGGGTTTCTCAGCTAAGTTTTGGTGGTTCTCTCTGCTGGAGATCTACCTGTTCAAGGGAAACAGGTTACACTCTATCAGTTTTAGCTATTTAGCACCAAAACCATAATACACGCACCATGTGTGTATATATATATATACGTGCACATCCTCATGTAACCGTACATGTACTATCAAACTCTAAATGTGCGAAAGATATGTGAGATTTCAGAAGGGGAAGTTTCTTCGAAAAGGAAATCTTAGCTGTAAATAGTCTATTTTAATAGATCAAACCCTGAGTTTAGTGCATTCAGATTCTAGCAATAAGCATGCTCTGTGATTTGCCCCTGGGAGCAATCACATTCATTGTGCTCGTGACATGTAAAAATATACAAGAAATAATACTTCTGAGGCTTCACATCCTTTCACAACGCGATCAGCAGACCCAGGAGCAGACATCTGAGCAATCATAGGAGTGCTCTGGAGTCATACGTTTCCCATGGAAATAATTTGTGACTTCCCGCTCTTTACTGCCACACATCTTCAAAGCAAAGCCAGCCTGTGTTTTGAGCAGAACAATTATTTGCTTTACATCAAAGTTTCATGTAGTTCTTCATTCAAAACGGGTTTCAAAGGAGTAAAATTAATGCAGGTCTGTATAATACACGGGTGGTGACATGTTTTCCGCTCCTAATACACTTTCTATTGATAGATCTCAGTATACTTTACAAACATTAGTAGTTCAGCTGCTTGCCAGAAAAAAAATGTTGTTTGCTGTTTCAGAGTAGGAACTGCTGCTAATTACTGCTAATTCTTTCTACTTTTGCAAAGAGTTATAAAGGCAGTCATCTCCGCACCTTACCTGCTGTGTGACTGTAGTGTGACTATAGTCTGATGTATCTCCAGGTATTGCAGTTATAAGTATCTGGGTGGTCTAGTCCTATATAGTACAATTTAGCCTCCCAGGGTCACACCCTTGTTGCTGCTTGCATTGTTCCTATGGGTAAGAGTTTAATAGAAAAACCAGGCCTGTTGTCTTAGGCTTAATGGATTAAACTACTGTCTGAATGGGTTGTTTAACATCACACTTACGATGCAACTAAAATACTTAGAAAAAATGAAATAAGAACAGAAACAGGATTGCTCATATTATAAAAATCTGCATGTTCTGCATATTGTACTATAAGAGTCTAGCAATATAGACAACCCTTGAACATAAACAACATTCCATGATAATCCTGATTTTTTTTGATCCAAATATTAGTCAATTTATTTCATCCTTAAAATAAGAGTTCAGAGTTAACCAGTAAAAAACGTGGACAGTAATATTACTACCTTCATGCTGATTGAATCATAGAATAGCTCAAAGACTTATCTGTGATCACTTGGTGTAGCTGTGTGTAGCGTTTGGCACCGTGGTGATGTGACCATCCTGTACTTGTGGGACTCTTAATTCTGTCGCGGAAAACTGCTGGTTCTGCAGATTGTTTGCAGAAAGCCAGGTGTGAATGTTTTGCTTTTGAAATTCACACCCAGCCCAAAAACTTGTGTGAACTGAATGTTGGTTTTGTTTCCTGTAAAGGTTAAAATGGCTTCAATTTTGTAATGCATTCATACTACGTTATCCATTCAAGCCACTCAAGAGATGAGTGTGATTGTTTTTCAGTATTATATTTACCTCCATTATAACCCTTTGTTAAAACACTCTTTATATTTGAGGTTTTTAAATGGAGTTAGGTCTTGGTTAGGTTCAAAACCAAAAAACTTCTAGTGGGAGGTGTCCCTGCCCATGGCAGAGAGCTTGGGTCTAGATGATCTTTAAGGTCCCTTCCAACCCAAACCATTCTATGATTCTATCAAAACTAAGACAAAACTTGTTTTCTTTCATACTCCAGTTCCTTGTGCTCAGGAGCTGAGGTAGCAAAAGTACTTTGCTTTCCAGGCCACTTTTACACTGGTAAGAGCAGCAGCAGAGAGGTAGGCTCTTGCAGATAAATAACTCTGTGTTCCTGACTGTGTGATTTACCTGGGCAAAGGCTCATCTCGGAGCACGGAAACCTCAGCCCCAAGCCTCCATCTCGGGCAGAATCCCAGTCAGGTGTAACAACTAAATCTCTCTTCTTAATGTCTAACTACTTGTTACATAGTGCTGTGTATTTTGTATTTTCACTTTAAATCCCCATGCTTTCTTTTTCTACTTACAGATCCCCAATTCTTCAGCAAGATGCATTTCTTTCCAGGCCAGCCCAAGACTGCAGTCTCAGAAAAGAGAGAGAAATAAAAACCAAGTGTCTAAGGAGTTCAATTTAGACATTGTGCTTTCTTCTTATCTCTTCAGTTGCCCTTAGTCTGCCTGCCATCAGTCTGACTGACGTCTCCAGACTGCCAGACTGGCTGGAGTCAAACCCAAGGGAATAACACGAACTCCATTAACCCCGATGCACAGCCCGATAATCCCGTGTGGCTCTACCCGTCTGGGGGCTCATTTGCATTGCAAGGGTCAGAAAAACTTGAAAATGAATATTGTTTCAGGCAACCGGAACCTAATGGAAGTCAGCACTCCCTTGTCCTCTTTCAGCAGTGGATAGGGTGAATTTGCACGTTCTGCTTTTTTTTCTTTTCTTTTCCCCATTTCTCCTCCCCAGCGTATTTTCTGTCAGGATGGCTACACGGTGCAGCTGAGGGCAGGAGAGCTGCTTCCATGCCCAGCCCTATGAAATAGGTTTCGTCTCATGAAGGAAGTCAGCTCTCAGGAACTAGAGGAAGGAAATACTTTTCCTGTTTCTTATTAGCCCCAAAGACTCTAAAGCTACTTTTGTGATAAATCTAACCGAGTTGCAGTTTGTCAGTATGAAAAGAGATATGTACGTCGCTAATCTCTGAACGTCTTTCCTCTTTGGAGTTAAAACATGGTATAAAATCCTTGGTACAGGCATATATTTTAATAGGAAAAATGGTTGGTACAGGAATATTTTTTTAGTAGGAGAAAGGTTATATTTTTCTATCAGTCATATAGTTGGCCATTGATCACAAATTGAAAATAAAAACACTCATTGAGAGGCATGCTTCATGCTTCCTCCACCTCTGATATTTTATAGTTCTCTTCTGAAAATAGATTTTATCTAGGACAAAAGTTGCACTTTCAGGCAGTCTAAGAGGTGCTTCAGTGGAATAAAGCCGCACAGAGCAAGGTAAATTTTGTGGGAAGTAAATGATTAAGAATTGTTCCTGTTCCTCTTTTTGGTCCTTTCTGTGGCCCTGGAGGTCTTTGTGGGAATATATTCCAGTGAAACTACAAAAACAATTCCCATACTTTATCTACTGGGTGGTTCATTCTTTGGTAGAATACTAAAAATAAATAAATGGTGTATGAAAACTCGAAGGAAAAGCTGAAAATTGCATTAAAAACTGGACACAGTGAGAATGCTAAAATGAAGACGGTGCATTATGCAAGAGTTGTTTTGGTTTTTTGTGGTTAGTCGAGCTGGCCTTTCTCTGCACAACTGCGAAGATTACTAAGCATGAAAGATCCCCTTTTGTAAATGGTCCAAGCCACAGCATATTTGCTGTGTCAGCTTTCTCATCTGTTTAGGTAATGGTAGCAGCAGAGAAGTGACTTGTGACTGGTTCAATGACCAGAAGTAACACTTAAGAAAATAAAAATGACCCTTAAATCATATGATTTTGATCTGGAGAATATATTCTTGGGATTAAGGCAAAGTTTGGCATAATTTTCAGCTTTGATTTACGAAAAGGAAAATGATTTCGCATGGAAAACTATAACTTTAAAAACCACGTGTGAGAAATTAAAAACTACAAAATATTGAACGAGACTCTAAACTGTTTTTTGGTTGTTTTTTTTTTTGTAGTGTCCACAATGATATTATTGTTCGTTCCCATCTGAGATCAACGTTCTTGGTCGCGGAAATAGTTGTGGATCATGCTTTGTCCTTTAATCTTTGAGATCTGCCAGGCCTCAGAACCATCTCATTTCACAGGATAATTTGATTCTGGCACCATTTTTATATTTTCTGAGTCTGCCATCATAAACTGGGTCTGCTTTATTTTCCAGAATCTCCAGTTTCTCCAGAATTGAAAGTGAAAATGTATATATTGAAACACCACCAGTGAGGTGATGGCATGACTTTGAGGCATTTGATGACTTTGGGGCATTACTGATTTTTTTTTTAATATAGATACTCCCAACTGGATATGCAGTAAGAGGCCTTTGTCACCCAGTGTCACCCCGGTGCCCCTTTCACTACACATATCTCTAATCCTTTACATAAATGCGGAATAATTTTTTCCCCATCTTTCTTAAGAGGTTGGAGGTTTAAAAGTTCTTCAACAGTATGATGCATGAAACAAGTTTCTCAGCAGAAGCCTTAACTTTTCTGGCAGAGAAGCCTTAAATTGTGCAGTAATGCTGATGGTTTCCCAGACGATTCCAAGAAATGAGCCCTTAGTAAGTCCCTGGCACAAACTGAGACTTTTCAGAACGGGTTTTCTTTGTTGTTTGTTTGGGTTTTTTTCTAATCGTTCATAAATGCTCATGTTCCATGAATTCCTTGACTGCTGAAATATTGTCTAGTGGCATCTTGCGCTACCTTCCTTAAGGGTGTAGAAAGTTAATACCAAATTACGCAAGATTTTAATGCCAGGGAGCAACTGTCCTCATCCTTTTGCTGGCAACCTCACTGTTGGGTTTATGGTCGCATGATATAATTTCTGGGTATGAGCCCTCTCCTAGAATTAAATGGTTTGGGTTTTTCACTGCATTTACAGGTCTTAGCTCCTTGTTTAGGAACTACTGCAGTAGATAACTGCTCGTGCTGAGGGAGTGTGTTAAATAATATGCGTCTTATTTGGTGACAGTGCAGCCTGGGGATATGAGGTAATCTCTGTCTTGCATGACTCTGAGAGCTGGCTCTAGATGTTACCACACCAGGATTCATTCTGTAGGCATAAAGATAGGTATATTTATAATGGAAAATGTGGAAAAGCATCTATAGATATGCACTGTTATTTCAAAGCTGTAAATTCTTTTAAGCCACGCAACCTTAGGAAATGCAAAGATACAAAGTACAAATACAATTACATGCCTGATTACCTTGAATTGTTATTGTACACTACAAGCACGAACCCAGAAAGATCATGTATATGTTTGTTCTGTTGAGACTTTTGCTTAGCAAAAAGGTACTATCGGCCCAACTGTTCCACCTGAGTGACCTCAGGGGCTTCAGTGGGTTTTGTCTGTAACATGGATGTATGCTCAAGTAGCTGAATTGATGTCCAAGTGAGGTTTCTGGGTTTCTTTGTGTTGTGGTTTTTTTTGACATCTTCTGGGGAGATAAAGGATGTCATTAAACTTAATAGACTGGTAGCACATGCTTAATCTTTTGGAATCTCTTCAATTTATGTGGTGTTGGAAAACCAGAAGCTCATTAAGAACATGTGGTACCTACCTCCTTACACATGAAATTTCTGCCTCTTCTCCTACCTCCATGTCCCACTCTCTGAAGGGCTCTAGAAGACTTTGATTTTTGCGAATGTGTAAGTCAGAAATTTCTAATACATCTGAATTGTCACACTAAATTAAAATTAGTCCAACTTTATGTACTCTAACTTGTGGAAGGACTGGGTCTTTTACTTTGTAACTTTAATGTAAAGTTCTGAACAGAGAAAGACTGAGAAAGATTTAGATCTTGTTTGGATTGGTAAAAATCAACACACTAGAACTGCATCTAGTATTGTAGGAACCACTTTAAATGTCTGGCACAGTGAATAGTTTCTCTGACTAGATTTAGTTAATTAGTGGTGTCCCTCGGTCTACTGCTGTGTCTTCCCTGCATGTACAGCTTTATGTGTCTACAGTCAAGGCTTGATTTGTGAGGAATTATTTATTTAGTGTGCTAAACTACCATGATTGCAAGCTAAATTTGATTAGAATTGTTTTCTTTTTTATCCTTTTAAATAACAGTATCTGCTCCAGAGTTTTAGAAAAATTAAATCAAACAAATCATAAATGTTCATGTATATCATCTGGCTCTGATTACCTACTTTATTTTCTAAATAGCACTGGAACTATTCAGCAAATAAAGGAACAGTCCAGAAACATGGTATTGATTAATGAGATACATGTTTTCAACTTGCCTGCCATATAACTCAGTGGTTTCTGGGCGTATTGGTGCATTGCAGAGTTCCCTGATTTCTCTCGTTACCACGCAGTTGGGAGTTGATATTGCTTAAACCACAGCCAAGGCAATATACTGAAAGGAAATAGATTCTTGCTACGCAACAGTGCCCTGTATTGTGTTTATGGAGTGCTTAAAGGATCCCTTTACTTTAAGTGTGATTTTGGTAAAAGAAAATGAGAAAAAAGTGGTTTAAATATTCTAGGAATATAAATTAATTATAGGCATGAAATTTAAGTTTCCTAGTAACTTCTTTTGGCTAAGATGTTCAGAAAAGTAGACGAATTAAAAAACAAATAGTCCTAAAAGTTGCATTTCCTCTTTCAAAATGACCGTTTATTTTCAGAGTGCAACAATGTAGTTTAATAGAACAAGTAAAATCTGGCTAAGCAGTGATATCTGACATCCCAGGAATGACACTTGCTAAAGAATATGCTAAGAAATTGTTTTTACCATATGTTCTTACCGATTGTTCTTATCATCCCGTTCTATGGAATATACCATTGACATGTCAAATTCCTTTAAAGATATACTATGCATGTCTAAAACGTGTTCTTCCTTTCTTTTCATCTTTTCTTTTTCTCCAGTTGAGCACAGCCATGGGATAGTATTATATTGGTAATGGATGCTGTGTTTCCTTCCCAACCATTCTTGGGGCTCCAGACAGTGTCTGCATACCTTCTCTAAGCTATTGGTGAGGACATCATGTTTCTCTAAAGAGAATGTGCTGTAAATACTGACATCTGCTCATGGATCCAATGGATGCCTCAGTAGATTTGCAGGAGGTGGAGTAATCGAGTAAGCCAGAGACATGGCTGTCAGGTTACTTCTACAATATTTTCCCTCTCTTTCCTCTTCAAAGAGCAGAAGTGTAACTGAACTGTCCCCTCTGGAAACTTGAGGCTGAAGGTAGATCTACTGTCAAGAAAACTTTTCAAAGTATTTAAATCACATTTCATCTTTTATTACTGTCCATCATACTCAGATGTACAATGGTGGTGCACCTTCCCATCCTTGTTTCCAGATACTGCTGTAAGAAAAGGTTACGTACATAATTAAATTAGTTAAATTCTAATAGTCTACAAATATTTGAAGGATGCTATGAACTTTCTAAACGTTTTTTGAGGTTACTCATTACTTCAATCAATTAATGTTTGTTTAAATGCAAACACAGCTGTTTCATGTGTTTGTTTGGTTTAGTCCTCTCATGAGGGACTCATGAAACGGGCAAATGAAACACATTGGGTTGACAAACCTTTTTTCTTTGAAGCCCATAATCTCAACTGACAAATATTCTTGCTCTCCAAATTGGCAGGGGGGACATGGAGGTGGATGGGAAATTAGCTTGGGTTTTGGTTGGGTTTTTTTCTGATGTTGTTGCCTTCTGGTTTGTAACTTACCCTTCAAGCCATAAAATGAATAAAATTGAGCTTCCAGTAATTGCTTTTAAGATGAGTCTTGTCTCTGTCAGTGCGACAGAAAATGCACAGGCAAACATGTTCACAGGGTCCCCTCTGTGCCAAATCTGGAATATGTGTTTGGCCTTGTAGGCCCTGAGTATAAAAACCCAAGAAATTTCAGGGCTTTTGACTCTCATCTCTGTTTGTGTCGGTGACCATGCACAAATACCCTTTTCCTCTGGGTTTAAATTTGGGCTGAATTGAAGCAGCAGCCACCCTCCCCACCCCCCATAGCACAAGGCAGGTTTCACATAGTTAAAGAAGCAACGCTAACCTTTTTCCCTGGAAAAACTTGGACCAACATAATATTTGCCTGTGCCTTTCAACCCCTCTGATCTGAAATATGCACAATGTAGCCCTGTTTCATTATTGCTTCACAGAAAATAGCACCAAAAATACCCACTTCTTTCAAATCTCTTTCAATAACACCTTCATACAGAGCACTTCAGCATTTCCCATTTTTTCAGGTTTTTCCAAAGATTTCAAATATTCTAGTTTTTCTTCCTTTAAGTATATACTTATTTCATTTTATGCTAATTTTTTCTTTATGAACATGAAATGCCTAACCTTTCAGATGGTTTGAGCAAGTAGTAAATACAGGATTAGCAAACTTGCACAATGGGTTGTTTCACATTTCTTTCTTTGCAGTGTGATCTCATTAATGAATAGTCAAATAGAATTTAGAAAATGAACACAGGATTAAAAAAAGCTGCTTTGTACCTCTCAGATTCTACTTAAGAAATAATTAAAGTTGACTGGATCTAATAAAAAGGTAGACTTTTTAGTTTTTCATTTTAAATTGAACGTTTATTACGAAATTGCTTATTATTCTAATTTCTTGAGAAATAACAACACCTAAAGATTCTGAGATCATTTCTGTGGAACCCTGGTGATATCTTTCTCACTAAATTCTATAGATCTGAGCCTACAGCTATTATGAAACTTTAAAAAACTGACAATTAAAGTGATTATTTCAGTAAAATGTTAAGAAAATTAACCTAATCCCTTTTGTTAAGTGGACAGATTTTTTTTCTTATATAGAAAAAATTTATACAAAATGACTCAGATGTAGTTTTTGTTTAAGCTGTTCATATTTTAAACTTTATTTAGATCAGTTTGCATTAGTCTAGATGTGGTTTCTTAGTAACTGTAGCATCTTTTTAAAAAAGGTATCTAAAACAACTGCATGGTGTAGATTCTTTAATGAAAGTAGCCTATTTTAACAGTTCAATTCTGTTGTCTTGTTTCTTGAATATTTAGCACAATAAATGGAGCACAATGGCTTGTTCCACATTTCATAAGGGATATCCAGCATCAAGTAACTGTGAATTCTTCACGTCCATAGTGTTTTGTTTGATCAGCAAGTACCTGTGAATGGGAAAAGCCTCTCTGCTTTGAAAACAACAGAAGTTCACTATTCTGTTAGGGTTTTGCTTGGGCAAAATCAAACTGCCCTTCAGTTAGGAGTACCATAGACATGATGGCCAGAGCTTGACCATATGTAGAAATCAAAAGAGAAACAAAAATTAACAGTTCCCAGATGCTATTTATATATTCCTTTCTTCCTTTGGAGACCCTTTGCTTCTCTGTAAAGCTCTTTTTTTTTTTTTAAGATCCCTTTTTAAAAAAATTTTTATTCCTGTGATTGTCCATTGGAGGATTATAGACTTTATGGTTATTTCCTGCAGAATTACTGAAGTCTCATAAATTTCTTCTGTAAGGGTGCTCTTTATCATCTGCTGTCTGCTTGCTTTCATGTTTCTTAATCTCTGTTGTTGTTTTAATTATCCTAATAGCTTGCTCCAAATTCACAGAACTTAGAGCATTACACAGATAAAAATTTTCCTTAAAAAGAAAAAAAAAGTAGATTTTGCCCAGTCAAATCTAATCTGTTGTATAGTGTTGATTTCTATTGCATGATCTGCTGTGTAGCACTTGTAAAGATTCTGAGTCATCTCTAGTTGAACATTTTTATACTAATCTGAATTACTGCAATAAAGTGATTACAAAATTTTAGCAACTTTTTGAGTCCATTTGACACGGCTGCCGGAAGCCTCCTTTCTGTTTTTCCTAATAGTCTTACTTGGAAACTATGACGTAGACTGAATTTGTTAGATTTCTTTTTGTAGGATGTATTTTAAAATCCGTAGGTTGGCAGGGTCTTGATGTCAGATTCTGGTCCATGTGCATCAGTGCGTGTGATCATCTGGATCCCTTTCCATCGCTTGGTGCTGCAGGTGGCCACGTGTGTGAGTGGAGGGGAAAGGCACAGCAGCCGCCTCCCCAACTTGGCATGACCGACTAGAAGAGAGTTACACAAAAGGAGAGAATTGATTTCTAGGTTGGTTCCATTAGAAAAAATGAAACTTCCTGCAGTTTCTCTGTGTGCGTCTCCCTCCCCTCCCTTTCCAAATAACTTTTGAACCCTTTGGTCAGTTTTAAACTTGTTGGATGAGAGGTTACACTACGGAAAGGTAATTGAGATGAGTGGTTGGTGAAAGGAGAAAGTCACCACGAACGTCCTGCTGAAGAGGAATGTTGTGACTTGGCATCAGAGAATCCATATGGAAGAGACATGAATGCTCCAGGTAGATGAAAAGTAGCCACTGGAGATCAAGCGAAACCCAAAGCCACAAAATTATGGGAAAACCAGCAACACTGTGCTGCGCATAGAACCTTCTTGTTTTTCTTTTTCCTAAAGCTTTAAGGCATGTTTCTCTTTTTTTTTGGTCAGTTTCCCTTTACTGTTCTTTCTCTTGCTGACACTACTCTTGCAATCTGAGCAGGTACCTGGGAGTCTCTGCAGATTCATTCGTTCTTGAGTAACTAAGAGCTAAGCGTGCTTAAAATACATTGCTCTGGATGCATAATTTCCGTATTATACATTACACAGTTGTATTTAGTCTGAAAAACTGCTTGAGAACTTGTGAATTTCTTTTTCTTGTAAATAGGCAGCCCTTTTTTTTTTATGTCTGTATTTGAACTGGTATCCATCTTTAAGTTGAGGTCTCAAGCATGGTTGTGTTATGTCTGTATATATATATATATATATATAACATATCTTTGCAGCACTGCTGCGGGGTCTACTGGATTGTTTTGCTTGATTTATTACTGCGCTGAGAAGAGCAGCAGGAAACCTCCACCATTTGTATATCCCAGCCCATCTTTAATTGTTTCGTAAGTAGTTCTAATTGCAGTGCATTATTCAAAGTTGAAATGTTTTTGGAACGTTCTTTGCTGGTTAACTGGAAAGCTGTTATTGCTTCCAGGTGATTTGCACCGATGTGCATTCAGGGTGGTTTTCTGGCTTCATCTAAACCAGTTGATTTAGAAGTGGTTTCTTATTTTGCAAGTGATGTGAGTTTTTCTTTCCATTTAATCCTTGAGATCAGCTAGTGGGTTTCACATAGAAAAGGAAAGATAAACTGTCAGTGTGTCCCAAGTCTACTCAGAGAAAAATGCAGTCCAGAAATAACATACCGCACCAACTGATGGAGCAAGCACTATGAAAATTTTCCTTTCCTAACATATGTGATAGTTCTCAGAAATCCAGCTTTCGTTTGCACTACGCCGACTGAAAAAGGGCTCTTTTCAGTATGGGATATTTCAGGATTTAAATAGCCTCTTTGTACTGAAAGCATATGCACTCCTTTTCACTGGTGTTTGCATTTTTAGTTTATTTCTCTTCTATGATTTTGAAGTGAGATGGGAAATAGAGCAATCTGCAGCCTCTGTTGGTTCACATGAAGTATTAGGAGACTCAAGCGACGCCATTTGGGACTTGCACTTCGTTGTCTTTGCAGTCTTGATGACACCAGAGTGCGTGCTCCCGACTGGTGGCAGTGCATACAGCACCAGGTGACAAACCCACTCTCATTCTTCGTCTTTGATTTATTTTTTAAGTTGTCTTTCCTACTGAAAAGTCATCTTTAACATAACTTTAACGAATCCCTTGAACTTCTTGCTACATTAAGCTTAATTTTCAAAGTGGGAAAGTAAGAGGAATGTGAAAGATCTCTCTGCCTTCCCCAGATTTCTTCCTTAGAGCAAGGACTGAAAACAAGAGAGGAGCAGGGCCCAGGGAAGCTCAAAGAAGAGAGGAAACTTAATCTGAACAAAACCTTTCATTGCAGAAGTCTTTAATTTTATTGGTGGAAATTGCATATTGCCTTTGAGTAACAAACTTCACAAGAGTGCAAAGTTACTTTTTCTTTATTATTTGTAAAATAGGTGGCTAAAAGTTAAGGAGATGGCATCTCAGATAATGTTGGGGAGTGAGTTTGTTTGTTGGCTTGTTTTGTCAGTTTGAGGAAGAAATGAAAACTCCTTTGGTCACAAGGAAATAAAATAGCCAAGATAGCTGAAGCTTTGATCACTGTCTCAAGTCTAAAAATATAATAAACTAAGTAGCACTGCAAACAAACATAAACTGAGGCATCAATAACAGAAACTGGTAGGGAGCTTTATGGCTGAGATAATTTAAAGTCTGTGCTGTTTTAAAATAAAAGATTTAGCAGTATAAGAAAGCCATTTTGATAAATCAGAAAAAAAAAATCTTGCTTTTTTGAGTAGTACCTTCTATCTCAAAACCTATTCTTTTGTTCCTGCTCTCATGAAGAAATTAGATGAGTTTATGGCTGCAGTTTCTGTTCTCGAAAGATAAGCCTAATTCTTAGCAACACAGCTGTATCTGTGAAGGTCAACAGAGGACGAAGGTCGTGGCTCCAGTAATGATACTTCATTACATGTTAAAAAACTCGTAATTCTTTAACTGATTTCATTTTAGAAGCTAAGAAAAGATTCCCCCTCAACGGTTCAATGCTGTGCTAGTATCAACCCAACAGCATTTTAAAGCAGGCCACTGCTTTATTGGGAGTTTGTTTATTTAGCCCATTAGTTTAAGAGAGGAGGAAGAGGGTGCGAGGGGAAATGGGGAGCTGCTACATCGGAGCAGAGGTGTCTCGTGTGTCACATCAACCATGCACCTCTCAGGAATGTTCTAGGTGTGGTTGTGGCTGTCGGAGCGCACGGGACAAGCTCTGTGAGAAAAGAGAGGGATATTGGGTGTATAACATTGAAGCCTCATTTCCTGAGCGTACAAAAACCTCTTGAAGAAAAGTTCTTCCTTGTTCTTGGTGGAGCTTGGCTGTAGTTCTGTGAACGTTTTAAACTGTTTATTTGCTTATTATCTGGTTTCGCTGTAAGCCGGATTTTTTTTTTTCCCCCAGCCTAGTTCTGCACAAAGGCAACGACAGCTTGTGTTGGCAGGGGTGATGCAGGAGCCAGCAGCAGGCGTTAGCTGGAGGGTGGGAGTGCCGCCCTCCGTGGTGGCTGCTCATGTGTCCAAAGCACCTGAGAAACCTGCAACCTCAGAAACTGCTGATGGGCACGTTCCCAGAGCTGTGTGGTAACCCCTCCCCGCAGCCACACTATGTTATTTACCTAAAGGGCTGCATTCGCTGTATTATGAACAATATTAAGAAGAAGTTCTTTATAAGCATCTTGGACTACGTTCCCTTTCAAACCAAACATACCGCTCACCATTGTTTATAGCAGTATTTCAAGATTTAGTACTTGACCTTGTTGTTGGTTATGTCTTTGGACTATAAAGTCGAGTGCTTTGTTGATGATTTCTGAAGTCAGGATTTCATGCTGAGTTGCTTTACAGTAACACAAGTTTCATTCATGAGTTCTGCAAACCCATAGTGATTTCTCCTTGCGAAGATACTCTTTTGAGACAAGCTCTCCCCTTTACGTGCTAAGTTAGTAAAGTAGTTAAAATCCTGAGCTGTTCAGAGTATTATTTAAATGTCTTTTGCAACCTTAGAGGTGAGTGACCCTGCTGCCCTGGCTAAATTCCAGTTTACATAATTATAATCTACTACTTAACTCCCCGAAGAAATGCAGTGCAGAGGCCAGAACGAATGCCTGCAGCCTTCCATCCCACCTGGGGTATCCGTGGAGAGTGCTGCCCTGCAGAGGTTCTGCAGCTGGAGCAGTGTTTGTTTGCTGTGTAACCGAGGGATAAACTACTGCCTTTGCTGCTGCCATCACCAAAAAAGACTGCGGCAGGTATTAAGGGTAATCAACAAGGAATACAAGCCAGAACAGAGAACGAACAGGCTTTACGGCTATCATCTGGAAACATTTATCAGTATTAAATGAGCCCGACAAAATTTTCCTTTGAACTGCTAATAAATTAGTCACAACAATATTTGACCTCCTAGCGATTAGCGCTAAGAAGGTCTGGAGGATAATTCTGATGCTTCTGAGGTCCTAAAGAAAAGCAAAAATGAAAGGTTAAAGGAGAAGATTTTTTGTTTAAAGGAAACAGTATGCTTTCATTTATTTTTAAAGATTATTATCAAAGACGTTTACAGCAACCATGGAAGAGCAGAATAGAAAATTTGCAGGAAAGAAAGAGTAATTTTATTAGGAAAAGCTGTCTGTCAGGATGGGTCACATTGAACAGATTATGTAGATCATAGCATAACTTTTATCAGAGGTTTACAGAATTAGACAAATACCTGTCAAGAATAAATATGCCTCAGCAACTCTGCTTCAGGGTGGGAGGGCGGACTAGAAGGTCTGCTGAAGTTGCCCGAGCTAAATTTCAAGTTGTTGTTGTTTTCCTCTGTCCTATTCTCTGCTGATTCTAATTCTGGCTGTTCCCGCGTGCTTTAAAGGGCTCATGGCATACTGAGATTTGGCAGCTGGAGGTATCCGAAAGAGGCTCCCCCGAGGCCAGACAGCCAAACGATTGTCAGGCAGAAAGACATGGGAAATACAAAGACCCAGGTGATGCCGAAGCACCCTGCACAATTTGCAGTTCCTATTTTTTTTTTTTTCCCTATTCTTGAACAACTGAAAAAATATAGCTGCTGGTGTTTAGTAATACCAGCCTTTAATGTAGCTTTCCTGGCAAGTCCTCCCACCAAGGGCCCAGGCATGTTTTGGAGCTGCTGTTTGCCAGTAACTGGTCTAGGGCCGTGAAATACCAGTGCACAGCAGTGATTTTCAGTCTCGGTGGAACTAAGCTTGACCAGAACCAATGAGTTAAAATTACTGGTCACCGCTCCTCTGCATTTAAGAGCAAATGTCACAGAGAAGCAGCATCTCAGTCAAATCCCTCAGCCATGATGTGCTTCATAAGGCCTTGCCTATCTTTTTTTTTTTTTATAACTTTTTCCATAGCTGCTGAAGTTTCAGGTCATGTTTATCTGAGCACTTGTCTGAGTGGAAAATTTATCATAGAATCATAGAATGGTTAGAGTTGGAAGGGACCTTAAAGATCATCGAGTTCCAACCCCCCTGCCATGGGGGGGACACCTCCCACCTCCCTCTAGACCACTTCCTTCCCAAATTAGGGAAGTAAGCAATTCCCCTTCTAGACTCCTGCCTTCCTTGCGTGATCTGTCCCTTAACCCAAATAAAACTGTGACTGCTGCTGTGAAAATCACTGTCCTGTGGGGATGCACAAGGCACCCATAGTTACTGAACGCTCACCTCTACCGTTGCAGAAGCATTTTATTACCTGTTGTATCTGTCATGAACCTGGAATTACGAGACTCAATCATGAGAATCACAGTAGTTCAGTCTCCTTCTCTACAGTGTTCTGTCTTTCTGATACAGAATAACAAAATCCTTATAAAAAGAGCCTTTAGAAGGAAGAAGCAGAAGCCAAAAAATAAAACTAAGATTTGACTTAGGGCGTTGCAGTAAACATGGAGAACTTTCATGGCCACGGAGATGCACAAGGTTTTAAAAAAAAATAAAAAATAAATTGAGGAACAGCAGAAAACAACTGTTCTAAAAATAAAGTGTTCCAAAGCAGGCACAGACAGAAGAGTAGCATGCAGCCCTCCCTCTCAATTCTTCATTGTTGTAATTGCAGTATCTTTCAGAAGATGTTTTCAAAAAGTTTGGTCAGAATGTGCCTACCAAATGTCGTAAGACTCTAACCAGAAATGTATTTCCTGCTTGAGTAGAAAAAACACACACAGAACTACAAAGTGAGGACTCTGTTATCCCAGTACATTAAATCTAGCACACAAAACAAACCAAAGTTAGTAAAGACAAGGATAGAAAACATAACTCTAGCAACTGTATCTTTTCTTGATGAAGATGCCAAACACACTGCTCTACTGCCCGAATACAAAACTAAATCGCATCTTTAGATGCCAAATTGCACATAAATCGTCTCTCTTCATACCTGGTTATTTTCCAGTAAAGCACTGCTCTGTCACGAGAAGGTGTGATGTTTAAAAAACCCCACACGACCAAATACTGAGATTTCCTTCTTGCTTTCAAAGCCACCCTTAAGTGTTCCTGACACAGTAACAAAATGCCAGGCTTTGATGCAGCCAGCATGTTTGAAACAACAGGCATGCAGATCTCTCTATTCAACTTGCACTTGTTTTTCCGGAGCTGAAGGCCGATGTTTTTCCAAGAAAAAAGACAAAACCCTTTTAGGGTGTCTTTCCTAGTATATTGCCTTTTTTTTTGGGTGGGGGGGCGGGAAGGGAAGGAATGTTTACTTATTTTTTTTCCTGTACAATTTTTAAAAACCTCATTTGTCAGTTACAGTCTTAGCACATTTTCCGTATTTGTTCATTTAGGGAAAAATCCATTGGGTCCAAGGTTCTGAAAAAGCTGGATCAGCCCTAGATCTGTAGATAAGAGGGGTGGAAATAAAAATTGCATAATATTTGGGGAGCTGCGATTTTTCTTTTCAGCTACGTATACCAGAAGGTTATCTAAGTAACTGTTATAAAAAGGGAGAAAAACACAAAAGCAGAAGACTGCCTGTAGTTATGACAGTGTTACTCTGTTTTCCTCCTCTTTTCTCTGTAAGTTTGTGAGATGGAAATAAAAAAACCACATGAACTTTCAGGTAAACAAATTCCAGGGTTTTAAAAATTTTGAAATATCTTATTTTTCTCTCATACCAAGGCCTACAAAAAACAAACCAAAATGCCTAAAATATGAAAAACCTTTCTTATAGTCCTGTGTAAGTAATCTACGATAGAAAAAAAACTTGTCCCTCACAGTCATAAGCAATAAATAGTCTGATGATCTATGGTATGTAACTTTATTGCATAAGGAGCTGCAGAAGCCCTTTGCTGCCAAGTAACTGAGTCAGCCTCAGCCAGCCTAGTCCGAAACTGTAACAAATTATGTATTTTTCATATTTATGTCTGATTAGAAAGAAATATAAAGAGCATGTAGTGTGCTATCATTGGACAGTTCACTCTAAGTTGCATGACACAGATTCTAAGTAAGGCTCTTTATGCAAAGCAAAGTCTACTGAAGTGTGTTTATATTCCCCATGTTCATGTTTTTACACTCATATGATTGTAGATTTATAGAACAAAAAAAGTGCACTAGTTTTCTCACTTTTCTCTAATAATGGGCTTTTAGTGACCTGTGCAATTTTCATCAGCTTACCTTCATACTGTAACACCACAGGAGACTGTAATCACTTTCAGGCCTTCAATTTTACTACTTCAAACTAACTCTGCTACATATAGCCAAGTGATATATAGAAAGTACAGCTGATGCATGAGGCCTACTAAGCTGGCTCTCAGGAAAACAGATGCATCTCCTTCTCCGTGGTGTTCTCTTGATATCTGGGAAAGGTTCCGTTACAGTCTGACACGTGTGAGTACCCTACGCTAAGGATCTCTGTGCTCTATGAAGAGCAGGCAACACGCAAAGTATCTATATTCTAGAATCAGGTGGACTAACTGTTGTCCGTCTCAACAGCTGGACAGGAACTTGTGAGGAAGAGACTTGTTACTTACCTGCACACAGCACCACTAAGAACCACCCTGATTTCCCCGACCAGATCTTGAATTAAGGAGTGCTATTGACTGAAGCTGTTTGCTCCAGTTGCTTTGGCACCAGTAGCCCAAGCCTCCGTGGGGGAGATTTTCAGCAGCCTGGCTGTCACTTGGCTAACAGATCACAAGGCAGATAATGGACTCAGCTTTGCTATTAGCATTTTAAATACACTTGCAAGGGGGGGAAAAAAAAACACCCCACAGGTTAAACGTTTTCTAAGGTCAGAGAGAATCAGCAGTCAACTAGAAGCAGAACCAGCTTTTCAAAACTTCAATCCCTGCCCCCGGTTTTTCTTTCTTATGGAAACAGAGGCTGCTAAAATTTATGGACTTGAAAGATATTTTTTTAAAAGAATATTTAATCTGCAAAGCTTCAGCTAACAGTATAAAAAGCACAAGATCTCTGTTCAGAAAGCTGATATCCAAGTATAGTCCATTTTTCTTATTTTTCGCAGCTCTTTTTCCTGGGATTTAGACAGTTTACATGTCATCTCTCCTAGTAATTCCACAGGACTTGTATCTTCTTGTTCCATTTCAGTAATATCTCTTTCCTCATCTGAATCATCCTCTGTTTTTTCACTTTCCATTTCCACTTCATCAGCAACTTCTTCAGTGCTGTAAGAGGAAGATGATTGGAAACAACCCAATTAATGAAATTACTGAGTACTTCCACATACTACAGTATCACACACTATAGCAGAGAGGTAAGTTATCATGCAAATAACAAGGTAAACATTAGATTTTATATATTTTTTTTAATCTTAGGCTACTTACAAACTACTATACTTCTCTTGCCATCTCAATTACAAGCCATTTCTCCAATAGCTGTCCTCTGTTTTAAGTAAACTTAAACAAAATATTTTTCTTTCTCCAAATATAATACATGATGTCAGAGCACGCAGGTCATCATTATGTAAAAAGTTACAATCTCACACGCCTACAGGATTAGAAATGTTGAATACATGGGTAGATGAGACAACATTCAAGGCAGCCATTCTTCTCTTTCAAATCTGAAAATGGTTACGTGGCCTTAAACATTGCTACAATACTCAGTGTGTTACTAGAAAAGAAAAAACGTTTGGTTTGTTTTTTTAAACATCGGGAGGTACTTAAAGTGGCTGCTCCCTTCTGACTTCAAGAGTTAAACTTGTGAAGTAGAAAGCACACTTCTAAAGAATTATATAGAATAGTTAGCATTTACACTGTGGTAATTAATAGTATGAATTAAAATGTCTGCTGTATAAATATTTTGGATCTCATTAGGAATGACCTGCATGGCAGAACAGTACTTGTCTCCTAAAAATCATCTGTTCTAATACAAGCTATTTATCACTCACAAAATGTAAATGGTGAAATGTGTGTATTACATTAATTTTCTTTTTAATGTTAAATAATGTTCTTTTTCTCGGCAGTATAATATTAATCTATACAGTGATATATTCTTGTTATTCTTCAAGAGCCCAATCCTACAGCCCTTATATGTAACTTTAAATGCGCAGGCATACTAATTATCAGTGTCAAAGTATAAGCTCTACATGTGCAAATATTCACACAGGCCACTGAACTCCCAAATTCTTCAGTACTGAAAATACATGCAAGTTTCTATATATTCCTTATATTAGATTTTTGCCAGTGTTTTGTTGATGTGGCAGAAAGACTTTTGCTTGTGTTATCCAGTAAGAAAGCCAGCTATACTGGCCAACACAACGTAGCAGAACTGATCACACTGTGGTGCTGGCAGAATATAACGCACACCCAAAACCTACTCAAACCAGTGGTTTTTTTCCAGGTAAACAAACCCTGGCAGTGTAACCCTCCTCTCCCTGGTCTTTCCAAAAGCAGAATGGCAGTTGATACCAATGGCAAATTTTCATCTCTGGCTTGGCAGAGTTTCATTAAACACTTTAAAGGACAGATTGCACAAAGAATACGAGCATTTCACTGGCTTCAGCGTAAGTGACAAGATATTAATCCTAGTACCAGACTACAGTGTCATAACCCCTGTGCCTGCATTCGTTTTCTCGAGGCATACATCGATCTCAGAGGAGCAAGCTACAGTACATTTTAAGTACCTATCGAACTACTGCATTAAACTGGGATTAATGCATTGTAAGACAAGCTTAGCTAGCTGTGTTCACAGTATACACTCATATTTTGTAGCTTAATTAGGAATGAAATTTGATTTCTAAAGAAACTGTTAAGATTAAACCTAAGGACTAACTCCTTGGTGTATCCAGAAACCGAAACCAAGAATTCTGCAGGAAGTCATCATAATATCAAATAAAGTTGAGAATCTAACGTTTATCCAAAAATCCCACTAAAACCATTAAATCCCTGGAATAAGGTTAAATTCATGAAGAACATTTGATTACCGAAGGCAACAGTTTGTGCATGAGCACATTATGCCTAACAACAGCAACAATAACAGCAACAAAAGAGCCAACAGCCTAAACAGCGAGTCTGCATATCTCCCAACACCTGAGTCGCTTTGAAAAAAAATCAATCTGGCCACAGTGAAGTGCTCTACTGACTTATGTCAATAGAAGAACGAAGAGTGTTGGAAAACCTCATTTACACTTTAAACAAAGATGTGCATAACTTAAAATAACTTCAATAACTAAGGAGTGCACTTCAATTTTTCTTACCTTTTGTTCTCTTTGGAGATGAGCAATGAATCAATAAATACAGGACAGAGGACGGAAGCAGATGGCAAAACGTGTGCTGGAGTGTGCAAAAGCTGAAAAGATAAAACAGAAGTTCTATGAAAGCTTTTGTTTGTCATGATTTTGTTGGTACACTTACTGTAATTACTCCTACCTCTTTGACAGCAGGTGAATCTTGCTCACGCTTATTACGAACAATTATTTTCCCAAGGTCTATATCCTCTTGTGATTGCTGACGTCTGTGCTTTCCCAGTAGCAAGCTAAATGGGGTCACAGGAAGACTCTCTTCTACTGCCAGCTTGAAAAAAAGGTGAAAGTTTTAAGCAGAATTCTAGTGTCACAAGTGTAAGTTCTATCTCATTTTGAGTTACCAAAATTCAGGATCAAGCTAGGGTTACTGTACCTGTTTGCTTGACGGTGTAAGCCTTTCTTGTAGGGACTTTGTGCTGAGCGTCATTAGCTCCTAAAATACAGAACGATGTAGCAGAGTTACAGTATGTGAAACTGCTTTCCATATTTCCATATCTTGCCTACAGAAGCTTCCAACTGGCCCAAAAGCTTTTATCAGTCAAGCAGAAGTGGAAGAAGCAAACATATCTCTTCCTATTTATTTTATAAATAAACTGAAAAGGAGGAGGAATGGACCTGGAGGCTTTGTATAGACTTTTTAGGAAAAGAAACCAAGAACGACCCACCCACAAATTACAGGGAAAATTTAATATCATATGAAACATTTTGATAATCAGCAATAATACAGCTTCTGGGTGGTTATTTAAATTAAACACCATAGGCAATATTCTCAAATTATCTATTTTCTTGTATGAATGAGGCAGCAGAAACTATTAGCAGCAGAAAACCAGTAAATAATCGATTTTGAACTTCAGCTGTTTTGGCAGTTGAAAGCTTTTAATAAAGAACAAAGCATGGCTTACGCTGCCTTGAAATCACACAAAGAAACTCTTACACTCAACAGCAGCACTCTGAGTTTGTACCAATCCATGTTGAGGAAAACACTTTTTCCCCAGGAACCACCTGCCAATCACTATTTCTTACTTGTGTATCCGTAAGGAAAAATAGTTGGGATCTTCGTAGCCAAAGGTATTTTTCTGAGCCAATTGTTTCAGGTTCATCTCTTGGAACAAAGGCAGCAAGCTGGATCTTTTCTCTACAAAGGTTTCTCTGGATATAGATTGGCCGTGGCTCATTTGGTTTAAACACAAACACTGCAAAACCAAGAATGCCTTCACTTTAAATCATGAAATTCTTACCTTCCTGGATAGCTGTCAAAGCTCTCTGTATCACAGCCAGTAAAGGCTGGACAGGATTGCCTTTAAGCACTAGTTTGGAGGAATTACAATTGGATAGCCTTACTGGTAATAGAAGGTACCTTTCACAGCATTCCAATCTAGAGCACATACTTAGAAATTAACTTTTCTGTAGAAGAATAGCTCTAGGAAAAGTAAATCATAATTTATAGTCAAAGTTCTAAAACGTAGCTGTACAGTTCAACCACAGTTTTGCATTTACAGGAGAGGGTCAAGAACATTCAAGACCCTCACCCAGAGAACATGGTTAATCCTGTGATATATCCTGTACTGGAAACTAACTGCTGGAAGAAAAGATGGGGAGCCAACATGCTTTACTTGACTGCTGCTGTCAGACGTGGCTCAGTTTTCCACAGGTGCAAACACAGACTCAAGTCCATCTTCTGGCTTCCATGGGGCTGAATTCTAAGAAAACCTTTTCTAGAAATTACGCTTTCACAGTTTTAAATTCCATTGACTATTACTTGTCAAAGAAGCCTTTGTACTTACAACTGGACTCTTTTGCGAGCCATGAGACAGCAGCAATATGTTCTGAAAGGGGATCAGGTTGCAGAACTAAAACGTTGAGGTGGGCACTCCATTCCACTGAAAAGCAAACACAGCAAGAGCCAGACATTAAAAAAAGGCATTCAGTTCTATCCCACTATTTTGCCAAACAAAAGGTTAAATGGGAAAGACATACAAGGCCTTAACCTCTGGAAAAGGAAAGCCACTTCACTTATTCCCATATGAATAAAAATACACAAACATTATCAATTTCTACAAGTGTAGGAAATATTGTTATTGTGTTATCAATCGTTTAACTCAGAATTCGCTATGGACGTGCACACAAAGCACATGTACGCTGGACAGGATACTATAGTGACTGAAGTATGAAAATCGGTACATTTCCACAGAACATTTTGTGGTGGATGGATCCGGAATCACATGAGAATTATTTAAGGTTTCATAGTAAATTCAGTGTTAAATGTTACCACTTGAGCACACATTTAATCTGATCTTACATGCACAACTGAGCAGGTTCCAGCAACACAGAAAGCCATAATCAGTGGCACCAATAAGGTATTTGGAACATGTTAGTCTCCCAAAGCAGATGTTCCTACAGAAGTAAAAAGTCAAAAGAAGTTAGTGACTTTCAGATTTCATCTTTGTTTCTCTACATAGTAATGATCTGCGTATCACAAAAACATTCAGTTAAGATTTACTTCTTATATTAAACCAGAGTAAGTTTGCTTTTGCTTTCACCTCTAGTGGCATAAACTTTACACACAACCACCACACAGGTCTGGGAGATTTTAAAGCATACATAAATCTATAAGGATTGCATGTTCTTATAACATTCTGATTTCAAGGAGTGATTTTAAGGTTTTAAGTAAGTTACAAACCCCTAAGTTTCACATTGGGACTGGAAAATAAACTCCATATTTAAAGAATTCATACTATTGCTGTAAGCACTAAAAAGACAGGAGTAATAATAATTTAAAAAAAAGTTATTCTTATAGGCTGCTCCAATTGAAAAAAAGTGTGTGATTTGTTTTCACTTGTTTTAAATATCTGATTTTCTTGTCTGAAAATACCAGAACAGCCTTTTGATTTGTAATGCTATAGAATGTTTCTAAAAAAAGCTAATAAGGGACAGAATTTCTTTACTAAACCATAGCCTTTTGACGTTATGCAGTTACTACAGTCATTTAATATAGTCCTAGAGTAATTTATTTCCTTTTAATATAGCATACAGCAAAGGCTAGAAAAGGAGCAGCTGGTCTGGGAAAAGCTTGCCACTGTACCAAGCTGTCAAGAGAGGCTTTCTCTATAAATACAGTAAAGGTGTGGCTTACATGCCTTACATTTTCCTGCAGACCAGTTTTAGAATAACGTTTTTCAATTTCTAATCTTAGAGGACCAGTATAAACAGTTTTAAAACTGGTATAAATGGTATAAACTGGTATAAACCAGTATAAACAAAACTGACACACAAAAGAAAAGCTTACAAACAAACACAGAAAAACATGAAAGCAAGAAATCTCTGTATCTTTCTAGGATTCTTTACGACTTTGCAACATTGTGACCACGCAATGTTTTGCTTTCCATTTTAGGTGTTTCCTGGAAGCAGGTACATGAAATGCCTCGAAAATTACTGCAGTAATGACTGTGAGAAGCAGTTAGAAAAACATTACCACTGAAAGAGAATGCTACAGTAGGTTTGTAGCATCTTCCTGTTTCAGCAATTCTTTAGATACAGGGTCTGGCACAGAGATTTAGTAGATGAACCAACGAGGTCACCTACTGCCCTATTTTCTCTGAGATTATCATAACAAAAAATGGTATTCCACCTGGATCAGAAACTGCTGTACATTTGCACAGTCTCTATCTTTTATCTCTGCCATTGACCTATGCCGTTCCTCATTATCCTTACACAACAGAAAGGTATCTCGACCTTTAGGATGCCTTTCATCATAGCAGCACACAATGGAGCATGCTGGGATAGTCTGCCAGGCAAATATGGATTTTCTAACAGAGGTTGGAAAGAATCAAGATATATATATATTTTCTTTTAAATATATATTTTATATATTATTTATATATTTTATAATACAGATAATAAGGTCAATATGCCTTTGGTTTATTAATATAATTTCTATTTGTATGCATGCATACACGAATATAGCACAAACTTTTATATTTATACTTTTAGCAGTACTTTGATTCATCTCTAGATTAATGGGGAAAAAGAAAAGGGCTAGTAGCACACTACTGTGTGCCCAAAGATACATATTTGACTGTGGGAGGTAAAAGAGTCATAAGCAAGTAAGAAGATGAAACTGCAAAGCTTGATCTTATTTTTAACCATACCATTTTCACCAGGCACCTAAAAGCCATTTTAGAAACTTTTCTATACACAAACATAAAACTGTTAAATTCAATATTTATATGAACATATACAAGGTCTTGGACTATTATGAATTGATTCTTTCTGTTCTAAGAGTTCAAGTAAGACATAAAAAGCCAGATAAAAAAACATACCTTATTTTTCCAGGTGGATGGCAAAATGTACACTTGAGATCCCAAGTAACCGAATCCCATACAGTGACGGTTTCTTCAAAGCTAACAGCCAGCAAAGAGCCATCTTCTGAGAAACAGCAGTTGGTGGCTTGGTAGTTGTGGTAGCTGCCTACAAAGTCACAGCTCCAGCTCACACTTTGCTGTGCTGCGTTGAATAAACAAGCTAGTTAATTCAAGTCCATACATGAAGAAAGAAGAAACCAAGTATTAGGGCTGCAAAATAGGCTCAAGAACAAGACAGTTTTGTTTCATATGGTTCGTTACATAAAATTTGAGGATCACAGAGTGACCCATCAGCATGTTTCCTTGTGTTGGTTAACCTGCCAGTGCATTCAGTTGGGATACCATACCAGTTGTTGATAATTACCATAATATAAACAGAAGCAGTCATATAGTTATCATGTAACATACATTTCCCAGTATAAATAGAGTCATACAGCATGCTTTGGAGACATGCGAGTAGGATGAGGAAAGAAAAGAAAATAAGTTCACTCTAAGCTAAGATATCCTTTATATAATGGCTACAAGTTGATGATTAAAAGAACTGCCTGTGAAAAAACAAGCCAGAAACAATTCACTACTTTAAACTGCATGGCACCATCTAGAGGCAGTGAGAGATCTACTGCAAATAAAAACATGCTAGAGTGTGTTTCTACAGATGAACAAATTAGTTTATTAATATTTGCTGCTCAGAAGCCTGCAGCATGTTGAATCTTTTTACTCTACCCTGTCCCTGATGGGGAAATACACCACAGAAGCCAGCAAAAATTTGCACTTTTACACAGCCATGAAACAGAAGTCCGTATAGTCACTTAAAAAACCAATCAAACAAAAAAATACACTCAAAAATCCCTGATGAGGCCAGTCAGCTTATACAAAAACATCTTGTTAAAGGAAACAGACCCCATTAGGTTTCATTGCCAGCCCACACTGTACTCAAAATCAAAGTATCTGCTCATTAAGTTAAGATATAATCTAGACTTAGAATCATTTACAGTCCAAAACCAAAAAGAATAAGCCCCCTCACAGAGTTGCTATTAAGGAAATACATGAGTAAATTCTAGTAAATGAATACAAGCTTTACTTTTTCTTCTCATGAACAGCCACTTTTAAGGAGCAAACAGCTTGGAAAGTCAATTTGGCAAAGTAAGTTTGTCAAATGGAAACTGTAGTAGTTCAAAAGTACTTTTGAACATGTCCTCACCTGCCCATGAAAACACAAACATGTTACTAAACTGCAAGCAGTTCAAGCCAAGACTACTACCACATCTGTTTGGGAACATGAAAAGATAAGACACCCAAGTGGCAGGAAAGTTCCAGCTAACTTAAATGTGTGTTATAAGGCACATTTAAGTGAAAGGAATAAAATTTCAGTAAATTAACATTTAAATAAAAGGAAATTAAGAAGTGGGAAATCTTCTGCATTTCACATCCAAAGGCACACAAAGTGATACACATCCCGCAAAAGTTTGAAACAAGTGAACATCAGCATGCATTTTGAGGGGTGAACATCAGCATGCATTTTGGTTACTTAAGTATCTTGGAAGTGGATCCTAAATATCCATTCTAGGACATTCAAATATCTAATGGGAAGGATGTTCAAAAGAAATGAACTCTGAAGTGGCGGAGCTGCAGACTGGCAAAGGGCTATCATTTTACACTAAGTCAACTAAAACAGAGTAACACACTTTGGCACCTTGCTCCCTTGAGCAGAAGCCTTAAATAAAAAGACTATCTAGAGGAATGACAAAAATCAGCATGGAAAAATCACTACCACAAACAATCCATTAAACAAATCAACACAGGCTGCCATTCCCTTCTGCAGCAGGCTCAGCAAAGTCTTTGCTATTTCAGGAACCTCCACATCAATCCATAACTGCAAAACTATGAGAGAACTCTATCACAGAAAATGGTCAGGAGAACAGGATACTCCATGCGATAGCAGAAATAGACAAATGCATGGGATACATTTATGGACGATGATAGGGTCAGAATTTCTATAGCATGTTACAAGGTAAGCAAGTAAGAGTAAATTATGTTTTGACCATACTTACCCTCCGGATCCGTGTCTTCTACCATCACCCAGACTTTAAACACACAGTCTCTGCCAGTTGTTACCAGTATCAGAGAGTCATCTTCCAATTCATCCATGTCACGAAAGCACATGTCTGTTATGTGGTCCTCATGGGGCATATTTATTCTCGTATTCAGCTTAAAGCTATAGGAAAAGAAAACAGAAGCTTGCCATTTTACTTCATTTTGAACTTCTAGAAGATTTCAGTCTAAGATGATTCCAGAAGGGGCAGGGAGAAGAGGAATCAAAGAAATTTCTTGGATTTCTTAATATAGCTAAAAGTTATTGCATTTGAGATTGGATTTCCCTAATCACTTCCACATAGCAAGAGAGACTGTGGTGCAGCACTGAGAAAGGATTATCACTAAGCAAGTATCACTCTCAAATATTCAGCCTGAACTCTGGGCTGTCTTTCTGGTATTTAGACAGCCAGTCAAACAGCTACTACGCAGATCAATTTTAATTTGCTCTATTTCTTCTTTAAGAAAACATCCATTTATATATTTTTTTTAAATAAGAAAAATCAGGGAAAGTGTATGAACCAGATGCATATGTTAGCTAAAAAAAAAAAAAAAAAAAAATCAAAAATAAAGTTATAATCTTCTATGTACCCTAGAAGGACTAATCAATTAATGATGGATGAGACAGAAGTGGGAAAACTGAACAAGCTGCAGAACCACTCTGCCAAGTCCACGATTGTCCCATGGCTAAAACGGCCTGTCTGATTAATATAAGTAAAATAGATTCAGAGCAATTATTTCCAATCTGTATTTACTTCAATTCTGTGCACTGTTTCAGATGCATGTGGCATGCATGGTAAACTCTCCCTAGGGTCTTCCCTAGAATTTTATTAGTTGATCTGGAAAAACTCTGCCTTTGCAAGACAAAGCCTGTGTAGGTATTCGCGTGATACTTTGGAAGTGTGTGACCTAGAAGGCCAGCTCTGTTATCATTACCTTTGTGTTTCTTCATCGTAGAACCAGAGCTTCAACTGTAACTCAGGGTCAGTTACTTCTTCTCTCTCTTCTACTGTTGCTAACCACTTGCCGTCTGCACTAAACGCAACTTTTACCAAGTCAGCTTGGTTTAAACCTGCCTGATGAATGTATTGTCGTTGCACAATATCCAACTGCAAAACAAGAAGACAAAAATTAAATTTCAAAATTCAAGTGTAGACTTAGATATATTATTCATAAAACCATGGAGAAAGGATGTTCTGCAAGCACAGATTAGAACTGACTGGGCTGTGGCATAAAAAAAAAATGTGTGCAAAGCATAATTAGGGTATGTACCTTCCACCATAATATTAAGTGTAGGAAAGAAAAAAAAAAAAAAGATATTTTAGAGGGATTTTACCTATAATTTTTTGACACTTAACTTTGAAACAGAGTGCTGCTCCTGTATTTATTCAACTGTCAACATTCAGCTGGGCTTAACAAGTAAAAGTAGTTTGCGAAAAAACTGAAAACATCTCAACTTAGAATCCCATCTCACAGTATGGCTGCTGGCTTTTTTCCCCATTTGCCATATTAAGTCTTCAAATAAATTCTGATGCATAACTTACTTAATTGACTAAGTTAAGTTTTATACGAGCCCATCCAACTTACACTAAACAGCTGTTGGTCACTTTGGAGACAATAGAACTGTAAGTGGCCAGGCTCTCCATTCAGGACCAAAGCTTTGGTTCTAGGATCAACCACTAGACCGGTCTTGACATTTGGACCTGAAAACAAAAATAAGATGACAAATGACCTAAGATGGAAAGTGACATATTCTGCCCTTGAAGTGGAAGAAAGATTTTATTGCACTTACTTTTGATTAGCCCTTGAATACTTTTGGCAAATCTTAGGTTGCTGTTGATTATTGTAATTCCTGAAAGGAAAAGCAGATGAAGTCTTACAAAAGGCTTCTGCAACATAAACACATCTCATAGTGGGGAAGGGACCTTAACCAACTGTACTTAATCCTTTAAATGTATCTTTTTTTTCAATTTATGACACGCCTACATCAAGGTGGAAAGCCAAGTTACAGCAGTTGTCAGGCAAATTCACAGAACTCATGAAAGAGCAAAAGATCGCTTCAAGCATCTGTTCTTTCAGTTCAATATTAACTTACGTAGTTAACTAATTAATTCATCTAAAGTTAACAAAATGAAGCTCATACAGATTTGCATTCCATTTTGCTTTATGTGATACTTAAAATATGTTTTGGCTTACTATTGTCTGTATGCAAGGTGCAACAGAGTGCGCCATCAGATGCCATGGAAATGTACTCAATAGCAGATCCCAAACGAGGAAGGAAATCCTTCTGACAGTCTGATTCATTGTGCCACAGAACTAGAACAGATTCAACTCCACCACTCAGCAAGCAGGTTCCTATTCCAGTAATAAAAATGCAGTTAGAGGTTTTGGTTAAAAAAAAATATAAAAAAAATCATCAGCTACATGTTTAGATGACAAACACAGGTTTCTCAAAAACCTTTCTTCAATTGTCACATAAAAAGCAATTATTCCTTACACCTAGCCTGGGAAACATACATAGATATATTTCTCATTATCCCATGTTAAATTGCAAGAGAAACTAGGATTAAGGAACAAGAATTTGTGCCTACAGTAAAATTTTAACAATGCTTTGAGAGTAGTAGATTGCGTTACTTTCTGAATCAGCTGAGTCTTTGTGTTAGAAAATAGCTGAAATGTTCTCCTTCAATCAGAATTACTTTGCAGTGGGAAATATCCTAAGCAGAACAGTTCAGATCAAACAATTCAGGTAAAAGTTAACTGTATTTTTGCCACTAGGCTGGCAAGAACTCATCAGTATTACTGATGAAAGAGAAGCAGGTGGGAGGGTGGAGGTGAGGGAAAAGAGATAAGAGGAGGGGATCAACTTTACATCCTATCACAGAAGGTAGATATTTGACATTGTCAATGCCAATCAAAAAATAAAATAACAACTGCTTCCATTTTTATTTCAGATTCTTCCTGGACGTATTTAAAATCCTAGAAATTAGTAAGTAGACAAACTCGAACTTCTCTTGATTTTTCCCTCCCCGCCGCAACACTTTGACTTTGAAAGTTGGATTAGTTTGTTTGTTTTTTTTCTTTTACTCACCCTCCACAGAAAAAGCTAGATCCATGACAGTATCATGGTGCCAGTGCAGTGTGGAAAACGTGTACTCTTTCTTGTGGCAGAAATTCCTCCTACGTGGGGAGGAACGGAACAGTTCTTTAAGCACAACATCAGTAACAGAGCAAATGAAAGGAAATACTCAATTGAATGAAGTCCACCACCCTCTCCCTCCGCTAACTTCCCGCAGTACCCTTGCTTGTACGCTCAAGTGATGTGGAGGGAGGGAGGGAAGGAACCATGCCAGCTGGTTTTCGGCGCCTTCTTGCTGCACAGCCCCCACCTTAGACATACTGAGCAACTCGGCAAGCATATTGTTCTTAACCACACAACTCCGCCAGCGTGCTCTCCCTAGGACTCTGCTTGCCCACACGGAGTTATTTCAGCTGCTCCTGCATTACCTTTTTCAAATACAGTTTGGATTCGTGGAGCACAGTTTAATGGGAATATTCTCCCATCGGATGTTAAAAAGCTGTACCCTGATGTCAATGCCAGTGCTGCAGGTTCACAGGGCTTGCCATTCTTTGCTCATTATGACTTCTGAAAATGGCAACGCCAAGGATGAATGAGACTGTTTTGCTCGGGTTTCACTTGATTCCTGTGGTCACATCAGTTAATGGGGTACACAGTTGAATCAAAATGTGCATACCAGAGGCGAATCTTTCCATCGGCGTGGCCAGTTGCAATGCAATCCTCCGTAGGATGGCATGCTACGCAACTGAACTGATTGTTTCCACTTTTTGTCTTCACTGCACTTACAGAAAACCTTCAAGAGTTAAGAAAGTAAGGGTAAGAAATGAGCTTTTGTTTGTTTCCTTTTTTTAAACAAAGCTTCAAAAAGGATCAGCTAATGCACATAAAAATAATCCTGACTAGCAAATTAAACATCTCCAAGTTGTTACAGTTACATGCAATCTCCAAAAAACAGCAACAAACTTATTTTTCCTCTTTATATCATTAGTTCTTTGCTTTTGATCAAGCTGAAAGATTTTTCCTTCTTTCTCTCTCTCTCTCTCTTTTTCCACACCTCTTCCTCCCCCTGCCCATTTTGGCCCTGACCAAACTTTGTCACTTCTTTCAGTCCAGCACCAGCCTAAGCATTTACCTGAAAAAAACAGATGCCTGAGCTGGACAGATAAGCTACCAACGCATTGCAGCACCTCACTGTCTGCCTCTGCAGGGAGCTTCTTACATATTGACCACATTCCCTCCAGCACAAAAACCAAAGGGCTGCTGACAAATACCAAATAATGTGTGCAGACATCAGCAGGTAACAAACATTTACCATGTATCAGACTGAATCAATACTTGACATTTTCATTCTTACCTGTTCAACTGTTTCTGTTTAAAAAAATAAACTTGGAGATTAACCTCCTTCACTGATGCCACATATTCACCCTGTTACAGTAAAACACCAACAGAGGACATACAGATTATGTTCTTACACATGAAAAAAAAAAACCTACGAAGTACTTTAAATTGGAGATAACATATAAAGTGATGTTAAGTAAACGTTTTCCTATCCTGAGTGTTGTGTGGTGGTTGTTTTTTTTATAAAAAAAAGCATGTGTGTTACAAACACACAGATTCGTTTAACTTCAGATTTGTTTCAGTGCTGCTGTGCTTCTATAAAAGCGTAAACAGCATGTAGTTCATTTGAGAGGAAAAAAAATCCCCAACAAACCAACACCCAACAGAAGAAAAAAAAAACCAAAAGGTGAATATACTTCTCTTCCAAATGCAATACACTTCGGTGACGCGTCCACACCATCCAAAACCACTGACAATTCCTTGGCTTCCAGATCTTGGCCTGCTGCTTTTGTCAGCTTAACCGAGACCAGCTGGAACGTATCTGACCAAAGAAAAATCTGTAATCAAAAGGCTTTTATGAACAAGTTTATGTCCGCCCCTTAAAAAGGAGATTTGCACCCCTCCTACCTTAAAACTAACATGCTTGTACCTTCCGATATTTTTTGTAAGTTTGAAAAAGTTTGTAATACCTTCCAAAAAATAATTGTTTCAGATATTTTGATTCAAACAACAGTACTGAAGATTGAGGAGATGGAAGATAGTGGATTCTATGAAAAAATATCTACACATGCTTTCAAACAGGACAAGTCTATTTATGTTAGTATTGCTTAAAGTGGAAAGGTAGTCTCAAGTACTGTAGCACACCCTATATCATGTTAAGCACTGCTTAAAGATTTACTGTATCTACCGTCAGATACATGCAGTATATGCTTCAAAAGTGAAGATAAGCATTCTTCTAGACAAATATTAAAATAACAGATGTCGTAGAATGAAAACAGAAAAAAAGTACAAAATGCATGACTGCACATGTGTCATAGGATTTAAGAAATCTTTTCAAAATTAATATATTAAAAGTATTAAAAGCACATTCTTGCAGCATATCATTCACTGAGATGACAGCTGTTGTGACATAGCATGACTTAGATGACAAGAATGATGCTAAACGTACCGTACCTCTTTCACCACTCTTTGGAATTACAACAAACACTGAGTCCTCAAAACTAGCAAGTGCGTACAGTGCCAGAAGTTTGGATCCTACAGTGAAAGTCTGAAGAAAAAGAGAAGATAGTCAACAATCACTACACTTCTGTGTATAGTTTTCAACAGTGAATAATGCTAAGTTTTTACAATAAGGAAAACACATGTGCTTTACTTGATGTATTAAGTAAGACAAATTAAAAGACCTTCATTCTATCAAGGACTAACGCAAATGCTAAAACAGTATGAATAAGATCTGAGACATCAGATTTACTGAAAGATCTGATTACTCCTAATACAAAGCAGAAGGCCTCTTTTAGGAAAGTGCGTCTCTTTAGCAGAAAATTTGAGCAAAGGACAGTTAGCAGCCCATATTTTCAAGCCATCATATCAACTCCTATTGGCACATCACAAACTGCAGCACACTCTGTAAGAGCTACACTGGATTCTGAACTGCTAGAAGTAGCAAAATTAGTATGTCAGTACATATCCCATCTTTTTGCCCAAAAGATTCTGCAATATCATGAATTTCTGCAGTGACACACACAGTAACTGCCACATTCTATTACTCCCATAAATAGATGGCTTTCAGGCTGCGTTAACAGCAGAACAATACACCTTGAACTGAACTGTGCCCATATGTAGTAATAGCTGAAGAAATCCTTATTCTATTATCAATGGGTCAAGAATTATTTTGATACGTGCTCATCAGAAATAACTCAACATACTTTAATGGGGATCCCATCCATGAAGTCCCACAGCTTAATGCTGCCATCAAGAGAGGAAGAATATAGCTGAGGAAACAAAAAGATATAAATATCAGTTAAAATAATATATCAAAGCCAGCTCTTACAAAAAATCACAGCTTAAAAGTTGAAGGATCGATCAATGGAGCTGCAATTCCAAGTGGCTGAATCATCAAAAATACAGGACACGGCTCAGCTCTGTGCTGCCTTCAAAGAAAGTGCAATGGAAATACAACACTATTATTCTAATTTGAAATATACATTTACATGAAGTGTGAAACAAACAACAGGTATTTGCGTTTAATCACTTCAGACTAACAGAATATTCACAGATATCCACTATGTGAACTCCTATTAACATTTGCATCAAATATTGCATAGATAACATGCAGACACTGTCCACCTTGTCAAATAATTCTTGTTTATACATAGACACCAAAAAACCCCAAGCAAACTGAGAGCCAGCACAGGGGCAGCGTTGAACAGGGAAGGCAGGCTGCTGGCAGACAGAGAGCCACCGGGAAATTGCAGGGATTTAGTAAATTCTCCATTAGTAAATTCTGCATCTGTAACAGCAGATAGAGACAGTAAGGGGGTAAAGTAAATCTTGCCGATTTTCTCACATGCTTCTTTCCCCATTTAGTAATTAAATAATAATAATAAAGGAAGTTTTGCTAGCCTTTCCATTTTGCTGTCATTCCATTCAATCAGTGTTTCTGTAGAAAACAGATATAACATTTATCCTTCCAGCCAGATTTAGGAGAAACGTTAGCTTGGCAACGCTACAATCGCTTCCAGCCCGTTCCCAACTTCCAGCCAGCCCCCAGGCCCCTGGGGCAGCCCCCGCAGAAGCGGATAAGCTGCGCCGAGGTGACAGGAGCCCCCACAACCCCCAGACAGCCCCCCCGCCGCCCCAGACCTGCATATGGTTGTGGGGGTTAAGCTGGATGCCCGTCACCAGGTCGGCGTGACCCCCCATCAGCCGCAGCGTCTCCTCGGTGGCCACGCTGTACATCTTCACGAAGTCGCCGGAGGCGCAGAGCAGGTACCTGGAAGGAGGGGGGGTGGGCGAAAGCCGTTACTCCGCCGCCCGCGGGCAGGGGACCCCAGGACCCATCAGGAGGGGGACAGGCCGCGCCGGCATCAGCCGGCAGCCGCCCTCACCGCGGCGCTCAGGAGCCCCTTCCCTCAGGGCGGGGGAAGGCACGGGCCCCCAACCCCACTTACTTGGAATCGGCGGAGAAGACAGCCCGGGCGCCATGGAGGCTGCTGCCGCCGCATCGCACCACGCGGAGCGGCGCCACCGGCGCCACCATCTTCCCTCCCCCGCCGGAACCCCTCACCTTTCACCTTTGCCCCCGCCAGCGCTGCCGCTCGCGCCCCGCCCCTCCCCTCTCCGTCATGACGCTGTCGTGCCCGGCCGCCTTCGTCACTTCCGGCTGCTGCCGGTATGGCGGCCGAGGCGGGCGGTGGTTGGCTCAGTGGCTCTGACGCGCCGGGGACGGGCTGCTCGCGGGCCCTTGCGGCTCCTCAGGGAGGTTCGCCGGCCGTTTAACGGCCGCTCCTCTCAGAGGCGGTGAGTGCTGGGTCGGCGCTGCCGCTACCCGCAGCGGGGAGACAGACTCCGGCCGCCTGCTGAGCCCAGCCCTCCCGCAGAAACTTCCCCGCGCCACCCCCTGCCTCGGCCGCTCGCCTGCATTCCCCGGAGGGAGGGAGAGAGCGAGCCCGGGGGGAGCGACACCGCTCGGCTCCCAGCACTGGCGGCCAGCTGGCGCCCGCGGGTGCACGGCGCCTCGTGTTCCCCCTGAGTCACCCGAGCGACCTGCTCTCCTCATCCCCAGGGGGCGGCTGCTGAGCCCACGCTTCAGGGGGGTTGCCAGGCGGCTGCCAAGGGAAAACCCCCTGGTTGGGTCTGGGTGTGATAATCTGAGAGGGAAAAACGCGTAATTCCCTTGCTTAAGTAGGCAGAAAGGCTGTGAGCGTAAGAAATTGAGGGGTATGCTTTGTTAGAGCCCCGGCTAGTCACTGACACGGACGGGCTGCAACTTCGCTGGGCTACTGAGGACATGACTCTGAAGGCAAGCTCGGAAGCAATCTGAATGTCTGGAGTAAGGCATGATTTATGGTGTCTGGGCCCTCCGCTTCTGCTTGAGAATAGTAGTTACAGTTCTTGCACAGCTGTGTATTTTTGGCTGCTGTTTACAGTGTTGAAGCGACCTCTGGTATGCTTGTAATTGATTTTTAAACAGTCCCACTTAACATAACAGTAACAGGTGCATTCCGGAGGGCTACTTGTGGTTATACTGATGTATGCCAAGTTAATGTCCTTTTCATAATTGCTGACTTAATTCTAGTTTGGAGGTTAAGTGAGGAACTTGTGGGGAGAGTAGTGCATGCATTGGAGTATTGCGGTTGTAGGGAACTGGGTATGGGTGTGAGAGAGCATAATGCGACCAGAAACTTGGCTCCTAATCTCAAATGCTTTAACAATTAAACTGTGTATTTTCTGGAGCTGAGAGCAGAATTGACAAGTTCTGCCTAATTACAGTTGTTGGTCTTAACAGCTGTGTCATTGTCTCATTCTGGTAAATATTTTAGAAAGTGAAGGCAGATGCGCTCTTAACGTTCTTCCTGTGTGGGATGGTACGACAGGACTGAGTTCTGAGCCACGGAGACTGAGTAAAGCCAGAGTTCTATTGTGGGGGGAAAAGCAAGGTGTCTAGGAAAAGATAGTTCCTTTAATTTAATTCACATTAATCACGTGAACAGGAAAAGTCATCTTACCTCCTAGTCCAAGTTACACTAAATCTAGTCATGTCTAGTTAAAATCCAGGAACTTGGGCCTGTTTAACTTTCACCTTGATGAAGAAGAAAGGGAAATACCATGTGCATCTTAATGCATGTGGTTTTATTATACTGTTGGAATGCACTTTTAACTTCATCACTTTAAGAAGTCTGTCATAAGCTTTGCAGGTAATAAACTGTGTAGAACTCAAGACTACCCCCAAAATAGGATGGTAAATATCAGGTGTACTACAGTGACACAATCTGATTCACTGTAATGTTCCATATTTAGAACAGCACTGCTAATATTCTCGGACAGCATTACAGAGTACACCTAGAGATGAAAAAAGCCTGTATATCCTAAGTACCAAGTGGTCTTTTGCTACTGAAATCACACTAATCGTAGCTGCATTATTGGGTTCTAATGCTTAAGTGTGGGAAGGAAAATAGAAATTAATTGTGTTGCTGGAAGCAGAGAAACTCAGTGCTGGAAGCAGTGACTGTGCTGTGGGGGAACAGTGTTCTGCACTGGTACTGGCACCACATGGTTTATTTTATGTCTTTGCTCCTACCCTATGCTCTCTGGTCTTTTTCTACTCCTTTCTCTCTTTTTTTGTTTTTATTTAAACTTTGTACTGACGTATTTTTCGTCCATTTGAGTGTGTTTATACTATGATGTTATGAATAAAGACATTTGATCCTGAAAACCTTGTCTCATATTTAATGAATGTGAAGTTATGTATACAACTTGTGGTCAGGTCTCAGTTCATGAAACAGCTGACAGTACTTCCCCAGAGTTTAATTTAAAAAAATGTCGAAAAGATTTTTGTATTTGAAGTTAAAATGGTTGCCATAAGTTTACTAGGAGTCCTGTATGTGTGGTGGTGGTGGTGTTTTTTTTTTTTTTTAAAAGAGTTTTGTTCTTGCTTTTTTAAATGTACGTAGCCTTTTATTTCCTTGTCATAACCTGTATTTTCAAGTGGAAAAAATGTGGGTTGGTGTATAAAGAACCAAAACTTACCTGTAGCATTTTTGGGAGGTTGAGATAGGAGATGCTGAAAGTATCTGGTTTGCGGTATTCAAGTGAGTAAGGAGCAAAACTAATCTAACCGATCGTTTGTTTTCCTTTGGTTGAAGTGGGGCCTTTGTATGGGTTTCTGATTTATTTGTTTACATTTACATTTCCAGTATATAAAATTTTTGTTTGTCTGTCTGAAAAAATTTGCCTTTGTCACTCTGGAAGTAATGTTTTGTAATGTGTTGATTCAGTAAGAATTCTACTGTGTTCAAACTGATGGTTATTTAGGAGGAATTAATTTGTGACTCTTTCCAAAGTGATTGTAAGTACTACAAGGTGTAATTTTTACAACTGTTTTTTGTGTGTTGCAATGAATCAAGCAAATAGTCCGTGTATGGGCCAAAGATTTGTTTGCATTTAGAATTCACTGTGTGACTAATTCTAGGTAAACTAGTTGGAGAGAGTGCATTTGTGATTCTGAAACATTTATTTTTAATGTTGTCGGTTAAAATAGAATTACTTATGAATATGTTATCAGCTTAGAAGTAAATCCTCTCAGGCAAAGAGGCAAGATCTTCCTAAACAAGTGCTACTCGATAGGTTTATGTACTGTATCTAGACTGTACATTTCTTAACTGTTCAAACATTTGTGAAAGCCCGTGTCAGTAACACCGGGTAAGAGTGATCAGGAAAAAAGCACAGCTCTGACTTGCAGGGAGCAGAATGTTGATCCCTTGTGGCAGGGTGTGATAAGAGTACTGTACCATTCTACTTCATGAAGTCAGTAATACAATTTAGGACAAAAGCTGTTTTACAACGCTCATTTTATGTTCAACTTTCTTTTCAGCAGACTTCTTACTTCCTTGGACCTTATTTCACCTCAACCTGGCACCTTAGTAGAATATCCAGCTATGTATCGTTGTCTGTTCTGAAGACTGCTCGCAGAGCTGCGATCAGCTCCCTTGCTGTCCCCGGCACATGGCTCTAACATTTTTTGGTTGGTTTTTTTTTCCCCAACTGCCTTGTGGCTTACAAAGAGTAGAAGAGGGTTCTGAAATTTGTGTCTTGCAGGCTTCTGTAAGGAAATAAGAGGTAAGAAAGGCTGCTCGTTTTTATAAGTCCATCATTTCGGAGGTGGTGTGACTGACTCAAATGATTGATTAGTGTTTTGCGTGTGTAAACTTGCTTAAAGCAAAGGCAGTGAATTCATATGTTAATTTCCAGTCTGGGGAATATATTTATTTGAAGGGAAACTACATTTTTTTTTTTCTTTTTTGTGGTACATAAAAACTAGTATTTAGTTATAAAAACTGAAAGAAAAGTTAACATGGCAGAGATTCCAACTGAGTATGGGACAGGGACAGGTACTGGTATCAGAAGCTGCTACAGTGGAGCACATCACTGGTTTTCTTTTTCAATTGTCTCTTCCTAGAGAGGAAGATTGGATTATAATGAGATCATGTCTATGTTATACTAATGATTCATAGCAGCCGGGAACACTAGAGGGTGCTAGAAGAATGACTGCAGCATTAAGAACGTGGTATTTAAAGCCCGGTATACCAGAAAAGTGGAACTTGCTTGAGCTGTGATGTCCCTTGAAGATCACTGTTCCAACCCAGTCTTGCCATAAACAGCCAACTGGTGTTCCGCTTCTGCATCTGCTACAGTCAAAGGGAAGGCAGTGACCTGTAGGGACTCAGTTTGGTTTTTTAGCAGTGTTCAACAGATGATAGCATCTTGTATGAGACCATGAAAGCATCATGATGTCGTTAAAAGGAAAAAACATAAGACGAATTAAGCTGTAAATGCTCATCTTTAACTGATACCATACATAGTGTGGTTTTCTTGTAAGAAAATCCTGTGGTAGGATCTTCACGTCTGGAAGGGGAGAATCTCTTCTGTGGAGGGGGTTTGCCTGGAATGCTGCAAGCGGACTGGTGGCCTGTTAGATGCTACACCACCATGGGTTCCCACCACCTAAAGGGATTTAATATTATCTATACTATTCTCTCCTTATAGCGTTAGCCCCTAAAAATAGCATTTTAAATGATACCTTACAAAGTCTGATAACCTTTCCTACTGAGATCATAAGGGATCAGTACCTCCTGGTGCGAAACATCATCACAGAAGTATTTTAGCTAGTATTTTTAATTTAAACATATGTAAATTGAACTCATAATCTTTTTAAAATAATTTTTTTTCGAGACATCTCTACAGTGAGATACTACCTTAGCATATGGCAAGAATAAGTAGAGGCAGGCTTTATAAATAGAAATTTGAATTTTGATAGTGATTCCGAAATTGACCTTTAAAGTAATTTCATCTCTTCATGTGCTTTGGTGTCTGGTAAATTGTGAAACAGAGTAATTACTATACTCTCAGCTTAATTTTAAACAGTTGATTTTGAATGTACTGTTCTCTTTTGGAAGGTATAAGAGTATTTAACACTACAGAGTTCTCAATTATAGTGTCCTGCCATAATAATTTGATTTTATAAGTTCCTTAAGTATCTTGGAAATATTGGCCAGTAAGTACTCAAATTTTTAAAGTATAGCTAGTATATCAATAGAGCTGGTTGGAATTTTTGTTACCAACATTTTATGGTAAGGAGGTATCAGTTACCTAGTAGGGAGAGAATGACATGGTGAGAAGCCTTGCAAGGAAACAAAATGGAGAATTCATGTTAAAATCTTCCAACAGTGGAATTTCACCTTATTTCATGAATTTCTGGGGTTGGTTTGTTTGTTTTTTAATGGAAAGAGGGGGATTAGGCTTTGTTTTCTGGCCATTTCTAGTAGTTAATAATCTCTTCCTTTTGTGGAAATAGAAAAATTGATGTAAAAGGCCAGCAGAAGCTCATCTCATGGTGGTGCGGATGTGCTTGGTCTGAGACCTTTTCTTCATTCCCTTTTGAAACGGTATTTTGTGGAGATGTGGTACCAACTGAACTCCATACAGGTATAGCCGTGCTTTTGTATGTGGGTTGTGAATAGTCTTCTCTCCTATGTATATGGTCACGTGTATGTATTGCCCCATATGGCAGTTTTTAAAAGCTGTGCGTCATCTCCATTTTATGCATCTATATGTGCCTTATACCAACGTGATCATAGAAGAGTCGGGGCTTCAACCGGGTGAGCAAGTGCTGGGTAGATAAAGTGCCAGGAGTGTATTCTAGACTGACTCAGTAGAGAAAGTGGAATCAGTGTTAATCCACATGCATTTTACAGCTCATTTTTGCTTATTGAAAAATAGGTGCACTTCTGTGGTGGCAATGACAGTCAAATCCCATTGTTATTAACTGCTTATTAGTACCGGCCAGATATAGAGGTGTAATGTTGGTTTTATGTTCTGGCATCTCTGCACTACTCTGGTAATGAAAAAGAGCTCTGAAATAAATGAGAACAAGTTCTTCATAATCAGTGATGATACTAAACGGTTTTAAGTTACTTTATCGGTAAGGCATTGGCTACTCTGGACATTTTTTCCTTTCCACAAAAAATGAAAACAGAGCAACTCTAGTTTCCTGAACAGATGTTGAGTATTCCAAAGATACCCTGGTAAGCAAAACAGAGCCTGCATCTTTAGCTTCTTTCTGAACTGAAATTGTTCTATGCAGAGAATCTGCTATAAAAACGCAGACATATTTTGAGAATACATGATTTTGTGTGAAAATCTTGCTTCAAGGTTTTGTTCTCTTTAAATAGTGGCTGTTAGTAAGCAAGAATACAGTTTGAGAGCAGTGGGGGTCAAATGAGCCTCATGAGCCTTATTTACCTCAAGCAGCTGCTGGATCCCTGGTGTTTGCTGTTCCATAATGTCTTTGAAGATTATTATTATTTTTTTTTCCTTACCATTAGCAACAGAGGCCAAGCTTTGTCCAGCTAGGGAAAGTGAGTACTGCAATATTTACAAAAAAGATTCTGGATTAAAAAGAGTGGCTCAGTCTTTCAGAAACTAAGCCCTTGTAGTCTAACAAATGTTCACGGCCTTAACTCTGATACAAACCAGCTGTAACCATGCATTGCTGTGTGTAAACAGTGTTCTCCTGCTCTTAGTGTTTCCACCCAGAAAGCAACAGATTGTAAGCTTTACTGTTCTCTTTTCGTCTGACTTGTGCTCCTTCCCTACTACCCGATAATCCCTCAGTTTGTTAAATCCCGTCCCGTTCTGTTGAAGCCAGCAAGAACGGGGCCCAGCATTGGATTACAGGCCCGGTGACTGGGAGGAAGCAGGCCGAAGAGAATGGGGAATTGGTGCAGCTTTTAGTGTCTTTGTGAAACGTCTCGTTGTAAAAACTTGGAATTCATGGAGAAAAGTGGTACTTCTTAGCATTAGTTCATTAGGATTAACTTTCTCCACTACTTTTTGAAAAGCAATTCAGAAAGCAAGCATAGTATCAGTATTTTCATTAGTTCCTTTAAAAAATATTCCTAAAGAGAGGTGTTTGTCTTTAATGGGACAGAACTCTGAGAGAGGCCTCAAAGTTTCATAGATAAGATCAGCAGGAGGAATGCTTCAGAACTGGGGTGTGTTGTGTCCCGAGAAATGTGATATAATGGGTCAAGTCCTGGCCCACTTCCCCTCTTTTGATACTGCATCTAGTAGGGTTACCTGTTTTTTCCTCTCACATACCTATTTCTCATGAGAAACGTATCCTCTGCTTTCTTCCTGCATTTTCTTCCATGGCTTGGCATTTGTCTGACACACATGGGCTGGGGCTTGCTGAAGGGTATGTGCCCCTTCCTATTTACAGGTCTCCTCTGAGGTAAACAATGCCAGCAGAACTTTAGTTTATAAAGTATGTTGAGGTAAAAGTCATTTCCCAAATTATTTCCAAGGGTCAAGTCCAGATGCCTGTTGGTAAGGTTTGGGTTTTTCCTCTTGCAGCAGCTGCAGAGTGGATTTTTTGAACAGTTGTATTGAGTTTCATAACAGGGAAAACTGCTTTGTTGACAAGTGGTTGTTACCATGATCTCTACTGAGAGAAGGAGGTGGGAGGGGAGATTGAGTCCAAATTTACTGTTTATTTCAGAGTGTGTGGTATCTTTCAATGCACAATGTTTTTATTATTCTGAGTAAATGCTGCTACTTTAGATAGCAGGAGAAAAGCAACATAAACACCTCCAACCATGATGCATTCGGAACTGGGACTTTTTAGCTATTAGAAACAAGTCAGTCATCGTGAAATAGCTTTGTATTTTAGAGTCTATTGGACTGACAAGCATAAATTAACAGGAGAATGTCTCCTAGCTTACATGCAAGTCACAGGTTATTTGAATGTGTGAAGTGTGATTTAGGCATGACACCCTCCGAATTCTCTCCTGCCTAACCCACACACAGTTGCACTGCTGCATGGCTGCTCTTTTCACAATCTTAATTCCTAACGGTATGCACATATTAATCCACTGCATACTTTACATACCCTTTCCCAAAGTTTACTAGAACTTGGTAGCTGGTGGAGCAAAGATTGGGTTTGGGTTTAGGTTTGCGTTGCCTTTAGCAATGGTTGCTGTCATTCATGTCGCTAATGCGTTGCAGCTTTTGTTGGCACATTTTTTCTGGAGACTACGTGTTATATTGGCAGAGTGTGCTCCTGATCCACACGGTGTATTTCCAGGGTACTAACAGAGTAAAAAGTTCATAGTAATGAGCTGCAGCTGATTTCATGACTTAGGGGGAAGGTATTGTTCCAATGAACAATAAGGATGGTGCTATATTTTTGCAGGCAGAAGTAGAAACATCTTTGCTGTCCTCAAATGATGGCAGGTTTAATTGGAGGATCCCAGCATGAGTATTTGCATGAACTTCTGGTCTCATTTCAGGGTAGCCTTGAAATGTATTCCTGCAGAAAGAATCTGGGGTTGCTGCAAACCATGCTTCTGGCCTACCTGGACCAGAACACTGTAAAATAAACCTGCTTTTAGGATTTACAGAACTGGTGAAATTCACCAGGTATTTGGTACAATTTATAATTCAGTTAAATGGAGGTGAGAGAAAATACACTGTGGAACAAAAATATTTATTTGGGGTACTTTGGTGTTGCTGAATACTAAGTCAGCCTCCTGTTCCAAATTATATTTAATGTGTTGGACTAAAATGTCTTGGTTTTATGAATAAACACCTCAGGTTGTACTTGTCTTGGGACATCTCTGCCAGTTTATGCCAGTTAAAATTCTCTGGACATTGTGGTAAAATGAATGTTAATCTGTTTTACCTGGTTTTTGCATATGTATTATTCCTGTGAGAGAGAATCTTCCAGAATCACCTGTTCCTCTAGATTCTTTGCCTCCAAAATTTTTAATTGGAATTATTTGCTTATTTGTGCAATGTCATTGCATTTCTTTGTTTTTTTTTTTCCCATTTGTTGTTGGTTTTTTTGGTTTTTTATTTGTTTGGGGTTTTTTAGTTTACTTTGGGGTTTTTTTTTTGTTTTGGGGGGATTCATTTTGATGCATTCTCCTATCTTGATTATGTATTTTTATTCATGGTTTCCTCTAGGTAAATTAGTACAACCTCAAGCAATTGTGGTTTTCCATGACAGGCTTCAATTTGACCTTACTGCTTCAACTTTTATTCCGTCCTCTTCGAAGGTAATTCATATAAATTCTTGTGATATGTTCTGTGTAGTTTCACTTTGAAGAGCCATAGTAGGGTTTGCGTTGTCTTCAGTGCTATTCTGCTTGTAAACTGCAGTAAAACTGTGTTAAATGTTTTTCTTCTTGCAAACTGACTGAGGGTGCACTTGATCCCCTTGTCCAGGTCGTTGATAAAGATATTAAAGAGGACTGGCCCCAATACCAGCCCTGGGGAACACCACTTGTGACTGGTGCCAACTGGATTTAACTCCATGCACCACAACCCTTTGGGCCCGTCTCTCCAGCCAGGTTTTATCCAGCAAAGAGTATTCCCGTCTGAGCCATGGGCAGCCAGTTTCTCCAGGAGAATGCTGTGTCAAAAGCTTTACTAAAGTCCAGGTAGACAACATCCACAGCCTTTCCCTTATCCATTGAGTGAGTCACCGTGTCATAGAAGGAGATCAGGTTAGTCAAGCAGGACCTGCCTTTCATGAACCCGTGCTGGCTGGGCCTGGTCACCTGATTGTTCTGTACGTGCCATGTGGTGGCACTCAGGATGATCTGTTCCATGACCTTCCCAGGCACCGAGGTCAGACTGACAGGCCTGTGGTTGCCTGGATCCTTCTTCCAGCCCTTCTTGTGGATGGGCGTCACATTTGGTAAACTCCAGTCAACTGAGACCTCCCAGGTCAGCCAGGACTGCTGGTAAATGATGGAAAGTGGCTTGGTGATCACATCTGCCAGCTCTTTCAGTACCCTCGGGTGGATCCCATCCGGCCCCGTAGACTTGTGTGTCTCTAAGTGCTGTAGCGGGTCACTCGCCATTTCCCCTTGGTGTTTCATTCTGCTTCCAGTCCCTGTCTTCCAGCTCAGGGGGCTGGGTACCCAGAGAACAACTGGTCTAACTGTTAAAGACTGAGGCAAAGAAGGCATTAAGTACTTCAGGCTTTTCCTCATCCTTTAATTACAGTAAGATCCTGCCACTTGCTTACTTTTTATCGGTTATATTGACATATCGTGCAGGTATTACCCATTTCTAAGATGGTTAAATAAGATCGCATTTGACATTTGTGGATAAATACTAAGACTTGCAGCTGTCAGCGTTTAGGAGAGCTCATGGTTGCTGGCTGTGAAAGGCCAGACAGAGCTCCTGCCAGAGCCATTAAAATCTTTTCTTTGGTCAGCCAGCAGACTTGCTGTTGAGCAATTTGAGGCCCTCCCTTCCCCTGGAGACTAGGTATATTGTTAGTGCAGTGCTTCCAGTCGCTTCTGCGAGCAGAAAAAAATGGAGTCGGAAATGTTTGGTCTCTTACATGACTGTATAGGAGGAACTAAAGTACTTGGCTGGCAAGGCAGAGACTTTGATAAGTACCCGGTTTCTGTATGGACTGTATTGTTTGTTAGCCACATGATGACTTCTGTGGAACCCGTGCTCTTAAGTAACTATCAGGTCTGAGGAGGAGGAGCAAAGTTTAGTTTGCAGTGTTAAATAATACTGTCCTAGAGGATGTCCAGCTTTTGAAATATCTCAAATAATCCAGGTTGTCAAAGTAAAATAGCAGAGGTATCTGCAACTGATTTTTTGGCTAAATTTTCTTTTTCTATTGAGCAATCATGTCTGTAGACAAAAAAAAAATAAAATCTAGAGAGCTCCATGTAAGAGTGGCTGCCAAATACAACAGAGGTTTCCTGTACAAATCTAGAAAGCCAGGCTTTAGTCAGCCTTATGGCAAATGCTGAAATTTGCTTACACCTGCATTTTGTTTGAATGGGTGTGCTTCAGGCCCACAGAAGTAACCAATTGTTAACTTTGTGGATTACAAGTTTTCACTTTAGATTTAAAAAAAAAAAAAGGCAAATGCTGTAAGAGAATAACACATGCAATTATTTGAGTGAAATTTCATATAGTTTACTTTTACTTGGATACTGCTATTTATTATTAAGAGCCCACAAGGAAAAGAACTGTAGTACTACTGCATTTCTAAACTGTTTCCATGGGCAGTGCTGCAGGTTCTTCCAATTTTCTGTTACCTTAATCTGATAGAATGTTAACCAATCAAAGGCAGTTTCTGAGTGTCACTTTTCTAATGTTGTAACAGGAAGCATTTCTGTTTCCATCACTCTGGCAGACCTTGCTAGTTGTGTCTGGTTGGCAGGTAGCTGGCACAAACAGGTTGGTTGGGTAATTTTCCTTCTTGTTCTCTCTTTTGGGTACATGTGCTGATGCCAGAAGAAAGGTTTCTCGCCCTCTTGTCCCCCTGTTGTGGTGGAAAGTCTGTTACGGGTGTGTGCAGGAAGAGTACCGATTGATTTATAGGTGTGTGGAAGAAACTGAAACAGAAGCCAAAATAATATGCAATAAATAAGAAAGTTCTGCAACAAACCCCTCTGTTTGATATGGACTGAAATCAACAAAAATATTTGTCTCTGAAACATACTATCTCTCTGAACAACTATTCAATTGCAAGCTAGGCCGTTTGCTGCCTTGGAAGTCCAAAGGAAACAAATAAGGTTTATACTTACTTTGTCACACTTTGGATTACATAAGCTTCCAGTACAGAGTCTGCTTTGACCCAGGGTGTCCAGATGTCAAAACCTCAGTCAACTGAAACTAAAATCACTAAAGCTTTAATTTTCTTTCTTCTTTGTGGATGTATATGAAATAATTATTTTGTTTCAAAACTTAAAGTTGAAAAATAGCTTTTGGTATCTATCAAGCATTTCCTTCGAGCATATTTAATATTTTATCCTAGATTCCTAAGAGAAATGTTAATGTAAAGTATAGAAGGATGAAAAAGAATCTTCTCAAGGTCAAGAGGAAAATTTTTTGTTGAATAGATTACGGTTTTTTTGTCTCTCTCTGATTTTGAAAGCTAAAAGACAGCTGAACTTTCCAGCAGCAAAAGCAGCAAAGTACAAAAAATAGGGGGGGGAGTCAAGGCATCAGAACAAGATAGTGTGAAGATAGAAATAGCAACAGTCTCTTCTTTTGACAATATTGAAAAGGCAATAGGTGAACAGAGCATATAAGTGAGGCAACAAATCTCAATGTGATTTTACAGCTTTCTCACTCATTAGGTGCACCAGGGATTCTTAGAAGATCCTGAGCAGAACAGTACATTTGGGGGGAAAAGGTGAGCCTTTTGGAAAAGAGGGAAAGACAAATGTTCAAAGCTGAATGTTGTAAACTGTAATTACAGTCTGAAAAGGCAGGGCCTAGGTTGAAACTTTCAAGACTTAACAATGAGGAATGTCTTTCCCTTTGTGCCCTGTGTTAAAGGATCCGAGAAGACTAAAGTCAAGATACAGAAAAGATATTTATGGAATGTCATCAACGCACCAAGAAGCAGTTTCTACTTGGTGTGGAGGATCAGTGAAAGTACAAAGGACTAGAAGGACATGAAACTGAATTACTTCCATTTGACTCTTTCCTAGGGGTGGTAACTAGCCCAGAGTTTTGTGAATCTGTGGAGATAATTAAAGAGATATTATACTGCCAATTGCCTGTGCTGTGTGGGTGAAAGCAGAGCTTATAGTTTTCACCATTATCTCCCACTTCATTTGCCATAAAGTTAGCTATAGTCTGAAAAAAGAGAACTTTTAAATTAGTGGAAATTGCCGGCCTGATCTTTCACAGATAACAAAACGAACATGTTCCTGGCAGCAAAGGCAGGTCTCCTTCTATCAGGGTCTTTGTATCCCTCCCGAAGGTTTTTCACTAGCAATCTTACTACAGCACAAAGTATGAATGTCTAACTTTTCAGTTTGCGCTGAATAATTACAGAATCACATGCAACCATGCAGTAGTTCCATCAAAATGCACAAATTGCTTACGATGTAGGTACTGTTTACCCTGAGTGGGAGATCCAAAGGAGGTTTATAGAGGTTTATTTCTGTATTGCCTGTGGATGATGCAGTTTACAGAAAGTAAAGTGAAATTACCTGAGAGAGCGCTTGACGATAATCCTTTTTAGGAAAAGACCTTGCTGCTGGCAGTGTCACACAGACTGGGAGGATACCAGCCCTTTTTTTTTTTTTCCCCGAGGATAATATGGAAAGCATCTGTTTTCAGATGCTTTCATTAGGTCATTCCATTAGGAATGGAAGTGCTGGAAATGTTTTGACTGGCAATTATGCAGTGAAAAAAGAATGCAGTTGTATTCTATCTAGAAAATGGCTTTGTAATTCAAATAGAGAAGTTTACATAAGAAGTGGACTACTAAGCATATGAAACGAGTTTTAAAGTGTCAAGATCAAACTATAAGTGGACTTGATAATTGCATGTTCAGTTTTGATGTAAAAGTGGCACATGATGAGCATTCTTAATTGTTACTCAGTTTAAATTATTTCACGTGAAACTCATTCTTGTATTAAGTTAGATTTTTGTCTAGAAATGATTTGGCCTATTTTTTTGCTTAGGACTAATGGTACTGTCTCATGGCACGTCTATCTTAGCAGATATGTTTTCTATGTCATTTTATATGTGATACTGAGGCCCTTCTGTTCTCTGAGGGCAGCTTCCATAAATGCTGAAGCACACTATGCTGGCTTGACGAATGTGGCTGTACTTGCATATTGCCCCAGAGCTGGGGAGGTCATGATGACTGTGTTAAAACTGGGGCATTCCCTTGCAGCAGATAGATCTGGAAAGAGGAGGCAGAGACAGGTTTTTTAGTAATGCCTAGAGTGCATATCACCAAAGTTTGCAGGTAGCAGAGACTGGCATCGTGATTAACGAGGAAAATGAGGACAGGTTACAGATGCAGAATATTCTGGATCTCTGCATGAAAAGGGTAAAGTCAAATAATGCGTACTTCTATCATGTAGGTAGAAACAATTATCATTGGTACAGGCCTATGAGAACAGTCTGGGGAAATGGTGATTGTCTGTAGGAGCTGGAAGCTGGATCATCAGGTGACTGTGATGAACAGCTGTGTACAGCTGTAGCAAAGGGAGAGAACTGGCCCTTCGATGTTTCTGGGGATGTCATGATAATACTTGCATTTTCTTGACTAATGTTTCCCTCTCAAGTTACTCAGTTTAAATGCATACAATTAGTTCAGAATGTGTTAAAGAAACTAAAACTAAGAGCAGGCATGATGTTAAGGCATATTCTCTCAGGTAACTAGGTTACCTGAGATATTGACAGAGATGACCTGTTTGCCCAAATAGGCCAACAGTGACCTGTGCCCTACAGTGTTTATTGTTTGCAAAGGCAAAAAAAAAAGTCATAGGAAATAGAAAAATCAAAAGCCAAAGTCTTATGTGGTCTAAAATAGGTCTAAAATTTGGTCTAGTTAGGTCTAAAAAGCCTAAATGAGTGAAATAGGAGGAGGGAAGGAAGGTGCTCTACACTCTTTGGCTAGGAGGACTAGTGCGAAATGCCCCAAAATGAATGAAGAGAGAAAGAATGTAGAAGAATTACTTCTGTGCAGCTTTCTGCTTTGGGTTTTTTTGGTGTTTTTTTTGGTGTGTTTGTTGTTGTTTTTTTTTTTTTTGTCTTGTTGGCCTTAGAAATCCTGATTCCTGTTCAAACTGTTAACGGTAGGGAGTTGCTATAGCAGGGGACCTCAGAGGGGTGGATGCTAGCTTAAGTGCTCTGCAACTGTCAAGAGTGTGCTACCTTGTTTCTGCTCACCTACAGCTTTCTCCGAGACAGTCTCCTGTGGTCCCTACAGGAGCTGTAGAACTGTAGGCTCAACTTATGTGACTGCTTTACACTCCTGCTTGGCAGCTGCCCAGTGTTCTGGCAGCGGGCTGAGGGAGAAGCAGGCAGAGGAACAACTTTATCATTTTTTCCACTGAGCTAACTGTTGAGCACCTTATGTTACACGCTGGTGTTTAATAAATTAGCTCTCAGAACCGTGAGTGTGAGGAAGCTATGTTTAAGTAGACACTGTGTAGGTACTGGTAGCTGCTCAATAAATAGGCACCAAGCAGGTGCTAGGGCGTTGAAGCTTTAGGAAGAGTACACCTGTGGTATATATTAGGGAACCTGCATCAGGTCATACTCTTCCCTGTTGTTTTAGTTCACCTTCATGTATTTACATGTATTCAAAATCCATTCCTCTTTCTTTATGCCAGCTCCTGTTTTTGGATTCAGTGGACAGCCCAGTTTACATGAAGTCAACTGCCAAGTCATCCTCCTCACACTCTGGAAGATGCTTTGGCACAGAAAAGAGGAGTGGCTGGAGCCTAATAAGTCATACTCAGCTGTTAAGTAAGATTTATGTTGATCAGTTAATTGAAAAAAAAAATAGCAGCATTTTTGTTTTGAATTAACTACTTAGTCTTCTACCCCACTTTCATGAAAATAAGTGTCCTTCAACTCATTTCCAGACGTGCTCTTTTGATCCAAGAGACCTTACCCTAAGTAAGGAGAATATTTGGAATAACTTGCCCTTTGCCTGGAGGCTTAACTTTTCTTTAAACCTGTCCCCTGGCAAACACAGGACCTGCTTTCCAGAATGTGACATCATATTTTTTAAAGGAAATAAAATACTAGTTACTAACTGCTTAAGCAAGAGGTCTTCAAGACAGTCTTCCATAAAACCTGTATGAATTCCTTTTTGTCCTCTCCACATGATAGTGTCCTCAATTTTAGCAAATCTGAGGGGAGTCTATAGACATGGTGTAGTCAGGAGTCTTGAGACTATGGATTTAACTTTAAGTAAGAATACTCTAAAATCTGAAGCACCAGCCAAAACCTATGGAGAAGCCTGAACTGTGCATGTTTCCATTCAGCCTTTTGTAGTACAGCTGAGTCTCGGAAAGATTACTTCTCCAAGACAAAACATTTTGCTTGGAGAATTATATCACTTCTTGTTCCGTACTGAGACATAAGTGCCAAAATATTCAAACTTTAAAAGTGTATGGTGTTTAGGTAGGAGAAGGGGAAAGTCTGTATCTCATCCTAAATAAACTTGCTCCTTCTAGGTGTGCGTTACTCTGCGTTTCCTATATTAAGTCCTTCTGGGGTGAAAGAGATTGTCATTCAGTAGTTAGTAGTTCTATAGCAGTGAATCTGTTGTGTTCCTATTGTTATTTTGTGAATGATAATGAACTGGGGATTGAAAAAAGAAATATCAGACTACCTTGTTTAACTTGCAGCTAAAGTCTTGACATGAACATACATGAGGAGCGTAGAGCTGTACTGGTTAATGTATATGCTTTAACAACATGGATTCTGTAAAGGTATTTCTTGCCTACATTAGTCATTACATATCCCACCTTCTCTGAACAGTGAAACTTGTAGTTTACCAGTATTCTAAATATAGATTACTTGGGAATATAAACTATCCTTTAATACTTTAGCTTTAGTTATTTTGAGCATCTTAAAGCCTGATTCTGTTTCCAGTGTTTACTCAGAGTGATGTCTAGTAGAACTGACGCTCCCAGATAGTAAAAGAAGTATCCAGCCCTCGTTATTTTTAAGGTGTTGCCTAAACCCTTTTCAAAGCCAGTTTTTTAAAGGAAAGCAAGGTCATAATTCTTCTGCTGAATAGGACTAACTTTTTTCTAGTTATAGCAGAAAAAACATTCCATCATGTTGTTGGACGAGCCAAGCAAATCTGGGACACGTTATTAATCAAAATAATATATGAGCTTTTAGTAGGAAATAGAGAAGACTTATATTCCTACTCAAGGAGGTGTCCTGATGTTTTAGCTATACCATAAAACAGATATTTGTATTAGTGACTGTAACAATAAGGGGGGGAATTAGTTGCTGTCTGCTTTTTTCTGAGGTCTTATTTGAAAATCAGTGTAAACATTAGAATATTTGTGGAAAACAAAGACTTATGCTTATTTTGCGTAATCCAGACACATACAAAATAACTTTCTGTATTAAACAGGGAAAACCCAGCACCTTCCAAGCACTTAACATAATGCAATATCAAGTGACGTTTTTCTTCCCAATTTAGAGTTTGTTCACAACCACCTGTCTTCCCTGGGAAATATACATGATCCACCTATTCTGAGAATCAGACTTTAAAATTTAAGATTACAAATAGAGATATAAATATTCATTTATGGTTCTTTTGTGTAGGGGTTTGGTACTCATAAATATCTTTTGACTTCACTGCACTGTACAGCAGTTTGCAGTGTAAATTTTCTTGTACAACTGGGGCTGATATTGGAGATGACGCCATAAAAGGTGGGGATGGGAGTTAATGGAATCCTCTAAACTGGATTTTCAGCGGCAGAATAACAGCAGTAATTCCAGAATAAGTGTATTCAGAAGGGAAATGGAAAACAAAAGTAATTTACACCTTGTAAACTTCAGACTAGTTCAGTTGTAAAGGCAGTTTTATGGGATATGTTTGTAAGCAAACAGAGAAGAGAAAATATAGAAATTTCAGGAGCAACAGAGTATACTGCATGGCCGTCCTCGTGATGTTGCTTTTTTTCATGTTGCAGTGCTCTTCACTGAACTGTTTAGATAATCTTTGCAGTTAACGGACTCCATGTATAAGCACCAAACAGCTTAACTTTTGTAGAGAGGTTTGGGGTTTTCCAGCAAAATGCTCTTAGCACAAATATTTTACATTTTTGCTTCTGTATGGCTTTGGTCAGTAGTGGGATTATTTTCTCTTAAGCGCCTATGCTGCTTTCTGAAAATGTGGCATTTTGAAAAGGACTCTCAAGTATTTATTAGATACCTAAAAGAATAGCTTTGTTTTGTGTTGTTGAGACATGTATTAAAAAAAAAAAAAATCAGTTGTGTCTTCATTTGGCTTGTGATAGCCCCCAGGAGGATTTGTTCCATAACTTTCCCAGGGACTGAGGGGCCTACAATCTCCTGGATCCTCCTTTAAACCCTTCTTGTAGATGCGGGGTGACATTAGCCTTATTCCAGTCTTCTGGGATGTCCCCTGATCTCCATGACTTCTCAAAGATTATGCAGAGCGGCGTTGGGCCAACGTCAGCCAGCTCTCCTAAGACCCTCGGTGTATAACATCAGGGCCCATCCATTCGTAGGGGTAAAGCCCCTGTAGCAGTTTGCGTACCCACTTTTCCTTCACTGCCAGTGGGTCTGTGTTCGCATCAACCCGGACTGTTGTTCCCAAGGCCTGAAGCCCAACGGTGCTGCTAAAGACAGAGGTGAGGAAAGTGTTGAGAACCTCTGCCTTTTCAGCGTTGTTGGTGACTGATTCACTTCCACTGTTTAACAGCTGGGCCAGTATTTTCCTTCTGTTCCTCCTTGTTGTTTACGTACCTAAGAACCCTTTCTTGTAGAATGTGCTGATGGAATATATCTACTTGGCTTTACAGCAGATTCTTCTCAGTTTTCTGTTTTATTTGGTTGCCGTTTCTTGCAAACTTAGCTTGTACTGCTAAAAAAAAAAAAACCAAAAAACACTGAAAACCAGTCATCTATCTGATTATTTGAGCTTAATCTCTAAAAAATCTGTCCTCTCTTGGCTCTTGTCTATGTTTGTGTCAGCCAGGTAGGAAACCTCTTAATCAAGACACTGAAGTTTCCTCTTGTTCTGTTTATTGATTATTTGCAGATACTTTTTTCAGAATATGCAGAAATAATATTAATTACTGAAGGATAACCAAACTCCAAGACGCTGTGGCATCTGAACTGTAGAGATTAAATTAGTCATGCCAAAACAAAAAAGAAAAACCCACTCCCAAAAGCAGAATAAAATTCACAGTGATATTTTCACATTTATTAAGTTAAGAATTTATCTGTGTGAAGATTGTTTTTTTATTTATTTTAAAAGTCGTTACAGTTTTAGGATGACAAAATAAACTACAGCGTAAATGTAGTCATCACAGTTTTCACAACATCACAATCACAACATCCTTGCTTTGAAATGTGTTGTTTTTAACGTATAATTTGATCACTTTGATTTGTGTGTGTTCTGCCTGTGTCAGGTCACAGGCTTTATACATTGGTGTGGTTTTTCTCCAGGAAGCAACCAAAGGAAGGAAAAACTTCAGCCCTAAGTATCTGAAAGCACACTTCAGTGGCCATCTCTTTTCTTCGTGATGGGAGAGGATGGAGGAAAAGGAGATGGGAGGCTGAAGGAAAAGAAAGGAGTGTGTTATGTAGTTTGCATTACAGTGTTGTAATGTTCTCATTTTAATGCACTTACTGGCAATAATTCAGAAAAGTTAGCTCTATAATTTAAACAGTTCTCTGGATCTCTCTGAAGCTTTCCCCATTCCCTTATGGATATCAGTGCCATGTAATAGTGATGTCAGCCACGTCTTAGCCTGTGCTACACAAAACTTATGCATATTAGCGCACGCAGTAGAGACTGATACTTTTTTTCAAGTTTCTTCAAGTAGGACTTTGTTGACAGCTGGAGTAATTGGGTCTTCTTTTCTTAAATGTCCGCCAGGTGTGTGATGTGTATAGTTGACATCATGAGTAGGTGTGCTCCTAAGAGGATACAACTAAGAAAGTGTTATACTAGTCCATATCTCCCGAAAGTTAGATGCAGCCAGAGGTAGTAAATCTTCTGTACTTCTGCTGCCCAGGATATCTTCTGACTACTCTACTGCTGCTGTGTACATTATTAGAGTAGTTTAAAGGGGATTGTTTCTGCAAATGGCTGTAGCAATAGGAAAATTTTCACTACTGTCTTGACTATTACTTTTGCCTAGCGTGTTTGAGATGGATGGGAAGAGAAAGTATATGGCAAGCTCCTACACCTAGGTAAATTTGTTATAGTGTGTTTCGAAACTCTTCTGAAAACCCTTTTCATCAGAAAGTTGACTTACAGATAGGTTGGTTTGTTTATACAATACAAGTCAGCCATAAATATTTAAAATTTATATTAACAAAACTAAAGATGAGTTGATACCTATTTTTCTCAAGATCTCTATTCTTTTGATTGCTGAGTAGTTTCTTCATCAATATATTTAACAAACTGTCTTAAAGCTGCGTCAGCAGTCTGTTCTGACTTCTTAGCTGTCCTGTGCTGTTCCATGTCCAAGTGTCCCAGATATCATGTGTTGGCTTAGCTAATGGGACCACAAAATATTTCTGTAGGAAAATGTAAATTTTTGGCTTTTATTTGCTTGTGATGATTTTACTAGCCACTACCTAACCATGAACAGTTCAGAAATGAACTGCCAGTTAATTTTCTGTCTCTGACTTGAGCAACTTTTCATTGTCAGACTTGAGAATTTTTGGTTCTTCATCAGCATCTGTTAAGGCCTCTGTGATTTGGTAGCAAATGGTGTATTTTTCTTTAACCTGTCGCTTGCTTTTTCTTGAGCTGGTGTATTCTACGTTCTGAGGAAAAATAGATAAATAGTTAACTCTGACTTTTCCACTAGTACAGCTGCCTTGTTAATTACCTAGTATCACCTCAGTTCAAAGCACACTTGCATAGACCTATATATGTTTGGGTAAGATCATTGGCAGAAGTAGCCTTAATAAATGTTTGGGTTTTTTTCTAGAATTCTTAGCAAATGCTTCTTGCTGACAGTTTTAATACCGCATATGCAATCTTCTTTTTCAGAAATTCTACTAATCTTCTGATTCATAAATCTAAAGTTCTTCTGTATTTACCTGTTACCTGACCTTGCTATGAAAAAGTGCAGAACCTCATGTCTATGGCATATTTTTTCAAGCTAAGAGGAAAGGAAGCATAGTCATTAAGCATTTGCCAAAGCATGCCTTTAAGTTATTTCTGTCAATCTCTGCTGAAATATGCACGTGCTGTGAAATGAGTGTTTTGTGCATGAAAATGGGATTTTGGCAACTTGCCTTCTGACCAGCATCATCAAGTACACTTCTTAAAATCTTTTAATCTTTCTTCTCCTTTTGTGCAGCATTCCATAAGAGCACTGAATTTTCGTCTGTATTTTAGTCCTAGTTTGACGCCTTACAAAGCTTTTTTCAAGCAGCAGCCTTGTCGCTCTTTAATCTTGTGTTAAAATGAATTAGAATATAACTGTGTGAGAGAATGCCAGTAGGATAGTGCTTTTGCTAAGTATTGCAGTTGCGTCAATTTATTGTATTTCTATGACTACAGTTGCAATCAGAGAAAGTCTAGGGAGGAATTTGGTATTTTTGTAATGCTGCACAGTGCAGCATTAAATGCTCTTAAACTGTGTGTTACTTTTAGCTGTTAAGAATCTACAGCATTTCTCAGTAAAACAGACGCTATAAGGTGGCGTAGCTTGCTACTGTGATCACACATTTCTGGTTTGGATAACAGCCTAAGTTCTAGGTGTGTATGTTTTTTAATGGGTCTGTTGGAGTAGCGGCCATGACATCAGTCCAAAACAGAATTACATAGTCACTGGAAAATGCACACTTTGAACTGGCCAGCAGTGAGAGAAAGAAAGAGTGTTTTAGACTGTCAGGGTTTCTGCTGTGGAACAGATAAAAGGCCAAGTGTAGCAACTGCCAGTTAAATAATTTCTAAAATAAGCCAGTGGTTTTTTTTCAACTGAAAGGTCAGTTTTTCCATAACTCCTCTAATCTTCTAGTTACAGTTTCTGCTTTAGAAATACTACTGCAAATCAGAGGCAGCAATATACAATCCAAGCTTTAGCTTGTTCATGAAGTTTTTATGCACATTTGTATGTGTATAAATTTTTTATGACGTCACTATTATTGCAACATGAGGCACTATTGATTGTCAGTCTGCCTAAGTCTTTGAGACAAGAGCTGGTGAATTTATTTCTTAGGCCTCTTTGAAGACACTTGGGAAATCTGTGGCATCTCAGACAACACTATCAGTTAATGAAAAATGGGGGTGATAGAGTCCTAGAGTTGGAGACAGTTTCCAAGAAGACAGTTTCCATTGAAGACTTGGCCTCCTGCACATGTCTGGAAGTGCTGATGCAGGACAACTGGCAATGTCTCCCTCTCTTTCACAGCATGGAGTTACTTATGGAACTCTTGCAACTCTCCTCCAGAGAATTTTTGAGTAATTTTTCTTCTATCTTAAAATTTAAATAATTTTGTATGAAAATTATCAAGCTGCATCTTAGCTCAGTTGCTTCAGTTGCAGAAAGAAAGTTGCCTTTGCTTCAGGATTGTAAATGAATGTGGATAAAGCATTTAACAAAAACCCATTGCATTTCAGTTCTGAGTTTAAATCTGCTTATGTCTGAATCAGCTGCAACTTGCTTACATTTTTGTCTGTGCTTACAAAGATTAGTCCAAGCAGGAAAAAAACCCAACCCACAACCTAACATTTTTCATCTCTACCAGCCTTTGGAACATTCTGTGCTATTTGTTACAGCTTTTTCCATCCACAGTGTGTTCAGTGGCAAAAGATGTGGTATTACAGCTAAAAATCTACTTCTGGTTTTTTAATCCCACTTCTGGTTCCAACAAAACTGTCAATACAAATGTGAATCCAAACTTCGCTATGTGTTTATAAAAAATTAGGCATCTGAAAACAACGTTGATTTAATAACTGAACTATTCTTTCCTTCAGATCCAGCCTACAAAGATTTATTTCAAGTCAGACTCGAGACCTACATATTAGAAGTCATAGCCTGATTTCTTATAAAGTGTAGGATTATAGGGTCCATGACACATCTTGTGTTTTGCCCACATGAGTGTGTTTTTGCTCTTTGTTAAAGAACAGCACTTTAAGTAGTTTTACTGGCAGAAGGAGCTCTATCAGCTGACAGTGAAATCCCTGAATTTCATTATTAGGAAGCATGTGTACCTCTGAACTTTACATCTGTGTTCCTAATTAGTATTTTCTGATTACCACTTCCTCTTCAATGTTTTAATCTTTCATATCTTTAGACTGTCGTATTCTGCTTGGTTTCTCTTACAAGAAACCATAGAGATAAAAAAAAAAGAAGTATTTTGTCCTCTATAAACCACCACTTAGTGAATTTAGTCTTGTTTCTTTTTCTCTGAAGTTTTTTCAGTTTATTTTCATAGAATCATCTAGGTTGGAAGGGACCTCAAAGATCATCTAGTCTAACCATCAACCTAACCCTGACAAAAAAAATAAGATATAAGAAATAAAAATCACTAAACCGTATCAGTAAGCACTATGTCTTTTGAACGCCTCCAGGGATGGTGCCTCAACCACTTCCCTGGGCAGCCTATTCCAATGTTTAATAACCCTTTCTGTGTAAAAATTT
>JAOXNO010000078.1:25028149-25041366 GCA_028565335.1 Limnodromus scolopaceus | reverse complement strand
TGAGTCCTCCTCTTGCTACTAATATATTTATAGAAATTCTTTTTGTTGTTTTTAACATCCAAGGCCAGGTTAAGTTCTAGCTGGGCTTTGGCCTTTCTAATCTTTTCCCTACATAACTTTGCTACACCATTTCAATCTTCCTGAGTGGCCTGCCCCTTTTTCTAAAGGCCATAGACTCTCCTTTTTTTTCCCTGAGCTGCGACCCTATCTCTTTGTTTAGCCAGGCCAGTCTCTTCCCTATTTTCTGTTATACCAGAGCTGAACTGGTTGTGTGGTGCTTTCTCAGAAAAAAACACTGGGACTAACAGAAAACTGATACAATGATTTTACTTTATTGTTTCCTCTCGAAAGTTTGGGAAAAAAAATAATTAGGATGGTCCCAAAATACTGAGATTTCTATAAGTGTTCCTTTTTCATGTATGCCATATAGGCAGCCCACCACATTCAGCACATAACTATTCACTGATAAAATTGCAGGAGCAATTTGCAGGCCATCGATCATGGAACAGAAAATGCCTTCATTTCTTATCTTTTCTTTAAATGTGTTTTACCATAAAACTAGTGATACCTTTTTGAGCAAACATCTTAAATTTTGGCTTCAACACTGTACTATAGTTTCTGACTTCAATTTTTTTCTCGCTGATCAGTTGATTATTTTTTTTTTTTAAAAATACAGTCAATTAAGTCAGCTCCTATAATAAAGGTTTTTAGAGTCTGATGGACCCTATACATGAAGTTTCCAAGCAACCAACCATTTTTCAAGTGTTCATACACTGTAGATTTAACCTCCATCAGTTTCATATACAGACAAGCAACACTTGGTTGGATACATACCAGCAGCTTTCCAAGACATTAAAATGAAACAAGCTTTTGAACCTCTTTAATGGGCTATAATAGAATATTTTGCCTTTGTATTCTATAACCCAGCCTCTTGGCCCAGTTGAGGGTTTATTTTCAAAGTAGAGTTGATTTACCTTACTGCAAGTAACAATAACTTAGTGCTGAGGCACAGTTTCTCCCCGTTTCAAAGTTGCTTCACAAATCATTTGGATAGATTTGAAGCACAGCAAGCCAAAATTTGAAAAAGCTTTGTTGTGAGGGAATGGAAAGTTGAAGTGGGTTTTTTTTCCCTTAATAGGGCCTATAAAACTACAGAAGGAGAATAAAACTGAATAAACACTAGTAGATATTCCAGAGATCATGTCCAACTGGTTTTGATGCCATAAAAAGAAATCCAGGAACCATGTAAAGCTCTTGTCAGTCAAACACCCTGAAATTAAACTCTGAACTTCTTTGATATTCCTTAGAACTCCGTTGACCAGGCGTATAGCGTAGCAGCTGCTGCGGCTTTGTAAATCAGTAAGAACTTTATTTACCCATTAATTTCAAGTTCAAATTATAAAGGTTCATATCTGGATCAATGGAAAGCATTTTCATGGACTTATGTGTGTCCTCCTGTAAATCTTTCCTTAGTAAGCAAGCGCTAGCCTATACTTAGCAGAGGTGCTTATATTTTTTCACATAGTACCTTCTGCACTGTCTCTCTTTGCCATGTCATGACCGTAATTCTGAGTTTGATGACTTACTAAGTAGTTTTATTGCAACTGTTTTACCCTTGCTTATGATGAATCTGCTGTTGAGCTCCAGGAATTGCAGTGTTGCCTGGGGCTGGCACTTTACAAAAGTGTGTCATGGGACCATTTCCTCGCAAAAATAGATTTACCAGCAGAATCTCTGGGTAACTGAATGCTAAACTGCCACCACAATAAATGCTTTTTAAGAAAGAAAAATAATAAGGGGTTTCTGGTATATCTCTCCAACTGGTTGTGTTTATGACCCTTTTTGACAATGAAACAACACATAGCGCTCTCATGATGCAATTTTTCATGACAAAACCTACCAGCAAAGCCTATGTTTCTGCTATTGGAAATTATTACCTGTTTATAATAAGTAGGCAATTTTGGACAGATAAAATTTTAACATTTTGGAAATACTAATTGCACTAAGAAGTAATCTCTGGAGAAGATACAGAACTTTGAAATGTAGTAGGAGTTAAGTTTTGAGTCTTGGCACAAGCTAGTCCAAGAAAGTCAGTAATTAATAGGACTTACCTCTGTGGCAAGGCCAAGAAGAAATATGAAGCAGTATGAATCATATGAAGAAGTATTTTCTGAAATGTAAGTTGAGTTTCCTAGTGTGTAAAGTAATTATTTTTGACATGAGGTGAATGCTGTAATAGCTGTGCCTTAGTGTACCAGACACCTGTGGAGCTTTTTGGAGTTACTTTCTGGGGTATTAATGTTAGATTTTACCCACATATGCAGATGATTTGTGAGTTCTTTTGTACAGTGGAACTTCACAACAATACTCAGAAACAAGGATTAAAATTTTATGACACTAATATATACATTGTTGATTTCTCTGCTTCCAACTAATTCACTGGAAATCATGGAGAGGAGATGAAATTCTGTAGTATGAAAAAACAAAAAGCCCCCCAGGATTTCTTGAATTTTACAGCCATTTGTGAAACTGCCACCAAGGATCTATCCATGCTGATTTTCAGTAACACAAGGAAAATTGTATTGACAAATGCTTGCCTGTGTAAACTCTTAGTCCTACTGGAGTAAATGGGACACTGGTAACTTCTACTATATGCAAAGATACTCAGATGAGTATCTAAAGTCAGAAGTTACTCTCTAGAGTTCTTTGTTTTCAAGCATTAGAGCTGTTGATTGCATTCTCTCTCAGTTGCTGCTCAGGGTTTACACATGTGCAAAAAGAACGGAAATAATTGAGAGACTGGCTCTCAAATTACTGTCTGGCTTTCGTGGACTTTACTTTCTTCTCTAATTTGCTTTAATAAAGTAAGATAATTTAAAAAAGCTGAACTTATTGCAGGGCAATGTCTACGATAACTACAAATTTTCTCCAAAACTCAGTTTGGTGAATTCCCCTGCCATCCCAGGCTTTGTTAGTTATGAGAATGATTGACATTTTAATGAAAGCTTCATAAATTGACAACAGAAAAATGGTAACTTATCAACTGGGTTGGATAAGGGTTAAAAAATTAGGCTGTGCTTACACACCAGATGGTTAGGTCTATGCCCATTAATAAGCAGGGTACATAAAGTACAAGTTGTTTCTTAAAATTGAAACAAAAAACCTAACTACAAAGTTATGAACTATCTGATCTGCGACCCATGCGTTGAGTCTCTTTGAAGTTTTGTTTTTACAAGCAGACCAATAATCTACAGGAGAATTTTTATAGAAACATAATAGAGCAGTAGTATTTGCTAGTTCAAGTAATATTTCTTAATCTGGATTGGATTTCTTTTTTGATTCTCAATAAAGCTAAGCTGGTTTATTAGGGTCTAGTAGTGGGTAAAATAAGTTTTAACTGGTTTGCTAATATCAGAAGTTTATGATGGATCTGTTTACCTAACTGAAAAATCGCTTCTGTGGTTTTGGTTAAAAGTCATTTATATATTTCATCTTGTTCTGTGGGTGCTTCTCAAGGCAGCCTAAAATGATGTAGATGTGAAACTTTGCTTTAATCTGCGTTATTCACTTCCAAAGTGACAGTTTTCTGTTATGCATTTGAGAAACTACATGTCTATGTAAGATGTGGGAAACACGGATAAAGGGTTTTCCCTACTTCTAATATAAGGAAGTAGAGTTTACTGATTTTTCACAGACCGGACTGCGATATCAAAGCAAGCTTAGCAGCTCTTCTTTTTTAACTTCCTGTGATTACATAGTTCATTTGCATATTTGAAACTCTCTCCATTGTTTGTAGGAGACCAGTGAAGTATTCTTATATTCAGAGAGAAGAATTATTGATGTCATTCATTAACTGGACTTTGATCACCACTTGTCTTAACTACATAGATTAAGGAGCATCAAGAAACAGTCTCAAAATGCTCACCTTTCTTCAGACACTACAGTGAATATTCTTCCTCTGAAAATCGGTAAGTAAAAATGTTAAGCTTGCAGAGATATGTTTAGATTTAAAAAATAAAGTAAATCAAATGGTCAGTTGGGTGCATGAATGTGTACTGTTAATGTAATTTTGTCTTTTAAGCTATCAAAATGTATATGCGCTTGTGTTGCATGTTGGATTTGAAATCCCTTACGGAAAGACCCAGTACCTTAAAAATTCCCTCTAAACACACATTAGCAGTGAGTGTTGTTGTAACAGGTGGGATTTTCTGCTGTTCTTGTTGCTTTCTAGTATCTGATGGCCACAGAAATTTAATCCAATGCTCAAAAATCTTTCCTTCTATATTTGTAAATCTAAACCTTTTTTTTTAACAACATGCTTCTAAGTCATACCTTTCTGAAATATATCTACACCCTTAATCCGTTTAATCCTACGTCAGAGGAACCACATAGTTCGCTTAATACCCAGTTGACTAATTTTTAGTCTGTAGCCTCTTTCAAACTCTTTGCAGGATTTGAATAAAGGACCTCAAGTATGTATCTAATAAAAAGCATCTATTGTGGCCAAAGGAAATGTCTTTTATCTGTGTTCAAATAATCTCTTCTGACCTGCTCTTCTGGGCATCCATTAGTTGCAGTATTTTTACAGGTGGTAAAGGGTATGCTTGATTATTATTTTTTTTTTTTGCAAGTGCTGAATTAAAACAAAAGGAATCATCAACAGCCTGATAATTAATGTGGAAAATAGAAGTGGAACTGTTTCTCTGAACACTTACAAATGTTAAGTGTACTCAAAAAGAATCTGCAACTGAACTTGTCTGGCCTTGTCTTGCTGTAGTCAAGTAGTTGTTCTGTTGTCCTTAATGGCCTTTCTGTGTATACGACAATGCCAGGTAGCTTTGTACTTCCCTGTAATTTATAAACTACCTTTCAAGTTGTTTTTAAAGATGTTTGCTTGAATTCACAGTATTATATTTTTCCCTTGTAAAACACACCCATATAACTCCTTAAAAGTAGTGGATGCTACATCTGTGTAACAAGAAAAGTACCATCTGTGGTAGATTACAGAGCAGAACACACATGGTTCAAATAAGGGAAAAAATCCATTGTTTACTAAATTTTTGTATTCTGCAACAGATACCACATAAAACTTGGACCCCCTTTTTTTCAGGCTTCTATGTCAAATGTCAGGGAGTAAAGCAGGAGGAATGCATGAATGGTAGTGGCAGAAAATCTGGGGTTTTATGTCTTATTTCTTAAAGTATGCTAGAAATCTGTTTTCAGAAAGGGCAGCTGTAAAGAGGTAAGGAAAGAAATACTTTCTTTGACCGTCTAGGAAGTCCAACATAGGACAACCCGAGCTATTCCCTGCGTACAGCTATGTTCACGTGGATGTAATAAAGCTTTCCAGGCACAGATACACTGCAGATTTTCATCCCCACCATGCAGATTACTACTCAGTGCACCTCTCGCACAGCAGATGGTTTTTCCGTTGTAGTCAGCAATGAGGTGACACGCACTTTGCCACCATCATGGAAAGTAAGAAGAAAAGTCTCCACAGCTATTACATGTCCCAAACTACTTGAAGCAGCTATAAGGACTTTTTTTTTATTTGAACATAAGTAGGAAAAAATATTCTGTTTCTCCCCTGGTTTTTTTTTTTTTCAAGTATAAAGGTGCTTTTAAAAAAAAGTCTTTTACATTGGCGAGTATGCTGTACTTCTGATTTGAGGGTGCAAAGTTTGCAAGGGCAGCAGACTCTTGGTTTCCCCTGGTAATCTCTTGTAGTTTTACATGTACTTGTAACAAATTACCCCTGAACTGATGTGCATCAGGGAATGCATGGGTCTGTTAAGGGAAGGTTTTGGACGTGAGTATCTCTGCATTTTTAGGATCTGTTTTGAATAAGTAGCCAAAGTGAAAATATCTGCTGCTACGTGGCTGCTAAGTAGGGAATCTAAGTAGGTCTAAGAACAAGTTTTGAGAACCTAACTTACAAATAAGGCTGAGCAAGATAAATGATATAGATAGTAGAGATATGAGGACAATTTCTCTACATGCATTTAGCTTCCAAAGGCAGTGTGACTGGGTTTGAGTTTGGCTGTTCTTCTATGACCCCCATAGTGCAATATGGCATTTCAGGCCTCCACACTTGGAGATTCCCGAGTGCCCAAAGCACAAACTTCAGGCAGAGTTGTAAGCCACCTAGAGGCTTCTGCAAATGCATACAAAGTTGGTTTAAAAGCACGCCAAGCATTTGGAGTTTCAGAGCTGGCTAACCCGCTGTAAACACAGCTGGAGCTATCTTGCTCTAAAACCCATCTAGAATGCTGAGAAATTAACGTGTGCATTTTCACATGCGTTAATGTGTGGAACAGTTTCACACACATTTTCTTGTGCAGAACCGTTGATACTAAAGTGTTTCATCTCAGGCTAAAATCATATCCCAGTGAATTCCATGGAAAACCAACAATTTTAATGTTTATATTGAGTTCAGGTTTAATTTAAATTGGTAAAACTGTGCTTAAAAATTAAGCATAATAGGCTGCAGTTGGTCTCAGGATGCTTATGGTACTGTAAACTTTTTTAGACACCACTTGTGTATCTTGTTTAATAACTTCTTATTCAGGAGTCAGCTGTCCCACCGTAGAGACTACAGAGTGAGCAGCAGCGCCTGTCTTGCTTCTGTGGTGCCTGTGAAGAGTTATGGTTGATGGTCGTGGAAACTTGAACCTTGCCTTGGGTTTAATTAATCATTTAATGCCATTAATAGGAAGGGGGAAAATTTCACTCCAGCATTATGCCTCTGCCCTGGGAACAAACCCATACCTGTCGAAAGTGCAGTCTGCTGGTGCCCGTCACCATTGCTGTAGCTGTTGGTGGAGGTGCCAGCTGGGAGAGTGGTTGTTATGGTGGGGTCAGAGACCTCCAGCCCAGCCTGCGAAGGACGCTTGGTGGTTCCAAGCTGTGCTGGATAGGAAAGGTCGCTGAGAAGGGAAAAGTACCATGGGTAAGAAAGCAGCTTTTTGCATTATAGCAGACTTCAGAAGGCGAATAGAATATGAGTGAACGAGTATTTATTATGGTAGTTAAGCGTGTGTGACGGTTACTGCAATGAGAAGGGCTTGGAGAAGAAGCAAGCTTGGGCAGCTTCCACGAATGGGAATTCTTCGAAGAAGCAGATGTTGCACACAGGATCAATTTAGTATTCATTAAATTTTTAGCTCTTGTAGTAGAGACTGTACTTTTTTTTTTCCTAGTTGCTTTATTTGAAATCTGAAGACAGTTGAGTATTAGCTCCCGACAGGCCCCCAGACTGAGCACGTTTTGGAAATGCCTGTGGGATAATACAAGCAGGCCCCTTCCTACTTCTTACAGTTGTTTTCCAGAGACCTGGGTTTATAAGGACCTACTGGGAATTCCCATCGTCCTAACTGTGGGAAAGGTGGGAAAAGGGAGAAAAAAAAGGCAACACCAATGAGACCTTAAAGAAGTCAGGAATGACTACATGGAAATCTTACAGTCGGATGTGATACTATTTACTTCAGAGAGATGGAATTGTTGCAGGTTTATGCATTTTGATTTATATCTTTACTTACTATCTGCTTATTGACTTTTATATCTTTAAAGAATGAGAAATCAACGTAGGTGACTGGGTTCCCTGTGATACAATCTTCTGGCATAATGAAACAAAGCCTCCCTATGGTTTCAAAACACTGCATGACAATGAAAACTAAAATGTTAAACTGCAAATTCACATTTATTTTTATATTCTTGCACTCTCACATACATTTTTAAATGATTTTTTTTTGTCACTGAACATGCAGCTGCAACATTTTATAGTTAGACAAGTGGCAAAGCAGCCAGCTGCGTCTGCCCATTTGTAGTGCAGGTATTAAATAAGAAAACTGGTGATCCATCCTGGTTTAATATGCTGTTACTCTGATGATGAAAATCCAGAAGTGGGACAGAAAATAAACCGAAGAGGACAGATTTGGTCTTCATTGCAATGTAGCATTATAGTAAGCTGCATGGTGAACTTTTGCAGTAGCTATGGCGACTTTCTCATTTGCCATTGCTTCTTGCCCAACTGTTCTCTAGTGTACTTGGATTGCTTTAATTCCCCTCCCCCAGAATTCATTCTGTCTTATCTATGATCCTGAGAATGAGAGTTTCACTTTGTTTTCCACATTCTTTGAGCTACAGTTATTTTTTAAAGGTGATGCAAACTTTTAATGTAGGGTTTAGAGACTATAATCTATAATTCAAGTGCGATTCTTGAAATGGCTGCACCCTGAATTCCAAAAGCAGTCAGTAAAATAAGGCGCTGTAAACTGTGTGCCTCTATACTTGCTCGTATTTTCTTATAGCAGAAGCTGCTGCTTGTTAGGGATTAGAGAACTGAAATATACTGGCATCTCTTCCAAAAAGGAAAATCTAAAACTTCAGTCACACATCTGCTGAGGTAGCTGTGGTACTTAAAAAAGATCTTGCCTTCTCAGTTACGATGAAGTGAAAACTATATCTATAGCATTTTGCACTGACCAGACAAAGCACACTCATTTTATTTGTTGTGTCATGCTGTTGCACCCCTTTCCCTGCACATGCATTCAAAATATTCTATACTTGTCTTTTCCCCTGCAAAATATAGGGCTTTACATAATTTTGAGATTTCACTATTTTTTACTGTTCAATTTTAAAAAAACAAAGGAAAAAAAAAAGCAAACCCCATAAGCACACATCTCCCTCCCAAAACCTCAAAACTTCACATAATGAATGCTTTTCCATTCATGGAGCTTGCAGAGCTTATTACTGTTTCCATGTTTTTTAAGGAGGTGGAGTTACAAGAGTTGCCCGAGTGTTCGCTTTGGATGGAGGCTTGGTATGTTTCTCACAATCAAGCTTTACTCATATAATCACAGATTTTTGAGACAGTGTTAAATTGGATTTTTTTAAGGTAACAGCAGCCTCTTTGTTTGAAGCCTTCAGATTCTAGAAATACCAAAAGCCCAAATGCAGTTGAGAAAAAGAGAGAAATAAGAAACATCTGGTAAGCTAGGATACTGCCTGCACTGGCACAAAGAGGCAATAATAAAGCGCCTTTTTTTTTTTTTCCAAGTCTGTTCTTGCACATAATATTATTACAACAGTCTGCTGGCTGCAGAGCGCCGTATGGGAATGAGAACATGCTGCAGAGCGTTTCGATGCACAGAACAGCTACGCCTTGGAAACAGTTCTCTGTTGGCTACTTGCATGAGGGAATAGTGAGGTTGGCTTGTAACCGTGGCAGGTCTGTGCGTCTTCCACGGACATACTTGCGCTAGCGGCTGGTAGCAGAACCAAGCGTGGCGTAAAAGTTTCATTCCTTGTTAGTTAAGACAGTCACTGCTGTAACTGGTTCTTCACAGCGTTGGAAAAAGTCACTGGGTTATCATTGGGATCATCCTCTCTGGTTTGTCGGCCCCGTCTTTGATATTCTTGGTCATGACAGGCTGTGGCCTGCAAGAGAACGGACATTACCTGTAAATATGGAAGTTGTACCCCAAACCCTGACTGCACGGACTCATTGATATAGATTGAGCTGAGTGCCCCATTGCCTAGGGGTAATTCGGTCTGGGCAAGTAGCCAGAAAGTCCTGCAGGGGGTGATTGCCCAGCCCACAAAATAGGGCATGTAGTGGTGGTAGCAATTCAAGGAAGGTAAACTCATCCCAGCCGCAATTTGAGTACTTACGTTCGGAGTACAAACACCTCTTGTGCTTTTCTAGTGTGCAAGCTCTGCGCATCCTGGCAAAGATATTCCTATATTGTTCTAACGAAAATAGCGAACTCCCTGTTTTAGCAGCAGCTAAATTTATTTTGAGAAACAACAGGCATTGCCACCATTTTGGCAAAAGGACATTGCATAAAAAATACCGTGGATGTACTCTTATTTTCTTCTCCTGCCTTTAAGTATATCCTCGGTATTTTTACTGTTCCCTTTCTCTTCCCTATAGTCAAACTCTGCTGTGGTTTGGTGCTGGATAGAAGGTGCTGATTTATCTTAGTGTCAAACTAGCAACTCTTCAGTGAGCTGTAAACTTGAATCTTTGCCCCAGTGTAAAATGGCTCTGCTGGCACCAGATGTCAGTGTTGGTCTGTGCTAACAACCTTGGAAGGGCACATCTGTGTGTCCCCTTCTGCACCAGAGGCTGAGCAAGTGCCTCAACATCTCAAAATGGTGACAACCTCCTCTGGTGAGCTGGCCTCGCCAGCAGCTGAACTATAGATGAACTGAAGTGCTATCGAAATACAATCATTACAATACATTTTTGAACCAAACTTGGGTTAGAAAGTGGTATCTGGCCTTATGGAATACTGGGAACACAAAGAGAAACTGGGACATTTTCTATGCTGCCCTGAATGTGATTATCCTCAATGTCTTACAGGCTTCCACCAAATTATTCACTGATTTGATTCCAGTAACTAAATAAGTTTAAATATGTGCTAATTGATTTCTACAGAGCTCTAGATTTATTTAGATCAACTGGTTGAAAAAGCCATATTAATAAACTGTAGTTATTGTTTATTTTTTTCTACTATATACAATTATTGTAGAGTAAAACAGGTATGTTACACAGAGAAGACTTTTGATGTGTTTCCACCTGTAATTGTCCTTAATGTAAATGTTCTTTTAAACAGACATTGCACTCAGACTACTGTTATCATTACATACTTGCCCGCAGTCCAATTGCAGACCTGTTCAATATTATTCATTAAAGGGCTTATGGTTTCAGTAGATTTCCAGCATTTGATACTTATAAGGGACACTTGGACAGCTAATTGGTTGTCATGATCTAAACAAACCAAAGATGAAAAGTTTTTTGCCATTCAAAAACCAGCTTTCTTAATATTTTTATCTTATTTAGGTGTTGGGAAAACATAGCATTACAGTTTTTTGCTAAAATTGTGAAACTTCATTGTTTGAAAGTAAGCAAACGAAGGAACTCAACCTTTTAGAAGGAATTTTTTTTTAAAAAAAAGCATCTGACTAGCTATGAAATAATTAGGCAACTTTTTTTTTTATCTATAGCAAACAGGAAAGAGATATTTCAGTTTACATCATTTGGAGTTGAGACAATTTGAAATGATGATTTCTCTGCAGACAGTTTGGCTAGATGACAGATTGTCACCAGCACAAATTACAATACTCTGGGGACTTCCTGACTGCTTAATTCCAGAGGCCATTTCAGTTCTTCAGGATTGTTTGGTGTTCTGTGCTGAGTTGTGTGGTGCTCTCGGACCCATCTTATTATGTCTTTATATGTCGTTAGCTTAGATAGGTACGTCCAAGGAGGCGACATGTGCCAAAAATAATTCTCTTTCATTTTACATGTTTTTAATTTCCACGCTCCTGTCATTCTAATAGGACTATAAATATCTTTCATAATTCCAAGATCTTTTATCACTTTTACAGTCTACAACAAAAAATTATAGTTAAAGACCAACTTGTTTTAGTAATATGTATGTTTGTCTCACAAGAGCCTATCCATCTCTGGTTGTGAAAAATTATTTATGAGAAGCAAGCTGAAAAACATGCTGCAGAAGGACCAAATGCAAACTGAAAAAAATATTTGATACTGGCTAAATGTTACAAAACTTGCTTTTTGATTAAAAGATTTTTAAAAAAGTAAAATACTTGCTTAAAAATCACTTTGGTAAATCACATCAACAAAAGAACAGCCATTTTGCTAAGACTGCACATCTTCAGTTAAAGCAAACTGTTGTAATGTAGCCAGTTCTAGATATATCTCACCTGCAGCTGCTGTGACTATACTAGAAGTGCAGCCTGGGGAAATCTTCAGAGATTTTGCAGTTATGCTGTGCTAATTGTTCACAGGCAGATAATTTTCACTAGGCACTAATTACAAAAAGCGGACTAAAATAATTGCATTAGCTTTACCAAGATGCCTTATAACTTAAAGAAATAAATTGTCATTATTGTAAGTTAGTAATTATCCTTGATGTAATGAATACCAAGAGCGATGCAAGTTCAACCTGTTGGAAGTACGGATGTGGGGAAAAAAAGAAGTTTGAATAAAGTAGGAAAGGACGCATTTTGAGGCCAGTGACTGAAACTGATTTCTGAGTGAGATTCAGTGTTTCACATTCTGGAGGACTGCAAAGAATTCTTGGCTGCCTGTGATCCATGGACTGAAAGAGCTTTTGGCATAATTTTGCCAGGGAAATGTTACTCTGTGTTAAGGAAGCTCATGCTGGCTAGCTCTACTTTTAGTGGCCACGGTGATGTGAATCCTGGTGCCAGCATGCTCTGCCAGTGTGGCTCTTAAAGGGATGGGCTTCATATGTAACAGGGGAGTCAGAGGTCAGAGTTGGGGATGGTATTCCTTGGCTGGGACCCTCAGTTTTGAGGGAATTATATAAGCTGGTTTACAGTCATTATAGTAACCTAAGCAAAGCCTATCTACAATTTGAATTGCAATCTAAAAGTTCCTGTTTGTCTCTGATCATGGAGGAGCATAAAACAAGCAAGATCTTGAGTTATATATATATATATATATATAATTTAAATGTTTAAAAATAAGTGTGATCAAAGGTAACTTGGTGCTGAATAGATTTTAATGAATTTTTCTGCTATCAATTTATAAAATTGCAGTTTGAAATCACATAAACTTTGAGCTGTGTGACATACTGCAGCAATGACTTCCACAGTTTAACAATCTGCTGTGTTAAAGGTATCTCTTTTAATTTGCTTTGAGCATGGCCCTTGATAATTTACTTTCCCTTAATTATTTTAAAGAAAGACAACTAATTCTCATCTCTGTATGATTTAGTATCGCTGTCCTTTTTGCTTTTTCAGGCGTCTGTCGTAGTCCTTCCCTCATTATCTCTTTTCAAGCAAACAGCCTCTGGATTTGTTTCTCAGATGGGGGCTGGTAATGCACCTCAGGTGCACCTCTGGTAATGCTTGTCAGGTTCTATTAATTTGCATAAAAATGTTTTGTTTTCTACTTCTCCCTAACTACTTTTAACTTTTCCAAACAGCAAATATTTTTCACAGAACTATGTGTTATAACCCCAAGGTCTCTTTTCTAAGGGGAAGTAACTGTGTTAGGCATATCATTATATATAGACTGTACATTTTAAAATGGGCCTTCTTCACCCTCACTCAGTTCACAGACGACACCAAGCTGGGTGGCATTGTTGACCTGCTGGAGGGTAGAGAGGCTTTGCAGAGGGTTCTGGACAGGCTGGATCGATGGGCTGAGGCCAACAGGA
>JAOXNO010000078.1:24987744-25028049 GCA_028565335.1 Limnodromus scolopaceus | reverse complement strand
GTGTTGGTCGACAGCGGCTGAACATGAGCCAGCAGTGTGCCCAGGTGGCCAAGAAGGCCAACAGCATCCTGGCCTGTTATCAGGAACAGTATGGTGAGTAGGACCCGAGAGGTGATCGTCCCCTGGTACTGGGCATTGGTGAGGCCTCACCTCGAGTGCTGTGTGCAGTTTTGGGCCCCTTACCACAAAAAAGACATTGAGGTGCTGGAGTGGGTCCAAAGGGCAACAAAGCTGGTGAGGGGGTCTGGAGTGTAAGTCTTATGAGGAGAGGCTGAGGGAACTGGGGGTGTTCAGTCTGGGGAAGAGGAGGCTGAGGGGAGACCTTATCGCTCTCTACAACTCCCTGAAAGGAGGGTGCAGAGAGACGGGGGTCGGCCTTGTCTCCCAAGTCACAGGTGATAGAACAAGGGGAAATTTCCTCAAGTTGCACCAGGGGAGGTTCAGATTGGATACTGGGAAAAATTTTTACACAGAAAGGGTTATTAAACATTGGAATAGGCTGCCCAGGGAAGTGGTTGAGGCACCATCCCTGGAGGTGTTCAAAAGACGGGTTGACATAGTGCTTACTGATATGGTTTAGAGATGTGGTTTTTTGTTTTTGTCGAGAGCTATGTTGATGGTTGGACTAGATGATCTTAAACATCCCTTCCAACCTAGACAATTCTGTGGTTCTTTACTTTGTTCATCAATATTGGATTCTGGGGAAGATTTGGATTTCAGAAGTCCTTACTCTGATTTTGATTCTAACAGGGTAGTCTTTTAACCCTAAGAACACGTTAGGGAGAACCTTCTTCCAAACATGGCAATCTGAATTCTGAAAATATCAACCCTTGTCAAAGGACAGAAAGTGAAATGCTTGGAAAACCCCTTCTTTGATCGTAGTTCTGTCTAGTTCTGGATGTGTTGCTTAACCCAGGTCACAATTGAAGTAGCAAGGAATGCTTCTCTCTAGATCTAAGCCTGCTTACTTCTGAGGTACATTATAGGTAGGTCTGGATATCATTTTGTTTCCTACATTTCAGAAATCTTGATACAAGTATTATGTGTATAGACTAACTTAAAAGATAGTAACCACACTATCCATAACTTGTTTTGTACAAAGGGAATTAGTCACTTCAATTTTATGTTCATAGGCCCTTTGCAGCAGGGAAAATGCTTTTGTACTTACATGTTCCAGAGCTCAGTTGTAATAGTAACAACAAAACGTGAACTACTTCAGAGCTGCTGTAATTGCTCCCCAAATTTTGGTATTACCTGTGTTCATCTCCAAGCGTATGGCAACTTCATGGTTAAAACTTTGAAACTTTATTTAGTGTTTTACCTTTATCCACAAAGTGTTATTAAGAAGAAAACGATATAAGGATGAGGAAATCCCAACACATGCTTTAAACTTTCATCAGTCTCTCTAAATGGCAGCTATTCAGTAGGTGAAGTAGCTGTAGTTTGGGGGAGGGTGCAAAGTAAATGTTTAAAATACTCTGTAACATGCTATCAGTATTTTTCCTCTCTTCTCCACCCCATCTATCTTCTATTAAACTGAAATTATATTAACTGATCCCTGGTGTTACAGGACTTATATTCATAAATGAAAGTTGGATTGGGCCCTCAGAGGAGGTAGAATGTGGAAAAAAAGCAAACCAGTAACTTTAGCTTAGTAGTACTGAAAAAAAATCTCTGTGGAAAGAGAGAATACAAAGAGTGAAAGAATTGGAACATTGCTTTAATTGAAAAGAATGCTAAACTAATGTTTATATTAGAATAAATTACTGGAAAAAAAACTAAGAGAAAGTATGAAACTATGAAAACATATCTAGACCACAGAGTCAAAATAGATTAAATTTTAAGAGGACATCTAAGGGAACCTGAAACTTCCTGTTATTCTCCTATGTTAGATTTGTAATAAAAATAAGAAAGTGATCTTAGTAAGGAATGTATTTCATTGTGATCTCTGACTCTTTTCTCATATTACCTTGGAAAACCATGATAATGAATACTAAAAATAGGAGTTCCATGTGCTCTACCATACACGCTTTTCTGGTTTGTATTTTTATTGAAGAAATTCTAATCCATATTATCTGTGATACGAATTATGGTGTAAAATTTTAGGAAAAAGTTGCTTTCCCCCTCATTGAAAATAAAGTAGAGGGAACTCAGCACCCCCCTACCAGATCTGAACACTTTTATAGTTGGTTTGTAGAAGTGGGAATTGCAGCAAACGAACTTTTTGGCAAATATCAAGATTTCCTACCTTCTTAAAGTGCGTGGTAGGACAGAAAAAACCCAACCTCCACAAAAATAAAAAAGGAAGAAACAAGTGTATATCATGCTATTGTCACAGTTAAATACATTTTGCAGTCTCAAATCAATGGCAGTGCAATTTTTCTTGCATCCAAAAGCCTGGTTTTCTGCAAGCAAAATACCAAGTGTTTTTTCAGTTATAGAGGTTGCTTCTGGAATGTTTACTTCCAAATTAATCCTAGTTGTACTGCATTTCACACAACTAATTAATTTCTAATCAATGAAGATGTTTCCTCTCATACTGCCTTTTTCAAATTAATTTCTAGGTTGGAATATGCAGTCCATGAATAAGTGAGGGTCTGGATATCTTTATTGTTCTTTTGACAGTTATATTTCATACACTATTTCATAATCTACTCTGGTGGCAAGAAACTTAATAATTTAATAATTATATTAAGCAATTAATATTACAGCATTGAAGACTTGATAAAAGCAATTCTGGTAAAATTGATACAGGTGTACAAAGAGAATTGACTAGAAACTTGTAAGCTTAGTGTGAAACGCAATGATAACTTCCGTGCTTTGACACACAGTAACAGTTTACAACTTTTTTTTTTTTCCTCCTTAAAAGTATCAGCAAAAATATTGTCACTCTTAAAAGTAAATAAAAGTATTCCTATTCCTGTCAGGAATTAACGTGCTTGATGTCAGTTCTCCAAGAGTGGAAATAGATGTATGACCTTGTAAACGTGTTTGCAGTGAAAATTTATTATCATTATCTCATTTCTGATGTTGTCCTTGAGAACCTGGTGTTTTCTATTAATTTACACACGTACAGGATTGCATTTTTGCAGTTCGTGTTTCTGGTCTTTCTGCTTACTTTAAAGTAGAAGGCATTTTAACTGCTCTTCGTTTTCCTATTTAATTTGTAGTTCTGATGCTTCTACTGCACAGAAATTCTGTCTCAACTAAGTTTTATTGATGAAAGGAGAATTACAATAGCTCTAAACTTTACATTTAGGATTATTGATAAAATCTTGTCTGCATTTTAAATGTCTGATGATCCAAACATTTACTTATTTGTCAATTAATTTATTTTAGCTCACCCACACATCTTTGCTACCAGTTATGTACAACTTGATCACTTCTTTGTTTGCAGCAAAGCTCTCTGCTTTTCCTGAAGCCTCTTATTCATGAAAGCTTTCTGTTTGACAAAACCTAAAAACCACACATAAAAAACAACCCCCCCCAAAAACTAACAAAAAACAAACACCCCAAACCCCACCTGCTGGCCATCTTTATAACTCTTGTCAACCCAGAGATACCTCCAAATACACAGCAATATTTAGCCAGAGAATTAACTCTGATTTTATATTGCTTATTACCCTATGTGCTTATGACTTTGTAGTTCTGCCTGTGATTTGCAGTCTCTGTCACACACACGCTCTCTTACTATTTCCTATTCTCACCATAATGCTGTTATGACGTAATCTTTGACTGGTATTTCTAAGCCCTTCCACAAAATATCACTTGTTTAAGTCCATTCTGACAGCAGTAACATAAAATATGTTAAAGCTGCAATAACTTGGTTAAAAAATGGAAATACTGGTCTATTTTAGAAATATGTAGATACCACAAAGTAGCCACAGCATATATTACAGCTTATTATCTTTGAAGAATTACAACCTGTTAGTGTATTTCTAGCAGTGTAGTAAGACTGCAAATTAAACACTCCATTTACTCAGATTTTCCTGCTTGGTGGTAGTAAGACCAACTGACGTTATGGGAATGGTATTTTAATAATGCTTTGAGAGATGAGGTAATACTTTGATCACTGAAAGGAGTTGTCTTTCTGCAAGGATTTTTGTCTTGATTTACTAATAAAAACTGAAGAGCTCTCATCTGTGTGGGTTTTTTGTGCACTTTATCCAGGGAAAAAAGTGCAGTGTAAAATTTATTTTGTCACCTAATTCAATGACACTGATCCAAATCCTACTGAAGTTTAAGAACTGTCTAGCTATCTCTATGGATTTTTGTATCAGGATAAAAAAAATAGAATTCTTTTGATTTTCATGCAAGTGAAAAACTTGTCTCTCAGAACATAAATCTCATCACCAGCCGAAGTCCAACAGAAGGATGCCTGTTTATAGGCACTGTGCGATTGTCCATGATTTTCACACACACTCTTTCTTCTTGTGTGTAAGTAATGACTGAGTAGGACTCAGCTTTCCAAAGGTGAGGACTAATGGCTCTCTTATTCCCCATTTGTTCCTCAGGAAGCTGATAGAGTTCTTTCTTCTTCCCCAAGGTTGCGCAGCATGGTGTCCCCCTAAGAAGGTAAGAATGAGATGGATGTTGAAGACACTTCTTTCTCACATTTCCTCCTTTAATAAGCTTTGTGCTTTATTTTCCTTGTACTGGATTTACTCCAAATTTTTCATTATGAGCATGGAGTTTTACTTAAATCTTACATCTGTTAAATGAATATATTTGTGTGCGGCAGACTGCTACAATGATTAATATTTCCCATCTTGGTGTGGACAGTTGATGCAAAACACAGGATAGTATTTTTAAAACTGCACATTTCTAACTAAAATCATATTAGTCATCTTTTCTAGACAAAAATGAAGGGCTGTGTCTACACTCAAAGTGAGGTTACTTAAGATGCAGACAGAAAATAGCACATAAAAGTTCACAGCATTTTCAGAGCATTCATGGATATATGTAGCTCTAAAAAATTCCAGGGTGTGGGTTTTTTCTGTTCTGGAAGAAAAGACAGATGTTTGAACTCCAACATTATCCACAGCACTCGTCATGTTTTCCAGGTTGGCTTCCTAGATGAACTGTGGCTTCCAATCTGTTATATCTCTGGGATTCTTCTTCTACTACATCAACATCTGGCATAGTGATTTTATACAATTTTGTGATTACTTTCCCGACTTAAAATACATACACCATTAAAAACGTTAAAAGGTGATGACGTATGTTATCATACAAAGGAAAAATGGTTGTGGCTGCAAAATGCCGTCTCTGCTTTAACGGTTAAACATGAAATTTTAATCATGGGAAGTTAGAGAGCGTAGTCATAACTTATCTTTGATTTTATTTTTTTTCCTTACATCTGAGTCAGAACATTCATCAAACAATAATCATTGATAAGACAGGCATCTGAAGTAAGCAGAGAGCTAGCAGTCTTTGAAGCAGTGTAGGCATCAAGAAATTTCTCAATCAGAGCTTGGTGACCTTTAGCATGGCTACTGTGGCCCAGTCCTCCCTTTAGCAACACCCAAACAACACTACTGAGACTAGAAGTGTTTTAAAGAAGTGAAAGTGAATCATGGTTCTTGTTCTTTCTACTTATGGATGATAAAACAGGTAAATAACCCATATGTTACACAGAACTGAGTTTTCACCATGAAAATAATGCCAATGATGAATTTTGGACAGGAGCGTGACAAAATCAGCTGACAGAAGGTGACTTGGGGACAAACTTTTTAGCAGGGCCTGTTGCAATAGGACAAGGGGTAGCAGTTTTAAATTAAAGGAGTGTAGATTTAGGCTAGATATAAGGAATAAATTTTTTACAACAAGGGTGGTGAAACACTGACACAGGATGCCCAGAGAGGTGGTAGATGACCCATCCCTGGAAACATTCAAGGCAAGGTTGAACAGGGTTCTGAGCAACCTGATCTAGTTGTAGATGTCCCTGTTCATTGCAGGGGGACTGGACTAGATGACCTTTAAAGGTCCATTCCAACCCAAACTATTCTGTGATTCACTTTTGACCTGGACTTCTGTATGTCATTAGCTTGTACCACCCAAATTGCAAGTTTTTTTCTTCAGCTTTAGATCACTGATAAATCAAAAAAGATTGAATTCCTGTATTTCTGTTGCCTTTCTCAATTCCTCATTTGAAACTGTATTTCTTATATATTTATGTAGGACCAGTGCTTTTTAATGTAATGTAAGGTAATTTCTCCTAGTTCTAACCAGCTGATGTCAGAGTTTCTTTAATGTGCAGTTCTGTGTGCTACAGGTGTAATTAGTAGAGTTGCCAGAGCTGTCTCTCCCTATTATTAAAGTGTCTGGACTACACATAAAGTCATCTTGCAAGGGCTCAAAGACCAGGAGTTCTACATGGCTTACTCAGAAATAATCTGAATTTCATGACTTCTAGAGATACTGGTAAAAAAACCATGCCTCTGCCAGGCAGATTAAGTGCTTCCATTTTAAATTATGGAAGATGAAAGTAGAAGCTACCCAAGATTTCGTGTTTTAGTTTGATTGCATTTTATAATATTGTGTATTAAAGTTAAATCCTCTAGAGCCTTAGAGGTAGATTTTTATTGGTTTAATTTTAAATTAATATATACTAAATAAAATTATAAATTCTTGCATCTAACCTAGTTCAGGCTGATCCATAAACTGAAGCGGAAAGGCTGGTTTATAATGTAATCGAATTTTATATTTTACTTTTTTCATTTCATCAAGTAGTCCTACATGTCTGTCTTTTTTACTGGTCTGAAAACAGTAATTGGAATTCACCACTTCTGTGGAGTGAAGGCAGTAGGTAAATTCTGAGCACAGCAGTAAACGTAATGCTACTTAAACCCCTTCCTAGCGAGGAATACCCACTAATCCTGTAACTCGGAGAGGGATATCCAAAGCTAACTTCACCCAACTATAAAACATGAGTGCCAGACACTAAATCTAGGCCTTTTCTTTGATTGGAATGCATATGAATAAATAAATTATTAAACACATTTAGTACTCACAAACTCTCATACCAGTTATGCTATTGTACTGTCTTGCTTCCCTATCAGTGCTTGCGTTCTCAAAGGTTTCCCAGTACAGCATTGACTTACTACTGTAGCCACTAACATTTGCCATTTCTTAACTGTATTTCCTAACTGTAGTCATCTTTGTAGCTGCAATCATAGCAAAGTCTCTTGTCTTGTGCTCCCCTGAGAGTGCCTCTTATTTAGATTCTTGGAAAATAAATCAGTGACTGTTTCAGCCCACGTTCTAGCGAGTGGACGACCTCTGTATCCCTTTGGATAGCTCTGTAATGACTCACAAGTCTTGTCCGATCCTGGCTTTCTTAACATTTTTCCCATTCACTTTAGTTGCAGAGCAGTGATTTTTTTCTGCAGTTTAGCTGTAAGAACATGAGGGAATTCTATTTAGCATAAATTAAGTTAGTTGACTAAATCTATGCTTCTTTACTGGGTTCTCCATGTGGCAGTTAATTTCATTTTCCCTATTATGAATCTCTGTTTGACAAGTTAGTGCTCTGAACAGCTAGCAAACAGAGCAAAGTTCCTCCTGGCTATCACTTGTCTCAGTGCACGCCAGGCTATGCAGTGTGACCTTTGTCTGGCACTCCATAGATTGCTCCCATGTTCAGCCTGATTTAATGTATCAGTTTGCACAGCTTTTATTTTGGAAAGGAAATTTGGCAATGCTGATATGTGGAATTATTTGATCACAAAATCTGTGTTACACAGTGGGAAGATAGTGATCTGTTGCAAAAAAGAACAGTCTGAGTAAAGTACACAGCCAGGACATAAGATTTTTTTAAAAAAAAAACAACTACCAGAAATATAGTAGACATAAGATTGAGAGTTAGTTCTCATATAGCATTTCCAATAATAACCTTTAATTGAAAACCAGTTACAGAAAGTAATGTTTCATTGCACATAGTACCTCAGTGCAGGTAACAAGACCAGCCAACGCTGTGGTACTGAGAACTGGAACAGTTTTCTCCCCACCGGGACAGCTGTTACCTGTGGGTCCGTCCCTACCAGATTTCTGTAACTAGGAAGCCATAACCTCAGCATTGGCTCCCCACATTTTGCAGAGGTAATGGATTTTAATTTGTCCAGTCTGTCCAGTATCATGTTTCTGTTCAGAGCTTCCACAAACTGTATCTCACCTTTAAATACCTTTTAAGTTACTCTAACAAAGAACGTGATTTCTTGTGGTATTTGATTATTTATGACATTTTGTTTATATTTCTCTAAATTTTTATATTTTTCATAACTTTCATACTTGGGCAGACAAATAAGCAAAGTCATTAGCTGACATTTAGACTCATAGGATGGATAAATCCAGGTTATTAAAAGTATTTATCCATCTTAAGATTCATGTGAGATGCCTAAGGGCAACTCTTAAGGAATGTAGACAACAAAATCCTGTTTGTTGAATGCTTTTTTTTTTTCTCCACTGAAAGAGTTTATAATATGAGAAATGTCAATTTGAGTTTTTTTTCTGGTTTTGAATGCAGTATGAGTGTCATTGTGCTACATGTAGTTGTTCAGGCTGTACCAGCCACCCAGTCTTTTGTAAAATCTGCTTGGGTCTGTGGGGGCACTCAGGCTATAGCTGAGTATTTGGCCAGAGTTTCATTGCCCTGCAGGTTTCTGTCTTAGCCCCTTTACTATTTCTGGCCATAGCCCAGCCACAGTTACTGGGCTGTTCTGCTCACATTGCAGACAGAATCCTGTCAAATAAAACCAGATTTAAGATCCTACCATATTTTGTGTAGAACATAATTTCCATCTGCTCTGATAAAGGTTTAGCTATTGCAATGATGGGTTCATTGGGTGGTATAAATGCGGCAAGTCTCTAGATCCAAATTCTGAAAGTTGGACTCTGTGCATAAACACATCTATGCAACAGTCATTACAGAAGGGAAGCTTCAGTTGCTTGAAGACAAAACGTGTAATTTTTTAATATAATATTGTAACTGGAAATTTTATGTTTATCAACAGATTTGATCAACTTGGCAAGAAAGAATGATTTTAGTGAAAAAGGCAGGATCTGAGAGAGTCTTTATTTTGAAGGAGAGATTGTATGCAGTAAGTAGCAGAAATATATTGTGATTCTTATTCTGTTCTTAAAATATTTAAGACTCCATCAGAGAGTGCAATAGAAATGCTGTTATAGAGGCCAAGTTACTGATGCTTAATACTGCCAGCTTCTGGAATGGCTAGAACTAGAATTTCTGTAAAGGGTTACATGCCTTACATTGTTAAAAGTGATTTGGCTTTTTTTTCCCTTTCCAGTTAAAATCAAATATTTAAACACATTTAGAAAATTGTTGATAAATCATTTCACTGAGTGAGCCCAAGGGCCCTAATGCCTTTCTGTATTTATAGTACCTACTGCATTTTTCTAGCTTTCACTTTCATGGGGTGGGTGAAAGAGAAGAGTCACTGATCTGGAGCACTGCTAAACAAAAACAGCTCTCAAAGGTGGTTAAAAAGAAATATCTGAATATTACCTTAAAAATAGAAAAAGCTGCATTCTGTTATCACAGCCAGCACTGAATTTCATTCCTTAAACGAGGCTTTTATGATAAATCCCACCCTGTTGAAGTTTGCTCTCTTAAACGCTAGAGGAACTGCGGTTACTTGAGATACTGTTTATTTCGAATAGGTTAATTTCTTAGCAAACCTACACCTGAATGGTGTGTTTTCTTAAGAATAACTAACAATGCTAAGAAAAGAATGGTTTAAAGAGATACAGCAACCCATTATAGCACAATGTTAATAAAAAGACTGGCTTTACAACTGCAGCAATCTGCAATTATTTGGCATGGTAGCCAGGAAATGGGTGCCTACTTGTTAGCAAAAAAAGAAATCTCAGCTGTGAATCATCAAGGTTGTTAACAGGTTAATTCACAGACCAAGGGGGAGTGGGTGGAGTTGAACAAGTGTGCTGGGGGCTGTAGGAGCTCTTCCACAAGCAGTTAGAAGGAGAAACCTTCTGCAGTATGGTGCAGCCATGTCAACTGGAGGTTCACTGCAGGTGAGTTGAAGCCTTCACACAATCCTTGAATGTGCTGTCTCTGACCTGGACTCCTAAATGTACAAAGGAAAGGGAAATAGCTAAGTGAAGTAATTGCCAAGTAGAGGAGTTGATGCCTTTTTATTCCTGAGAAGTGATTAAACTAGCTTCATTGCTTATGTAGTTTGCTTGCCTTAAAAACAAAAAACAAACAACAAAACCAACCAAGCCAAACCCAACAACCAGAACGTGTATACATTGACCAAATTGTGGGGATTTTTGCCTTCACAGAGTTTATTTGTGACAGAATGAGGATCTGCGATTTCCTGTGTGTATTTTCCAGAAAAAAATGTAGATTGTGAGATATTAACTGGAGCTATAACAGAAATTGCTAAAACCTTTCCTTTTATCTTGTGGAAATAACCATAAAGAGTTTTTCTGCAAGATTCCACATTTTTTGTGGGACTTCCACTTATATATTAGGACTGGACCACTTGGTAAAAAATTACCACATTCTCTAGATTCCAGAAATCTAGAGGAATGTGAGTGGTGTTGGTATCAAGATGCTGTAACAGAAATATCAATTCTCGCCTCATCTATCTTTACTCTGAACCAATAAAAGCTTAGAAGGGAGCAGTTCTTAAGGTCTCCTGTTTGTCAAACTTTGAAGCTTGTTTTTGTAAAGTAGCAGTGAAAGTTTAGGGGAAATGTTAGCTGTGGGTTTGGATGTTTTTTATTAAAGGATCTATCCTTTTAATCAAGGAGACTAAACTCTAGGAATTTAAATGTGAGAAAGAAAAAGGGAAGTATGGGAACTTGGATCATGGCATTGGCTTTCTTCTCCATATGAGTGGATATATGGGGCTGTTTGTGGACATGTACTGATCATAAATAGCATGGAGCCTTTCATTTTTAAGATTTTGTTCTGCTGGAGTCATAAAAGAATACGCTTTCTTGTGGTGGTCAAAATATCATTGTGACTTTTTTTTATCTCAAAGATATCTCCAAATATTTTCCCCTTGTCTTCCCCATAGTAGTCAGCTCTAACCCAGAGATACTAATCCAGCTGTTATGGTACTGTGGGATTATATAGTGTAACAAATAATAGCTGTAGGGATAAAATGTAAGCTTGCTTCCTTACCTTGCATTTTAAAATTCATTGGAGATGTCCTTTACTGCTGTTTAACGTTGTGGTTTTACAATGTGGACACGTATCTAGCAAGGACTTGATTAAATGGGATTTTTCTTTATACATAGTCCTCTAAGGGTTTGATAAATCTCTGTGGTTTTGGTTTTATTTTTTTTCTCTATTAAAGTTTTTGGAAATAGAGGCTCTTGCAGACCACACCTGAAGCTCGTGAATCAGGGGTGTGGCACAAACCAACACACACCAGCGAAGAAGCCCCACAGGTGAATTCACTGTGCCTCTGGGACTGGTAAATCAGTCAGTATCTTGAAAGACCACTAAGGAATCAGTGGGAAAACCAGTATATAATCAGTAACTAGTAACAAATTTTTTTGGATGTGTCAACATTGACCAATTTTTGAAATGGCTATCCAAAAAGCCTCTTTTGATTGAGCTTCTTCATGCAGGCCTGTGTGGTGTTGCTGAACTGCATTGCCTAATAATTAATTTTACAAACAGAATACTCTGGATCGAATTGACATACCTGTTTATATGCAATTTTGTAAGTTATAAAGACATAACTGCACATTTTATAGGAGCAGTATCTAAGAATGGTTGTGTTTTATTAATTCTGAAAGCAGTAAAGCTTGCACAAATCATTTGCGTGAGCCTTTGAAGTCTGTTTTCTTAACATCTTGAATTCTGCTGTGTCTTCTTGGCTTTGTGACAGAGATGTTATCTTGAATGATAAAAGAATGGTAGCAACTACACTTAGGCCCAGCTGCTGTAGCAAGTCCAGGTTTTGCTGTACGGTCCTTATGGCTTCCACAGAAACTGTAATTTAAAATTAGTGAGAATGAAGGAGTCTCGTTGTAACATCACTCACAGTAATATAATGCTTGCAACTTCTGCCTGCTAGAAAGTTTGCAGGTTTGGTCTTGTATGAATTAGTTCTGTATTTCGACTATATAGAACAGAAAATTCCCAACTTTACACTCATAAAGTTTGAATTACCGTTCTTTTATTCTCTCTCCCCCCATTGGAATTCTAACTAACAGGCACTCGAAGTAAGTCACTGTGGGATTGATGTTTTTCCATGCTGCACAGCTGTTTGGCTTTTTTCTTAGCTGTGATTCTCATCAGGTAGTTTGGACTCTACTAAGTTGTGTAGCAGAGGAGAAAAGGGAAGAGGCTTGTGAAAAGGAAGAAGTCTGTTTATGACCAAATAGTAACTGGGGAAGGAGAAAACCAACTTTGTTACCTTTTTTAAAAAAAAATGTTTTTTCACTTAATCATTTTCCTCATATTTTTTAGGCTATAAACATGGTTTTTGTGTTCTCTAACATAGTATGTTATGGAAAAGTCCTATAAAATATTATAGAAATCAAATTTGATTTTGGAGAATTTTATTCTAAAAAAAAAAAAGAGGTTTTTTTTGAAATAGATGACTGTTATTTCTAAAGCATTTCTGAATTCCACTGCCTTTTATGAGGAAGATTTTCACAGCCGTACAGTGACGTATTTCCATCCAAATTCAACTGTGGTTGAACACTGAACTCCTGTTCTTTGAAAACTTCCCAGAGTAACTCTGAGTATTGGGAAAGGGCTGTATGGCTCCATGCGTGCTTGTGCAATGACTGCCACGTTAGGAATGCAGCTTTGTTTGTGGCTTCTAAAAGCATTAAATATGAAAATGCGTAATAAAATGTGGTGAAGGATCTTAAACTATTTAGAGAATTACCCTGATGAAAAACTATGAAAGAACGTGTGAGGAGAGGTATACACAAGAAACCCCAACAACAAAAAAACTTCACCTGAAATGCTGACATCATTGTTCCATAGTTTTAATAAAGAAATAAAAACACCTCCCGTAAAAACCGCCTCCCCCAGCTGAAGTTCTAGTGTTGTAAAACCATGTTATGCTGTTTTGCATGTGAGTCTGAAAGCTCACAGTGGCCAAATCTTGTGTTCCCCCATGCCAGACCTTTAATAAGCTTACAAGCAAACAAAATACACTTCCTAAGAGTCTGAGGTACAATTGCTCTTTTTAGTTTAAGTTAATAAAGCAACAGTTTTGCCTCTATTTAGGGTTCCAGTTTCACAGTGGGTTGGACAAGAAACAACGTATTTCTCTGAATATTCCTGGAAAAGTAAAATTTAATAGACATTTAAAAATATTTTTTTTGGGGGTGGAAAAGTTTAATAAATACTACACCCCTCTAGGGGTGCAAAATATACAGCAAAATTAGAAATGTGGAGACCAGAGAGGGGAATGCAGTGGCAAACACAGTGCCAAATCCCAGAGAAGCAGTGCTTTCCCCCCTCCTCCTCTTGACAGTGGTGTGGGACCTGTTGTAGCCTTGTAATGCTTATTCGCTTACTGCGTGAAATTTGCTGACAACTAACTTTATAGCCATCAGAAGAAAAAGTTTGAAAAGGCTCTTGGAAATTACTTCAGTTCCCTGCTTATATGTTAGGTATTAGCAATTTAACTCTCGGAGTTAAACTGTAAATTCTGTGCCTTTGATGTAACACATTGCAAACCCATATGGGTAGCAGTCTCTGTTTTTTGCTGATGCCTGGCACTTTGCCCTAGCTCATGTTTCCAGATATACTCTTGAGATGAATAAAAGGTCACCTTTCCCCGGGTCTACGAAAAGCTGCATGGAGCATCGCTTTGGTATGCCAGACAAAGACCTATCTATGTATTATGTAGTGGAAACTACAAGGAAGGAAATTAATATTGTGGGTATGAACTCCCCTTCTGCCGGGGCCTCAGCACTAGTTCCAGGTTATTGCTGTGCAGAAATGCCGTATGTTACCACTTTGCGGTAGCACCAGCTGGAGTTCTTAGGGGCTGGTGAAGGGGAAAGTTAAAGGCTCCTGGAGCAATACTGGAGTATTGCTTTGTAAAAAACGGTAGGAAAATTCAGTCATCCCAGACCAAGTGAAACAGTAAAGAAGAAACCGTAACAAGAAGGAAAGCATTTGCAAGTACCTGCCTGCCTGGTCCTCTCTTGCTACTCTTCACTTGCCCTTCTGAGCACCTGGTAGCAGTCAGTGCTTTTTGGTTTTGTTCAGTTTGTGTGACTGCTGCACTGCTACTCACATTCTGATTAGCTCACTGGGAAAAACACCAAAAAATAACTGCCAGAAGTTAAGACACATAGTTCTTACAGACAGTAAGAATGGAGTGTAAAAGTGAGGGCTGGAGAGGACTTTCAGAATTCCTGTCCTGACCTTCTTAATGCTTTATCTGAAACTTGTTGTATAGGAATTTTCCTTCAGCAGTTTGGGCAACAGTAGACTTACGAGACATGCACTTTTTATCTAAAGGTGCACTGAAGTAACGGATGTGTAGGATTTGTTTTTATGATTGGAATTATAAAAATAGCACTGTCTGTAAGCAATTTGAAGAGTCCTTGCAACATGTACAGTACACTATAAAAGCTTTCTGACTTGGAAAGCATTTTCTGTTCCATCATGCTTAACCCTTTGGTAACTGTAAATGTGTAGCAGTTGACCTGTTACTGTCGTGGTTTAGGCTGAATTGGTCAATTATGGGCAACAGATGCTCTCCCCCCACCTCTCACTTCAAGGAGAGAATGAGCAAGGATAAAGAGATTTATGAGTTTAGAAGGAACTAAACTACTTTAATGAAATAATCATAAAATAAAAAGAAAATAATGAAATAGATACAATATATGCAAAACCGTATCAAGATCTGAGGATGACTTCACTGGCAGGCACTGGGGAAGTTCCAGACTGGACTCAGAGATGGATGGGAACTGGATTCCACCTCTGGAATCTGGAACACACGGATTGGGATCAAAAGCAGATGAACAGACAGGGTCCTCCCAGAACATTGGCCATTGAAGGAAGAGAGCTGACCCTTTGATCCCTCAGCTTTTATACTGAGCGTGGGGCAGATGGGATGGAATACCCCAGTTGATCGGTTTTGGGTCACCTCTCCTGTCCTCTCCTCCCTGCAGGTGAGACCCCTCTTCGCTTTTCAATTTCCGATCCTCCAATGGGGCAAACAGTGAAATTAGCTGACCTTGGTTGTTATAGCAATAAGTATAAGCAAGAGCCTCTCTGCATACCATTCCTTGCCATTAACTATAAATTCAGGTCCTATCACTCTGAGAACAGAGTTTTCCACGTGCTATGCTGTTAATATCAGAGAGTTAGAAGATGCCTAGCTAAGAAGTAAAATTACTAAACCGAAAGTTGGTTCTGTTTTACCTCAAACCATGGCAGTTACATACAGTGTCTAACAATGTACAGATCTAAGAATGTACTGCCAAGCAGGCAGTTAAGAAATGATAAAGTCAGAGATACCGGTGTTCTGAGGATGTGAGAATAGCTTCTAGATCCAAGTAGCATACTGCAGATTTGAAGTCCTAGTTGGTTGGGTTTTTTTGCTAAATATTATATAAATATATAGTGTATTTATGTATATGCGTGCTTCACACTTGGATACGTTTTTCTTTATTATTAACTGGATTTACAGTCTAGAAAATATTTGTATTCAAACTGTTAGCAAACACTGTTCCAAGAAAAATCTTTCTTTACAGAAAGCTTTTATGTTAGTTGAAAATGCCTTGCTGTTTATACATAACTGCATGCACAAAAGGGACATTACAGATCAGTTGTTTTGGAAAAAGACACATGACCTGGAAAAGATTACCATAGTTTGTGAAAAATTATTTTCTATTTTGTAGATGCAAAATACTTTGCTTTATTTTATCCTTCCTTTCCATTGGGAAAGAAGTGTCATGTCTCATAATGATATATTTAATCAGCTCGGGGGGATTTTACAGACTTTTTAGACCACAGGAAAGGCTGTGTAACAGAGAAGAGTAAAAGCATTTTTGAGCAGTTTGTGGCCAGCTCTGCCTGCAAACTTCCGTCTGAGCCCAGCGATGTCACCTCAGAAGACTGAAAGGACTAGATGCTTTTTTTAAAGCTTTGGTTTCTAAACTGTGTTTTTAATATGAGCAGAAGATGCCTCATTCTTAGCTACGTATTGTCTGACCTGATCCTGAATTGAATTTAAATTCACTGCAATTTCCCCCATATCTTTTAAAGAAAAGTAAACTGTTGGTTTGCGTTACCTTACAATGCTGCCATAAGAATTGTGCCGCTTGAGGAGATGATTGGTGATGACTTCGGTTGCCCCAGCAGTGGGGACAGCCAAGCAGCTGGGACCACCGCCTCAGCGGTTATCCCAACCAGGTCATTTGTCCTTGTGGTCAGTGAGCTACGGCCTATTTCTCCTTTCAAGTATATCTTGGATTTTGATGTACAATTTTTGCTATTCCTTTTTCCTTACCCTTGTATTCAGATCATGAATTGCAGTGCTGCTTCACTGAGAAAAAGAATTACAGGTGTCTCAATAAATTCAAGGCAGCTGGGGCTGGCAGAGTGTTCCTCTGGGGCTGGTGTGGGGGCTGCAGGCAGTGCGAGCGCCGGGCACAGCAGCAGCACAGAGAGGGGATGGGCACTTTGAAGTTTATTGCACTTCTGAATCACCTACTTTGAGGAGGAAATCTTTCTCCATTGAGATGTTGGTTTCCTACACGATTGGACAGATTGTCTTCTCTGACTGAAAAGCAGAAGGCAGAAAAGCACTGTATGTTGTAATAGAACAAGCCAGAGGGTTTCAGGTTATATGAACAGGAAAAACATTTCTGGAGGAATGCTTGTTAACTTATTTCATAACTTCCACTTAGTGGCTAAGGGAGAAAGTGGGCACTTTCTCCAAGATAACACCCACTCATGACATGCCTTTTGTTTCAATCTGAGGAGCTCATGAAATAACAATTTATTTTGTAGAAGTTTTCCATGTGAACTGAAAGAATAACTCAGCTTTACGATTTCAGCTATTACTTTCATCCAGTTTCAAAGCAGAGTTCCAAAAAGGTCTGTGTTTAGTCTCCAACGAACGAGAAGTTCACTACTCCTACTGCAAACACTCTCATCTTTTCCAAATAATTTCTGTGTGAGGCAAAAAATGTGCCTGAGCAGTGGAGATGGCAGCTGTGTATGCTACACTTTGGCTACGACTGGAATTTGCAAAGAAGTGCTCTGTGCAGAGAAATCAGGCTGAACATCCCTTCTCTTGAGTAACATGCCCATGAAAAGGGCAGAACAACAGACAGAATCCATGTCCCCTATGGCTGTGCTCCCTGCTTAGAGACACATACCTGCATAACCCTGCAGGAGCAAAGCCCAAGGAGTGAACTTAAAAGTGCTTTCCTTTCATGAAGTGTTTCCTGTTGTATGTACTAACCGTTCCTGTTCTCTATTTACATACTATTGATGGATGATATTTAATTAGAATTTTTTTGGGGGGCCAATATTGTATCATCACTTTTTCATCTTGGTTTATTTTAAAATAGTTTCTAAGTTTAGATTTTTAAACATTTTAGAATTAAAATTCTTTAGAATTTTAAAGAAATAATTGTGTGGGATTTTCTTTATTTGAAGGTAGTAATAAGATCTGCCTTACGGTTGTGAAAAGATTTTTAGGTTATTCTAAAGACCGGAATCACAAGTGTGTTGTGTCTTTCTAGTTCTTAATATTCGTACACATCTTTTAGATGTATGAGTTTTACACATATCCCCTTCAGGTACAAATAAGTCTGCAAAGAACAAAGCAGAGGAAAATCAGTTTCTAGTTGTTTAATGTCCTTTAATACCTTTGGTGTGCGATGTGCAAGTTCTCCGGCTGTTTTTCAGAAGAGAGGAGTTGGTGATGGCAGTGTCCTGGCCAGATTCCAGCGGGGGAACTCCAGAACTCCATCTGCCGAACTCCCTCCCACGGTTACAGATGGGTAACTCTCTTGCCTAAATAAAGCATCCACCCACTACAGACTCTCTTATGCATAAGGAGATGCTGTGTGCACAGGTTTGGTGACTTCATGTCTATATCTAAGTCATCTAGTCATCTCTTTCTTGTGATAACACAGCAGCTTCTCGTTGTTGTATGTTGCATTATGACAGGAATGTTTGAACCCATCAAATTTTCCAAAATGCTGAATTTTTTGCTTTTTTTTTTCTCCTCATCTTCAGCAGGCTTGGGTTTTTTTTGTGTTGTTTTTTTCATTTTTTTTAGAACTTAGAGGGGAATTGATTGTATACATAACTGAGGGATAATGCATCAACAGATACTTTGGCTTTGGAGAAAATTTTTATTGTGTATCAAGTTCAATACTGGGGAGAAAATTGGCAGAAATTGCTTTTGTAATGATGTCTAGAAGTATCAACTGCAATATGAAGTATTGCAGTATATGAGCTGGCAATCTCTGCAAGAGAAAGCAGAGAAGAGAAGGCCTGGCATCTCTAAGCCTGAGGATACTGGGAGGAGGGAAACATCTCTCTCTATTCAAGAGTTGGATTTAGGTTTTGCAGTAGACTTTGGCTTTTGAAGACATGCTTTAAAGAAGCAGTCTTCGTAATTTTACTTACAGGAAGTCTTTATATTGCTTCTATTGCAGAAACCAAGATGTGTGTCTTTATCAGGATGTGTCTGAGCATCTTTTCCAGCCCTGTACTTGTCTTTGCTTTGCTTTTTCTAAACTGGCTCCTCTGAACAAGAGAAAATAAGAAAGAAGCTATACAACAGCCTCCTAGGAAATGTTTATGATTTTCAGAAAGGACATTTTTTTCTCAGCAAAAAGAGAAAAAGAGGTATACTTCAGGACAGGCGTCTGATTTGAAAGGCATTTGCAGATGGTTGTGTGAGGCAATGTTAGTCTGACATGATGAATATCCTGGACCAACAGTTGTATTACCTTTTCATTTTTGCTGTCTGCTACATAAACCATATAATTTAACCCAGTTTATCCTGACGATTAGTGTTCTGTATATGGTACATGCAGGCATTTTTTGATACCCAAATAAGTAACAAACATCTTTATTTGATACTGAAAGTATATTTAAACTTACTGTTTAAATGTATGTTTCTACTGTAACAGGAATCTAACAATTATAGAACCATCAGCATACTGCTGCTTCTACAGTCTTTGTTCAGAATTGAATATAAATGAGGGAAAATAAAGTTCTTAATCTCTAATTTCGAATAGATTTTTTTCCTATTTTCCCAAGGTTTAAGAAAGCAATTGCTCTTCAGAAGTCACATTTGCAAACAGATTTCTTTGGCGGATATACTTCTGGTGGAGCTGTATGTTGATAGTTTCATTCTGTTGTGAAATTGATTAAGAAATAGCTGATGGTGATTTAATATTTCTTTGATAATAAAGTAGTTATTTGGTATGTATTTTTATATCTTAACCGCAGATTTATGTTTGAAATTGTTGCTAGACTCCTGCAGAATGCAATGGTTTATAAACTCTTGCCAGTTGTCAGGCAAATGGAGACTGGTTTGAAATCTGGGCATCTCGGATGCAAGTAGGAATTCTGACATTCACAGTGGTAGGATTTCACCCTTGGATTATGCTGAGCGTTCCCACTGAAGAGATGCTTGAAAGCTTCAGTAATTTCTTTTTATTCTCTTGGGAAATAAGTCATTTCAGGCTTATGTCTATGTCAGAATCTATCTGAGTGGGTATGGAAGCAGGCAAGTTCCAAAATCACTTTAAATTAAAAATCGGGCCAGTGATATTTTGTGTTCCCTGTAAGCTGCCTGCACTTCTCAGTATCCAAATATAGCTTTAAATATGTGGCCGCAAGGAAGGATTAGTACCATCTTATGATAAATATGATTAAATAGGATAATCTATTTGAAGTTCCTCTGGAATTTGCCACTCCTATATTTGTACACCTTTAGCTACTCCCGGAGGAAAGTGAGCAAAAGGAATTTTCCTGGGATTTGTATTTGCAAGCTTCTTTTCCAAGAACCAATGACTCTAATTTATTTGGAGAATAAATAAATACTCTTTTTTGTTCTCCAAATAAATTAGAGTCATTGGTTCTTGGAAAAGAAGCTTGCAAATTTATGCTGTATTTTATCATATTGCTGATAAACAAAGTATTGCAGCATTTCATCAACAAATCTGGAGAAACTGTGAGTCTTGTAACGTGGTAGAAGATCAACTGATTGGGTGAATGGTTTATATTCTGAATGCTTAGTAAAATAAGTGGGAAGAAAACATAGATAGAATTTACATTCTGAAACAATTTTGTGGCGAAAGAAAGGACATACAAGGGCAATCTTCTAAGAAACAGGGTGAAAGTATGAAGAAAAAACTCATGCTAAAATTTATCAGTTTAATCTTCAGACTTTGTGAGAGATAACAGGCTGTGGATTAGGGTCTTAGTAGAAAATTAATGGAATTAAAACTTGAAAATATGGGGAGGGATATACAATGAATGTCTAGGGAGTTGTATACTACAGTATTTTGGCAGATGATGGCACTAACTGGCACAATGGGTCTTCTCCTTCCCTCATTTGGGTGATTGTTTGATTCCTCAGATGCCCAGGACCTCCATTTGAACAATTATTCTTGTCGTGGAAATCATAGGGTGAGCAGTGAGCATTTCTGTAAACGATTAGTAGCACGGTGATGGTCTTTGCTACAGAAGTGGCATTTTGTGACTGCTAAGGCTGTTGTAGTTGTAGGCATATTTGAGGGATCAGGAGGTTGTAAGTGTTTCCTTGTTAGGGTATGCTGCCCTGATACTTTGTTCAGTGTATAAATATTTATATGCATGTGTATAAATATGTATGTGTAGAGTTTATATATCTGTGCAGAGTGAATGAATTTTGTAAATGGAGAATTTTGATTTAGCAGTATATTAGCAAAAAGATTGAGTTTTAAAGGGATTCTGTCAAGATGGGTAGCCTCAGATTTTTTTTTTTTTTTTTTTTTAATCGGCTATACTCGTGAGATATGTCACATTGATAATGGTAAAAAATAAATTTTATCTTTTCTGAGAAAAGACTCAGTATGGTCAGGTGTAGATCAAGCTGCTAATTTACTCATCCTAATTCAGAGAGACAACTTTAAAGCATGTTTCAGCCTCCAGGGCATCTTTTGATGGATAGTTATGACAGTTTATGTACTAATAACACGTGTTCATGAGAAGATAATTTTGAAACCATATATCACCTATGTAGACATCCTACAATTTAACTTTCAGTCATTGTTGGAGTGGATTACATTTGAATTAAGAAGCCTACCAGTCAAAATATTTACATTTTATTTTAATCCCTTTGTCTCCCCAGAATTGTTTTATTTAAGTACCTAAATATGCTCACTTTTATTTTAACAAAATTAGGGAAAATACTATCTATAACTTAGAAAATCTAGGTAAAGTAATCTTGTGCTGGGTTACGAGAACTGGAAAGGCAACCTGGTGTGGACAAGGTGGGTGGCTATTTTAAAATAAAGAGAGCAAAAGCATTTAATAGCATACCTTTAAAAATTCATTTGACCTTCAAAATTCAGTCAGGTTGCTGGTGTCTCTTTTGCAATGAAGGTAAATATTTTGATGGCGGGCATTACCTGCTGAATTACACAGGCACTATGGTAGCATATAGGCCTCAAGGTTACTGTAAAAAGCTTAAAATCTGCAATTCTTTTTTACTACTTCTACTTTTAACACTATAATATGTGTGTCTTCCCACCCTCTTGCCTGGCTACAGTGTTTATTTTTTACAGTGGAAAACTTGATGGCTGATCATGAATCATCTGGCCAGCAACAGCTAGCCTTGTCTGCAATCCTGTAACTGGTAGTCAGATGCATGTGAAGGGCAATCATTATCTGAAGCAATGCTAAAATTACAGTATTTCTAAACCAAAAAACTCATGTCACGGTAAAAAGGTTGCCTAGTGAAAAGGATACTCAATTTTTTTTTTTTTCAGTATCCCCTAATTTAATTTAAATGGTGCTAATAACTATTCTGCGTCTCTGCAATTACGCTGCAGCTACTCACCATGTAACTGAGCTTAGTAGACAGATGCTGTGCAAACCACAGGACAGGAATTGTCCTGTTGTTCTCATAGTGACCAGTCCATGATGTGAAATTCAAAATCTGTGGATTGCCAGGAAACAATTTTTGTACTTCTTTTAATACTGGGAATCCTGAGAATATTTAACATTCGTGAGAATAAGTCTGATTGATCTCATCCTGTGCTTAGAGCTGAGGCAAATAAGATGGCAGGAGGGAAAGCCTCTGTGGATTCCTAAGGCTGTTCTGTGCCCAGTCTGGCATCCCTTGGCATCCCTTCCTGCGTGTGTAGCGAATCCTGATTGTGGGACAGAAAGCATGGGATCTGCTCTCTCAGACCCCCAAATCCATCTTTCTGTGCTACCATTGATGGATCACTATTAGCAGAACTGCATCAGAAGCAGCATGGCAGTCTCCACATTCAAGGCTCTTAAAATCATCACAGAATGATTGGTCCTTTGCTATTTGAAGCAGATAGGCTTGTTTCTTCATATTCATGTTAATATTATTTCTTCTGAGAAACTGTGGACGTGCTGTATCATATTTGCTATATAATTTTTCCATCATATTCTATATTACTGCATAATTAACTCTGAGTTGCAGTTTTGGACGTGTTTGTGATGTGCTAAATTTAGAATGATCTATATTTAGGAAGTGCAATGGTTTTGAGAATAGCATTGCTCAAACGTTTTGGCATATTTCTCTCTGTCGAAAGGCAGGGCTTGCAGGAGGATGGGCCTTGAAACAGGTTTGTGCAGAATTCAGCCCTTGCTGAGTGGAAGTTTCACTCTTAGCACCAAGAAATGGCAACAGGTCCATGAGTACTGAACACGTACAGCGTATTTTTTAAGCAATGGAGAGAGTCTGTAGTGGACCAAATGTTAACATTTTACTGCCACTGATTATACTGCCAAGGAAGGTACTATTAATACTTTAATTAAGATCCATTCTTAGCCCGCTCCTCAAATGCTTTTTAGACTTAAACTGGAAATAAAAAGCACTTTGAAGCACTGTTAAATGACTTGTGCATTCTGTTAAGTCACATCCTGCCCCTTTCTTAAGGGAAATAAACATGGGAGACATTAGATTTTATGCCAGCAATTGTATGTTTAATGTGAAACATTTGGCCCTAACAGACCTAATTTTCTTGCTCGTGCTGATTTTGCAGATTGGTAACTCCACTTATTTCAGTGGCACTAGTGGTATTTCATCTTGGAGAGCAAAGCTGTTTTTGTAGGGGGTAAAATACAATCTTCCAAATGCAGTAACAAAATGTTTTGGAAAAAAACAAGAGTTTTTCATTGTCTCCTCTAGACAAACATATCCCTCATTACTGCACTAAGTTCTTCAGGGTAGCTGGGCAAGATAGTATGAATTCATTAATGCCCAAATATAGGAGGTTTTTTCCAAAAGAGAGCTTGAAACAAATAATTATAGTGTCATTTTATTTTATTGGCACTGGTAATTAGCCACAACAGTTACTGTGAGGTTCTCTAGGAGCTTGAGACAGAAATAAAATTAAAATATGTATATTTTTTGTGTCTGTGCGTGTTATTCTGCAAAGAGCTTTTTTTTTTTTTAAAGTGAGAATGAGCTAACAGTTCTTCTGTCATTAACCAGACCAAAATGTTGCTTTGTGAGATGACTTTTAGTTAAACTCATGAATATTTTCATGACTTTATCGCTCTCTACAACTACCTGAAAGGAGGTTGTAGAGAAGCGGGGATTGGTCTCTTCTCCCAAGTCACAGGCAATAGGACAAGAGGAAATGGCGTCAAGTTGTGCCAGGGGAGGTTCAGATAGGACATTAAGAAAAATTTTTACACAAAAAGGGTTATTAAGCATTGGAATGGGCTGGGAAGTTGTTGTGGCACCATCCCTGGAGGTTTTCAAAAGATGGGTTGACATAGTGCTTAGAGACATAGTTTAGTAATGGGGTGTGTGTGTGTGTGTGTATGGTTTTCTTTTGTTTTTTTTGTCAGAGTTGGGTTGATGGTTGGACTAGATGATCTTAAAGGTCCCTTCCAACCTAGACGATTCTATGACTGCCTTGAGATTTCAATTAACTTTTTATTTCATGGTGTACAATGTTATTAATAGCCAAGAAAATAATGAGAGAACACTGTAACACAAATATCTGTTCAAATGGAGGGTTAAAAATAGGAAATGTTAATGTTGCAGTAATCCGTGAAGTAAGTTACTTATGGTAGATCCATCCTGATAAGAGTAGAATTCCAAAGAAAAAAGATGGGAGTAAGTGCTGGTTTAGGGGATTTGATGAGAGGTGCGTTTTCTTGAAGGTGAAGGGATGCTCCCTTATTTTAGAAAAATTGCAGGTCGCTCAGAAAAATCTGTTCCAGGAGGAGTGCAGGAGAAACATTCAGCTGAGTGTCCAGCGTATGGCAGCTGACAAGGCAGGAGGTGACACTGTTCTGCTTCCCTTCTTGCTGCAGGAGAATGCTGCTTGAGACTTTGGATGCATAGTTTAGAGTTTATGCCAGTGATGCAAAGAAATCCTTATTAACTAAGTATGGACTGTGATAAAGGCACGAGGAAGGAACACCTAATACTGTCTTGTTCTAGAGTAGAAAATAGGGGTCCACTGTTGAAGTGTGAAATTAGTACATTCTTTTTCCAGCAAGCTATTTTTTTGTTGTCACACTAATAAAATTTAGTTATAAACAATGTTGAAAAGAGTGAGGTGTGGAGAAATAAGTTGGTATGTGAAATACTCATAAACATCTCATAGTAATTACACAAAAGCCTGAAGTGTTAGGCTTCTAGAGTAGCCTCAGAAAAGGCAAATAAAAAGACTGGAATACAGAATAAATAATTTGTTTCCTAGTTGAAAATATTTACTCTACAAGTAAAGTTAGAGCTGGTGCATAAATGCAATAATTGCCTATGATAGCTTTGAATGTCCATTTAATTTGCTTTTTAAAGATGTGTATGAGATTTGCATTTTTCCCATGTTTGCTTAGCAAAGGTATTATATTAATTAGGCTGTGGAATATGACTGCCAAGCCCAGTTTAAAATTTTGCGTGTACTTTTTAAGTCAAGGAGCATGCAAAAATACCTGTTCCAATTTATTCTTTTTTGATTATATCAAGTTGTAAAGCAGACGTATAAATCTTAGAAATTGACATTTCTAAGATGGAAAGTAGATTTTAAAAAGCACCAATTGCATTGATTCTTGAAAACATAGTAAAAAGATAGAGCAAAATGAATGAGCTTTGCTTTCCCAGAAAAGTGGAAAAACTGAGATATTTTTCAGAAAGCTCTGCGCCTTTATAATTGGGGCGACTTTCAAATATTCAAACCATAGTTCTTCATCCCTCATCTTTTTCTTCTTCAGTTCCTTCACTTAGACATAGTTGTGGAGAAGCATAACCACTCTGAAATACCAGACTGCTTTGGTAGGAACATAAATGATGACGGATGTAACTATTTTGGGGAATGAAAACTGCTAATCCATGTCATTGTAAAAACATATGGAACTTGAGAATGGATTTTTTTTTTTTTTGTACCCTGAAATGAAAATGTCTAATTGTTCACTTGCGACTGTCTTTGAGCTTAATCTTAAGAACTCAGGGCAGTCAGACTTCCCAGGAAACTGTGGTACCCTCAGAATAGAGCATTTAAATCTGAACTATGAAGTCAATTTTGTTATGTCTTTCTTAAATAGGGTTGCAATTAGAAAAAACGTTTCCTGAGGTAGAAAGAAAATCTGTATGACCCAGATGAACTAGTTTGGTCTAATTTTCTGGAATACAAATGAAGAAGCATCATTATGTGATTTATAGCTATTCAACAATTTTTGATTCTGTGCCAGAGGAAGTATCTTGCTTAAGTGGGAAACTTGGACATATAAAGTGGTTGTACTGATTACCATTCCCCAGTTGCTGTGTAGAAATACTGTTTTTTTGGTTTTTTGTTTTTTTTTTCAAAAAGGAATGTTGAGATGTTGGTGAGTTACTGTGAATTTCCATATGACTTGCCTCAGATTCTGCAGTTGGCACAAGGTAGTTTCGAGCTGCCATTTTTTTTTTTCTTTTTCCCCTCTGTTTCAAACTTTCTTGATATTACTTCAAGACTGGACTAAGTGGAGAATGTTTATTAATAGACTATGAGCATACAGTGGAATTCTCGAAGTACTCTTTTTGAATTTTATTTTGTTCAATGAGTTAAAAAGCAACTTTGTAAAATTATTTGGAAAATAGATAAGGGGAAAACCAGTTTCATTTCCTCCATATTTGCTTTGCAGAACTCAGAGAGATAAGAAAGGAACAGACTCTAAGAGTGGAAGGTTTAACACCTGAATAGGTCTATTGCTTTGCAGATCTGTTTTTACACAGTTGCCTTTACAGTATGGATGGTATTCTAAGCTTTCAGGATTTTTAATTTTTTTTTTTACTGCTTTACTGGTGTGTAAGTATATAACCTACCTTTTCTTCCTTTTGCAGAACAGACATATGACAGTGGTAACTTGGACACTGGAAAAATTTTTAAGCAGTAGGAGAGAAATATAGTTCAAGCTGGCATTAGATTAGATATCTATAGTAAAAAAGCAACAACAAAAAACTAATAAAAACCCTACCCTTCCAAATAGCCTGTTTCATGTGGAAAGCTCAATGGTTAAATTCATCACTCTTGTGTTTTCCTTGGATGCTTCTTTTGTTTCTTTAAACACAAGTGATAGCATCAGAAGATGCTTTGCAGCCAACTCTGTGAGTTTTTCATTGTCAGACCCTCACAGCTCCTTTGCAGTCTGTTTTCATTTGTTTAATTGCTGTTTGGTGGCAGCCCCACATGCCTACTCTGTTAATTTCAAACCCTTGCAACTGGATTATAAATGACTGCTAAAAACAATAGTAACGTTTACGTGCTCTCAATCTGGATGCAATTACAATATATTTTATCATATGCATTTCCTTATTTTGTCTGTGGGGATCAGGATGTCTTCAAACTATTCTACCATGTAACTACTAATTTATGCTGCTGCTGTTTAAGGATCCTGGACTTCTTGCCAGCCTGCAAGTCCCTGGTAGGCTATCAGTGATTCAGATAGCTTCATGAGCTCCAGAAAGATTTAAAATAAGTGTCTTTGCTTTTTGCAAAATTAAAGTTCAGAAGTCTGGGAGTTTGGGGTATTTTTTTGTAGAACATCTGGAAATTCTAATTTTTACTTTGCCTGAGTAGAAGAAATTCAACTTTCTGTCTGTCTAGAAATTTACAGTAGTGGAGAATATTTTCTCTTTGATTTATTGTTCCAGTCTGTGGTGGAACAATATGCTCTTTTAAACTAGTTTGTGCACCAGCTTTAAATGTTAACTACTAGGGCCAAACAGACATCTCCAAGTTGAAAGAAGCACTTAAAGTTAGATGCTACTTAAAAATCAACAAGATTGATCAATTCAGGTTGTGGTTTGGAAGTAACTGAATTAATGAAGAGTGAAAATTAGCTAGAAAACTCTTCTGCCTGCAGAGTGTCAGCATGAATGGCGTGCCTCAGAAATTCAGAGTTAGCAGGGAAGAAGGAGCCCCAGTGCATGGTGTTTCAGAGAGATATCAACACTTGATTCTTATTCTTCTTGGGAAATCTTACTCCATATAAATGATTTTAAAAATTTAAAAGGGATCACTCCTCATAAGATCTACTCAATGATTTTTAAAATGTGCCATCTTTTTTTTTTTTTTCTTCAATACTGTGCAAACTAAGACATAAAATTAGTGACCTGCCAAAGTGTAGCGAACGCACAGGGCAACCCAAAATAAAATCCTGGTGTTCTGATACTAAATAGTGCTTCTATTCCTTGTACTGTAATTACGTAGAGATGCTTACACTGTAGTTGTACTAACAGCTGAACTAACAGAAGTTTGGATTTTTATCTTAATTTCTTTAGTTCCCATTTATTACTACATTTAATGACTTCGAATGGCATTTAAATGTTTATAGCTAGTTCCTGGGAAAAAGTTTCAGGAACTACAAATAATGGTTTTCACCTTTTGAACTCCATCCTTCTTGGTGTCCCAATGTAATCTGTGAGATACTCGTCTTTAATTAAACTAGCATGGCCATTCTGAAGTCTGTGAGAACAGTCATAAAAAATGTACCACAGTCCCTCTCCCTCCCCCAGCTTTGCTGAAGTAAAATGCTGGCTGTGCAGACATTAGTATGCACAGCTGAAGGTTAAGGAATTTTAAAATACTTCACAAGGAGCAAGGAAGTTGAGTCATTCCTGATTCACTTAATTACCTGGTTCTCCTTAGTCTTGTGGTGGTCCACATCTCACTAGCTGTATGGTCAAATTTTTGGCAACCCGTCTAGCAGTAAGTGTAATAGGGAGTTTCTTCTTTCCCCGAAGTGAAAATACAGCTGTCACTCCTGAGGATGGAAGCAGGCCCCAAGCCATGTCTTAAATGAGGTTTAAGTCGCACGAATGCTTGTCAACTGCTCCACTACAGTTGGAGGATCAACCTGCTGTGGAAGTTGATCATTTAGAGTGTGCTGTTAGATAGCACACGGCTGCTTCCTTTTATTATGCCTGGCTGCAAATTTGAAAAGGCGTCTCTTCTGCAAACATAGGTGGGAAGAAATTCCATCAGACAGTCAAATTTCTCCAACCTGTTTATCTTAGACAAAGTTTTCCTTGGAAACATAGTTTCATGATGTAATCTATCAGTGATGGGTATAAATCATATTCATTTTAAGATCAGAACCTAAAGCACTAGAAAAGCCAAACTGTCTTTCCAGGTTAAAAATAAGGCAGATTGAAGTGATGGTCTGTTATAATAATAATTAATTATAATAATTAATAGTGGTATTGGGGAAAAAGAAGATAATCTATTGAAAAATGCTTGTAAAATAAAACAAATAATATAGAAGTAAGTATAATTGCCATGTATTAAAAATCCATTAAATATTTTTCAAGTAAGAGAAGTTGTGTCTTAGGTATATTATCCACATGTTGTAATACTGAACCATATTATCAAAACTGAATCAGAATCAAGAGGAGAGAGAAATACATCTTTGCCAATACACGTCTGAGTTTTCTGTACAAATTTGGTGGCTGACTAGTCTACACGGATTGATAGCAACACAGTACTGTTCTTTGAATTTTCAGACATGAATGGGTTCAAGGTCATGAAATTGCTGGGACAAAGCTTTTGTGTGGAAATTGTCCCAAAAATAAGTAAAGTGACTAGTTCTAGGTACCACACAAATGTAAGGAGTGAGGTGTGATTTAAATCAGTACATTTGTTCAGTGGTTTTCTCTACTGGTGCAATACTTTGCTTCCAGGAGAGCAGTATTGAGAAAGGGGATGCAAGACAGGCATTTCAGACTTTTCTTTCTTTTTGAAATAAAAAAAAAAAAGAAAAAGAAAAAAGATCACTTGTAGCAAACTTGAAGTTCACTGTGCATTCACCGTACTCTCTGTAGTGAAGTGTGGCCCTTTCTCCACACAATCTTAATTTTCTCTGGAAATTACGATCAAGGTCTCTTTGGAGAGAGAAAATTCAGTAGGGAGGTAGAGAGAGGAGGAGGTAAGAGTAGATTAAAACAATACAGTATAGAAATAAAAAGCATATAGATTGGAAATCCTGGATAGGAGGCTAAACATTTGTATGGTTTTTTGTGAGTATATGCCGTAACATTTGGTGAAACCATTGGCATAACAAGCCATTGCTATCGATTTCAGTTTTGGTCAGGATTTTCCTCTTTCAGTATCTTCCTTTCTTGTCTAAACCAAGGTGAGACTCTGCTATCTTTTGGTCCCTTTCACCTACCTGTGTCCTGACAAGCTTATTTAACTGCAGTGTTTCAGGATGTGGGTATGTGTTTAAACTGAAATGTGAATACCAGTTCACTGCATGGGCTTGGGTTGAGACTTCTAGAAAGGACAAAAAAATCAAGGAAAAAACGTTGGGCTCGGAAAGCTGGACTTTTTAGTATGGATCAGCTTAGCAGCCATGGGCGGAAATCCTTGCCTGTTTTCCAGGCTGTTTTACAGATTTATGTGTGTATGTATGTGTGTTAGGAGAAGCTGAAATCGTTTTATCCTAGACCCAAGGCACAGGTACCAAAGCATGAAAATTAGGGATTAAAGTAATTAAAGAATAAATAGTATTGCATGGAATAAGTGCCATTGTACTGTATTACAAAGCAAGTTGTAGATTGTCCCAGGTATGTAAATATTTTCAAAAGTAATTTGGATAGGTAAAAGTGTACTGTGCCCCAAACACAGTATTGTTTTACCCCCAAAACCTGCTCAACACTTGTGAACTTGGAGGCAAATAGGACCTCTTTAAAATATATATTTAGAGGAGTGTGACCAAGCACAAGAAGTGTTGACGTAAATTGTGTTTTCTTTCAACTTTGGCAGTTGTACATAATCTTGTATTTAAGCAATGTAATCTTTATGCCAAGTCACTTTGGTTGACTTCATGTGCTTGAAATACTCATGGGAACCCCTCAGTTCAGCAACAGCTACTGTGTGATGGTCTTTGAGGTGACATGATGCGTCTCAGAGGGACATGTTCATCTGGAGGCAGTTGAAGAATTTTAAAAATAAGATTACTTTTTAAAGGAAAATGATCAAGGCAACATGTTTGTAATTACTTCAGCTGCTTTTGAAAAATATTATTTTTGTATTATCTTTTGCACATCCTTCAAAGATGAAAAAGCTTTGAAGTCTCATTTTTAGTCATTATTAATATCTTGCGTTTTAAACCATGTTGCTTTACTCTGGAACCATCTCCACTGGATGGTAATAAAAGCCAATTGCAAAATGGAAAGCAGCATGTAGTTTTCTTTTTCTCTCGTTTGCTTTTTCTCTGATTTTTGCTCTGTTTCTCACTTTTTCTTTTCACATAACATATATCTACCAGGTTAATTAAAAATAAGGATTCCTCTTCTGTTCAAGTATTAGCCCATGTATTAAATTTGATAGATATATTGGATGTCCTTTCACAAGGCTTGTGTCATTATTTCTGCAAATGAAAGAAAGTACCATTATTTCCTCAGAGCTTTCTTGAAGTCAGGAATACCTAGCCAGTGAGTCAGAACCTCTTCACATTTTGCCCTTTAATAATTTTCCAGTTGCAATGGCTGTCTCTGTTTTTTCTAAACCCCGTAAATGTAAAAAAAAAAAAAATTCTAATTAAGTGAAAACAGACTGAAATGTGACTCATCCTACTTGTCAGGGATTGGTTTGCTGATGTAATTTCACTTTCTATAGCCAAAACCTGGGAATAGTTACAACTAGTCTAGGATGATATTAAGTTTGTATTCAACTAAATCAAACCTCAACACTCTTAAAAAAAAGTTTTCATGGAAATTACTTTCTTGCAGCCCTGCTTTCAGTTATTAAGTACATTTGAGCATTCCCCAAATCAGTCCTGCACTCCTCCATGTCACATGAACCTCTTATTAGAACTTACAAATCCAGTGGGGAATTTTTGAATAAAACAGCAGCTTTTATACTCCATCGAGAGGGATTCCTAGTAGATGACTGTGCAGCTGTACTAACCTCATTATTCAGGGCAAAGTGAGATTCTGCTTAGCATAATGCTGGATTTCCAACCTCCCTCTGTATTTTCTGGAGAACTTGGTTAAGAGACAGAAAAAAATATTTTTAATATTGCATTGCTTAAGAAGTACACAGGAAGTTAATTGTTGAAAAGGTATAATTTCTTTGGTTCCAAAATGCCTTAGCTCACAATCTCTTTGCTAGCTTTATTATTTCATAAGCCTTGCTGGGAAAACAGACTTTTTAGGTTCTTATGGGAAAAAGGGAGGAGGAGGAGAAGGAAGGAGCAAATAGATTAACATCTGAGACAGAATTACAAAGCTGTGAAATAAAAGCAGCTTTTGGGACACCACTGTGAAGTGAGTCATGCATTTGGTTAGGGATGCATCGAAGTAGGACTATGTAGAGGAGACAGCCGGCTGCTGCGGGGTGGCCTGAAGGGGAAAGGAAGGGGATGATTGGCTGTCTGATGAAGAAGGGAAACCTGAGGCAGGTCTGTTGCTTGAAGAAGATGGGATGCTGAAGCAGGGTGGTTTATTTCATGTTTCTCCCCTCTTCTAACCCAGATGGAATTGTCTTCCTTGCAATGTGGAGACCTTTGAATGCCCTAAGCTGGGTACTTGCACTTAGCCTGCACAGGGCAACTGTCTTTGGAGCAGTAAGTCTTGGCTCTGGGCTGGTCCAGGTGCATTCACAAGTGAGGCACATGCCTCCATTCTCTCTCTTCCTTAGCCCTTCTCCTGCACGCCTCCAAGGTGGAATCTTACTCATGTGTGTTCACTCATACATGCCTTATGCTCGGATCCTCTTAACCCATGTCCCACTATTTCCCTGGTATTTTACCATGCATCCCCATCTGACATGGAATACAAGTTGAAGTCATTTGCACAGCATTAGTTGTAGAAAGGAAAGCCACAGCTTAGGAATCCCCCCTGGCGAAGTTGGGTAGTTGTGTTTCTCTGCCACAGCCTCCTTTAGCAACTGCAGTACTCTTTAGTGCCTCATTTGCCAGAAATCAGGATGCATTTCTGCCTCTCTTTTTAGCTGCCACCATTGCTGCAAGCCAGAATGGAAAGGATACAGCTGGAAAGGAGTGGATGGAGAGTGGAGGTTGAAAGGGAGGTACACAGTGGAAAACAAGGTATGTGTATGGCAAATATGGATGGCAGGTGGTTGGTGGATACACACCATCTCTTTGCTTGCATCTCGTGTGTTGTTAAACAAAATGTCTTGGGATTCAATTTATACATTTGCAGAAATAACAAATTAGCACAAAGTTCTGAAATGGAATTTTCTATTCAAGCGATGACTTTCAAACTATTATTGCATGATACCAGATTGCTCACTAGAGAAAAGACAAATGTTAATTGCTATTCATTAAAGTTACTAAGCTGTCCATACACCCTCATAACCCCGCAGATCCTGTCAGCTGCCTAGTTCATAAAATGGAACACCTCTCTCATTCACAGAAATAATTATCTTTGTCAGCGTGTTTCACTTTGACAGAAAATTTAGGCATGACTTAATGTCACCTGGGATTATCTTAAGTAACTTTACCATATTGCTAATAAATGGTATAAAAAAGCAATGCCACACATTCAGCACCTATTTCCTTTACAAAGTAACAATATAGCTCGTTTTTGGCAAACGTTCAAATACTGTGAGGTGGGGCAGGTGGTAATGGAATGTGAACAGAAATATTATGGCTGAATGTGTAATGTATGATGTGCACTTGGGCAGGGCAGTGGCGCAGGGTGAACTGTCAGGAGATGGATTGTTGATTCCTAGGTATCACTCCTCAGCCTTGTGGGGGTGTCTGAGATCAGCCTGTGACCAATTCCCAGGCCTGCACAAAGGGGCTAGTCATGGTTCCCCTTGTTTTCTGCTTGGCTCTGTCCTAGCCCTGACCTGCTATGAAACCCCTAGCAGCTTTCATGGCAATTTGAAACGATGCATTTGAAACCCTAGCAAGAGATAAAAATGAATCCTATGGAACATCTGCCAAACAAGGGATCGATTGTGTCTCCAATCCCTTATGCTGCTGCATGGGCCCTTCCTGGATTTCATCACTAGGTGCAGACGGGAGAGCAGCTATTGCTCATGCCCACATCTCCTCTTTCAGAGCAAGTGTGAATGCTCAGAGAGCAAGAGGCTGAGCCACTCAGATGCACTCTTCTTCAAACTGGCACATGTGAAACTGCCAGCCTGAGTCCCTCACTGTCCCCTAGCAGCGTGTAGACAACTGGAGGAGCTGTGACATTCTGAGCCACAGCTGTCTGCAGCTCCGTATCTCATACCCAGAGCTAAGCCTCAAGCTAACATGAGCCCAAAGCCAAAAAAGTTGATTAGTCTGCTGAAACATACTACATTTTTTGCCATTTTAAAATGTAATCTGGCCTACAGTCATAAAAAGCCATGAAAATGAGCAGTCATTCAAGAAGAGGCTGCAGCTGTAGGAGAATGTGTTTTTCCCTCAACAAATGTGTGTAATGTCTATTAAGTTTAATGAGACTTACACAGGTGCATTGATGACTGTGGGATTCCAAAATATTTTATGTTTGTTGTTTGAATGCTAGTGACTGAATTTTCAAAGCCTGGCACACAGCTGGTTTTCTTACAAAAATATTCATCTCGGTTAACTATTTAAACCCTCCCTACACATAATTATAACCCTCACCCATTTCACAGAGGTTCTGCATTCATCACTTTAAATGTGGAAAAGTAATATTTATATGAAACCTGTGCTAGCTCTTACTATAAAAGTACATTTGCTTTTAAAGGGATACTGCAACAGTACTACAAGTATATGAACAGGTATTCACTGGGAACTTTGAGCTAGATTGCTAAATGACAAATAACTGAAGTGCCTTAGGCATAAATTATGCTTTCAGAGGTGGAGGAAGCAGGTTAATTCTGAGAATTCCAGGACCAACAGAGATAACTTGCAGAAGGATTATGTTTCATAGGCCTGGTGTAGGTCATGAATGTTTGCTAAAGAAGCAGAAGAATATTAAATTTTAGTTATGTCAGTCCTCAAAAATATGGATAAATTGACTTTCAAATAAAAATAGAAGAAAACATTGAGATCTCACTTGACAAAATGAGTATTGGGCACCTATATGCTTAGGTAGGAATATAATAGACAAGCCAAGCTATAGGACCAAAGACTGCCAGTAGCCCCTGCATAAGTGTGAATGAAGAGAAGACAGAACTATTTATAGAATATCCTTCTTATAGACAGTGGAGAATTATTTCTATGGAGGCTGGTAATTATCAGAGACTTAAGTTTCATTATCACTTAAAGTAATTGTTTTTGCTGTTTCTTTGAATCGTTTCACACCATTATTAGAAAAGCAATATTTGTCTTTGACTTTTCTGACCTTTGCTGACCTCTGTGTTCAGAAAGGGCACTTAGTGCTGTCTTGAATCTGGCTGTGAAAATGAGGCACTAAATAAAGTTTAGAAATAAACAATTGCAAACAGTCTTTAGATGGGTTGAAGGATTTTACTGAAACATCCACTCTTGTAGAAACTAATGGTCCTTTGGGTACAATACATGATATCTAGAGTTTCAAAAGCGTTACAATAACCACTGAAAGAGTATGCCAATGAAAATGTTGAAAATGATCCAACTTTATGAAAATAAAGGAATAATTCTAAATTACATATCTGTTCTTTTCTTTCCCATGTATTCCCAAGTAGTATAATTTTGGGTAATGGTTGTTTGTTTTTTTTTTTTTTTTGGAGTTCAGATACTGTTGATCCTGTAAAAATTGCAGGATTCAGCTGTATTCCTGTTTATACAGACCTGTTTCTTTCTTCATCTGTGTGCCACCCTAAGTACTTTCTCTAGTCTATGTGTGTGTTAAGTTCAGCTTGATCTTCTGATGGTCTGTTGTCGCATAAATGTAAGACGGTGGGCTTTTAAAATTCTTTATTTAAGGTTTAACAGCAAACATTCATATAGCCGTTACAAGCCTATCATAACGACAGTGTATCGTGGTCTCATAAACTCAGTCTGTGGTTATGGAGAATGTAAAGGGCTCTATCTGCCCTATTTTTTGTCCACAGAATCTGTATTTCTTTCTTTCACTGTTGACATGCAGGTTGTTTGCCTTCAACCATGGTGCAAATCCTTTTCAGGGAGACACTTTAGCAGGTCGGTGGGCTAAGTTTCTCCTAGTACTGATATTGGAGCTGCAGTGCAACAAGCCCTCTGGGATCTGTAGGTCCCACCCTCGTTGAAAAGGTTTTACTACACAGTTTGAGAGGGGATTTTTCAGGGGGTTAAATATTCTCTTACAAGGGTATAAATAGTGTTCTTAAAAGTCTATGGCACTGAGGAGAAGTTAGGAGCAACTATTTTTCCCTCCCCTCTCCTTCTCTCTATTTTCTGTATGTTAGAGTACTTACAAGATTATTCAGAATAGCCTGTGTACAAGCCCGAATCTAAGATTTCAAAAAGGCTAAAAAAAGAAAAAGAGAAGATATCTTAAGTAAACTAAGGAAGGCCGGGAGAATGTCTAAGCCCTAGGAATATTTGACTAAGTGCAGGTGACTTTTAAAGACTTTGCCACATCCTTGAGTCAACATCTGCATGGAGACCTACTGACTTCAGTAGGACTTGCGAGGGTTTTGACAACTATTCCTAGGACAGTGTTAGAAGATAAGTCTGGGGTCAATGTCTAAGTCATGACAGGACTTCACCACTGACATGTAAGTGTTTGCTTTCTCTTCAGAGGGACATTGTCACAGGCTTCTTGAATGCAAATAAATGAGGTCGAGATTTTATATTAAACATTTTCCTTTAATCTCAGTAGAATAGGACTAGGATTTCATGGCAGTCTCTTATTCTTGGGTATAATCCTAAACATAGTTGCAAGAAGCAGATACAAAATCTGGAAAATCCTTTCACCTTCACTAAAAGTGTGTATGAATTGCCACATTTTCTATTGCAAGCTTTATAAGTGCTTTTGAAATAATAATAGATATTTAAAGCTTGTATTCCAGTTGCAAAAGATAAGTTTTTATTAACACTAAGCAAAAGTGTCTGTTCCATCCTGCTTGAAAATATCATCCATGCAATTTAAACTTTGCTCTTCATGGGAGAATCATTGCAGTGTTGAATGCACTAGAATGTATATGGAATAAATTGAAACAGCATTTTCATCTGTGTTTTCTACCCACTATAAGAGATGTTTAAATATAAGCATAAAAATAGTCAATTACAATCAAACATTTTCTTCCTGGTATCCTAAAATCTGTGGAACATCAAGTATTTAGGCCTCTTAATTAATATGTGATTGGGAATGTATTTAAGAGACAATATCATGAGGTCCCATTTAATAAGCAAAGCCAAATAATCCTTTTGAAAGTAACCTGAAAGATTGTTAGGAATACCCTAATCAAAATGGTAACACGATATGAGATGTCTCTTAACCAACAAGCATGATTACAAGAAATGCAAGTTGTTGTTATCTCATACCTATACTTAGTTTTTGTGAATATGTTTTTGCTTGGATTAAGTGAATAAAACTTAGTCCAATAGAGTTTGAATATATGTGATAATTAGAACTATATAGTAGTGGAGAGGGAATAAAATGGGCATGGAATGTGTTAAAAATATGAATTTCTATTGCATACCTGCAGAGCAGCCTGTAGCGCCGGGGCTGTGTCTCTTGCTGAGCTGCAGGAGGTTCAGGTGGATGGAGTCTGCTCACCAGTCTGCTGCGGGACACAGTGCTGCTGGGTGTCTTTCCATGTGACTGGAGATTTGGTCCAGGGTTCCACATGGCAAACACCTTACCTGATGGAAGTAGGCACAGGGAAAGAGATCTGTGGGTTTTGCCCATGTTTTATCTCAGGCTTTTTTATACATAGCTAAGTCTGTGTGGGCTTTGCTCTCTGTAGCGGTGTTTAGACTTGATTTGTGTGCTGAACTACTGCAAATGTAAATGAATGTCCTGGGAGAGTTGAAGGAGAGTGTATATGACAATGTATGGTACTTTTAAAGTACTCAAATATAAATCCTTTATAAAACCCTTGATTTCTAACAAGAACTCTGAATCTTTCCCTGGTATCAAACAGTTAGCTGAGGGGAAAAAGACAAGTCCAGTTACCCACTGTGGCTATTTATCTCTGACTATTTTAAACCAACCCATTACTGAATAAAGGGTTAGAAGGTGAGGTTGTGTTCGTGTGCTGCAGTGCCACCAAGTTTAAGTACTTTAGCTGCTGTCAGAAATGGTGTAACTAACAGGAGATATGAGGAGACTGTTTATAAGTTTTTACCTACCATGGGAATATTAGGATATAGGGATCTTAGAGAAACAAATAAGTTATGCTACTGAGGAAATGTAAAATGATCTTTAAGAATTAATGACTATTTTATAAAATGTCTGAGGCTCATCTGAAGGGTAAGAGACTGTTTTCCTGAAATACATCATGAAAGCAATCGGTTGATTCAGAGTAAAACATGCCAGTGACTGTGGAGGGTAGATGTTCTCCTGAACCAGCCCATAAACAACTGTTTCAGCCCATTAACCAGGTGGAAAATCCACTTGCTGATGGGCCATAGCTTTGAAAATAAGCTTACCTCATGAAGGGTTCTGAAATAAAATTTTTAAAAAGGGTCAGTTAATGTATTTTTCAGGGCAAAAATTAAATGTAAACTTGATCGATTGTTTCTGAGTAAACTATGTTTTCAATTAGCACTTAATCTTTAAAGGCAGTGGGAAAATGTGCTCCACACATGTATTCAAATCATAGTGCAATAAAGCTCATAAAAGCTATAAGATTTTGGAAGGAAGACAGCATAGAAAGGAAATGGAAAAGTAAAGAGGCCTTCTCCTTAATAAATCTGTTTTGCATTCTGTATTTGAATCTAGCATAAGTAACCAGGCAACTGTACTGACATTTATCTAACATTGTCCAGGGCTTACAGTTCCAGTAGTGACACCAACCCTGACAGTGCAGGAATTATAGCTCTCTTAGACAGAATTTTTCTTGTATTAGCTTTGTGTGAGTGTGATACATAAATTCAAGTATTATGTCCTTGTCTTACACAAATGCTGATTCGTTTCTTGCTTCTTTTCCTCTGTTATTTCCTTCTGCTGTTGTTACTCTTCCCCTTTCTTCTGTTAATCATCCATAATTCAGTCAATGTTGACACGATTTTTTCCTTGCTGCTCCCAAGAAAGAGAGATCTTGACATTTTGCATGTCAATAAGGAAAATACTAAAAATATTACAAGGTTTCCTCTTTCATGACTTTTAAAAAATGCTTTCAGATCAGGTTTTATTCATTCCCTGGTTTTCCATTTATCACTTCTTATTGTCTGAGAGAAATGGATCCTATTTTCCGGAAGAGGACACACTTTTGAGAGATAATATAATCAGTATATAAATCATATTTTCCTGCTGGAAGAAAAATAATACTGGAAAGAATCTATAAAGGTCATCTAGAATATTCCCATCCTTTAAAGCAGGATGAACCTCATCTGCATTATTTCTGGCAGATGTTTGTCTAAGTTTTTCTTTTAGACCTCTCATGGTGGGGCAAGTGCAAGATGCCCGTCACTGTTTGCCACTCTGGCCTGTGCAGTTGGTCAAGGGTGTCAAGGGAAGTGCTCCAGATTCTGTATGTGCAGAGAAAGACCACACTTAATACAAAAGAAATCAAGATGCACGTAGAAGAGAAAGGCTTACAAGTAGCTGAAGGAGCTATGACTTGATTTGCTAGGGCTGCTGTATATATATACCATGTATGGTATGCTGTATATATACCCATGAGGTATATGTATATGAGGTGTATGCATATTTTCTTTTATTGGTCTGGTTTTGCTCCTCCCGTCAAAAAAATTGCACGATTCTACGTTCTTAATCCTTTGAGTGCTCAAGAGGCTCAGAGTGGCACAGTAAAAGATGTCCAGGGACACCAAGGTAGTAAGAATGTGTGCTTGAGCTGAGGGTTTGAACCATAGTTTCTTTATTTTAGTAACAAGAGATTGGATGTGGCTGCTGCTGCTGCTGCCACTAGCACTTTTCAGAAGGGTGTTACGCTCAATGCTCCAAGTAGAGAGGCCTGTTTATGTATTAACTTCCTTAGTTAATCAAACAGTGTGATGAAAAGATTGTTAGAAAGCGTGAAACATCCACCCCGAGGGAAAATGTGAATTCAGGAGGGGAACTACTGCTGCTAACTTCAACAGGGCTGATGTTTCACCATGGTGTCTACTGCTCTGATATGGTACTGAGGATACCTGCCCCAAAATTATTAAACCTGTTTTTTCCTTCTTGTTCTTACAAAATATTAATTAAAAGATACTAAATAATATATTTTAAGAAGGTTACCTTGCAATAAGTTGAGCAATTCTAGTAAGATAATCTGAGCAAGCTAAGTTCCTTTTGTCATTGAAGCTGCGGGCTTTTCCAATTTTAGAGGGTAACTAAAATCAAATATTCTTTGACTATCCAGGACAAAACCAGTATGATTAAAAATGGAGATTTTCTGGCAAATGTAGATTTCATGTATGACACTATAGCAAGCACTCACTAAACATCTGCTAAGGTTTTTTTTTACATGGGAAACAATATCCTGCGTAAATGGATCCTTTCAGTCCTCTTTTATAGTGTGTGTAAAGTCACAGGCACTTTGTTTCACAGTGATGTAGTAATGAATATGGTTTTGGGGGCCAGGGGG
>JAOXNO010000078.1:24950086-24987644 GCA_028565335.1 Limnodromus scolopaceus | reverse complement strand
GGGAAGTCTTTAGTGTAGTGGCCCTTTCCCCCTAGTGTTACGCTCCTGAGAAGGGAAATTCTCCTTGGACCCATCTCCACTTTTTGGCTTGCACAGTGCCTCATCTGCTCAAGAGGCTCCCTTCTGCAGACCACCCAGGGCGGTTCCCCCGTAGCTCCCTGGCAGCCAGCAGGCTGAGGCCAGGAGCAACTGCTGAAAAAGTCTCGTGTTTAAGCTAACAGGCGAATTCCATTACATTTGGTTACCTTAAGGTTTATCTTATTTGGCAACTTAGTTTGTAGAGCTTGATCAGTAACTAGCTTTCCTTGGAACGTTATATATATTTTTTTCCTCTAAGATGAATTTTAACATAGATTTACTGTGAGTAGCCTGGTGATTCTAAAGTCCCTCCTGGAGCGCTGCTGCTGCTTTTAGCCATTCTCAATTCAAATCTGTAGGCCAACTCTTAATTGGCACATAGTATGTATAGGTTTTTCGCATTTTTATTTTACTAGGAAATAAGATGTAACTTGGGAGCAATGTGGTATGTAAGACTGCATCCTGAACTTCTTACTCTTGTTATGATTGGTAAGAATTTTGCTACAGGCTTAAATGCTGTATTCCCCAGGCCCGACTCAAATAAATGACTCTGTCAGCTTTGTATATTCCACAGAATTAACTATAAGGCTGAAAGTCATTGCTTTAAAAGAAACAAACACCAAAACAGCTGTAATGATGGGGGTAAAAAAAAAACCAACAAACAGTTGGCCAGTGGTGGATAAAACAAATACATAAGATTTTAATCATTCTCTTAATTAACACGATTTAAACTCTAAATGACAGATACAGTATTTTGTTTCCTAGACATGATATGTTATACTAGGACACAATGGCACGTTACCAAAGGGATAATTTTGTGCTTGGGGCTACAGTGGCCATATTAAAAGCACAGTTCAGTGGTCTGATATCTGAGACAATACAATAAAATATTTCTACGTAGTCTTAGACATGGATTTTTAAATAAAGGGATGCCAGTGAAATGAGTATAAAAGAAATGATGTAGTATTCTTTTAAAACTGTGGATAAAGCTTTGAGATGGTGATTAAGTAACCCTGAGCCTCAACAACTTCTAACAAGCCTATTCCTAAAAATTGAGGGTTGAAAATGAACTTTCATCAAAATTCCATTTACAGTTCCATTGATTTCACTGGTTCTCTGGGTCAGAAAATGATTAGAGATGTGAATCTGCTTGTTGGATAGGACTTTACTTTTGCATGGACCTTCAATCAATGAAAAAGTAAAAAGTAAACTATCTTAGGGTCCCAAAGTAAAGGAATTTAATATTTAAAAAAAAAAAGTGAAAGCCTCTCATCTGTTTGGGGCTATTTGAATTACAGATTAGCGTCTGGCCTTGCTATTTAAGTGGGTAGCTTGCTGTGATCCTTTTATGTTTCCATTTAATCACTTTAAGTTCTTAGGTGGATGAAAACTATCTTGACAATGAATTTGTAATGAACAATGAAATAATGATGCTGTTTTTCCTGTTCTAGGTAAAGAATAAATATCATTTATACAAGGACTTCATGCAAGACTTTCCCTAATTATTCTTGATTTTTTGCTAAGACCAATGTTGAGTTTAATTTAATTGAAGCATTCTGAAGGAAAGGCTGCCAGTGCTAGTAACCTTATTGAGCTAATTTGGTTTGGAATTGCCCATAGCAAAAGCAGATTTACAGTGACTGACATAATCCAAGACCCCACACTAGCAGTTTAAAAGAAATGTATCATCCTGTTTCCTCAAATTAAAACTAACTGAAGCAACATTACAAAGTTTGAATGTAACCAAAATGTTTCCTCCCTCTTCACTGTAAGGACTTCAATTTATTTATTAAACCTTCCTGCCCAAAGGTTGATGTGAAAATTCTTCTGCAGATGGGCAGTAACCTTACTGATGTAGCATTGTTTAAATTTCTAGCTTATCCTAGTTTTTTAGTGGATTTCTCAGCAGGAAGATTAGGATTTTGACATGATACAGTTTGGAATCTAGTCCATTTAAGATCTGATTTAAAAGTAGTATCATGTTCGTCTTTATATTCTTGCCAATTTCTGTAGTTGCCTATTACATTTTCTTATTTTAAATAATGGTATTTTCTGTCCTCTTACTATGTGAAAGACCTGTATAAATCAGTAAGGTGTTTTAAAAGTGCAAAGCGAGCACACTTCAAAGGAAAAGAACTATTTTTCTCTCAGATTATTTAGTTGTGTTCTTTTTAATGGTTAATTCTAAGAAATAAAACATTTTATAGGGACTATATTCTTGTGAGTTAATAATGTAGTATGTCACTTTACTGCCTTTTTTTTTTTTTAAGATAAATGTGTGATTGAAGAACTTATACAAGGTGGAAATTTCAAACGGCACTTACCATGGATTTAACTGCCTACATAAAGTTTGATAGAAATTCTCAGATTGACTTAAACACACTTCAGTGAAACCACACTGCTTTTGAAATTTTGCTTGTTTTTGAACAGATACTTCTTGAATTCAAGTACAGCTTGTTATCCATTTCCATGATTCCACTGATTTCCTATTACTGCTAGAAGACTGGTCCAGCATCTTATTTGTAGCAGATAGCTTGGTCCTTTATATGAAGGCATTTTTTGTCAGCTTGGTACAAATTACTTTAAAACAGGAGCTGTATTTAACAGTGTGAAAGGTCATTAAACTCTACTGGAGAGAGACCCTCATGCATATTGGACTTTTAATGATTATGTGTACGCTTTCTCTGAAGCATCCTAAGCTAATAATTGTTTGTATTTTCTGGCCCAACTTGGAGATTATGAAAGGTGTAAGCCTGTTGATTATGTTTTAATATATTTTGAAGTCCTCACAATTACCTAATAGCATTCCCTAGCTTCATCTGTCTCTCGAAAAGCTCTTTGAATTTTGAGTAACTTTGAATGTCATGTGTGATTTTTAGGTCAGATAACATACAGTCACTACATGTTGGCTAAAACATAGGAATGGATATCAACAAACTGGATATTAGGGTGTATTTAGTTACATTTTTTTCAGAGTACTGTATCTTGATGTTTCTAGAATTGTCCTAGCTTTGAGGACAGCTGTTGTTTCATGAAGACTTTTTAAAGCATATCATAAAAGGTCATGCACTGCTTTTGTGTGAAGATTTTGCTCGTTTTGTTGTTTTCCTTCATTTGATCATAAAGATCCTTCAAACTTGAAAGCATCTGGTTGCTCCAGTGTGAAGCACAAAGCTTAAAATTATCTTTTTGTCATGTTATGACTTTTTTGTCTCCTGGGAATCAGAAATCAGCCACAAATTGGTAGCCAAGACAGTCCCTATTTCAAAGGGTCTCCTGATAGTAGAAAGAGACTGGGTTTGTGTCCTGTGTTTCCAGATCTATTGCTCTACTGAGGTGGACTAGACAAAGAGGAGAGTATTCTCCTACCACTCCTGCAGTGGTTCTGTCTAGTAAAATTGGGTTTGTTACATACTGTAAGCTTAATGCATAGCAATGAGTAGATTGAAGGTGCATTGGAAAGCAGTTGGCTCCAGGAGTCAGGGCCCCGGATTCTTCTCCCAAGGAATTTTCATCTTGTATAAGTTTTCCTTGGCAAGGGAGAGCAATGAGCTCAAAAAAGTCTGTATCTGGCTTTACTTCTATTTAATGTATGACCTTAGGCTAGTTTGCTAAATTCCACATTCCTCTGTTCTTACAGAATCCTAAAAATGACGGAAAAAGTGAAAAACGGTTGGAGAGAAGCTGCTGCATAAATATACAGTATTATTCTATGCAATATTGGTTTCTCTCCTATTGAGAGGAGGAGGGGGAGGTGACACTGAGCATACTTGGAATTATTTATCTGCCCACTCTTAATTGCTTAGTCTGACTCTGTTTACAGTGGTACTAACTAAAGAATTTCTCTCACTTGTATCCAATGGGATGCTATCAAATAGCTTAGGTCTAGAAGTTAAATTGTTTAAAAGAAAAATGATAGACTTAATGAGTAATTACAATGCTTGTAATAAAATTAAAAATGTCTTTAAATGCACAACCATGGTGAAAGGAAATATTTTTAAGGAGGCGTAAGGGGATTAATTAGCTAGGCAATTTACATCATTTTCTATTCTCTGTTGTTCATCTGTTTTGGTTAGATGGCATAATTTTTTGATGAGACCAAGGCACCTTTTAGGTATTGCTGTAGGAATCTCTCCAAAGGAGAAACTAGACTTGAGAGGGCAGAAGGTACCTTTCAAAATCTCTCTGACTCCTCAGAAAAAGGTTCCACTGGAAATGGTAAAAAGGGTCCTTCTGTTCTTGTTCTGATGATTTTCTTGGAGTCTAGAAGACGTAATGATGGTAAGTCTCATTCTTGCTGTGAATACACAAGGAATTTACCAATCTGTTGCAGACTTAAGACTTGGGGAAATAAGTGTGAGAACTTACCTAATTTTGAGGACACAGCAACTATAAAGGCAAGTTTTACCAGTGTGTGGCCATTTCTATGATTCTATGGTAGAGTCTGAATTCCCTGTGGTTTCATTGTAGCTTTCCCCAGGCTGCAAGGAGGACTTTCAGCTGTGAGTTTTCTGAGCAGTTGTCAGCTTTATTATAAGCAATTTCACATAAATCCCCTCCGGTTAGTAGCATATAACACTACTCAAAACACTGTCCATATTCTCGGTGCCTGTCTCCTCTTAAATTATAAATATTAATATTTCTGTACTTCATACTGTAAGCGACAGGTTACCTCCAACTGTGGGAAACCTTGTGTAGTGTGGTTTTTGAAAAGTGTTATTTTCCTTTTCTAATGTATATAGTGATTTTGCATTGTGTAATTGTATGTGATGATTTAGCAATGGCAGTGGGGTGGGTTATGGCTGTAAGCTTTCTTGTTTGCTGCTCTCTCGTAACTGGTGTGCATATAGAACAGTGCAAATGGCAAAGGTCAGATATACTATATTTAGATATATCTAAACTAGATATATCATCTCTGGTATCTGATGTTTGTAGCCAGCGTCACATAACCTCAGCTTTCCAAGGGAGATTTCCTGGGGTTCTGCTGAAGTATGACATGTAAAACATATGAATTTTGAGACTTGCAAACTGGTGCAACTACTCGTGAACCTGTCAAATCAGAATTTCACCGATGGCTGGGCAGGTTAACAACTGTTAACTTTTGGTTTTCCAGTTCTGAGTTTCTCAACTGACACTTACCAACAATTATGGTTGCTTTTCAAGATAAAATTGCAGCAGCTTGCACAGCTTCAATTTTTCTATTCTTTCTCATAGCTACCACTCTTGAGCAACAGGGACTGTGGGATAGTACACTCCTGCAGTGAAACCCTGTATGGGTTTAAGACTGCTATGTCAGGACTCTTGGACTGGACATAAGGAAAAAATTCTTCACAGAAAGAGTTGTCAGACACTGGAATAGGCTGCCCAGGGAGGTGCTTGAGTCACCATCCCTGAATGTGTTTAAGAGTCATTTAGATGTGGTGTTGGGGGGGTATGGTGTAGGGGAGAACTTTTGTAGAGTGGGGTTGATGGTTGGACTTGATGATTCCAAGGGTCTTTTCCAATCTGAATGATTCTATGACTGCTTGATGCAAGAGCACAGGGAATTCTGACTTTGTTCTCTTTCAGCATATTTTTATGTTAATCTCTGGGTTTGGTACTAGAGTAGATATGATGCAGCATTGCAGTACTGTACCCTTTTTTGGGTTATCTTTCCTCTTCTGGGCACACCACTCTTTTGAAGAGACAGAAGAAAATTTCACAGGCTTTAGGATATTGTGTCACTGAGAGGCGCTAAATCATGCTATGATAAGTGGAGTGGGCTAGTGTTGCCAACCTGCACAAATCCAGGCAGAGAGCTTTACTTCTCACCTTATCCACTTCAAATGCAATTGTTTCCAAGCTGAAATGGCTAAAGATAGAAAACCTCCCAACAGATGAATATGCATTTCCCTGCAGCAGGTATAGGTGACCCCAGTCCTTAGCAAATGAGGGGATTAGCGATGGAGCTCCACAGACCATAGAAATACTGTGAGAAGAAAAAACTCTAGCATCCTACTCCCAGTTGCAAGTGATCCACAAAAGAAAGATTTACTTAGTGCCCACGCTAGAATGCTAATTAAGGTGCATTGTTAAGGGCTAAATACAAGGCTGGGGCTTAGGTAAGTTTCCAGTTGTCAGGGAACAGAGGTGGAAAGCCTTGGAGAATTTGGATTTTCATTCCGCTGTTAGAAGCATGGAGCATCTCCCAGAGATTTGCCATAGTCTTCCCAACTGATAGGGCTGTAAATATAGAGCATAACAAACATTTGAGGAAAGATTATTCAAGAAAGAGTTCATTTGAGAAAGATTATTCCCTTTGTGCCGGAAAGGCGTTTTTTTTACAGGTTCCTGAAGCAAGCTGCCTTGGTAGTTCTGTGGCCCCTCTCAAGGGACGGGAGTGGTGTTTGATAGTGCAGCTACAGCAAGGCAGGGGAACAGTTATCAAGGGAGAAGAGGAAATCCTCCTCTCGGCAAGCTGGAAAGGATCAAGTTCCTAATAAGGGAATCGGCTCCAAATGGGGCTATACCCTCCATTCCCAGGAAGTGTGGGCTGGGTGTGTTAAAGGCAGAGCTTTCTCTTCCTGACAGCTTCTTACAGCGCTGTGCTTTGCTTTCTTAATAAATGGTCCCGACACAGCACATGCACTGCACAGCAGCAGGAAAACATCCCGCAAGTGTACTCTTACTCATACAGAGAAAAGTTCAAGGAAGAGTGAAGCCAGCTCTGATTCGGTTATTTACCATCAATCAGACTGTTGCTTGGCAGGGAGTGGATGATTAGGAGCCTGAACGAGCTGAAAAGGGGCAGGAAGAGAAGTGGAGGCAGCATTCTTCCTATTTAAAGCTGCATCCCCTGAAAGGAGTGCGAGCAGACTGCGCTGGAGCTGGTGCTGAAAAAAAGGGCCGGCAGACTTTGTCCTGGAACTGATGCTGAAAGGCAGAAAGACTCCCCGGCTGGCTTCATGGTGCTAAAATAACCTTACGTTTCTGCACTTTCTGCTGCTTGGGAGGATACATGTCTAATATCTAGGCATGATGGCAATCTGGGTACAAACGAGAACTTTTTTCATCCTTGCTGCTTTATTAGGGCGATTTGTAACCATAAAGGCGCAAGAGGAGGAAGAATATGACGGTGGTGAGTTTCTCTCTCTTCCTCTGAAAAAATAATATAATAATCCTCCCTCTTTGCATGCAGTGTGCTTATTGTGTGATCTGGCTAATAAGCGGAGTGGAAAAACCTCTGGGGTGGAAGAGTAACAAGACTTTTGCTCTTATAGACCTAGAAGGGGGCAGCGAGGCTTGCGCTTTGGGCTTCTGACCAGAAGAGAGAAGGAGGCTTTCAAAGCCGGGGTTTTGCGGCGCTGGCTGCGGGCGCGGAGAGCGGGAGGCAGGATGGATGATGATGATGATGGGACGCCGGGAGGTGCCGCTGGGGCTGGGGCCACCGGGAAGTTTCCAACAAAAGAAAGTGCCGGGGACGGGGCTGGGGAGCCGCCGGGCTGGGAGAAGTAAACACACCAGCCTCGCAGGGCGGAGTCGTTTGGGCTGGACTACATCTGCTTTCTCACATTCTTTGTTTCAGAGAAATACAGAAACGTGGATTTCCTTTTTTCTTTTCTTTCTTTCTTTCTTTTTTTTTTTTCCCCCTCCTCCTTTCTTCCCTTCTCCGTCTCCTTCTTCCCCTGGCCCTTGCTGGAGGGGCTGTCTGACCCCCCAGGGCAGGCTGTGGTGGCACACCGCCTTCCCCTCGTCCCGTTTCGCGCCCCCCCCCCCCCACCGGGGGGCTACTTTAGCGAAGCAGCGGCGGCTTGTAGCCCTCTGAAGGGCAGGAGGGCTGGCAGGCTGCGTACCTGACCCGTGTAACCTGAACTTTCTTAGGCTGCTTTATATCCGTTTTTCTTTAATATCATTTCAATGCCTCCGAGGGAGAAGAGATTGATGGTCAGGAGAATGCGTAGCGATTGTGCCCTTTCATCAGCCTGGATGGATGTCGTGCTGTATGTTGGTTTCCTGAAATGTGAGCAGACTGGTTGTGGTGGGACAGTCCGTAGCTATTGTACTCCCAAACTCACTTCCTGGGCTTCTCATGTGTAACAGTGGCTTCTTTTCCAAATAGTGCCCAACAAAGGGACTAGTACGTTACCCGACAATACAAGTTTGCAATTCTTTTATCTTGTGTTTCAGAGAGTTCAATTTTTCTCATAGCTGAACTTCTCTGGTAATATGATGCGTTGCACAAGTGAGGAGGAGTCAAAGCCTGATGAATAAAACACTGCAATAGTTTGGAAACTTTTGTTCTGCAAAGCAAAATGAGACTCTCCTGACTCTGCACAGCTGTGTAAGAAGTCCCATAGAGGGGGCACTTTGTATAATCTTGGGAGTATAATTCATATACTTGTCATAAAGGGGGACATATATTATACATTTTTCAGATACATGTAATAACAAAGAAAACACTTGTGAAAATAATGACTTCATTTTTTAGTATCTAGTAAAAATGATAGCTCTGTTTGGTTTTTTTTTTAAGGCAACTTTAATGTGAGATTTTTGTAGGGTTAAGTTATTATGTGTCATTTACTAGATTGTTGCTATTATGGAAATGATGGGATGAGCAAGTACTGTAGCAACACCTTCTGGGATGTACTTCCCATACGCTGAGGGCTGAAGAAACTCAGACGTATGTGGTAAGTCAGAGAGCAAAATACATTGTCATAAATTAGTGACATCTGTTTGCACTTACTTCACTTATTCATTTTCCTGCTTGAGAATGTAATAGCTTTTGTCTACTGTACATATGAGGAAGCTGCTTCTCCAATGTCCATTATATTAAAAATAAAAACAACCCCTCCCCCCTCACAAGCTATTTGAGTGTGGTGTGAGGATTGGTGCACAGTGAGGAAGGGGGGGTACATCCTACATGTTGGTCTGATTTAATTGCGTGAACAAGGGGGTTTCAGCTTTGATTTAGTTCCTGACTAAAGCCCACAAGTGCTGCAGAAGGGGGAGGTTTTTAGCTTTCACCTGTCTTGGGTTTAGTACTTGTGCAGTAAGACCGGTGTACACTGTATTGTTCTACAGGTGATTTTGTCTATAGAGAGCTGCTTCACTTCTCCCCATTGAGTTGGTCGAATGTGTCACCTGAACATAGGTCCTACGGTAAACAAATATTGGAGGTATCTGGAGAAGCAAGGAAGGCACTTCAGGAACTTAGATTAGAAAAAAACTATCAGACTTTCAGAAAGTACTTTTAGCAGTCATTTTTCATGGCAATCCTAAAAAAATGAGAAAGATTAAATACTGGTTGTCAATCTCAACCACAATGAAAGAAAGAAATAACTTTTGCAGAAGTATGTTACATAATTTATCACAATGAATGTGAGTGATATTGATAGATAAGTTTAATATAATAAAACAGGTAAAATGGTTTATTTTCTTTAATAAAAGAGTTTTCTTTAAACCAAATGTACTGCTTAACAATTTGTTTTGGCACTTACCATTGCTGTGCTTTTAAGCAATGCCAGTTTCTATATTGTTTTTTTTGGTCTTCTCTTGGAATCATTGCAAGTTGATCTGTTTTGCTCAAGAGCACTTGGCCGGTAGTGCTATATAGTACACACGCTCAAAATGCATGTAAAAGTGTGAAAGATGGACACTTTCAAACTTAGTGCAGCAGAGTTGGTAATTTTGAGACTGGCTGTTATAAATCTGCTTATTTAAAAGTTATTTAGGAATAAAGACAGCACTGCAAAATCCTAGAAAGACTGAAAGATCCTGGTTTTAACTTCTGTGTAGAGGTCTAGACTAGTTCAGAAATGCAGCAGGGCCAAAAAGATGGCTGAAATTATGTGCTGTTTAAGCACTGGAATACTTGGAAGCCCTGAACCTTTTATGTAGGGATTTTCTCACACTGTATAATCTTTCCTCTTTCCTTAGGACTAAGGATAGAGGAAGCCACAAGCAGAAGCAGTGCATGCTTCTGGGTTCCTTTCCCATCCACTTGTGACTGTAAATGCAATTGCTTTCTTTAAAAAAAAGTTATTTAAGAAAACTAGAAACACCCCTTCAGTGGAAAATCTCAGTAAACTTGAATCGGAGCTGAAATTGTGGGAACCACCTCCTTCAAGAGGATTTCTCTGCGCAAATTCCATGTGGGCATGGCAGCAATGGTCTATTGCCACCAATACTGTCCATATTTCTCACTGCAATCCTACACTTGCCTTTAGGTTCTCGTTAGTTTCTGCAACACACCCTTCCTTGCCTGTGAATCACATGGTGATTTATCCTTCTCTGTCCCGCTCTTGTGGTGTCAGCCCTACTTCAGCTGAGATCAATGTGAGCCCTAGTATTGATCTTAAAGCACCTAATTTGCCTCATTGCACAGTGTGAACAAGTTCAAACAACGGTCCTGCCATTTGAATTCATCATCCTCTTTGACTTCCTTGAATTCCTGAGGTCTTTCACTTTGTCTGGAAATTGTACAAAGGAGAGAGAAGAATGGGCTGGCCTTAACGGAGACAGAAGCAGCTGAGCTGTTTGAATGGGGGTTGTTAAATATGTCATTTATCTCCTTACTTAGAGACATTATCTTTAGGGAGAAAAGAGGTTACTACGTTGCATAGTCTCCTCACTGGGAGAGGTGTTGGGAGTATGAAGGGAAGGGAAAGTCTGCTGTAGCTATGAGCAGGTAAGAGAATTACTGAGCACTCATGCCTGATGCTGCTTTGGTTTTTATGGGTCTTTCATCTTTGTAAAGAGTCCTTTAATCTGGAGCAGGCTGCCCAGGGAGGGTGTGGAGTCCCCTTCTCTGGAGATTTTCAAGACCCGCCTTGATGCCATCCTGAGTGATGTGCTCTGGGCAGCCCTGCTTCGGCAGGGGAGTTGGACTAGATGATCTCTAGATGTCCCTTCCAACTCTGACAATTCCGTGAGAGAAAAAAACCAAAATGCTGCCAAAACTTTGTCTTGCTAATTCTTATGTTTTTAGTGAGGATTTTATGATCCTTGATTCTTTCTTTTTTTCCTCAAAAGTTATAGATCCCAAGATCATTCACGTATATGTGTCCCTCTACTGTCTAAATGAGAAAGTGTGCATGTGTGTGTCTGTGTGCGTAGGTATCTATGTTTGTGGTCTAACCATAGCAAATAACTCAAAAATAGAAGTGATTATAGCTCTAAACAAGCAGAAAATGGGAATCAATTATTTATTTCAAAAAAGTCACAGTTCTTTGGGGACCAACTCATGACTTCTGAATATTTGTGGTTGGCTCCCCTGCCTGTAAAAGTGTGGGAAGGAGACTCTGTACAGAAATTTCCATTACAAAAGTCCTCAAGAAGATTCCTCTTGCTCAGACTGAGTAAACTTTTGCTCAAAATTATGGAATACATAAAATTGAGGGTCACGTTAAGCTATCCACATTAGCTTGGTTTTTAAGAAAATACTTTATAGTTGAAGAATAATTGTGTGCTACGGTTGTTAGTGTAGGCATTTTTTTGCCACAATGTTTACAAATATAGATTATTGCTATAGAAACCAAATGGTCATTTCATGCTCTCATTCACATTTTGGCATGCTCGCACTTCATTTCTTGGTGAAGCCCTTTCATCTTTGCAATTTGTTTCAATATGATAACATTCTCTCAGGTTGATTTGTTCAAGTGAAACATTGCAGGATCGGTCCTATTTAACAGTAATGTATATTATCATACAAATAAGCCTTTTTCAATTTGTGAACTCTTTAGAAGTTTTCAGAAAAAAATAATTGTCCACCCAAATTCTCACTTTATAATAAATTTACTTAGGAAGCCCCTGCTTAGGAACAGCATTTGGTGTTTAAGTAGTATTTACTATTTCTGTCTGGGTCAACTGGAAGTTATATGATTTTTCTGTGATTAGAATCGGTCAACTTTCTGCATTACTTGGTTTTTGGTGTTTTTTGAGAAAAGGAACACAGGGATTCTTGTGTGTACGTGTGGGGAAGCAGAAACTCTGACGGCAGACCTTCATGCGACACTATGATCCTTTAAAAAAACTGAGCAGATGTTCATGGCCTGTGTGCAACTATTTTTCCACATTCAAAAAAAGGCAATGAACTCAGTGCCAAAAAATAATAAAGTAGTAATAAAAAATAGTCGAAATTCCAACTGGAGACATGTGATCTACCCTTATATGTACACTGATTGTTTCACTCATGTTTGTCTTTGTGACCCTGCACATTTTTGTGTATAAGGTTGTAATGATACAAACTTTTTTCTCAAAAAATCTTCCTAGAAAGAATAAATCAAAGTGCCAATCCAATGGATTCCCAGTTGGGTCAATGAAGAGAGACTGGGCTTGCACTTCAAGTTATTCTATAGACAAAAGAAACTATTCTTAATTTAATGCACAGGGCAAAACCAAGTATCCTTTAGTGTAAAATGAATAAATTAACCGGATTAACTTGGAATTTCAGTTTTTGACAAAGGATTCTTGGAGTTGGAACTTTCAGAGCATGAGGAAAGATTGTTGCACTTGCTGCTTGAAATCTCAAACCTCAACAGACCCACCTTGTTAAACTGCCCCTCAAAAGCCCTGGTGAGACTGTCGCATGTAGAAGGTCAGGTATAATTTGAACTGGAATGTCTGATGCATTAATTCAAAGCGTAATGAGAAGGGAATGAGGAAAATGTGTCTCTTTCAGTAGTATAAAGTAAGTGTTCTTCAGTTATTGAGGAAATCTGGTACTTTCAAGCTGGAGAAAAATAGTTTATAAGTCATGTAATTCTTTGAAGATAAGAGATGACATTGTGTAATCAATACATTAGGGTGTACAAATTATGCCTTTTCTCCACAGTTTTTCTCACAGATCATGTTCTATGATTTATGCTTTTCCTGACTTAAATTCTGAGAAATGTGAAGAGTTAGTGCTGTTGCTGAACTATCAGAAAGGATAAAACAGTGATACTGTCTCTAGGAAGTGACACAACAATTTGTTCATGTAAATTCTTGTTTTATAGGTTGACTTGTGGTTATGAAAAAAAATAGCACACAGGAAGCTTTGGATGCTGATAAGCCCTCAGTGCTGTGGTAATTAAAATTTCCAAACTGTTACTTATAATTATCTTTTCTGAGTAAGCAACATACATTTTTCATAGCCTGCTGTGCTGTCTTTTATTCTTGTAGTGAGAAACAATTCCATTATTCCACGATCCCGCCCGCATTTGCTGCGGAAGGGTCATGTGTTATATAAGCACGGAGACTAAGAATGATTGTCAGAGGGCCAGCGGTGGGATGCTCTCTGTACAGGGAACTCTATTCATGCAGACCCTTGGGATTCCGTTGTTATTAGCTGCTGAAGATAGGTCTTGTCTATGGAGAGCTGGTCTAAGGTTGTTCCTTGGCCATGCTGCTGCTGGCTGAAACTTGATTGGAGTTTTGGAGAATTTGTATTTTTTTGCAGCTTTTAAAATAGTACAGTTGGGAGAATGATATAATAGGGTAGTTTTTATACTGAAAAACTTCCACAGTGCTTTGTGTCTCCACTAGTTTTCATTTACAGCCTTTGGACTATGTAACAGTAGCATGGGAGGACTAAATAATTAATTTGAATCTCTGTGCCCCTGTTCTTTGGATAATGTGGCTGAATAGAAACACAAGCAGTTACTCTGATACTGCTGGCAGGAATTCAGAGTTTTGGACATGAACTCATTTAGAGTAGGAACAGAAGAGTAAACTGTCACACTGAGGTCTGTTCCCTGCTGTGCAGTAGATGTCTGGCTGAGAAGGTCCATACAATATCTTCTCCAAATGCTCTTTGGTCATGAAATGCTTGCCAGCATCCTTCAGCAAGCTGACCATCCAAAGTGAAGGATTAACGGCACAATGATGGTGTAGCGCACGAAGAGATTAAGGGAGAGAACAAGTATCATCATGAGTCTGTCCTGGCCCAATTGCTCCAAAATTAGTACTGCACATTAAAATGGTAATGAAAATACAGGCTGAAAGCCAGGAAGAAACTGTTCCTCATTTGCAGAGAACTCCTGTCACCTGTCCCTGCATAGAAGTGTTACTACAGGTAACCTCAGAGTTTGTGCTGAGTTTTATTTCAAGCAGTCCTCTCTGTCCCAGAGGTCACAGAAGACCTTGATTGATTTATTTATTTATTTTAAAACTCACTTACCAATTTGAGGTCTCATGTCTCATCTTGTTAAATATCCCAATAGACCAAGAGAAAAATATTAAAGGGAAACATTAAAGCAGAAACAGTGAATGGAAGCTGTCTTGCTTGGTTGCCTGTTTTCCACTCAGCTTTTCTTAAATATTTCCTTTACAGGGTTCTACCAAATCTTTTGATGTAAAGAAAATGTGATGTAATACTGCAGTGATTGCTATCCTATGATAATTGTTTTTGGCTCATTTTCTGTCTATTTTGAAGTGGTTCTTTCCCTCAGCTGCAGTGCCCCAAGTTTTACATGTACTGAACCTCATATTCAATGGCTGAGTAACAGCATTCCATGGCATGTTGTTGAGATAAATATTTGAAATCTCACTGGCAAGAGGAGCTTCCTTTAGACTAGGATATATGATTAGTTTATTAAGCATAGGGACAATTTAGCCATCTTTAAGCTATTAGCACTATTTTGGGGAAATCAAGTTTCCCTGAATTATGAAAATTAGGTTACCTGAATTATGATTATTGTTAAAAATAAATATGTATTCCTTTTTTAAGAAAGGAATTGTCTTTGGCTTTCTCATTTACATTATTGATGAGCCTCCTCTAAGACTCCAGGTGGTTTCCTAAAATTCCCCTTCTCTTCAGAAAATGATAATATACTTTAATGTCAGTTACCTTCACATGTGTCCTAATCCTAGTGGTAGTGGTGCTTTGCACAAGGAGTTAAGGTCAAGAAAGGAGAGCATTCTCTGTGGTAGCTGTGACCAGGCCCATAGAAACCTGCCAAGTCAACTAAAATGGAGATTAACCACTGAGGGCTCCAGCTAGTAAAGCATGTTGTGGTTTTGGGGTTGTCCTGGCTTAATGTTGCCTAGCCGCATGACTGCTGATATGGATCTGGCTGAAGGTGTCTTTAGCTGTCAGGTATTATTTGTACAAGGAAAGGCCATTTATTATTGTTTGGGAAAATTCATCATTTATTCATCAAGCTTGAAAATCTGCTAGACTTCATGTCTTTGGAGGTATGAACAGATCTTTCAAAAAAATATTTTGGAGGTCAGCCTTGCCAGATGGTACTGTAGCAACTATGTGTCCCCTAAGAGAGAACTTTAGCCTCGTTCGTTGTGTGTACTGCAGAATTATAATTTACATGGCTGTTGTTACAGGAAAGGACATTGTGGAGTTCCCCCACTGATAATTTTAAAAGGCTACTGCTTGATGGCTTTATGCTGTGTTGATGTAAAAGCATTTGACTGCTTGTAAAGCATTTGCTTTACTGTCTTATGAAATCTTAAAGTTGGTGTTGGCTTGAGTGTTGCTGTTGTGAGTGGTGAGAAAATTAAAGAAATCTACGTGGATGATTAAGAGTAATGTATCTTTATTGTGGATGAAATCTCATGGTTTCACAGACTTCTGTAGTCTAGATCAGGAAAGAAACAGGATATTAATGAAATTCACAGATGATAGTGAGGAATGAAATACTTGCCATCTGCGCAAAAATATGAGTAAGATACACAAAGAGGAGAATTATCTTAGGAAAGTGTAGGCTGGAGTGATGGTAACAACAAAAGAGTTTGTGTTGTGCTCTGTGATCAGAAGGGACTAAATCTAAGGATGCTGTTCTTTGTCACATAGTAGGACTTGGTAAAGAAAAATATAGTTCTCATGACTCATTAGGCAGAAAAGCATGAGGAAAAGGACAAGAGGCTTTTGTTCATCCTTCAGTGATGAAATCCAGTGTTGGCCTAAGTGGCAATATATAGGGGGGAAAAAAAGGATGGTAAAATGGAAAATTAGGGGACCCAGACTTGAATAGGACAGATATTCTGAGCACTGAATATCTTTTATTCAAGGTTTTTTCCATGTGCACACCTGCCAGACTGAATAATCCTCGGTGTGTCCAAAGCTCTAAGAAAGGAAGATGAAGGAAAGCAAGAGGCAGAAACCTCCACAGAGACATCAGGTGTGAGGTGGAGCTCGTACCTCTCAAGGAGCCCTTGTTTCTCTGCAACTGAGGCCTTATTGCCCTATCATGATTTCAGGCTGTGGAAAAAGAGTGGAAATAGCTTGCATTTTCCACTGCTTAGACAGAAAGTAGTATCTTTTTTCCTCTTTATTAATTTTCCATTGAAGAAGTGACTTCTTCTATTACAAAAACCCCAAGCTCAACACACCCTATTGCATGCATTGAAAATCTATTCATTTCTAAAAGAAAGGATAATCAGCTTCTTAGCTTCATGATGGAGTTAAAGAACCTCTGATATTGAAGGTGTATTTTCTTTAACTCATTCAGAACATGGAAGAGCTTTTCACATGCTGTGTATCAGCTTTGGCAGTGTTTCTTTAGGCATATGAGGCATTAAAACAATGTTTTTGACAAAGGACAGAATTGTTGCATTATACATACTCTTTATCTTGTATCACACAGCAACTGATTCATTAGCCATCCTGTACTTTATAAAATTGAACCTTTTAAAAACAGCTTGAATTGTCTGAGTAGTGAAGGGGAATGCATGTAGCAGCAACTTCTGAAGACATGATTAAGACTTTCATAGACCCAGTATTCAAATCATAGCACTTTGATGTCATCTGCAGGCAGATCATACAAAAGACTCCCACTTTTACAATTGAAATCTCATTTTGTCCGTTAAGGGCTTGCCTTTTTTTTTTTAAGAAATCGTAGTGAAAAAAATAATATATTTCAATTTCAAATTGCATGCAATAGAAAAGGAACACAATTCTGAATGTAATGTATTGTTCCATATTTATTTTAAATATCTGCAATTTAGAACTCTCAAATCAGGAATGTTTTGGGCTGTAAACCTACCAATATATATTCTTTAACTTTTAAAAGAAATTCATGTGTGTTTGTAACTTACTACATGTTAAATTTTAGAATAGTGCAATATATAGTGTGTTAAATATGTAGTGCATTTTATATATATATATTATAGGGTGATGTCTTAAGGCATCAGACATTCTCACTCTATGGGAACTACATTGCAAGGCAGACACATCTCGCTGGTGAAAGTAATGGAGGATGATTTCCAGATGTTTAAATGCTTGCTTTGGCAAGAGTGAGAAAATACTGGAACTTGCATTGGCAACAAAGGAAGGGAAGAACCTGATGTAAGAGGCATCAAGCCTGGCGACAAGCAAAGCAGAACATGGAAAATGGAGCCCTGTGAGGAAGGAAGAGCCAACACGACAGTGTGGCTGCTGTGACAGCATTGAATATTGGAATTGTACTAATGACTGCCAGAGTGCCGGAAGCCTACTTCAAAAAATTAGGATTGAGGTTAGAAAAACTGTACTTGGTTTTTTTTTTTTTTGCCTTTTTTTTTCTGGTTGAAATGTTTTCTTGTAGGGGTAGAAAATTTTATCTAGACCTGGATACTGAGATTGAGTAGCTTGGCCATACTTTGATTGTGCAGGACCTTCCTATGAATTTGTGCAGTGCTGAGCACAAAGCACCCTTGATATCAAATGGAGCCTCAGGGTCCTACTGTAATATACATACTGAGTCATCGTGCTAATAATATATTTCTTGTATTGCATGGATTTTCATGATGAATAGCTGACTAGTTTCAGAAGTGGAATCTGGCTCCTCAGCAAAGAAATCTCTAGACAGTGAATCATGTAGACTGTTGCTTGCTGTAAGGTTTCAGTAAGCACAGTTCTCTGTGGGGTTGGCCTTTCTTTTACTGTACAGAACAAAACTTTGCAGCTTTACCACATTGTATCACAGTCTTCACCCTTCTTGGGATTTTTTTTTAGGTTTTTGGGGGGCAGGTTGCGGTAATGGGGGTAGAAGAGTTAAATCTGGATCTCATCAGGCTGTGCACGTTTGCCCTTCTGAAAAATGTTGAGGCCAACTAGTGTGAATTGCACTAATCTAATTCTTATTAGTGATATCTTTCTAATGGTTTTAAAATTGAGGATACGGAGTGCTCAGTTCTTTGGGGTGGTTCTTTTTTTGTATGTGTGTTTTTTTCTTTTTCCAGCTGTTCTCTGCTTCTTTGAGCCTTTTGTGGTTTCCTAGGAAATTTCTGCAGGATGGAATTTGTCTATTTTACAGGCACTGTGCAAGATAGGGGCTTTATTTTGTTTGTGTTTGAATGTAATGAACACAGAAAGTAAATATTTGGTGATTCAAATCTCTCATTCAGCAGACTACTTTAGAATGTAACTTGAAGCACATGAATAGCCTTATTTCTTGCAATGGGATGACTTATATCTAGTTTGTTTGCCCCTTAATGAATGAAAACTTTAATTATTTCAGTTTTTCATTTAAAGGGTGGCAACTGTCAGGATCTGTTCATCTGAAGTAAGAATTACTTGTAGTAAAAGACTATCTTAAAAATCTTTTATCAGTTGTACTGAAAAATGTTAAGTGCACATAGACATTATTTTCATATGAGCAGTGTTTTTAAAATCTATTATCACTGGAGTATTAGAGCTATGAAAACTTTTTGTAATCATCCCCCAGATTAATCCATGCTGAGTTTTGTTATCTTTTTGCACAAAATCACTCGATTTTGACTGAAGGTTGCTTCCAGTCATGAGTAAATGTCAGCACACAAGCACGGCCCAGTTTCTTGTTTCAGGGTGAACCAAGGGAATCTCAGTGGCTTTGGTTAGAGTTGGCTCTGTGCTCAAATCTGACACAGGAAAGGTTCTTGCATTATCTCAGTACAGAAGAACAATCAAGTTAAGGCTTTCAGGGTTTTAAAGATGATCCATGTGCTATGTATGATAGGTGAACTCATGGCAAATTTTACATGAAGCTATAACATGTTCATTAAAAACTCAGGTTTGGGACAGAATGAAGCGTGCCTAATCGCACATTTGGTGTGTATAGCATCCTAATCTGTAGTTCTGCCTGGAAGAAAGTTTCAGGAGCACTAGGCTAACATGATGGTTAGTATTTGGGGACGTGTCTGTGCTTGGAAAGGGGAGGCTCCTATGGTCCTGTTTTCTAACAAGACACAGCTGTAGCTTAGTCTAAGTCCTGTAAATGTCAGTGAGTGTTGACTCAATGCCATGAGAAGGAACTTTCTGGTGTAACAGTTCCCCGCCTTTCTCTTAGTGGGACAGGAATCACAAGTGAGCAATTCAGGACACACGTACAATTTTAAAATGCCATGCAAGGGAGCAAGATCCTGCTGCCCTTCTTCATGTCTGCAGCAAATGTCCCTGCTTTCAAAGCCCAAATTACTTCATTGATACTCCTTGGGGAATAGAGTTCTCTTGAGAAAAGGAATAAGACATTCTGCTTTTGCTGCCTTATTGTGTGTGTGGTTTTTTTTTTTTAAGTCTACTTATCCCATGGATTAAATGTTTAAGCTTCTGTAAAAAAGAGTCTGGAAATATACCTCAAATGCATCACTGCTTGTGAGATAAAGCTGGTCTGGACTGAAAGATGATGAGTTGAAGTGAAAGCATGCACTATTGGATAGTATTTTTATCCAGACTTACTAGCCACTGATACTCAAATGAGCTGGGGCAGTCTTCGGATCCTGGAGTGTATAGCTTCATCAAATAGTTACTGAAGGGCTTTGATCTTGGAGAGAGCTGTAAGACACTGCAGCAGTTATTGTCATGAATTGCAGTATAGGCTGTCTTGAGCCTGCGTGTAAAGGCCCTTCTCCAGTTTGTCCTTTCGTTTTCACCCTAACACAAGAAAAAGGGTATGGTTTTAATGGATCCCTACTGTCTCCCAGTATATCCACCTAAGATTGAATCTGGTTAGGATTAATGGAGTTATTCCTCTTCTGACATTCAGTTGTTTACTGTGAAACCATAGGTTTGGGGCTGGTTTAGCAAAAGGGTACACTTTTACTAGAACTACTTTCCGGTGATTGTTTGTTAGAACTACCAGCTTATACTTCTGGTCACAAAAAAAAGAAATCAAAAAGATTTTTTTCCCCCCTTAATTAGATTTTATTTCTTTATAAGATAGCTAAATTCACTCTCCGTTTTATTCTTGTGTGTTTGGTCGCTCTCTGTTTTTTTCCTTTTTTAATCTCCTAATCTCCTTCCTTGTGGAGGCTGAAAGACTGAAATTCCTCCTTGAATTCTGCAAGACTTAAAAAATCCAAAGTCATTTGTTTATACAATGTTAGGCAGTTCACAGTGAAAAGTAAATACCAGGATTCTGATGCTCCTGCTTTTGCAGATAGCATTGACTTATAACTGTTTATTAAAATGGCAGAGTCAGCTTTAGGACATTTTGTCATAGTCAGGCAAGACAAATAGCTCCTTATTGTGAGCCCTTTTGATATCTAACAAACTGTGAAGTTTGATGCTAAATCTTGCTTAGGTCTGATTCTCTTAGTACTTGTCTTGGTAGAAGGTGTCTTTTTTATCTGCAGGTGGTGGTATCAGTTTTGTTGGGGTTTGGGATTTTTTTTTTTTTTTCTCCTCTTTCTCCTGGAGTTATCACATATAAGGAAGAGGGAGATTTGGAAAATTCAGAGCTAATGCAGGAGAAGCTTGTCTTGCCCCTTCCTGTGTCCCATAAAAACAATGCTTCTAGTATTGCTAGCCTTACCCTGAGAAGACAACAACAAATGGTATCACACAACTTTGGTTAGGGCAAGTTTAATAAAAGAAATTATTTGTGGTTCTGGCTGACAATAGCCTCTGTCTGAAAAACTTAGATAATATCTTCAGTTTGCTTAGGAACAGCAAAGTCAATTTTTCAGGAATACAGGTATTAAAAAGAAAACGCAACTGCTTTGTAACTTGTAGATCACTACAGATGGTATAAAATTATAGAAATTATATTAATATTTTTTGTGCAATGTAGCACAATCTCTTCAGGCATCTGAAATGTTTTTTTAATCTTAATGAACTAAACTCCTAAGGGTGGTGTAGACACGTGCAATTCTTCTTGTATAGCTCTGCTGTACATTTTTGTAGCCCAGTAGTAGATTTGGGGCTGGAAGAACTTCCAGATTTTGCCATTAATGCTACTGACATATGTACTACTAAAGAACACGAAGTATTTCCTCAAAATTCCTTTTTCCTCTGTTGTAGCTTATGCTAGTTCTCTTGGGGTTTTTTCTTTTTTTTACCTTCCCGTCCTGTGGGAAACATGTGGGAGCCTGCTACCAGACAGCTCCGGTTTTGCAAATGGAATTGTCTTCATGCAAAGTGCCTGAAGGGCAATGTTTTTCTTTCAGTCCGACTACACGTATAATGAGTTTTCCAGCACCTGTGTTAACACACTCACTGATGTATTATGAAGAGTCTGACATGCTTGCAAAATGGAGGTTTTTGTAGCCTGTGAAATTTCTGGTGTGTCATAAGCGATTAAAGATCAAGTCATGTGTTGCACCAGTGCTTTAGATGGTGCTTACTCGGAGAAAGTTACTGCAGAAAGAAATGTCACTAATGTATATGCTAAATATACTTTTTGGTCTGCGCATGAACATCCCTTATCTAGTAAAAGGGAAAGATTTGGCGAAGCCGTGGACAGGCTGGTATATATGTTACTCAGACTGTACAAGAATATGAAGAAGAACAGAACCGAGTAGAAGAAACTTAAACGTATTATAAGTCCCGTTGATCCAAACTGGCTTTGCTTTTTTGATTAAGGAGTATTCTCTATTTATATTCCATGCAAATACTCCAGCTATTACCTGAAGTTAATCAGTTGTTGGTTGTGCAGGTAAGTTTTCCACTCAGTTTCAAGTGTTACCTATGTATGTAAGGAATCAATAGTAGAAAAGATAATAGCAGAATTTCAGGTTCTTGAGGTCTGATTCTAAGGGAATATGTTTCTAAAGGAAATTTGGGAGCCTGTGTGAAGCATAGTCTAGCTCCTGTGCAATACACCTCTGAGTCAGTATTACGAGCTCTTCTGATCTGTGTGACTTGGCACTAATGTCTCAAAAAAGCAGCAACATTTTTGTTCTTCAAGCACTGATAGAGATTTAAAACAGGAAATAGAAAGTTGAAGAGAAATTTTTCTCAATATCTGTTAAAGTGCCTCATTAATCATATTTTAATATTCCTGAATTATGTGGACTTTGATTTTATTTCTGGATTATTTTGAAAGTATCATATTGCTACATCATAATAAAATGGCATCCCCTTCCAAAACAGTCTATATACCAATGTGTTACGCCTAAATTGTGTATGCATTAAGGATGTTGTGCTGCTCATAGGTGAGGGAATGGAAACATAGAACGATGAGACATCTGTTTCCAGCTGTCTTCTGATTCTGAGCATTCCCTTCGGGTACTGATGGGGAGCACTCAGTAAGGAAAGCCCTCCCTGCAGATTCATTCACACGCTGACCACCTTCTAGATAAGGGTGTTTCACAGTGAACTCTAGACATCTGTGTTAAGTCAGGAATGTTTAATTGTATAGCTCAATTGCAGGAGGATGCCTTGCAAAACACTGTTACACATTTTCCTATGCTGTCCTATTTGGAAGAAAATGCTTCTGTTACCAGAGAGGTGATTTACATGGATGCTATTCTGTTCTTTCATTGTTTATTACCACATGTGCCTCTGGGATTTAATTTATTGCCCTTGAGATATTTTGAAGAGTAATTATGTTCCAAATGAAGCAATTGCAAACTTTGTACCTTACCAGTTGACTTTTCTGCGTCAGTGTCTGATCACTGGGCTCCTCAGGGTGTATTCTTTTAGGAGAGAGCTTGCTAGTAATGAATGAGGCCTGTTTTCCATATTGACCTCAAACTGTACATAATTACCTAAATCCAGCCAACCATAACAGTGCGGTGCGCATAGAAAATGTGTTCCATAGAGGGATTTTATAGAGTTTACAGTGCAGTTAGGTTGAAATTACATACCTATTTATGGGAAATGTATGGTTAGTTGTGCCCTCTGCTGCACCTTCCCTCAATTCTGTGCCACGAAAGAAACTCATCATCTGTATCAGCACTGCTGTGAGACTGGATGTTTCCATATTTTTTCTAGAAACAATATTATTGAACAACAGGAACGGCTGTATGCCACTCTTTAATACCTTTACAGTAACATTCATTTCCCAATTATGGGAATTTCAGCACAAAATTAATTTATTCGTTGATATTTTTCGTTCAGTCAGTCAAGAAATTCATTGCTCTGTATTGATAAACGTCCCCTCCATGCTCTAGGCTCAATCGTCTGCCTGTTACTCAGCCCTCTGCTAAGGGCAGGTCACTAGGAGACTTTGGAAGGTGCAGTTTCTCTCTGAAGTGTGAGTAGGATGATGGAGGGAACTTCACCCTGGCAATGTGACATTTACTTAAGGCAGTGGAGCATGATTTGGACTTACATTTTACTTGACAGCCCTGCTGCTGAGCTGTTCCCTTCTTAGGGTAAGAAACACGTTTTGGGCAGGGAATTCACTTTTATTTGACTAAGACACTGAATTTCTTCATTTCACATGTCAGTTTTCCTTGCTCTGAGCAATACAAACAGTGACCATTGTGTTCCTGCTCCTTCCTTGCACCCCGCCTGGCTTCAGCTCTGTCTCCGGTGGTCACCTTCCAGCGCTGGTTCAAATTGGGAATTCCTGAATGCTTAATTTCTCATTTGCTGCAAAATCTTTTTCATTGTAGGTGAATTACTTTGAGGGTAAAAAGGGAAGATTGGTCTATTTAGTATATACTGATTCCCATTTTGTGAAACAAACAGTTGGAAAACTGATGATTGATTGATGGTCCTCATTATGATTCTGAGTTGAGTTCTACATTGGAAAAGTTGAAGAAACACGTCCATTTTTCTTTTTATCCTTGATAGATTAGCATGAAAGTAAATAAAGTGATTATTTCAAATGAATGTTTCAAACAGTGGAATCTTCTTGCAACTTAGCTGATTGTGAAGTAGAACTTAACGATGTTTGATTCCTGTACAACTTGGCACTGAAGTAGCAACCTTAGATATTTTACATGTAGTGGAAGTACTTTTCATGCAGTAGGCATTGGAATAGCTTGAGGGAGAGACACCTGTGCAGATTTGGTGTATTACTGAGATGATAAACACTTTATTTGAACATGATATTAACAGGTTTATTTGCAAAAAAAAAAAATTGAGTAAATGAGGACTGAAACCTGCTTTTTTTTTTTTTAATGCAACTCTTAAGAGGTTCACATGTTTTATTTAATTTTCCTCTGGTCTACGGCATGTAATGTAAGTTCAGAACTTTGGAATAGTCGTAGAAAAATTGCTTGGAAATAAAAATCCCTTTCACCTGAAGATGTGCCTGGAGTTGATGCTGAGACATAGGAGCAGTTACTGATCCAAGGGTGACATTCAGGCTGCCACTGTGTGTAATGAGTCTGCTCTGTTCTTTTAGGCTGGTACCTTTAAACATGAAGTGGGTCTTTTTTATTTCTGAAACCAGCATAGAACCAGCAAAATAAAGGCAAGCCACTGTTTATTTACTTCAGCTTTCATGAAGGAGGCCTATCCCAGGCTTTAGGCAACCTGCCATCAATTATCCACACAATTCATAACAATAAAAGCAAAAAAACAGCAAACCATACCCATGTTTGCCAACTGCCTTAGCTGAAGGGAAGTGAAATCATCCAGCCTCTCGCGTTCCCTTAGGCCCTGCAACTCGGCCCCTATCAAACATTTGTTCCAGCAACAAGCTATGTCTCTGTTGGAGTTAAAAATGTGTATGTTAATATATTGCAACAGATCATGAAATTTCCTAGCTTAGAAATCTCACTGTGCCAAGCTCCTCTTCTGTAGACTATAATTTCCTTTCTAAAGAGAGAAGAAGCATCTGGACCTACTCAGTCCCTGCACAGTATTCCTCCTCCACGTCAGCAAGCTGAAGCTCCAGTGCAACTGGCCAGGGTCAGCTGTGGACTGCCTGGAATCTTCTTATTAAACAAGCCCGGAGTTTTGGATCTGGACCAAACCCCCAGAACTGAACACACTGGGACATTTGAAAAGTCCTGTTTCTAAACCAGAACTGGGTTGCAAAAGGTCGTTAATGCATGCTGCAGATGTTTCCTTGGGTGCTCTGAGCCTCGGACCTCTAGTGCAAAACGTTCTCCCAGCATAGCTAGGATTAAAAACCCAACTATGGAGGGGACTGCTTTCATTCATCTATACAACAGACAAGGAAATAGGCTGCATTTAAATTCTTGAGATCAGGATTGAACTGGCATTTTAGGATTAGCTTGGTTTACTTACATAAATTTGTTTCAAACTTATGTTCTCAGCCACTGTCCCTTGGTAGAAATTTTCCAGTAATTAAACTTCTGTCAAAGCCCATATTTGAACTGTGATAATATAAAATTATAATGTAATTGGGGTGATTGGTAGGTTATTAATTTAGGGTAGAGAATGGCATGATATCCTATTTCAGTCCTGCTTCTGTCTCCCTGGTTCTTTTTGACTACTATTCTTCTGACTTTGCTAAGATAAAATCCAGTAATGTTATTCTTGGCACCAGATTAACCTGAGGATTGTTGGCTACTGACAATACTAGAGTAGATGGAGATATAAAAATGGGGCTGTCGGTGCACATTAATCAGGGAGATTGGAACAAGATGCTTCTGGAGGAGAGGAGTTGTCTCCTGACCTTATTGCCTTAAAAAAACCCCAAACCCCACTCTAAAAACCCAACACCGCCACCCCTCAAACCCCCTCAAAAAGGGAACCAAGACCAAATGGGGTGGTTTAATCTTTCTAGATACCATGTTTGAAGCCAACTCCCACCCAGAACTTTTCTGAAAGGCTTAGTTGGGCAGCAGTGAAACCGATCACATTTGTAGTGAATCCTTTGGGGTTATATTTCAACACAGAATAATTTTGCAGTATATTTTTCCTTTGATTGCAATGTTACACTCGAGTAACTAATGCATGAAAAAATGCACTGTCAGGTCAGATCATTTGACTTACTGACATGACATTTCTTTTTGGAAGAGGCAGATCTTGGAACGAATCTTCATCTGGTGTAAATTACAGTGGTTCCATTACTTCAGTGGAATAATTTATGCAAGCCAAAGGCCTGCAACATTATCCAGAGACCAGGTGTGCCACATGGATTCCCGCCCCCCCCATTGCCTGTAAAGTCATATTGTGTGTATTAATGATGGGAGGGTTTCTAGTGTGATGCTGATCTCTCCGTTGTGGTGGGTGTAGCTAATGCTAATTATAGTCAGCAATCGTGCAATGAAAATATTATCCTTACTAATGCTTACCTTGCATATAAAGCACATCCATAAATTTGGAAATATTCCCTAACCTCCAGGCTGTAATTTGGGGATAGGAAAAACTCCCACAATGCACACACTTTTAAACTGGAAAAACAACGAATAAAAATGTAACAACTCGTTTGCCACTTTTTGGGCCCTCATCCAGCATAGCCCGAAATGCCTGAATTAAGGCTTGGATTAGGGCCTCCTTCAGTTGTTGGGATGTTGTTACTGAGCAGTTTCGCAGTTCTTTGTGTCCTAATTGGAGAACGGGAAAGAGACCTTTTCTCCCCTCCTGGGTGAGAAGCTGGGCCCAGTTTTGACCTCGCATGAGTGGTCGTTGAGACTATTTCAGATATCATTTAATGTTGTGCATGAAAAAGGCTGGGATTAGAGCCCTGTGATGCTTGTGTCAGAGGTAGACTATGGGCAATGAAAAAGGCAAGTTTCAGTGTATTAATTCCCAATCTGTAGCAGATTACTTAGTATTTCCACTGTCACCACTGTAAACCTTTTGAGAGAGGACCAGATCTTTTTGCCTGTAAGTCTTTGCTGAGGCTCCAAATGTTGCTATAAAACAGATTCTGATGATACTAATAAAGTTACTAATAATACTACCTAAAAGTAGCTGTGGGAGGCTGGTTTGTCTCCTCGTGACTGAAATGTTTTATTTTTTAAACAAAGCATTGAGATATAATCAAGCTTACAGGTCCAGTAAAATGAATAAAATTAAACAAATTATTTATGTCCATAAATAACCACGTCCTTCTTTCCCATATTTTATGTCAAGCAAGAAGGCAGCTGATAAGATTAACATCCAGATGAACTAACTGAATTTGTTTGGACTTCTTGAGATCGTGTCATCTCCTGGAAGTATAGAAATTCCCTGATTGCTATGTGACACTTCTTAATAGAGTACAGTGGGGGAAACTATAAAGCACATATAAAGAAATCTGAGTATGCATATGTGGGACAAAGGTAAAAAATGTTTATTATGTTGATGAATGAATATTAGGGTGTAGCATCTAAAAAGAAAAACAAGACATTTGTGAATGTTGGCATAGTGAGATGTTATTTCTTTTCTTTCCCAACTTTTATGGGAACATTCAGGAATAATTTATGCTTTAAAAAATCTTTCACTTTTGGTGAAATTGCTGTATTTCCAGAAAACGACGCATAAAATAGTATAAAAGAAATTTAACTAGCTTTGAAAAATCAAGCTTTTCATTTCAGCGAACTTTATTTTCCTGAAAAAAGTGTACTTAGACATCAGGCTTTTTATCCTTGTGAAATTTCTTAATTTATTTCCATGTGTAAGTATTCCTCAAAGCAATGCGATAAATAACCCCCAACTCTGCCACAAATTCTGTAAATGCTGTACCCCAAAGCCAGGAAGATCAGTGTCCTTGCTAGAGCACTACCAAGGTTTCCAGTATTGCTGGCTTCATTCAAAATGTATGTAGATGAAAGAAGATGGACACAGGGCCAAAGAATTCACAAACCATGAAACTGGAGCAGGGGAAGAGTCAAGCTCCATGTTGGGAGGAGACATTTGTTGTTTAGCTGATGCCTTGCTTAGCAGGATCGTGGACCAGCACTGAAATGAGGCGGGAGGAGGGAAGGGGGGAAAATGAAAAGGGAAGTGTACCTTTCTTTCAGCATTGCTCTAGATCAACATGCATTTCCATTAAGACTCAGGGTTTTTTTGGTTTGTATTTTTTTTTTTATAAGATGTTCAATTTCTTTGTTATTTAGTGTTCTCCAGAATTGGCTTAAAGCAAAGTAATGTGGTTGAATGTAAGTTTCTGTTTAATATTATATATTAGTTAATAATATGCCATGTGTTCCAGAACAAAAATAACCAAGGAAATGTATATAAACAAAGTGAATTAATGCCATAACCTACTTTTCCAGTTAATGGAGTATCATAATGAGATAAGATACGATTTTTTTTCCTCTAAATTATTCTTGTCACGTTTGTTGGTTTTGATGTTGGTTTTTTTTTTCCCCCCGGTTGATAAGCATGACTGAAAAAGGCTGGAGTAGTTTGGGAAAACGGAAGTGCAAAGTATGACACTTACATCACCTTTCTAAAATTCCATTCTGACAAGCATTTTCTTTAGTTGCATTATATCTGGATACAAGTGTAATGAAAATATTTTGTAGCCAATATGGAGAGGCAAGAAACGGTGTTAATCTTTGTGGTCTGTGGTGTTTATTTTTATAGCTATGGATTAAAGTGATCTCGTATAGGTGGTGTGTTGAAGCTGCAAAGACATCTATTTGATAATACTTAATAGCTTGGCATCGGTTTCTATAATTACCTTATCATATATTATGCTGCTGCTTTTTCTTTTCCGGTGAACAAGATATCACCCTGTCAGTTAGCTGAGGAAATGGGACTGTCACACTGTGTTAATGAATATCCCTATTGCAGGTGTGATGGTGGCAAGTGCCTAAAAAAAAAAAAAACCAACAACTTTACTTTCACTTTTTGTATATTTATAAATTAATTCCAAGTACAAAGTTTCATTTATTTGCTTATTTACTGTTATAGCTAATTAGGACATTCTTTGACTCCAGTGCTAGAAGTGTGAGCACTTAAGAGTTCTAAATCTGAATGTAAGGACTGTAGCTCTTCATTTGCAAATGTTTCTGAATTTAGGTATATTTGTCACTATAGTGTAAGAAAACAGACCTCAGGCTCTGGCTTGTATTGCTGGAGAGTCAAGATAAATGTTTAATTAAAAAAAAAAAAAAACAAACCAAAAGAAAAGAAAAAACCTGTGCTTTCCCATTGTAAGTGATCTTCTTTGGCTGTGATCAAGGCAGTGTAAGTAACTGCTTGTAGCAGTTGATTTCAGTGATTTTTGTGACTGTGATGACAAAGCTTTAATGTGGAAAAATTGCATTTCTCTTAGAGATATGGAGGGGACTAATGATAGCCAGACAAAAGTTTATAGAATAGAAGAAATAAGCCAGACTTGCTATGTAGTGTTTCAGAGTAAAATCTGTTCAAAAAGTGTGCATAGCAAGTTTAAAAACCACCTGTAAATTCTGTGTGCAAGTATGGAAAACAGGGATTTGCACCTAGACTAAAACTGAACAGCTTTGAGGCAACAAGATGCCTTTTTTTTAAACTGAAACGAAGACACCAAAGGATGAAATGTATTTGCAAAAGAACTGCTTTGAAGAAAAGACAAGGTGGAAACCCCATGGGGAGTGGACACCTTTATTTGGACTTGATAATGGCACTGCCAGCTCATGAGAAGAAATCAGACTGAAGCCATACATTTGCCGAGCTGTTGTGCCTTGTGGCAGTCTCAGCTTTAGTTCATTGAGGGTCACAAAATATGACATGTAGTGTATTACAGAGACTTCTGGTTGTCAAGAGCATGGATTGGTTACTTTCCAGTAAAACTGAAGAAACACCCAGATAAATGTGGAGTGTCTCAGAAAAGAACTAATGGCTTTTTTTTCAGTGGATGAAATGGTAGGTGGTTGGATACGTTCTTTCAATACTAGTGTTGTTAATGTTGCATATGATGTAGCTGTAAGTAATAGATATCTCACTTAAAAATGTCTGAAAAGCTTTTAAACATGATTAGCAACATGCACTCAGCAAATTTAACTTGCTGTCATTCATTCTTGGAGTATAAACAATCTTTCTATAGTCCATTTAATTTATTTTAGAATTTTTTTAGTTTTTAATTTTTTTAGTAAAAGTGATATGAAGTCAGATTTGTGTGAGATATAAACCGGAACTAAAATGGGTGATTATAAAATGACCAGGTAATGGAAACTTAAAAAGTAAACTTGGCCTTCTGGTAGTATTATTTGCAGTGCTTTGCTTTCTGCATCTTCAGTGGAATAGGGAAGCCTTTTCTGAGGCATAGAGGAGTGGGCTGTTTTCAGCTTGCTATCTCAGATGCACTCACCTTACTTCAAAATCAGAGGAAAGTAAGCCCAGTTCCCTCAGATGTTTTTAAGACGTGGCCAGAGAGGTGCATGAAATATAGGAACACCCTTCTCAAATTCTGTGGGCAATTTTATTTTCATGGAACAGAACTCCATGACTTACAATATATGATCAGGTAAGCAATGTTGAAATAATCATAGAATCATAAAATATCTCGAGTTGGAAGGGACCCATAAGGATTGTTGGGTCCAACTCCCATGTTAACGTGTTAATACCCAAATCAGTAACGCTATTGAGAAACAAATAAACTGAGCAAAGCAATAGATTTTAGTTTGATGTTGAAAATGCTTTCCAATTTTATAAAAGCTAGTAATTTACACAAATTAGGTATTAAATAGAATCTAGCTTAAAAATCTACTTTCCAATTTAGTGCAGACTAAGGTCAAATTTCTGAAAAGTGACCTCTAGTTGGCCAGCTGAAAAAAAAGGAGGGAATGAGTAGCTGTCCTCAAAGTATCTCAAGATGAATAGGCTTACTATTTCAGAGAGGTAAAGATTTCAGTGTTCTAAATTGGGAGACTTTTAGGTCTGAATTTGAAAGGAGCAATTTATTTGCCCTTTTTACTTCAGGTTGAGTGGTAGTTGTACATCATTTCATTAGAAAACAACAATAAGAGAAATCTTTCCAGCTGAACAACCAGAAACAAGGGACAACTTTCAAATATTACACATTCCTCAACTGTAAAATAGGAACAAAGTAATGTTATATAACCTAGGGGTTTTTTGAATCTTCAAACCATTGATGTCTTTTGATGGAATTAATTATGTCTTTAAAATATTTTATGCAAATTAAATGCCATCCTAAAATATTTCTGTTTCATGGTACAATGGTAAAAGTTCTCCCTAAATTATGAAATTCACAAATAATTTTCTTGAAGTGTATTGATCATAACTCTAAAAATATAGCATGCTCAAACTATATTACACATTTGAAATAGTTTAGAATATATACATAATATATGTATAATATAGAATTTATGTAGTGCAAAGATAAGCATCCTGTTCTCCTTAGGAAGAGATTGTACATCAGACTTAGCAGAGTCTGTCTTCTCTGAATTCATTCAGTGAACAGAAGATGAAATAAGCAAGAAAAAAAAATTCCAAAGAAGTATCCGCATATTATTAGTATTAGTAATACTTAGGCATGATGTCTGCAAATTGTTTCCCCGATTCCAGTATGTGTGATGCTCCGTCAGAGGTTTTAAGTACTTCAGAATTAGTTAACAAACTCTGCTCTTTCTCCTGAAGGCACTACATTTCAGCAAAATATTTGCAGCTTCATTAAAATTAAATGGTTTATGTTAATTATGCAAACTAAATACCTGGTAAATGATTTTCATGTCTGTAATACAACAAAAGACAAAGTATGGCTCAGGGCTCTAAATAATTTTACAACTAGAACATTACCTAATAATTCAGTTTTAATTCAGAAATCAGGTTTTTGCAAAGCCAGACATGCGCAAGCTGAAACTGGAGTTGAGTCAAACCAAAACACAAGTTATTCTACAAATATTAAAAAACTCCCAGCCCTGTGCATAGGTTATTCAAAAGTAGCATGAAGCTTGCGAACTGGTGCCAATTGTGATCCTGAATACAACAGCATGACTGAACCTGCTCGTGAAACCATGTGACAGCCTGTTGGACGCAGACAGGCGTTTGCACACCTTGGAAAAGACATTTTCGAGAAGTCAAGACAGAACCCTAAATACTCTAAAGAAATGGAGGGTCAATAAATACAGCCACAAGTGAATTCCTGCTTCTCTTACCTCAATCCAAGTGGTTATGCAAACAGCATATGTTTATCCATTTATAGTGGTTTTATCTCACTTTAGTTATTTTAACTTTTATAACTGTTCAGTAGATTTAGAGTAGATGGTGAACAAGTTTAAGTCTCCCCAGCTTATTCTTTTGTGGATGCAGAAAAAAAATATGAGCTGGTAAGCCGGGGCAATTAAATAGCACGAGTCTGTAAAATTAAATGGGGCCATTACCCACTTTAGATATGTTGGGATTATGGACAGAGATAAATTGCTGTATGGACTCAGTCACAGGAGCACTGAATTGCTTTTCCCAGGAAGTGTAACCTACTTATTTTTGTTTCATCCAGAAAAATATTCAAGTGTATGGTTTACTTCAGGGTCATACTGACATGCTATGCTGGATCTGGGACACAAATATCCTAAATGCGTAAGCATAGGCATCTAGGGCCATTTGTAGAAGCTGCAGTGTGTCCTGCTTTGCCTTCAACTGCTAGTCTAGAGGAGCATGGGTCCTCCTGGATGTTCTGTGTTGGATCTGCTAGCCTTTCTTAGAGGTCTTGCATGCTTTGGCATCTAAAATATCACCAGATGACCTATATTTAAGCAACTGAATCAATCCCAATCTATTGATGAATTGCATGACTGCCCTAAGTTTTCTGCACTGTGTATATATGCTTTTGTGGCTACCTTGCATTTGAAGTAATAGTCAGGCTTTATTTTTTCATGTGCAACCCTGCAATTGTTTTTTGAAACATAATTCACAAACTCATTTACATTACTAATGCATTTAGTGCAATATTTTGAATCTTGTAAAATGCCAAGAAATTCCTTGACTGAAGCATGTATTTTACCAGAAATTTTAGTTTGAGTGTGAAGGGTTAATTAGAAAATTAAACAACTAATAACAGTGGTGCAACTACAGAATAAATCCAACAAGTACATTAATAGTTGCATATGCCAAATCTATACTGAGAGGAGCTATAGAAAATTGTATAACACATCATGAGGAATGCAGCCCAGAGCCAAGGCACCATGGTTTCTCAGAGTGAAGGTCAGTCATTGAAGGAAGTCAAGAGTGTGTCAGTCCAAAGGACCAAGTAAGAGGAGTCCAGGTTACAAGGTGGATGTCTGGAGTGGGAGAGCAAGAAGCCAGAGCAGGAGCAGCAGGAATAAGGGCTCAGGAAAGCAGAGCTCAGCTGTACCAGGATGTATATCAAGCCAAAAGTAAAAGCAATACCCTTCCCTTATATAAATTGCACATTTGACATGTGAGGATTTCAGTTTGAGGAAAATTGACTGTGAGTAGTGCAGACCTGCCAGAACCTGATGGTAAACGTGCTGCTGGCGGCAGGCTGGGACTCATCATTGAGCTTTTTCTGTTCTCATGACCTGGAAAGGATTTTACAGCAAAATACCTGAGCTCCCTTTTATTTATAATTGAGTTGTTTTCTGTAAGTTGCAAGGTAAACTAAGTTCAAACTGCTTGATAATGCAAAAAAGGAGTGTCCCCTTTGATGTTTTTGGATCAATGAATATGATGAATGCTTGGTACTTCTTAAGTTGAGTAAATGTGAATTTATTAGCTGTGGGATGCTTTTATGTTGTTTTGTGTGAGTATGTAGAGGTTTTGTGGGAGTAGGACGTAGGAGTAGAGATAGGACTTGGAAAATGTTTACATGATTCTGATACATATAATGCTGATGTTAGGCTTTTCTTGGAAACTGGGAAAATACATATGCAATTAATTAAAGCTTGGTTACTAATAAAGCACTTTGAAATGGAAAACTAGAACTAAACAAAAAGAAGGAACAGTCTGATGCTGATAATGGTAGATGTGGTTAATGTCATGAAACTGAAATACTGTTAGTGCTGTGTTGCTCATGAAGATCTCATTTAATTTTATGAAAAGTTAGCTGTTACAAATCTAAAACAGGACTGGAAAGGACACTTGCTGCCAAAGATGACTGTTATTAAGCCCATATTTTATATGTAGAAGACCATAACCTCTTAGAAACAACAGATTAAATGCAGCCAAAGTGTGGTAGGATGTTTTCTGCTTATGTGAAGGGGGGACGAGCAGAGTGGCTTATAAACACACGTGTTGCAGTTATTGCATTGACCATTCACTTCTCTGTGCGAAATCTGCATTTGAGCATACAGCTGAGACCTTCCTTCAGCTCCATGCTTTGAACGTACTCGGTTCTGTGTGGACAACTGAGTCTGTGTGCCCAAAGGGGATATTGTGAGACAATAAACCAAAGCTGAGTCCCCCTGAATGTTAGGAAATGAGGAAACACAGAGTTAAGGACACACCTCTAGCAAGGGACAACATATAATTCAGGAGTACCTTGACATTATTTCAACTTTTGCAGAACTTTTCTACAAATTAGCCTGAAAGTTTTAAAATTGAGATGACCTTTTCCTAGACTTCAGATTTGGGTAGAATCCTGTTGAGTTTATGGTAAAATGCAAATATATGCTTGACTATGAATAATTGCACTCTTATCTTTCCTTAATTTATAGATTTTTAAATTGATATTCTTCTCTGATTCAGTCTTTGGCATAAAATGAAGTTCTACGACAAGAAATTAATGAATAAACCTGTGTATAATGGTAATAAGGGTATTTTTATAGATGTCCTTAATCTACTTATTTACAGCTGCTTTAAACTGCAGTGCATTAATGGTTAGCAGGTGTACTCATATTCAAATAATTAAGCATCAAATAAGTAATAAACTCCAAAGGTGCTTTTGGATTGTTGTCAGCCACCAAAATGAGAGTTTGCATATTCAAAATAAATCTACGAACTGTTTCAGTAATTTAGGACAGAATCAATTTGGAAACTGATTTTCTTTTTGTGCCAAAGTGAAAAAAAAGATAGCTTTGTCCTCAGTGCCAAAAAGATGTGTTTTCACCACTAGATAATTAATATGCATTTACTCATGTCAGTGTAGAAAATCAGCCTGGATTTTCCTGTGAGTGACTGCGGGAGATAGTCAGTGTTACTACAATGATGGTTGATCTTGCCTTGATTGGGATTTTACAATGCATTTTCTAATTCTAGTTTTCCCACTGTAAACAAACAAAAAACCCCACCAAAAGAAAAAGTAAAAATAACTGTCCTGCTGCCAATCAAAGAAACCAAATTTGTATTTATATATTTTTAATTTTTTTAGTAAGAATTTTCTCTTAATTGATATCTATTAATTTCCAACCAGCCACAATTATATCAAGTAAGGAACATGAATAGGGTAGGACTAATTTGAAACCTAGAGAATGGAATATGCTTATTAATATCCTTTAGAAGGAATTTGGTTATTATAATAAATGTGTGCTAGTCATGAACAGCAGGAGAAATAGGTGATTTCCTAAGTCATGGTGAAAGCATGAGTGTTAGGCTAGTCAATGTATAGTCATTTATATAAATTGAACTTTTATATCTATAAATTAAATTTAATTCTAAGTGAAGTTTTAAAACTTTTGCCTTTTACTTGTAAGGTACACACTTTATATGATGTTTTGAATAACACAGGATCTATATTAAAACAGGAAGTATTTAGAACATATAATGTGTGTATTTGTAATTCCTGGAAAGGCCCAATCAGATCAAAACTAAATACATCACAGCATAATACACTTTCTAAAAGTCTTTTTGTACAATTGCTCTTAGAAATTTCCAAGTCTGTTCAGTTATGCTGTTTCTGTAAGTTCTGCTGCATCTGTAAGAAAAGATGATACTGCCCTGACTTTAGAGGTAAATGACAGCTGAGAAATAATGTTCAAGAGTTTTAAAATGACCGGTCTGAAACACTCTCTGGAAAAGGCATTTAGTGCTGCAGTATACTTTTATTGTGCTTTGTGTGTGTGAGAGAAAGAGAGAGAGAGATGGTACAATGGATATGTGTCAAAATAACTTCTAGGATTTGGAAGATGTCCAAACTATTGTCAAATCTGTGGCTTCTATTTCAGAAGTGAGCTTGTCTGCTGTTCCTAACTATGCTCATAGATTAGATCAAAGACTTCTTCCTACAAACTGTTTCTTACTTAAGCGCCCAAACCACATTAGCTAAAACAATTTGGCTGCCTTTGCCTTTTTGGTAATGTGGTGATTTCTGAAAACTGCCATCAGGGCTTGGAACACTGATTGGTGGTACAGAGAAGAGGAATAGGAGATAACCTTCCCTTCTGTGCAAAGCTAATGCAGACAGGAAGGGATAGAACAATAAGCATTGGAACAATGATTTCTGACAGTATTTTACAAAATATGCCATCCTTTATATGTGAACTAGGGGATTAATACTGAATCGCCCCAATGAGCTTAGAAGTTTTCAGCTCATAGGTAGAATGCTGTGACTGGTCCTGCTGGGCTCCTTGGACATTTTTCTAGTTCGTTAATGTTTTCACAGGAAAAACTTTGGAATAGTCTCTAAAGCAGTGTAAGGACACACAGCTATTTGAACTGTGTGAGTCCATTTCCTTTTATTGTCACTGCTACCAATATATTGATTTGTGCTTTAATGCAAGTGAGGTGGCAAGTTTTAAATTATTTGTTCCTAGCTCCAAATATAATATGTTTTTTATAAGCTGAAAGAAGGGGAGAGAACTGATGTGATTTTTAGCTATGCTATTTCATCTCCAGTGGAAAGAATTACTTGTATAGCAAAATGCTCTTCGGAAACATCAAACCCATTTGCAAAGTATCTTTTGGGGGCAATTTTGCCACCCATGACCCACCATCTTAAGTAAGCTTTGTGACTAGTAACTCATATGACTCTGTGTCAATAAACTTGGCAAATGTTCTACATATGTTGTATAGTGATTAGTGACACTGGAAGACTCAACGTGCAAAGATCAAGTCCTGAACATTTTTAAAAATTGAAAATCTGAAGTAGTTGAAATTTAACAGGCAGCAAACTTGGGGGGCATTGCTTTACTGAAAAGAGAATGCTCCACATGTGCCTGCTTTTCATTTTCCAAACACACTGCATGGTCAGCATGCAGACACCACATTCAGGAAACACTGGAGCATACTTGATTAAAGGCTCTTTGGAGCTCCTTCCTGCAGAAACCAGCATGTGAGCTGTTTATACACCAGCATGGCTTTCTACAGATACCTGGCAGTTCTATGCATTTTCCTGTGATGCGCATATTATTTGCTTTATAAATGAGGTGTCAGTTAATGTCCCATGTGCCTACGACAATGCTGTCCTCTCACCACCTGTTTGGTAGTGCTTGCTAGCCATAAACTCTGCTCCCCATAAACTCTACTTCAGTGATATATTTGAGGTTAAAAAAGAGTAGTGCCAAGCCAGCAGCTGAAGTGTTGCTGAGATGAATGATGCATTGCTGCTGGATTATGTTTTTCTCTTGGATGAATGGCACCATTTCAAGTGCCATAGCCTAGATCAGGACTTAATTTTGAGTAAGGCAGGGG
>JAOXNO010000078.1:24915736-24949986 GCA_028565335.1 Limnodromus scolopaceus | reverse complement strand
TGTTTTTCTCTTGGATGAATGGCACCATTTCAAGTGCCATAGCCTAGATCAGGACTTAATTTTGAGTAAGGCAGGGGAATAACATGAAACAGAAAGAAAGAGAATGGAGAAGTAGTGATTTGTTGAGTGTAAATGGGAAGGAAAATAAACTCTGGCCAGTGGCTGAAAATTAATCTCATCAGGCTTTGTGCTAACCTGGGCCTTCAGACTGATTTTTATTCCACCTTTTTTTTTTTTATTTAATCTGCCTTGGGATTTGGAGATATTTTTAAAGAAATGGAATAGTTTTCTGAACTCTGGAAGACTGAAGCTATTTCCATATGAAATAGCCTTCCTGGCTACATATCAGGTTCCCATATGTATTAAAATACTGGAAAATGTGCTTTTTTTCTTTTGTGCTATGGCAGGATGTAATCAATTACAAAGACACATGAAATGTAGATTTTATTTTTGGGTTTTTCCATGTTTGGGTTAGTAACTATCACTGTCAGCAATTTTGCCTTAGCAATCTCTCATTATATTTATAGAGTTCTCTGGGTATAAAATACATGGGAACTTCAGGGGAATAGGGGTGCGGTGACTGCAGGAAAGGAAACCAGAAGAGATTTGCTAAGAGCACCTGATCCCTGGGATAATGGTTTGTCAGCATTTTTTAGTATGTGGGTCCTTAAAAATGTTAGGAATGCAGAGTACCATAGAACAATATAAATCTGCCAACAACATATTTGATTTTCCTCTGACTTTCTTTAAATAAGGGGCTGAGATGCATGTCATAACTACATCCCAGTTCTATGCTTGGAGCAAAAGGCCAGTTTCCACAATCCTGGCCTTCCTGTTTCCTTTTGTGGACCTGTTTTTATCAGGAAGAAACGTTGGGGGATGCCTTGGAAGGGGGCTTTGATGTGCTCTGGTGAGGGCTCAGGTTTGGAAATACACCAAGGTTGCCAGGGCACAGTGCTGCATCTGCATTGTATACACTTCGTGTGTAGCTGTAGTTATCTTTTTTTTCTTTGGGTATTTTTTTTTTTTTTTACCCCAGAGACCACAGGTTCAATTCAATATCACTTTTCCAGACTCTGCTAGGAATGCTCTTTTGACAGACTTGCCAGCATGTCAGCCAAATAAGCTGAGAGAAAGCCTATAACCTATTCATCATTAAAAGATTAATGTGCAGAGAAAGACAAATGTTGGAGGAGAGTGACTGAAACTATATTGAACTATTAAAATCTAAGTGCTTGGTCTTCTGTGTGGAATAATTTTTTTCTGGTACTTCCTGCATCCTCACAAGCCGTCTCTTGCTGAGCTCTTATATAGGTCCCTGATTAACTGCAGAGAGCTAAAGGGAACACCGTATTTTGAGCATCAGACCCTTGTATCTCTTGACTCACTGAGGAAGTAGAACCAACTATTTGCCAGTGTTTCACATCTATGCCTATCATGTCTTCTGGCATGAAGGTAATAGTTCAAAATATATATGGTTCTTATAAGCAGAAACTACCTGGCTGAGAAAATTGGTACTGAAGCATGGTAGAAAGGGCAACTTTTCTAAGATAATATTTATCATTACTACTCATATAGAGATACTCTGTGATTACTGTGCAATTTAGTAAAGGTAGCATGAGCAGCTGTATATTATTTTTGTGTTCTGTACATTAACAGTGATTACATGAAGTCCATTTGGAAATATATTTAAGGAACTATGTAAGTAACTTGGGGTTTAATATCTTCATATTGATTTATATGTAATTTATTGTATCTATTTAATATGCACTGTGATTGATAGGTAGTTCATTTATTCCCTTCTAGCTTGCAGTTCTATATGAATGATTTTGTGAATTCGAGTTTGGTAAATGCATTTGTAATAACTATCAAGGTTACAATGGAAAAATGATTGCAAAGAGATTTGCATGATTAAATTAAGAAATGTGTTTGAATTGAGTATTGCTAGAAATTGGTGGCCATGATAGCAACACCATCCAAACATGGGAAAAAAAAATAATCTTTTCCAAGAAACTCCCCACCTGCCTATTTTTCTCTTTCTTGGCAGGAAGTTTCCAGTCTGCTATACATTGATCACAATGTGTCCCAGATTTTTTTCCTTGTTCAGCAGTCTCAAATATATTTTATCCTTATGACATACAAACAGTTGGTTTCGCACGGCTAAATGACTTGCTGTCTTTAATGCCTCTTTGTATCGCTACACTTTGATAAATGAAAAATAGATAGGACATAAGAATGATTAACAATAATATTGTGTATTTCTCATGCATAGATTTTGATGTCTATTCTTGAATGAGTTTGAATTTTTTAAAAATGTAAACCTACCATCCTATGCTAGTACTTGCCTCCTATTTTGTTATGATGTCCATTTTTTTAATTGGTAAGAACATACACTGTGTGTATATTATGTATAGTATGTTGAACCAATTACATTTCCAGACTGGACTATTTGAAAGATAGAAAGAAAATATATGCCTACAAATCCATCAAAAATTCAGTATGAATGAAATCCCAGAGTGACTGTGTCTGTTTTCCATTTATTACATATGCTATCCAGCACAGAGCAGGATAGTTTAAAATAATGTAATACATAAGTCATGAACTAAAATTTTGTGGGGGATTTTAATTAATGGAAAGAAAAAGGGAAACTAATATTTTAGACTGTGGCTCACAATCCTTGAAGTCACTTGAAGTCACAGACTCCTGAACATGCAAAGAAACTGAATCCTCACCTGAGGACAATTAGAACACCAATGTTTGTCTTAATGTGATGGTAAAGTGCTACTCCAAGTGAGTAAGTTCCTAGACAAGATTTTGCAGCTTTTTATACCCTTCCCATGGTTGTATCTTTTGGTAAACATTAAAATAATATACTATGTCAGTAATTTAGATTTATCAGTGTTTTTCTTGCCAACAGAAGTTATTATTTTGGGTTATTAAAACAATCTTGTTTAGGCTCAGATCTGTATTTTCAGAATTTCTTTGTGAATGTGAGTTGATACTTGGTTTAGTTTAAAATAGGAAGAAGGAGAAATCTTGTGTTGCTTTATGCTGTTTGCCATTAAGCAGATGTCTAAAGTACTAAAATGGCTTTTAAAAAGCAGTTGATAGAAAACTTCCTAACAGATAATAGGTTTTGAGCAATGAGATTGTTAAGTGCAAGTGCTTGTCTCGTTCAGCTGCTTCAGATTTCAAAACCATTCAGCAATGGGTCGAGTCTCTGGTTCTCAGAAGTAGGGCTGTCACTGTCCCCTGGGGGGTGACTGGAGTCCTAGGGATGAAAGGACAGAATCTGTAGCCTGGCTGTGATGAGTAGCTAATGCCAGAAGATAGTAAATAGCAGCAGGACATATTTCTACTCACCATATGAGAGACAGCATTTAAAAGGCAGTGCTGCTAGTAAGCTGTAAATAGACGTGTCTAGAAGATAAATTTCTGCACCGTCGTTTTGATTTTTGCTCTGTGTCTAGGAGCTTTGAAGTTGTTCTGGTAAGTGATGACTTGGTTTGTTGTTTGTTAGATATCTCAGCATGTATTCATTATGCTTTCCAACAGACATGAAATTTGCAACTAAATAAAAACAAACCTTTTAAAAATAAGCTGTGTGCTGTAGACAGAGGAAGTTTGAGGAATGCGTGTAAATGTTAAGCACTTGCTACCTGTTCACAAAAAAGCTGATAGATGCTGCTTCCTTTTTGACCCTAAGTTACAGGTTACTTTTGAGGAAGGATTCCTCTAATGTTGAAGTTGCTTATGTCTCAGGGTAAGTGTTTTTCAAAGTGATCTTTCAAGGCCCTTCATACAAAAAAAAGGTAAGCATTTCTTGCTGTAGTCAACTTCTTACATTTTACTCCAAATATTTTGGTAATAGGAGGAGAGTTTTGCTAGATGTGTTTATTACACTTAGCGATGAGGTAACTAAAGTAATTAAACCTATAGGCAGAGCAAGAAAATGGAGGATAAAAATAGTGTTAATAATTTGGTTTCCTAACCATCAGCTCATGACAATATGCCATTACAAGAAATTATCTTCATTTGAAAGAGAAAATGCAAGGCTGAGCAGCAGTAGTGGTCTGCATAGGCATCCTTTCATGTGTGTTGAGATGAACAGATGATGTAGAAGCAGAAAATGGATCATGTGCTAGAACTGTAGGTTGCAAATCTTAGATCAATGTTTTTCTTGGGTGGAGAGCTTTGATATTTGTTAAGCCATAATTACTACTCTGGATGTTTTGAAGTGTTCACCATGAGAAGCTGCAGTATGAGTGGGTGGATCTGGCAGGAAACTACCACTTAGAGTCTAGAAAAATGAGCTCCTATGATATAAAAATAGATATAAAACGTGGCACAGAAGCACTTTTGTGTCTTGGGATTGGCAGGCTTTCTATGAGGATGGAAAGTCATGTGAAAGTGCTTATTGGAGATATTGGTCAGAAGTTTACTTGTCATTCACTGAAGGAAACTGCAACAATAGCTGTACAGTGGCTTTTGACCCAGTGGGGATTTGGGAGCCAAAAAATATATCTGCAATAATTGAATAGAAGTCTAATCATGCTGTAAATTGAGCTAATCTTACCTTAAACAAACATCATTATGCTATTTTAAACAAAGACTAGTTACTTCTCAGAAATACTTTGTTAGAGGATTCAGTTTTAGTTTTAAAGCTTCCAGAGCAGATCTTCATGAAGCGTGAGAGAATCATTCAAGAGTAATTAAGCCAGATTTTATGATTTGGTTTGGAAATGGACTCATCTGCTATTTCGGCACAGGCAACAGTAGAGCAATTTAGAGGACAATGTGTGGCTTTGTATTGGAAAAGTCATTAGTTATCTGTCTTTCATTCTTGTCAAGATTCTTTCAGACTGCTCTGTGAGAGCTGAAGTTTTTGATGGGTCTTAGGAACCACAGGACAATGTTTTGGTTTCTGAATTTTCTGAAAATAGATTTCCATGTACCTCTATGTTTTAGATTATTAAGTCACACTTTTGAGATGAAGGTATCCTGCACAGCATACAGTGACAGATAGTCTAATAAATGTAACTTTTCTTGAAAATAACCAGTTTGCATCTAAGGAAGCATTTACGTACTGAAGTGACAATAAGCATCTGTAGTGTGTGTGTGGGAAGTAATCCATCTAATTTAGTCATTAAAGACTAGTTAATTCATAAAGCTTAATGAGCTGACTCTTCAAACTGCTCCATTGGTGCAGGCATCCAGGCAGTTCCCAGAGTGACTGCCAGCTTCAGCAACTCCTGGTGGCTCGCTGTAGTGCAGGGCTCAGCATCCTGCTGGCCCTGCCCCATTCTGGCCTTGGTGTAGGATCCATGCTTGAAATGCCCCCAGGCTCAAGAGCTCACCCTACAGGCATAGTGCAGGTGTGATTGAAGATGTCCATGGAGAAACTCCATCTGCTTGGCCAGACAGAACCTTCTTCTACAGTCGTTAAAATTGCCTCCTGTCATGCTCTCTGTTGACTCATCAGGAGATGACAATTTATTGTTTAGGACTGCTTTGCTAGCCACTGTGAATTAGGTTTGAGTTAGGTATCCCATAGTGTCCTGTGTGCTAAGGTAGAGATCACAAGTTCTGAAAATGCATAGAAGTATCACTGGTGGCTTTTTTCAACATCCTGTAACGTCCCCAAACCTTGCCATGTTTTTAGATCTTGGAGGATGTCTTCTGACAGTATGGTGATTTAGTGGAGTTTTGCCGCTTTGTATTATTATCTGAGGTAGAATCTCTGGTGCTGAATTAAAATAATTTCCTGCTTTCTGGAGTCTGTAAATTTCTCACATGTTGTTGAAAGGAGCATTACAACATAGGTGTGTTAAGGCTGACTCCCACATTATTTGAAAGACTGCTTAATATCAATACTCTTTCTTTAAAAATGAGCAATGCGTGGCCTACTAACATGATAAGAAAAAATTAGGTTAACACCATTAACTGAAATAAGGTTTGAATTAGATTGTGACATGTAATTGCAAAATGCTGTATAGCTATTGAGGAGAACATGGAGTAGATGACTTTTAAAGGTCCCTTCCAACCCAAATTATTCTATGATTATATGGAACATGGTTTCTACGGATATTTCTAATCGTGTGCAGACCTTATATACACCAAACCAAAACTTTTAATCCATGTGGCAGGTTGTATAGTAGAATCAATAAATGCCAGTGTCTAAGAATGATTTTACAGTATAATAATTTGTTTGATAATTAGCAACCATCTCCATGAAATAATATCTTTTTTAAATTTAGAGATTGTGTATTTTCCCAATGAACAAATAGAAACTGACTTTTGCATTCAAAATTGAAAAGTATTAAGATTTTAAACTAGTTTCAATGACCAGACACTCAGCAGCTACATGAGATTATTGTTTAGAATTGACTTTTCTTATTTATTTATTATTATTCCTTTATTAATCCTGTAACTGTATGTCACTCGGTGGTTGCCTTTCTGATTTCTTGGAAAGATTCTATGAAGTACGATAAGCAGTCTCTGAGCTATGTGCTTTTGTACGTTGTTGTATGTATTGAGTGTAAACTATACTGCTCTGCCTAATATCAAGGGTGTAAGGGGCCCTGAAACAACAAGGAAGGCTGTTTATATTCTCCAAGTGTTGATAGCCAAGGAATGCCTCAAAGTGTGGTTTGCTTCTGGACACAATTTATTTATAGCTTTCTGTTTGTTAAAACGTTGGAGCCAAACATGCGGAACCGTGCAATGTGGGTCAGCCTTGAAACTAAATAACTTATATTGTTCTTTTAATACATTGAAAGGATATTTTGCATCCCCAAACCTCATTGATACACATCTACAGAATCACTGTCTTCTGAAATATGACTAGATGATTTTAAAAAAATGAAGGTATACTTTGTAGTGTGCAAGGAATAGTCTCTCTTTTGGCATAATATATTTTTAGCACTAAGTCAGACTTATTCCTGTTGTTGAAGAAAGGCACATTTTCACCTCATATATTTGCTCCTGGTAGAAGAAAATTAAATCAGAAAAACTGGAAAATACACTCCACAGTCATTTTAAATTGCTGGGTTTCTAAATTGATAAGTATCGTATTAAAATCAAGTCATAGTGACTTCTATGTAATATAGCAGTTTATCACCTGTGCACAGTGGGGTGCATCTCACCTTGGAATTAAACTTCTCCCCATTTGTCCTACAGTATATCATCGGGGAAGGTTCACTCTGTGCTTCAAAGTCAACACTAATTTACATCAGTTTCTCGTGTTCACACTTACTAGTGCAGAATTGTACAGAGGGTACATCCCGGCCAAAGTGCCACAAAACTCAACACTCAGCTTGGTTATTCATTCACTCAAAAGCAACAATCTTCAAGTTTCTAAAAATTTTTGCCTCTGTGGGGATTTCCCAGACACTTATCAGATCCAATAATATATATCTATAAATAAATATTTATATTATATATCTAATATTAAATATAAAATACTTTTATATATCAGGCTTTTACCTAGCTTTAGGTGGGTGTAACCTTTGTTGCACTTTGTACATTCTCGTGCTTTATGTATGAGAATAACTGCAGTAGCTCACAGCATCTGATACAAATTTAATGTCACGTTGACAGTGTTTAATTTATTATTCATTTTCAGTGCTTTCCACAACAGTAGAAAAAATGAAAACACCCCACCAACCACAAATAAACCATGTCAAAAGGTCCCCTTTCAAGCAGTGAGCAAATTGCATTTCAAGAGAGGTGCAGTGGTCTAAATATAGGAGTAAACTCGAATACCCCAAAGTTTCTAGCACAAGGAGAGTAGGGAGCTAGTCAATGTGAAGTGAGTTGTGTAAGTGTACAAAGGAGAGCTTGATCCAAATTTAATGAAGCTAAAAATTGGTTTTGTGATTGTTAAATTAGAGGAGTCTAAACTATAAGGTTAAATTGTGGGTTGGATTTGGAACTGTATGGTAAGAGAAGCATTGTTACATCTGCTTTTTACATAGGACTTAAAAAAATCTGTCATTTTCAATAGATACAGTTAGTGTACATGCATTAAAGTATACTAGACAATCATCAGTTCTAGGTCAAAGCAATTAAATGCTTTTGGGAAGGACAAAGCTGAACTGATGTTTTCTGAAATGTATCTGACTGTTGTTTGTTAATTTGGGCTTTGTTTCAGGAGTAATGAAATCTGTGGTGGCTCATCCATTAGACAAAGATTTATTTTTTTTTTAGGACCTAACCTTTTCCATCTATCACAAATAGCTATCTTATCTGTGTTATGTTCATTTTCTAACAGGTCTTATCCTTGGTTTACCACTGTTCGTTAAAATATATAGTATATGCATGTTTGTACATGTATGACAGAGATGACCTGCATTATGAACCTGCATACGTGAAATCACTGCAGTTTTGCCACGAACATCCACAGAAACAGACTGAGATATGACCTTGCGTAGTGTCTCTTTTCTAGTGGAAATCAGTGAGCTGCTGGGATACCACCACTGTCGGTCAGTCTGTCCTCAGAAACACATCCCTCCCTCTTTTCCAACGTTAGCTCAAGAATGACATTTTCCCCAGTTTTTCCAGGTTACTCCTGGGATTGTGTCTTGTTAGTTGATGTAGAAATGTTGCCTACCAGCTTGAAAACTGCTGGGAACAGGGAGGCCTTTTATGGAAACGCTGACACAACTTTATCTATAGCATAGCAGTGTAAACCATCTGTTTCCAATAAAGTGGTTATTATCTTTTCTTGTCAAACTTATCACTATAAAAATAATTTGCTCTCTTCTTCAGTGTCTGTAACATAATACAGGAGTGCATTTATGGACATGGTAAGAATGAGCTCTATGGAGGATAGTTTTCCCTTTTGATACTATGCAGTTAATATATCAATTTTTTTGCATATATCGTTGGCAGAGGCAAAAAGCTATGTTCCTTTTTATATTCTCCTAGTTCATCTGTTTTGGTATTTCTTTAGGGATACAACACAGAGGACCATTCTTAGTCAGGCATTTCATTCTGCAGCTCTTAAAGTTGCTACATATCCACTCGTTTAAAAAATGGTGCTGCAGAGGACTGTGCTGAGGAGCGACTGTAAACAGTGGAAGAATCTCCCAGTGATGAGGTTGATTCATTAACTTCAGTGAAACTGGACCTGTTCACACAAACTAAGGGTGAAGTTACTTATATTCAGTCTGTGAAGATGTGTCTGCTTTTCTCTTTTGCTCTTTTAATGCAATCCTGTCTGTTGTCTTTATCAGGTGTAATAGGCAGATTCTTGACAAGAGGTAGATGTTAGGAGACCGTAATCCTTGAAGGGATTTGCTTTAAACTTTGAATATGGCCCTAGTGAATAAAAGAAGAGAAGAATTAATTCATGTTGTGTTGCCAACTCAGTGCTGAAGGCCTGATGAAGGTTGTTATTAAATGCATCTAGTATACTTTGCAACAGTACTGAAGGTCTGAACTCTCACATGAATTTTTGAAGAGTCAAGCAGCTAAGGACTCTACCAAGGAGACGTGCATTGGTGTGTTAGCAGTTCACTTTTAGATCACTGTTTTCTTTAAGACAGAAGTTATGTTATACTTGGAGACAGTAAGGAAGCTGCTTTTGAGCACTGCATGCTCATCGAGCGTTGGGAAGGTCTGGGCGCAGCACACGTGTGTGACAGTTCTGCCTGGCACGAGATACAGAGCTTGGTCTCACTGCACGTACAATGGAGTCTGGCTTGTTGGTCCTGTCTTGCCTCTGTGTATGTGCAGCTCGGCCGTGCGGCTCATGCATTGTAGGTCCACTGTGGGACTCTGTCTTAAAAAAACCACTGGTGTGCATCTTTAACGTCTGAAGTAATCACTCCTTATTTTCTGCAATGCGTTTTATTTTAGAAATAATACATCATGTTAACAATTTGGTTCTAGGTATACAAGCCTACTAACCTGGTAGGATTAATGATATTTTAAAAATAATGTAGCGATAACATATTTGGCCTTATTTGCATGAAAGATTTTTGGGAGTAGCTACATTAGCACAGACCACTGGTGGACAAGAAGTTTGTGAGGAAGGACACTGGCAATATTACATTTCTTCACTAGTGTAAATAAATTTAGCAATAGGATGCTGTGTTCTGGAAATTATCACAAACCTCTGGTGTACTTAGTGGATAGATGCCAGCTAGTTCTAATCCTCTGGGAACTTTTGTGGAGTGGAATCATAGCTAGCTATGTAAAAACAGATGCTGATTCATGGACTGAAAGTCAAAATCTTTAGCTGGCATAAACAGGAGAAGATCCAGTTTACTGACAGCCACTGCTTTTTCAGAACGGTGACTCTTTGAGTCAGCTGAGAATGCAACACAAGTGTAAGAAATATGAGTGTCTTTGGCCATGCACTTGATAATTGTAATGAAGTATAACGTCTCAAACTCATTAACTGAATTTCAGTAGGCGAGTAGAACAAAACACGTTAATTTGCATGTAGATGTTCTGTTCTTATTTAACAAAGAAATGGGACTAGTGACTTGGGCAGTAAAGCCACCCCTTAAAGGACTTGGACATAAATATCTTACAGGCTTTGAAGAACCAAGATAATGATGTCACTCCTGTCCTCTTATCATAACATCAGACTTTACTGTTGTTACCAAGAGCACGTTCCAACATCTTAGTTCTTTCCTGAACTGGATTCCTATTTCTAAACCGATGGTAAAAAACTGGCAAATGGTTGTCTATTCCGGAATCGTTGAGTGGCAATGATTTTTTTTTCTAATAGGATGAAGTACTGGGGATTACTTCTTGATACGGAGTTACTAATACTTCCAAAATTTTATTGAGCAGTTCTTGAATTGGAAATAATATCAAATAGAGCTGGTGAATGGACTTGCATCATGTTTGTATACCAGGCTGCTTCTTCAATCACAGAGTATTGTTTAAATGCAAAACTTGTGATAATTCCCTGTTTAAGCAGAGCCCACAGGGCCCTAAAGAGGACATGTAGGTTCTTTATGAAAAGTCTTAAATTCGAGATTGAAAGAATGTTTGGGCTGTTCTTATTTGTTGCTTGTATTGTGGTCTTAAATACCATGTGAAAGATGGGATTCGTGATGCATGTCATGTATCGCAGTCAGTTCTAACAATCTACTCCATTAGGGAGAAAAATACTGTACTGAAAGGTGTCTATAAGGAGCTGAAGTGATGCGATATATCAGGAAATTTAAGTGCCTCTAAGTGTAACAAAATAATGCTTTGCATGGGATTAAAGCTCACTGACATTAATGAGTGTCTTTGGAAGCCAGTGGCTCTGTCTGCAAAAGGTTATACTTTAATAGCCCTGATGAGTTGAGCAATAACAAAAAAAGGCAGTCCTTTTTTTTTTTCAGCTGGGTATGTGCTGCTACCGTCATGTAAATTTGGAGACAGTTAAACTAGGACATACATTTTCACTGCCAAACTGAGTCAATGGTGATGTGCAGGATTCCTGGCTTCCAGTTGGTGATTACCACTTCAAAGACCAAACCAGGTTTGGTCACATAAGAGAGCAATTGTAAGTCAGGGTTCCTTGTGTTGTTTGTATGGATTTCCGAGTGAAATGAAAGACTATTTACACCAGCAATGGGGCATAGACACACCAGAGTTCCCACATACCCTGAATTGTTCCCTAGAAGTTATCTTGAGTTTAGTATCTAAGTTGTATCCCTTAAGCACAGATGCTTCTCTCAAACTCACACAGATTTTCGTTCTTTTACAAAAGGGAAAATAAACAGTGTTTCTCTATACATTTATGTGCACCTGATTGCAGCTCCTAACTCTGCTGTGGGAGTTAACTGGTGCAAAAAGATGTCCGTATTTGTAGAGCTTTGCTTTGGAAAAAAACGGTCTTGTAACTTGATTGTTGCCTTTCTGGGCTTTTGAAGGCTCACATCAAAGAAACAATAGTAGGATAAAATTAAAAAGATATGAAAAATGATAAAGTCTTTTTGAAAGGAGGAACTAAGGGAAATAGAAAGTGGATTAAGTTAAAAGCAAACAGTAGCTGGAGGTGATGACGGCTGGTTTGTTTTAAACCACGCATCCCTACTTGAATTTTAATTCGTTCAAAACCTTTTTAGTATGGACTATTTGCCTGATGAAAGTTCATAATGCTTCATCCCTGAAGTATGGAAGGATATCCAATGAATAAGAGCAGGAGACGCTGCAGAAAAGCCTTTCATTTCCTCTGTCCCAGAAACCATAATCCTGCAGGAGAGCAAAATAATGGCTGGTATGTATCTTTTTAAAGAACATTTATCAACGTTATACATCTAAATGACAGGGTACATGGAATTTCTTCTTTGCTGACTTTTTTTTCACATTCAGTGGGGTTTTTTTTTGCTCATTTTTACTACATATGGACTGAGAATTGGGACAGTACCAAAGCAAAGTTAAAAATGAAATTGAAATAAAAATATGTAACTTTTTTCAAATGCATAATGCAGTAAAAGAATCTGCAGATAGGCAAAGATACCCCTAATTCTTCTTTCACACTGGATTTTTCTTAAAATGCCTCGTTAACATCAATGCCTTATTAACATTAACAAGGTTAATGTTACCATATCCCACTGTTGCATAAAGGCAAAATAAGAAACTGGGTTTTGTTTAAGCTTCCTTCTTAAATTTAATGTTGTGCAACACTCTGAAAATGGAGTAAGGATATTCTTCCCCTGACCTAGCTCTATTCTTCTAGTAAGAATTAAAGTACGTTTGCCTGAAAATGTGAGATTCTGCTTAAAGACATCCTGCAAGTTGCAGTATGCCACCACCAGCCTGTGCTAGAGAGGAAGCTGCTTATAAATATCTGGGTTTTCCCTAGCCAGCACGGATGAATTGAGGCAATCTTGAAGAGGTCTCATGACTCAGTAATGATGAAAACAATAAAATTGGGTCAGGTCAATGAAAACATTTTTCCCCGGCTTTCCTTGGATGTTTCTTGCAAGGCTTTTTGGGTATAAAGTTCTTCTAGCAAATCCCAGTGGTTTTTTGGCTGAAATAGTTAATTTCAAACATCCTGAAAATGAAAGGAAATGTTTTCAAGTGGATGTATCTAATAAAATCACCTTCCTTGGTATTTCAGTAATTCAGTGCTTTCCAACAGAAAAAAAAAAAAAGTAGGAAAATTCCTGACCAGTGCTAATTGTCTTGCTTTTCTATTGTCTCAAGGGTTTTCTCATCCCCAACCTTTACTGAAATGAACTGAGCTCTAGTTACTTGTTACTGATATAGTTACTTGTATGCACTGAAAAAGGAAACTGCTTATTGCTCCTGTATTTGTAAGTAATAAATAAGTTTAACTTGTGTAGAAGTTAAACTGTCTTGGGCATTAAATGCACCTAAATCTTCATAACCTTCATCCCTGGTGCTGTGCAGAAAACAGCTAGGATGCCCTGAGGGCTGCCAATGCCTTTTCCATGTCATCTTGAAACCAGAAGTTGCTGACTGAGCTGTCTGAGCTGCGGTAAAGGTAATGGTAGCAGAAGAGAAACAGAGGCTTTGTTCCTGGAATTTTTGCAGACTTTATTGCTTACCATTCTTCTTTTGTAATTTCTCACAGGCCCAGAGTTTCAGCAAATTAATAGCTTTGCTGTACAAACAGCATATTACGGGTAAAGCTTTCCAGCAATACCTTCCACTCCACCCAAACACTGGGTAGTTTTCACTTCAGTCTGAAATGCTGAGTCTGTTGGAATGCAAGGATTTTTAATTATGGAATTGAATTTTCTTACTAATTACAAATCTTTATTTTTAGTTGAAAAAGAGGGTGATATTAGCCAGCAAGGGTGCATTTAGGGGATTACATGAGTTCCATTTTGCAAACCGCAATGTAGAAAAGCTTTATGGAAAAGGCAATGTGTAATGACAGGTTTCTATTGAACTTTGATGTGTATAGCTTCAAAGAATGAGGATGTTTGGGCAGCAGCAAGTGTATTTCTCTTAGATGTAATAAGAAAAGACATCCATACACATTTTGTTTGACTTCAAAGGAGCTAAATCCTACAAAACAAGGAAAGCAAACCAGTTCTTTTGCACTGCATGGTTATTTTATCAGGTAGACTTTGGGTATTATAGCATATGTGAAACTAGAAAAATGGACCACCACCACTTGTAAGAGTTTGGATGGATGGGTGCAGAGAAGATCAGGTTGCAGTTAGGGGCTATCTATTTAATGAATTTTCCCTTTGCCATTGAATGGGTCAAATCTGGTTGCCTCTTACGGTGAGATAATTGGCTTGGTGCACAAAGTAAGAGCAGCGAATGCTGTTTACATTTAGTTTAGCAAGGCTATTGATGCCATTTCCCTTAGCATCCCTAGGCAAATCGGGGAAGTATATATATATATATCCAGTCACATTTCAGTACGAGACTGAATGGGTGGAAACAAGATGAAGGAAAACCTGGTGGGGCTATTGAGTTCAAAGAATAATGGTTGGCAGTTCAAAGTCCAGCTGGTGGCTAGGTAATTGTGACATTCCTCAAGGGTCAGTGCTGGGACCAACAAGAAATGCTTATTTCAGAATGTGGCTGACACTGTGCAATCTTACCCTGAGTGGCTTATTGCTTGGGCAATTGGTTTCTGGCTGGCTGGCCAACCAAGATGGCTTTTTGTGAATTGCCGATAGATTTACTACAGGAATCCAAATTTACTGGGAGTGGAAACTGTGTCTCGCTGATACTGGCACAGGAAGCAGCTGAGAGAATTTTCTTCACAGCCAAAACGCATTAGCTTTTACTGATGCACAGCAGTCCAAGACTGGATTTTGGAAAGACCAAAATCAAACATTCATAGATTCCAGAACAGTGAGCCAAAGTAGACAGTAGAAGAATATTACATTTTCATTGTAATCTTGCTGTTTTAGACTTAGGTTTAAATACATTAGGCGCGGTTCCTTATGCCCTGATAAGATTTGCTTTAATTTGTAGTAGCAGCGGGTTGGGCAGAATTCCCACCGTCGGGGCACGCTTGCTTCCAGAATGAAGCCTCTTACATTTTAGGAAATGTGCTAATTGAAGTTTTAATTCTGTTTTAATTCTAAAGACAATGCCTGTATTGCTGAACTTTTGAGCGTTCAGCAGTGCTGAGCCCTGGCCCTGTTCCGCCTCTGCTGGCTGAAACGCTTGCAGCGTGTTCTCTTTGTAAGCTCCCCAGCAAAAGAATTTGCCATTTCTGTGGGACCAGCCTGTCTTCATGCAAATGGAAGTGAGCCTGCTTAAAAATGTCATCCCAGAGTCAAGAATGTGCTCCAACACTTTGCTTAGAAAAACAAATGATCTCTGTTTCCTCAAAGCCTCTTTTGAATTAATTACCCCAACCTCATAATAAGTGGCCATGATGAGCATGCTTTTTAGGCTTTGTCTGCCCTGAGTCAGGAAGAAAACGGTGGTACGGGCACAGCTGAGAGGACTTTGCTGTAACTACCTTGAATGACAAAGTCCAAACAGGGTATCTGTGGCTGCGTGGGCTCCAGCAGAGACCAGGCACCTCGCTACAGACTGCGGCTTTTGACTGATTTGCTCCGACTGCTGAAATCTGCGACCGTGTTTTCTCAGGCGTGCCCTGAGCACCTCCCCATTACAATCTATGCGCAGCCTTAGACATTTGGAAGTAATTTTATTTCCCACTGTATGCTTGAGGCTTGATTGCTGTCATCTGAGCAATCAAGCAGAGCTTGTATAAGCACTGCTGATAGATCAGGCTCTTCAAACTCCCTCTTTCACCCTATTCTCCTACAGGCACCGAGCAACGTGTCCAGCCATCCTACTCGTGAACCACAGTTAAACCAGAGAAAAACAAAGTAGAAACACGTTTACCTTATTCATGGGATAACTCTAATAAGTCAGTTTAACCAAGTGCTTTTCAAGTATGCAGATCCAAGATTGGGGAGTTACAAACAGAAAAGGACCGGCTTGACCAACCTTTCAGCAAAGTGTCGCTGCTGCAGTTTCCTGCCCTGTCTGTAGCATAAGTGTGGTGTTTAGGAGGGTTGAGTCTTGTTTTCAGTAGCTCAGGAACAGTGAGGTTAGTACGCAGATACAACCTCATCAGATGCTCTGAAGGAATTGAGCAGTACAATAAACACTGGCTAGTGCTGTGGAATCAGCAAGGGAACGATCCCAGTATATTCTGCCTCTGTATGCAGCATGTGTTGAATCTTGCAATAACAACATTTTTCTTGTTTGTTCTATGTTGGAAATTAACTTTATGCATAAAAAGGCAAGCAAAACTCCTATTCGCACTGACGGAGACATAAATACATGAACCTGTGGGTTGGAGAAATAGGGACTACCAAATGAAATGTAGGGTAGAAATGTTTCCATCCAGTTAAGGAAACAAGGGAGAAGCAGTTGTACAACTTGGATGTTAATTTAAAATTCATTCAGAGGAGTCTAACTGTATCCTAAGCATAGTTTTTCCTTTTTAGTTTCCCCAATTCAGACAAATTTGGAATCACAATGCTGAATGGAAAACAGAATTATTTATTTTGGCACAATTTTCTGGAAGAGATGAAACTCTCTTGCCAACCACACTCAGAGAGCCCTTCACCTGGGGAATTACCTCTTCTCCCAAGTCAGGGTATTTTTTTTTTGCTGTTGCTTTCTGCCTCTGGACTGCTCAGAGCTTGGAGGTTGGATTTTCTTGGTTGATGAATCTCAGAGAGTGAACTCCCTCCCCTTAGTGCCAGCCAGAAGCGCCTGGCCAGCTGCAAAGTGGATGTCTTTAGCAAGGCATTGGTTAACTGCTATAGCAGTTAATTAAGTCTCGTCTTGGGAGCTGACTTGCACCTTGATGCTTAGCAGTGTTCATTCATACCTAATGTTATTTGTGGACTCTGCAGGAAAAACAGTTGAGTCTGTAATTTTCCAGTCCTAAAATACGTGTTTTAAAATTATCTACATCATTTAGGAGAACACTCTGGGACTTTTCTACTTCTGAAACAAGGCAGAAATGGTTGTGGCTCCTTGTCTAGAGGTCTGACTCCCTCAATTACATTGAAAACTCATTTGGAATCAAGACCATTCAATGTCTTTCAGTCTGTGGAATGCTTTTTAAAGCACTTATTTATTGCTGACTTTGCAAATGATCCTCTAGGATTTTTTTTTGATCAGGTACTCTGCAAGATGGATTCAAAAAACCCACTTCTTTTGCTAAGAAACAGTTCTGAAGAAACCTATTTTCCTACAGGTTTGTGTTTTAAACTGTGTGGCTGTGCGCATTCCCAGAAGTATAACGAAAAGGGTTTGTTACTATCCACTTGTTTTACAAGGGAGCCTTGGTGGGTCACTAAATTGGAAATCCTTTCTTTTCCTAACTCTGTGTGTTCTCAAAATTTGCAGGCACACGATTATCTTGGTGACCTGGTCTCTCACAAGGTCTCTGTCAAATCTGGCTCAAATCAGACACTGGAATCAAATGGGCTTGGGGACACAGATGTCACAGTGCAGCCAGTAGGATCACATGAGCCTAATTTCCTCGGGAAACCATAGGGAAAATCCAAAATGAAATGTTCATCCAGACCTTCAGCTGGCATAAAACACAGAGCCACAGACTTTGAGAAAGTCACCTTATTTTAGACCAGTGAATGTCTGTGCTAGTTATTCTTTTAGGCAGTCCTGTAATGAATAAATCTTCTGAATGAATCTGCATGTTATTTGTTGCTTATTCTCTTGGCTGTGCAGGGAGATTTTAACTGAATTTGAAGCCACCAAAAGAACACCCATTTTCTGTAACCTTTAGTGAATTAACAACGTGTTACAGACCATGTTAGTGATGGGTGTTTCCAGGAGAATGCTGAGTTATCTGGGTTTAAGTGCATTGTTGTACTGTAGCTGTTATCTAAAGTTCACTGAAATATAGCGTGTATCCTGAATGGAAATGTCTGAATGGAAATTTGATTTAATTTTGACAATCAAATAGTTCATATTAAGTGAATTGAGAATCAGTTCAAACTTCTATTTGCAAGGGATTCCAGGTTCATCCTCATGTATGTAACTGTAAAGTACTTATGTAAACTGTGTGTGTGTTAACCATTATTAACAAGAATTGTTTCTGTGCAACAAATGCAAAATAGGTTTTGTATTTATCAGCACTCCTGAAAAGTATCTGATTTTCAACATAATTGGTGTTTACATTATAATTTGCATGGCACAGTGCTTTGGATAATACTTCATTTATTACCACTCCAAAAAAAAGTTATCAAAAGATAAACAAAACAGGCAGTCTATTCTTAACTGCAGTAAATGAGAGGTTTTTTCCATTGATTTGATGGGAACTGGATGAAGCTCGACATTATTGTTACAACAAGCTGACAATCAAAGATTATTAATACCAAGCTCCTCTTGTCCCTCTCTTGGCAGTCTGTACACATGCACAACAGTACATCTGCAAAACGGTTGTTAGCACGTATCATCTTTCACTTTGATTTACTTCTGCACCTCTGCTTTGTGAGTCAGCAGGATTAAATTTTGTAATTCATAACTTGAAACTAAGCTTTTCATATTCTAGATTTTTTTTTTTAACTTAAAACCCACCGTATCTATGTAATCTTATATTTCTGTACACTTCTCACAAACTAGCATCAGGACGACAAAGAGAGGATGAGAAGCTACCTGCACAAGATGTTTTGTTTCTAACCCTTTTTTGTTAAAATAACTGTGCCTCTTTTGTTCCAGTCTTTTTATGTTAAGCAATGTAAAAGCATTGGGGTTTTGTTACAGTAGGCATCAAGAAGTCCCTCTTGGCAGAAGAAAGCATAAACCTGGCAGACTGTGCGTTCAATACCAGTCATCATCTTTTCTGCCTTTGTTAGACTGTGTTCTCTGCTGCTGTATATAGTTCTATCAGCCTTTAGGCTCCTTTAATTATTGCATCAGTAGGACTAGTAAAAATGCAATGAAACGGGGCTGCTTTGCTGTCAAATCCTTTTCTTTCCCTTGCTCTTTAATCTGTGAACCAAAGTTGTTAATGTCTGCAGAAAACCTATATATCTGCAAGTTTTGCTCGGGCCATTATTTTCCCAAGTACGGCATTGAGACGTGTATTCCCTTCCATTGTATACCTGCCATCTCCTCAGCTGAGGTGGTTGACTGCTTCCATATGAGGTAACAGGAGAGTATAGTTTGCAGCTTTGGAGACGTTTCTGCAAGGAAAATAAGACCCTAGGATGACAGCTTCAGCAAGCCCTCCTATTTCTATGTGTGGAGTAGTCTTTCTTTTCTCCCCCTTCTTACCCTTTTCTTTTAAAATATTTTTGCTCAAGACAAGGTCCATCCATTCATCTGTCCCCCTCCAACACCCCCACCCCCACTGAATTTTCTCTTTTTATGGTGTCATTTTCCTTCTTTTTTGTTTTTGTTCTACCTGGTTCTGTGCCCAGACCGTACTTCCCTTGTTCATGTGCAAGATGCGAACCAGAAGTCAATGAAAGCAGTAAGGGTGGAGTAACGTGGAGTAACTTTAAACAGCAAGCCAAGGAGCAGTGGATTTCCAGGTGCTGCTTTCAGAATGATGTATATCTGTCTGGTGGTGTAAGATTGAAATGCTTTCATATGTGGTCTTTTAAAAAAACTTGTACTGTTGTTCGCTTATTGAGAAGCGGAACGAACCTTGAGAGAAATTTACTTGAAATGAAAATAAGCTGAGCATAAAATGCCCCAAGCAGGGTGTGCCTTGCACACCTTTACTGTGCATAGAGTTCTGACACTTGCTCGTGATGACTGATGGGCTTTGACAGCCATCTAGTGGCTGGGATGGGGGTCCCCCCCCACTAGTAATTAGTACAATTTCAGTCTTGTCACAAAGCTGGGCCTGGATATGTCAGCGTGTGATGGGATTTTTCCTTCCAAACTGTTGATATATAGTCTCAGAGTCTGATGATTTAGTATATCAGCTGTAACTGACTGTTTGGCTTCTCATCAGATAGTTCTTTAAAGCAAAACTGATACTCAACAGAGCAATGCATAGCAGAAAAATAATTGCATTGTACTTGTTGTGCTTTTCATTGAAATCCTTTCATGAAGGTCCTTTCATGAATAAATGAGTCCTTAAGTATATCACAGGGTGTTTCTTCTACCATGCCTTTTATATTTGCAAACTGGTTTGCAAATAAAAAATAAGAAAAAACTCATTTTCACCAACTTTAATGGATTTGCAACCCTGTAGATTCTCTAGTCAGGTCCAACACCAATTTGAGTGGTACTTTTTGTTGTTAAGAAAGGAATCAGTTAATGGGCTATCAGATCCTTTTGCCACATTAAGAATTTCCAAAGCTGATTCTCAAGCCATTCAGCACCTCGTGTTACAAATGCAGAGCTAGAAAGAACATGCAACATAGAGAGTTTGTGTCTTGGTCTTTGTAATTAAAAAAAACTTGCAGATTTCCAAGCCAGTGGCGAAATGGTGGAACAATTTCCTTTGCTGCCTTTGCTGGTCTGGGTGTAGATGGATAATATGCCTGCAGTTCAGGAATGAGACTAAAATGTCAAAATGTGCTTGTGGGATGAGTTGGCTTTGAAATAGCTGCTCTTTTCAGGTTGCTCTCTCAGTGTAATGCAGTCACAGCAGAAAGGAAAAGTAGAAGCATCAAATGTAATCAAAAGATTCAAGATTAAAATTGTGTTTTCTGGCAGTATTGTGGGGTGGGGTGCTGGGGTTTTTTTGGTTGGGGTTTTTTTTGGTGGTGATGCTTTATTGGTTTTTTAATATCAGCATATCTGCAATATGATAGGAAAATAGACTTCTCAGTACACTGCCAGAAGTCGGTATCTGCTTTTTCCCCCCACCTTTCTCTACCTCTTTCTCAGCCACCGAGCAGGGCCCAGGCAGAAGCTAGTCACCATCTGGCTCAGCTCTGATTTGCCAAAGCAGTTGCTATGTGGTTTATTTGAAGTCATGACAGAATGCTGACTTTGGGCTCAGCAACTTAGAAATTTCATTTATGCAAACTGCTGCTCTTCTGAACAGCACGATGAGTTCTGCGGGTGTTACATTAAGGAAGACATAGACCATATGCCAGACATCTGGGAGGAAAAGGCTAAATATGTCAGACAGCGCGTTATGTCATGCACACAAGGGAGAAGCGAGAAGAGTGCTTTCCAAAATACGATCTGCAGTTTGGAAAATGATTCTCACAGTGTCATAAATGGACTGTACAGCACACTTGGTTGACGTCTTTACTTCACACTGAAAACATTTCCTCCTGAGCTTCTGCAGCACCCCTTCGAGTCATTTTGTCAGTGGATGTGATAAACTGATTGAAGAGAGGAGTTCACCTGGTATAAATTTGGATTTCAGTTTCTGTTAGAAAGCTGTAGAAGCTAGTGATGGCAGGCAACAGTTAATGACACATCTGCTCCATTTCTCCAAGCTTTGACATTGATGGAGTAACTGGACTTGAATTAAGGCATGAAGCTGAAATTCCAAATCTGTTCGTATTTATTACTTTGTGATTTTCTGTTTACAGCTGGTTTAAATTAGGACAGAAATGCATAGAACAGCGAAACTGTCCTTGTGCTTAGAGTTGTTAATTTTTATTCTAATAACAGGTTTTCTTAAAAAACAATGGTTGTGAGTGGCATGCATCATAAATATATCAGTTAGAAATTAGGGGTGTTTGGGAATTTTCAGATAATGGTTTTACCTGGATTGTTCAGTTTCAAGGATTTTTTGGTAGGAAGGTTTCTGTAGTCAGATGGAGGTCCCACCCAGGTAAGATGAGTCCTCTCCACGGCATCCCAGGAGTCAAGAGAATAATTTTGGACTGTGTGTGACAGCTTTGCTGTGTGTGACTCAGAGGATGGTGCAGGAGGTTGGCATTGCAGTTCTTGGTTTGCAAGTTTGTGACTTGTTGCGTAGGGACAGCTTGGTTCTTTGCTTTTACAGGTGCTTGTGTTCCCTTAGAGGATGAAATGTTCATTGGGCCAAAGTGAAAAAATCTTTTTTTTGCTGATAGAGCATTCTGTAAAATGTTGAATACCCAATAAAAGTTTCCGCTTTACCTAATTTTTGAATTCTTTGTCAGACATGTTTTATTTTTAGGGGGAGATAGTGAGATATACTCACCTCATGATTAAAAAAATAATTCAGATAGTTGGAGTGTTTGGCTACAGAGTAGGAAGAAAACAAGGACATAGACTTAAGTATGGATAGAACAGCACCTAAACAGATGGCTATGTCTCCTTAAATGCTGCTGTCAATCAAATGAGGAAATTTTTGAAATTTCTAAGTTATAAATTCAACCCAGAGAAGTTCTTCTGCCTTGGTGGAGGTAGGTTGGGTGGAGGGGAGAGAGCAAAAACTATATTGAACGGATTTCTAAATAATTAGTAAGAAATTAATTCTAAATTAGAATTCAAGGAAAAGAAAGAAAAGTAATAGTATTAAGACAAGAAAGTAAACCTTCTGTAAACGGAGTGTATTAGGTCAAAAATGACATACGCGACTTCAATGAGCAGGTAGTGTGTGCCCTTCCATGCAGAATTCTCACAGTTCCTTCTCCCCAGTCACACATCTGTAACACCCTGTGCAGAACAGCTGGTGCATAGCACGAGTTCCTCAACGCAGAGTTAGCACCCCCCTGAGCAGAATGACTTCTAGGTACTCCTGAGGCAATGTTCGTTTGATACTGTGGTGGGTTTGAGCACTCCATAATGACTCTGTTTTACTTCTTTCTGATCAAGAATTAAGGTGGTACAATAAGAAAGACATTTAAGATGACTAATATTTAAAAATCCTTCAGCTCTGCTGGTGAGCTGTTTTCACTGTGTATGTGATGCTGCTTCTCATCTTCAGATATGCTTTTCCCTTGTCCAGACCAACTCCTCCTTTGATTTCACAGTTGAAAAATGTGTTGTATGTTGTCTCTCCTATCCCAGGAGAAGATGTTGAAGAAATAGCCTGCACTCAGAATGGCCAGATGTACCTGAACAGAGATATTTGGAAGCCCTCACCATGCCAAATTTGTGTCTGTGACAATGGAGCTATTCTTTGTGATGAAATCCAGTGTCAAGATCTGCTGGAGTGTGAGAACCCGCAGGTGCCCCCAGGAGAGTGCTGTCCTGTGTGTCCCCATACAACACGCGATTTTGACACCACCATTGGTAAGATTGCTTTCCAGTTCATTTTTTTTAAAGGAGACCCGGCCTGAAGAACTAGGAATCTCATGATACTGAAAATTCTAATAGTATTTCCATGATGAAAGTTTAAATCTGAAGAGAGTAGATACTTGGCAGCTTTCTTCCATCTTGGGTTGCACCTGAGCTGGGTCTGGAAAGGGCTTTCTTCTGACTATGAATCTCATATAAGCCCAAGTGGCTTTATAACTAAAAAGTTGATCTGAATTCCATCTTGATATTTCAAGGAGGTTGAATTCTGGCTTCTTTTTGTGGTTCATCTGGAATGGAAAGGTTAATGTATTAAGATAAATACATATCATAAACATATGAAGATAAATATTTATTATATAAACATAAATATAATAAAATAAGTGCATGCCTTAATAAAATACTCAATTTGAGGCTCCTCCAACAGGTGAATAAATGTAAACATTATATGTAAACAGTATAAAGTGTTTTCCCAAAGTGGAAACACAAATGTGTGAACCCTTTGTGAGACTTAAGAGAAAAAAATTGTATGAAGTATTATTAACTCCCTGTTTGCATACTTTCTGTTATATATCTTAAACATTATGTCTTTTCCAGTCCGTTTCTTCTTCCTGGAGAGACTTGGATGAAGCAATCCCCCTTCAATTTTTCTAAAAGAAAATCTCTTAACTTGCAATTAATGCTCATTAATACTGTGTATTGCATTATTTGAACTACATTATATATATATATATAATAATTAAAGCAATTTCTTCAGGAGGTATGATTGCTGTTGATTAGCTTAATATAGAATAAAGTAGTGATAAAGAGCATGTAGTGCAGTCTTGTGTAATTGAACAATGGAACAAGATGTGGCAAGCATTAATAAATAGATGGTGCATCCTGCTGTGTTTTGGGAGGCATTAGGCCAAGGCCAACAAGGTACACCCAACAAATATAAAAGCAGTATGGCTACATTCCAGAATTCCTTACTGTTATTCAAGGTATTAATAACATACTCCTCTGAAGGATTTTTTTGGATATGAGTGTGGCTATATGGCTCTGAATTCAGGCATATGATAGTGCAGGTTCTTTTCAAACAAGAAAAGGTCAAAAATGCCTCATCTCAATCTTTTGAAAAATATAATGTTATATGTCGTGGATCCATCAACAATGCTTGTACTGAAGTTAGTAATAAAACTTCCTTTGACTTCACTGTCAATCATTAGGCCAGCTTCTGACTATTCCCCACAAGATATTCGGCTTTCCTGACATGCTTTTCCTTATTCTGTGCAACACTGAAAAAGGCTGAGAATCAGGGCACATCATTGCAAACCATTTGACTCCTCACACCTGAATTGAGGGAGTCTGTGTGTCCCTGGGAACTTCCCCAGCTCCCTGTAGGCAATACACCATCTTCTGTGCAACCAGGATCAAGTATGGCTCTAGCTGCAACACCTTCACTCAAGTCTTACCGTGTTCTTTCTCTCAGAGTAAAAACATTAATTTCCTCTCTTTTTTCTCTTTCTTCTTTTTTTTTTTTTTTAAAAAATAGGTAGAGGAAGAAAGGTAAGATTTTTAATTTTTTTTTAAAAAATGTATTACAACTGTTAAAAGAATCTGCTGCAACTCCTCGGAGTGCTTCACAGAAATCAAATATAAGCTCTGTTAAAAACACTTAGTTCTTTCCTCTTGGTCTTCCTCAGTGGTTGAGGAGATTGCAGTCCACGTGGAAAAAATGCTGGGATGCAGTCAAAAATCCTGGTCTTAATATAGATAATCCCCTGGGCTGAAAATCCCTGCTGTCTACATCAAAGGAATTCCAGTTTGAGTAGTTTGGTTGTTTCATCTCTAGCAGTGCCACAAAATGAAGGAAGGGACCACTAAGTCATTAAAAGCCAAACTATTAAAACTGGCAGCTTGGTTTTCGCTGAGGCTTAGCTGCCCATTCTGCAGTGGGTAGCACTGGGATGATGTGTTAGGGCACAGAGCCACGGTTCTGCGGGCAGCATCTTTCATAGTATGCAGTTAAACAGAATGATCTATTGTTACAGAAGAAAATAAAATACATTCTGATAAATGAACTTCTAAATAAGCAGCTACAAGATTTAATGGAAATAATTTTTAGGTGATCAAGTATGTACACTCACAAAAATCGAGTAGCTCTCTGTGCAGAAGTAGTTTAAGGAAATAAATGGACTGTAACCAGCTTATGATGAACAAGACAGAAAATTTTTTACCTTTACAAAGTCCTCTTTTTTTTCCCCTTAATAAGATAATTACCACCAGTAGGTCTAAACCAAGTTATTTCATGTAACATGTAATCATTGTCAAAACATGCAGCTCAAAGAAAAGGCAATTGGCAAATTCTGTGTCCTTCGCTCTGAAGCCATGCGATAATCATTTTGTATTCTGTCCCTATGTTGCAGATGGACACGCAAGTTTTTTATGTCCATAGATTTAGTGATATGAATTTTAATTTAGTACTTTGAAGAAATGGAATCTGAATGCTGCTCTGGGCTTTGCATTTTGTATGAATCAAATCATCCAATAACAGAACTACATGTTTTCTAGTACTTAAATATCACAGTAATTTTTAGTTTGACTCATCTTTAAGCCAGTATGTTCTGCAGTTAGAAAAAGTCTGTTCATCTATAGCCTTCATTTAATCTGTGTCCATAGTCATTAAAAATAGTATGGATTAGCTATCACAGGTACTTTAATTTAGTCTCAGTTGTATCCTTAGAGAAGCCTTAGTACTTGTCACAGTTACAAGGATGGTATCAGTGACACTGGTGCTGTTAATTGTACTTTCACTTGCTTTCTGCCATCTGATGTTTTTGTATCTTTTTCCTACAGGGACAAAAAGGAGAACCTGGAATAGTGCCACCTGTAAGTCCATTTTTGTCTTCTTTTATCAGCACACCCTAGAAGTGTATGTTTTAGTACTTTAAAGCAGAATTGCAGTAATTAAGGAAATACAACAAAACATACAGCATGTGAATGAAGGGAATGGAATTAATTACGTTGTTTCACATATGTAACATTTGAAATTCCTGTCAATTGCATTTTGGGAAAAAATATTATTGAGTCAAATCTGTCATAATCTTTATTTTTATACTTAGAAATTTGTGGAGGTGTAAGAAACCAAGGTATAATGGTAAATTAGTATTTGGAAAATGTAGGGACACTTAGGAAAACAGATGAAATAAATTGTCACTTTCTATCCTTATTATCGCTTTCCAGCATGAAGACAAACAAATTAAAAGAACCAATAATTTGAGACTAAATCGTTTTAGTACACTTATTTATTTCATCGTTTTTAGAATAGCAATGCTACTTCCAAGATTTTGTTCATAATGATTATAAGAAGACTCCAAACTGGAAAGAGATAACCAGTAGAATTTATAATTATTTTATTTTTCTTTTCAAAAAAGCCTTACAACTTCCCTGGTACTTTGATTTTCTTTTTTGCCATTTACTTTTCAGTAACTCATTTTCGGTAGGTTGGTCATGACAAATAATGCCATCATGTTATGTGGTAACTTTAATTTCTATTGCCTTCTTTAGGTTTCAGGAATACGAGGCCGCCCAGGACCAGCCGTGAGTATTTTTTGATGCTCTATTTCTCTGATGATAGCTTTTTCCACTTGCTGCCATTTCTGTTCTGTATCGTGAAGATGACGTGAAGGTGAACTCTTCCCTGCCTGTAGAGGGTATTGCCTGCATTTGAGGAGATGACTAGACTATGGGATTTTTTACTAGTCTCAGGTCAGCCCATGCCCTAAGTGAATGGATGTGTGCTTGTAGTACACACATGTCTGAGTACCTTTGTGCGAGGCTGATGCTGGGGAATGCTTTTCTAGCAGGGATCTAGCAGGAGTAGAAGGAGTTGCAGTATGCTCTCAGGCTGCGGCTAAACAAAGAGCAGTTCTGGGCTAACAAGAAGGATGTCTCAAACCTGTGCATCTCTGCATTAAGAGCCTCCAGCATTCAGAAAACCTTTGCTAAATTAACTTGCGGAGCACATGAGAGATGAAACCGTTTTGTAGATCTCTGCATCCTGGTTCTACTCCCTTCAGGCAGTGTGCAATTGAGAAGAAATATTGAATAGTTGGTGACTGTTTTCTTTATGATAATGTGAAACCCACCCCCTGTAATTAATTTTCAAAAGAGCATTGTGTTTCATATTTTCAGAGTTTTATTAATCATTACCTACATTAAAAGGTACTTAATATTTCTAATCTTTCTTTTAGGGACCTCCAGGCTCACAAGGACCACGAGGAGAACGAGGACCAAAGGGAAGACCTGTAAGTTATTAAATATCTCTGAAAGCAAGTACTTGACTAACCTCAAATGATTAGATGGCTTTTAACTGTCTCCATGTCTTCTAGAGTTACCAGAACTTTCCTCATATTTTCCAAGAATCAGGTAACAACCAGAAACACATTTATATCTCACCATTCCCTGAGTAGTTTGAAACCTGAATGTTTTGACATAATTGACAGAGGTTTAGCAGTATTTCCACTAAAAGCCATACTTTCTCAACAAACTTTCCTAAAGTGGTGTCTGGAGAATACAGCTTTCTTCAGAATTTTTTTTTAAAAAAGAACAAAACTGGAACATCATATTTGCTCATTTAAGAGCTTGCTGGCTTTTTGCTGGTTACTACTGTGCATCAGAAGCAGTGTGACCTGTGTGGCTCAGAGTATTTCAGAAAAGGCAAAGCTCAGGAAGTTTGCAGGAGTTAATATGTGACTACATATGTTGGTATGGTGGTGAATAATACAATCAAGATTGCTCAGTGGAAATAAAGACTTCATAAGAGAATTTCAGCGTCTGCATGTGGAGAACCACAGAAAGGCCAAAAGGGAGTGCTGAAAATACCAAAGATGACATGTTCCTGTTGAAAAAGCTAGGTCAAAGAGCAGAAGCTGTTAAAAGCAGATTTTAAAGATTTGTATCATTGTAATTTCTATGTGGGTATTTTCGTATCCCTCAGGAGAGAGCAAGCCAATACTGAATTTAGGCATAGGCCTAAAACTGACTCCTTTCTGCTGTTCCTCCAGTGAGTGTCTGTTGTCCATAGATAGCAATGACACTTCTGAAGTAGTGGAATAAGTGTGTAGCCTCTTTGAGATGGAGGCCAAGCCACTGCTGCTCTCTCTATCACCATAAGACATTTGTCTGATGAATATGTATCAAGATGATTAAAAGAATTCTGGGAGTAATTGTGAGATCTTGTGGTGTGTAGAGGAATCCTTACTGTGTTTATAGAGGTGTCTGAAAGGCTTTCCTAATACGCAATATTATCAATGAGATGCTAAATAATGTCTGATTCTGTGCCATTCATCCCTTGTATGTCTCTATAGAACCATGGCTAGCAGCACCAGAAATACCAAAAGGGTATTGAGTTCCTTTGACACAGGTTATGATGCTGCTTTCAAGGAGTATCAAGGGATTAGAAACCAGTCAGGTCCTTCAAAAATGTTACGGCAGAGGTTCTGGTGAGCTGTGTGTGTGTCAGAGTGTAGGTCTGAGACCAAAAAGTGCTGCTTTTAGATACAAAGCGACTGCTAGTGCAGGATTTTGTTGTTTATATTTGTGGGAAAAAAATGTTAGTTCACACCTACAGTTTATATCAGTAAAATCTTTCTGCACATTGTTTGCAGTTTGTTTAAAATACCTCATGGAGCAGATAACATTGTACAGACACCCTTTATAAAATTAATATGGGTAAATACATTACTGACTGGTGATATTACAAAACCACTAAGCACACTTACAAGCCATTTGTTTGTTTCTTTGGATTTTTTTTTTCTTTATGTGGGGTCCTGCTGACTAGTGAGCAAAAGGAACTGAAACTTGCTATGGATCTCTGCCTTTTACAAATGCAGGACCCTTGGGTGTTAAATGAATTCAGGAGTATTAGCATATTTTTTCCCTCAGATTCTGTGTTACTGTAACAAGGAAAGAAACAGCTAGGGAATAGCATGTTTGCATTTGCAAAATGCATCTAAGGAGGGGGAGTTTTGACATGATAAAATTTTAGGTGTTTACAAATGAGCTTTTGAAGACAGAAAGTAAGCTTGAGCGTCCTCAGAACCACTGAGATGCATTGTTTCAATATGGTTTTACACGCGATTGTAATTGCAGAAGCAGTTAAAATAAGTAATAGTTTGAGAGTGTTGTACCATGATCTGCGTTTCCTTCTATTTCGTTACAGGCAAACCCTGTAATAGTTTCCTGAACAGCAGCGGCAATGGGCCAGAAGGAGTAAATTCCATGTTTAAACGGTGCCACCTCGTGGCCTGTATTAGAATTTTTTTCTTTTTTTATTTTTTTTATTCTTTAAAACCTCACTGGCCTTGAGCTGGTGAAGGAAAATGAAAGGGGGCTTTTTTTTTTTTTTTCCAAAATATGCATATGAATAGATAAACAATATAAAATAAATAAAAGTATAATCAATATTTTATTTATTAAAAAACCAAAACCAAAATTGGTTATATACCACTGCTTAGTTGCCACTGACAAGTACAAAACATGCTTTTCAGGGATGTTTTGAGGTGGGGGGTTTGCAGTGCTGCTCTTGAAGAAGGCTGATTTTTGGTGACTAAAAAGGAGGTCCTTTTCTAAAAAGAAATGAAAAAAACCCCTTTTTCTATATCAGATTTTGTTAAGGTGGCTTGGTTTGGATATTGAAAATTGGTAGTTGGATATCAGCTCGCTTAATTCTCTATAGGCAACTTTTTTTCTCTAATCCTTATCTTTGTTTTCTTTTTATTTTGAGAACAAATGAAAGATGATAACTAATTCTTTTCCTCCTTTGGACAGTATGCGCTTTCAGGTTTGGCAGTGTGTACTTCTGTTTGTAATAGAAATATTAAATAATAACGTTTTCTGCTAGAACCTTCTGCTTCCCTCCAACATGCATGAATCTTCTCATCTGTTTCAGAATACCATCTATTCACAACTCATTCTGCGAGTAGGTGTGTGTTGTGTACATGTCTGTCTGATAAGAAAAAGGTTTCCCCCTGATTGCTAGGCCTATAAGAATTTCAGACTACAAAGATCACAAATTAAGAGGATTAGCTCATTCTCTGGGAGTTTCCAGGAATCCTATTGTGAATTGTATTCCGGTGTAGCCCTTTCCCAAGGGAATGCTATTTCTTTAACATGTGAACCATGCTAGTTCAAGCCATACCAGTTCAAACCACACTTGTTCAGACATAGATTCCACTGAAATGTGTTGCAGACTGCAAGGAAACACAGTCCTGGAAAACTCATGGAAATCCAAGCAATCTGTCTGATTATAATTGTGTTTGTAAAGATGACTCACTGAGCTAGGTTTCCAAAGTTTTATGTTTAAGGATCCTTAAAATAGGAGAATTCATTATGCAGTATAAAATTTTTCCTTGCCATCATCAAACATTTTATTTTAATGAAGCAAGCAGTAGTGACAAGCACTTTAAAATCCGCTTCTATGATTGAAGTATATCTTTATTGGCCCTGTTGCTATTGATTTTGTTCCACTAATGTTTTATTAGCTGCTTCCGTATTTAATTTTAGTTCTGACACAAGATAAGATGAATCCAGTTTAGGAATCAAAAGTGGCCGATCAAAATGGGAGCAAAGGAATGGCCCCCTAGCCTATTCTGCAAATACTAGCTAGAGATAACATTGACACCAAGGGACTTGCTCCACATTTTTGGCAGCATAACCATGTTGAGAATTCAGCAATAGTATGAGCCATCTAAACCATTCCTGATGTCAGAAGGCTGTAAAAATCCAGCCTTACACTGGAGTTTCCTAAATGTGTATGTTTGTGCACTAATCTCAGCTATATGTATTTTAGAAGTAAGTCTGTGATATTCTATATTGTATGCAAAGCCAAATAGTTTTTCAGGAATAGTATACTCTACTATGGAATGATAGGAAGCCTGAGTTTCTAGAGCCTCCGAGACAAATTACTGCAGTTTACTTGTGTGTTGGATTTGTGACTAATTTTAGCCAGTGCATCTGATCTGAAGGTAGGAGCAGATCTTGAGGGATGTTGTTTGTTTGAAGATCTTTCTGTAGAAATATAGAAAACTTATGACAAGCATACCACAAAGGCTTATCACAAACAAGGCAGTTGTTTGCCAGTTACAGTGATTTTAACGAATACCTTTGCACACTGTTAGAATTTCTGCTTTTCCTTCTAGGGTCCTCGTGGTCCTCAAGGGATTGATGGTGAACCTGGTATTCCTGGCCAGCCTGGTGACCCTGGTCCTCCAGGGCATCCTACCCACCCGGGACCAGATGGACTTAGCAGGGTAAGTTTTACACTTGCTTTAGTAGAAAGTGAAGTGTTGGGCCAGATCCACATGATACAAAGAGTAACTTCTCTTTGCTTCAGTGAATGTAGAAATTTGTGCTCACAGTTCCTGTCTCCCAGTCATGAGGGATAGAAGCTAGTGGCAGTCCAAGTTCTGCCAGAAATTGGAGCAAGTTGAACATGAGAAACCTTGGAAAGGACACACCTTTTGCAATGGGTTTTAGCATCTAGAAAAGACAAGGTGCCCAAATCTAAAACCCTCAGTAGGGTTCCGTTACTTACACCTGGTTTAAACCCGAGGGAAACTGGTGTGCCAAATTAGGAATACAGAAAAGAAAAAGTAAGATTAATTATATGTAACAGAATAACTACTGAGAGAAATGAAAATGTGGTTAAGTGTACATCTTGCTGGAATTGTTCAGACCAACACTGAGATTAAGTATGGAATTGTTTGTGAAAAGCAGTGCTAACCAGCCATAGATGCAGACAAGGTATTCTGCAGGACTTGAGCCCTGCCCCTTGCCCCCCCAAAAACTATGAAACACTAATTGTGATTGATAATGAAATACATATTTGAATGTCTCAAATATATTCAGTTACACATTCATTGCTGTTTGGAAGATATCTGTTTTGATTTCTCACTCAATTGTTCCTGCAATGTTACTGAAAACAATAGAGTTATACTGACAATAAGTTGAAATATTCATGTTAGGCCAACAGCTTGCAAGTTTGGGCAGCGTTTCTTGACTTAACCACCTTTCCAAATAGTTCTAAATCCAGCAGACTCAGCCCAAGTAGTCATCTTCAGCACAGAGGAATCCCTTACAATCACAGAAGCACCAGGATGGGCATTAGACCACCATCCTTCATAGTTTTCTACTGAAAACATGAAATAATAGGTGTGGCCAGAGATCTAAGACATTTTTGGTTTGTATTCCTGTCTCTGAAGTTAGGCAATCTCCAGCTTTGCGAAAAATGTGTTTGGGGACCAATCTGATGCGGAACAAACTGTAAATCTTAGAAGACTTGAAAGGACATTTCTGCTGTTGCTCCTTCTCAGCCACTGTAATCTCTGGCCTGCCACAAGTGAGGATCTGACTCTGAATGAAGCAAAATAAAACTGTTGATTTCAACTATGTGCTTGAAGAAGGAGGGCACTGAACGTTCTCCCTGCTCTAACTCATTTGTCTCTGTGAATTGGCACAAACAGCAGTGGCCTTCAACTTCACTGGATAAGGGCAACATGCTTAAATATTCTAGTTTGAAATCGTAAAATCAGCTACATTTCCATTTACCTTAAGATACTTCTGAACTTGAGGCACAGTAGGTGGAAACAAAATACAGGCTTACAAGACATGAAGGAATATTGCAGATGAAGTTAAGGTGTGATTTAAATTTGAAGGTGGTGAAAGAAATCTAATTAATTTCACAGGAGGCTTTCTGTGAAATTTTCTGTAATTTTCTCATTTGTTTAATATTCAAGTGGGGGTAGAGTCAGAATAGTAAGCAGACAATATGATGCATTTGACTGGTCTATGAAGCCTTAAACCACCTCAAATTTACAGGAAAGGCAACTTTTATTTTAATGATTAAAACAAAAATTGAGTTCTTAGTGCTGCAAAGCCAATGTAAACAACAAAGATTTGTTTGCCTGGATTTTTGCTTTATGAAGCATCAAAATGACTGACGGCTAAAATCACCCATCTTATTTTTTTCAGCCATTTTCAGCTCAGATGGCAGGACTGGATGAGAAATCTGGACTTGGCAGTCAGATGGGACTGATGCCTGGTGCAGTGGTAAGACCGGATTAGATCTGTACTGTAGAACAAGTTGGAAGTGGAGTGCAGATGCAAAAACCCAAAGGGGAATTCATCCTCTTCAACTTCCTGTGCCTCTAGAACCTGGATGTACAGTATGTTCTGGTGCAGTTTTGCACAGTACCTTGAAAAAAGTGAGAAAATATTCTTCCATTAAAGTGAAAGCTTTTTTCCCACCTCTAGTCTTCTTCTTGTCTTCCTTCCCTCTTTCTGAAGTATAGCAGCTACTAAGAGTAAGGTATAGGAAAAAAAAAAGCTCCTGATTTTCATAGAACTATAGAATGGTTTAGGTTGGAAAGGACCTTAAAGATCATCTAGTTCCAACCCCCTGCCATGGGCAAGGTCACCTCCAACTAGATGAGGTGGCTTAAAGCTACAGCTGGCCTGGTCTTGACCATTTCCAGGGATGGGACTTCAACAAGTTCCCTGGGCAACCTGTTCCAGTGCCTCACCACCTTCACAGTGAAAAAATTATTGCTAATATCTAATCTAAATCTGCCTTCTTCCAGTTTGAAGCCATTACCCCTTGTCCTATCACTGCACGCCCTTGTAAAAATTCTCTCTCCAGCTTTCTTGTAGGCCCCCTTCAGATACTGGAAAGATGCTATAAAGTCTCCCTGAAGCCTTCTCTTCTCCAGGCTGAACAACCCCAAGTCTCTCAGCCTATCCTCATAGGAGAGGTGCTCCAGCCCTCTTAGAATCTTCTCTTATCTTGGGTCACTGCAGAGCAACTGAAAAGCATCAGGTTTACCACAAAGCAGAATAAACAAGTATGTCACTTTGAAGGCTTCTTTTCACATTGTGACATCAAAGATAGTTATTTTTGGTAGTAATTAAAAAGATTATTTCTGAAACCAGCTGTGCTGAAACTGAAAAGCTGTGCTTCATTATTTTAAGACAGACATTCTATTTCTCCAGTGGGTCCAGTTTTATCATGGGCATCTTTGTTTAGATAGGGGGGATTCGTGGAGTCCCCTTCTCTGGAGATTTTCAAGACCCGCCTGGATGCAGTCCTGAGTGGCATGCTCTGACATGCTCTG
>JAOXNO010000078.1:24876348-24915636 GCA_028565335.1 Limnodromus scolopaceus | reverse complement strand
CTTGGCAGGGGAGTTGGACTAGATGATCTCTATGGTCCCTTCCAACTCCAAAAAAAATTCAGTGAAATTCAGTGAAATAATGCCCTTTGCTTTTAGAGCACTAGGGACTCAATGGTAACACTAAATTTTTTTACCATCTGTGAAAGCTGTTTCACCACCCTAAGCTGTCTCTGCTAGAACTCTTGGGGCTGTTTTTGAATATTGTCTCTTTTCACTACTTTTATCACATCGTGATGACTTGAAGATACTGCTAGTGTCTTTGCTGTTATTTTTAACACTTGTTCTTAAGGAAACCATCCTTTAGTGATTGTGCTGTCCATGAGTTTGCCTACCTGAATCCTATCCCTCCAAGACCCCACTAGTAATCTTCAAGCTCAGTTTCAATAAAAATTGAAAGGTTCTAAAGGTAATCTGATGTTTTGCCTTAGGATTAAATTTTGCAATGATTTATTTAAAGAACTTTCCTTTTTTACGACTGTCTCTCTTCAGTGAATTTGCTGTGCGCACGTACAATGATTTGTTCCACAAGTCTGTTCCACTTACTTGGTTGCCCTCTGTCATTTTCCTTAATCCTTTCACTCAATTTGTCTTGAGACATGGCATCTCTTGTACGGCCTCTTCTTTTGTCATTGTCAAATATATTTGTTTTAATATTAATATATCTTTTAAGGTATATCTAGCCTTTCAATATCTCTAAGGCCTTACACAAAGTTTACTAAAGTCAGGTGTCACTCACTTTAGCAAGATGTTTTTGGATTGATTCCTCAAGTTCTGTGACATTTTTTCCTTTCCTGGTAAACTGAGTAACTGACAGTCAATCAGCTTAATCATTGGTTTTTGTTTTGTTTTTAATGTTGATTAGAATTTTTAAATGGCCTATTGCTAACTCTTCTACATTTGCTTTGTAAAAGTTAGTAAAAATTAATGAATTGTGTGTAAAAGACATAATTATTGAGCCTCTGTCAAAATGGAAGTTATTGCCTTCTGTAGATATTTTTGTACTGCTATGACCAAGAGATTTACTTTCAGAGAGATCATGTTTACTTCATGGTGTAAGTTACAATAAAGCACAAGATTTTTCCTAAAAATTCCATGAAACTTCTAAAGGGGAAATCTGAATTTTCTGTAACAGACCACAACTCTTTGGAAGCTGTTTTGTGGTTTGTACGATTCCTGAAAATACGTCCTTCCATCGCTGCTTTTTGCTGTTCACAACTGAGAACAGCAGCGTGAATTTATTTTGTCACTGATTCCTTTATGAGATTAATCTGAGTAATGAGACTCCCTTCTAGAGAAAAATATTCTCCCCAACACTATTCTGTTATTACATTTTTTTTCCGTGGAGCTGTGCATGCAACCCGGTTATTCTGACTGACTCCAGAGACCATGAAGTTCCAGAAAGCAAACAAGCCCATATTTTCAGCTGCTAATGAATTTACACTGCTGTGGCTTCTTGAGTTTGAAGATTCCCATTCTCTGTACTTTTGTATTTCATAACAGCAGTCTCCTGAGTAAAAGTCTTTCGGACGGTTTGACCATAGAAATGTTATCTTGGAGGTCGCTATCAGGCCATTTTGCTGTCTTTGTAGGATGAATGTTACTTGGGGAAGGGTGTTTTTCAGTGTGTGACAACTTATGTTTTCAATAGGGTCCAGTGGGTCCAAGAGGTCCTCAAGGTCTCCAAGGAAAACAAGTAAGTACGTCAGGGAATTTAAGAGAATTGGCCATTGGTGAAGGCAAAGCACACAGTAACCGGTGTGTGCATCCATCTCTGAGGCGATGTCCATCGTCAGTGGTACACTGATGAATGCATCTGTATCTAGAGCAGCATCTTGCGTCTCTCTAGAGCTCTGCTCCAGATGTGCTCTATATACAGAAATTAACTCATAAAGAACAATATATTAGACCTTTAACAAGGTTTTAACCCAACAGACACTTTTTAATGAGGGAGCAGCAATGAAAATGGTGACTCTTTTGGTTTTGGTATTGGCATGGTGGTGTTTGCAGTGAGATTTGTGTACAGCACGAGACTTATCTAAAGCTTTAGAGATATTAGTATCCAACCTTCATTCATTTTGAAATGTGAACTGTTTCTGAATTAGAATCCAGGTTGTTCCATGGGCTGTGATTTTCCTGATCATGGATTTTAATTTATAGCCTTATATTTTCACTTTTTGGAATTTGTAACTGTATTCATCTTTGGTTAATTTTAGGGTGGTGCTGGCCCCACAGGCCCACCTGGTGAACCTGGGGATCCAGGACCTATGGTAAGATGGTAATCTTGGTAAGATGAATAAACATAAACATTTCTACAATAAAATTGCAAACAATATATTACATTTCCTTTATAAAAGATTTTTTTGTGTCGTCTCAGCTGAAGCTGTTAAAGAACTTCAGTCAAGAGTTGAGATGTTCAAAGCATGTTGTCCTGAATCAACAAATTGGAATTGTTTTGAACATGCATAATAATGATTATAGCATAAACAATCATTATTACTTTTCCAGCACAAACCCAAGGATGTTTAAGCACTGGTAAAACCAAACCTGGTAATGTAACTTACACAAAGAATGATGAAAATATTTATCTTTTGGAGGTGATAAAATGATTGAAAATTAAAAGTAAGAGCCAGAGATTTGCAGCAACAGCAACTATGACTTTTAATGTGGTTTTTTTTTTTTCCTCCTAAAGATTCCATCCTATATTTTATATAACATAATGCAGATTTCTTAGGGGCAGGATGGTTAGAAAGAACACTACAAAATCAAGCAAGTGTGTTTAGGCATAAAATCATCCTTTTTCTACATCTGTTTTTACAAAACCAGATTTTGAAATGGGGCAAGTAGATATTTTAGTGATGGCTAAATTGACTTCTCAACAAATGTATTTATTTCATAGGGTCCAGTTGGTTCTCGTGGACCAGAGGGACCTCCAGGCAAACCTGGTGAAGATGTAAGTTTTTATTCTTTGTATCTTGTTTTATTTTTAATAAAAAAAATATTGGCATCTTTGAGACAATGACCAAACAGCAGATGTGCCTGTTGTAACTACTTTTATCTTTTTACATTTCTTTGTAATCATACTCCTCGTGAAGTGCAGAGTCATAACTAAAAACCTTAGCAACCCTTTTCAAACCTCTCCGATCTTTTCCTTACGTGTCACCATCATACCTAAGGCTTAAGCACTGGCACTTTATTATTTCTTACCTCATCCAGTTCTTCAACTGAGATGTCTTTTCTGAAATCAAACATAATATATACCACGGTTAGGAGTGGGCAATTGGAGGCATCTCCTCTTTTGGGGATTGCATGATGAGTTAGAAGTACTGTCTGATGATAACGTTCATCTGGATCTGGACAATAAAATTTTAGTTTTGGGGTTTTTTTAACTTTTAAATAATTTCTTGTATTCATAACTGATTTTGTGACTCTTTCCATATATGTATACATGTATGTAAGATGTGTGTATTATAAGTATTTTCTTTCCTATTGCATCACACAGAAAGAGTCACCGACCTAAAATGAAATTGTACACATTTATAAACATTGAACATAAGGAGAATTAACAAGCTACAATGCAGGCAGTTTTAGGTTGTTGATCCTATGGAAAATTAAAGTAATTTCACTTTGTGCGAGGATGACAAAAGCTTGCTTCATTAATTCACAGGAAAACTACCTTTCAGCACCATCTTGTGATGCTGAGATGCATTTTGGACCCAATCATCAATTGTGGCAATTCTTTGTTAAAACTTTTTTTAAATTAATGTCTCTAATGCACATTGCTAGTCATATGTGCAGTTGATTTATATCACTGAAACTATTACAGTAAAGAGAAGTTAGACGATGTTAATGTCCTCATGTGTTTGAATGGAAGAACGATGAGAGAAGTTAATTTTCACATTTGCTATTTTCATGTGTTCCTTTTTTTCTTTCCTTAGGGTGAACCTGGTAGACCAGGACAATCCGGTGAGCCTGGATTTCCAGGATCTCCAGTAAGAGCACAATTATTTACATTTTAGCAAAATAATCATACTGATGTCATCACTATCTCAATGAGCGCGAACCTCTTCCATTCAATTTCTGAAGTACTTATGTTAGCTTACTTTGTTGATCCACATCAGCGTGATAGCTCAGAACCAAACAGGTGATTCAAAAGTCCTTGGGTTTATCCTGAGAGTAATTTCATGGCTGCACGTCTCAGCTGTTTCATAGATGAAATATGCATAAAGCAGATGACAGTACATACAAGTTGCACTCCATTTCACAGTATTTCATGTGGTCATTCACAATCATGTACAGGAAGTGCTTAGAGACTATAAAGTTATGTCAGGTTGAGATGGCACTGTGTTGGCTTTATAACAGTCAGTCTGAGGGCAGGGGAAGAGGGGATTGTATCGTAGACATATGTAATTCATTTTTATCTATGTTGTCAATATGCAAATTTGATTAAAGGATTTCCAAATTATAAATACTTGTACTTTAGAGGGTACTTGTAATGGTTTACTCTAGAAACAAAAGAAAACAGGTACATGGGATGATAAAATGACATAATTTTATCATCTTATGTAATTTTGACCCTATCATGGTTTAACCCCAGCTGGCAACTAGGACCATGCAGCCATTCACAAGAGCTGTTTCCTCTTGTACATGATTTGCCTCCTTGCCATATGCCTTGTCACGTGTCTGTGTTTCAGCATTTAATTGCCCTGGCTGAATAATCTAATATACATATACCACTGAGCACAGGCCAAATAAATAGTTTTTGTAGTTGATATTCGGCCTAAATAAGAATAATTTGTACAATTTCAAATTTATATACAAGAAATGCATTGAGTATAAATAATTTCAAGCAATCTAATATATTAATTTCAGAAATGTCATACTTTTATAAAGTAATTTTCCCTTTAGGAGTCTGCCAACTCTGGAGTAATTTCCCGCCGAACTTTATGATCAAACATTATCCATATAATTCACTATGGGAAGACAAAGACCTTTGTTGTGTTCCTTGATGCTAGCAAGGAACCAGCTTGTGAAGTTCTCTTCTGTAATGCTGAGATCTCAGATGTTCTTTTTCACTCCCCTGAATATCAGTGTTGTTTCATGATGATTCATTTTCTATAATATAGCTTCATGATTTTTTTGCTATGATGAAAGGTATGATCTGTAATCTTTTGGAGAACTTTGGTTCAGAGGTACTACAGTGAAGAAATTATACATTTAAACACTTTGCTGAATAATTGTTATCTGAGAGTATTAAGGTGTTAATGTGACTTCCATCATAAAATCATGTGACCAGTATTCTAACACGAGGCACCTGGCTCCCTTCCATTACTTGGTCTTTCCTGAAAGAGAAATGGGGAAACTTGGTAGGAAACTAAGTCAAAGGCAACTTTGGTTTAATTGTTAAATGTGTTTTAATAGCAGTTGTTTATCATGCTACTTGACTGACATATTCTGAAAGAACAGGTATGGTTTGCAGTTTGGTCTCAGTTTCTATTTTATTTTAAAAGGTGGCTCTGAGTTTTGGTCTCTATTTAATTAAGGTTTCTTCATACTAAGCTTCAAAACTTGACCTACCACAAGTCATTACTCCTATTAGAAGTTTGATCATACACCGATATAAACAATAAAGTTTTTAGTATCAGTGAAAATGTACATAATGCTGAGACTGTTATGCTGTATCAACCCGCTCAAATGCTGTGCGTCGCTATATTATGTCACCAAAGTGAAGGAGTGTTAGGAGTATTAGTATTTAGCTGCTACTCTCTTCCCTGTTAGCAGCATTATCGCTAGGTTTTTCTGCAGAAGTAAGGATTTTACTCGTTTTTTCTTTTTTCCACTTAGGGGCCTCGAGGCTTTCCTGGAGCTCCTGGTCTCCCAGGTCTCAAGGGTCACAGGGTAAGAGACAAGATTTTTCCTCTCTTTATAGACAATGTTTCCAGGCAGTTTGAGTATAAAGATACTCAACTTCTTTTTTGTTAGTTGTGAATTCGACTATACTTTTAGTCCTGCCAATTGCAGCAGAATCACTGGCATTTGAGAGAAAGAGAGCTTTGCAGAAAATCAACGCTATTCCCCTTTAAGCTGACCTCTGTATTATATTCTCTAGTGCTTTCTTCACTTTATTTTCAAATTATCTGGGAATCTGGAAGGAGCTTGCACGGGCCCTGCCAAGCTTCAGGAGGCACAAACCTGACAGTTTTCTCACTTTGTTGGCAAGTCTTGCATTAGGGTGGGGAACTGGAGAGGTGGATGTGTTTGCAACATGGAGTGATTACAAATTACCAAGTTTTCTGGCCAGAATTGTACTTTGGGGAGGAATAAATAGGTTTCCTATGGCTCAGAGCCTCCTTCTTGTTGTTTTATTTTTTTTTTTCAAATGTTCTTGTTTTAAAAAGGAAACCAAATCCAAGGAAATGTACCTTGTACAAATGGTTTCCATTTAGGAAATGTTTAAAAACTTTATTCCATCTGTTTTTTTTTCTCTATTTTTTCCTTTTCTTGCTCTTGCCACCTCAGATCCATTCTTAACACTTCAGTATTGAGTTATTTTAACAGCAACAATAATAGGAATGCTATGTGTGTGTACATATATAAATTAGTTTCTTCATATTTTTGTAACTCTTACAGGGATTGAAAGGACTTGATGGTCCAAAAGGTGAAATTGGAGCAGCTGGAGCAAAGGTATTTTCATGGCCCAAAGAACTAAATGCTTAAGCATATTTTCCATAATGCCAAAATAATGAAAGATAGGCGATGTTTCAAACATGGCTTTGTAGCCTCTCCTGTCAGTGCTGCTTGTATGGAGTGGAGAGGCTGTGTAGAGTTGTCCGTTTTTACTGTGTGTTTGATCCATACAAACTGTTCTACAATGATATGTCTGGGCTTTATACAGGAAGAGAGTTCAATAGTGCCAGTCACAGTTTCAGCTGGGGCTCTGCTTTAGGCCTGTGAAATACTGAAGACAACAGTCTGTTAACAAAGAGCCCATGCACATCTTGCAATTTTCCACTGAGCCAGTTTGTGGTTCTTGTTGGCTTTATGTGGTAAAGAGGAAAAACAGTTTTCTAACTTGGGGTTGGGTTTGGTTGGTTTTTTGGTTTGTTTTTTAAATAAAATAAAATAAAATAATATAAAATAGCAATGCATAACTAAAATCTGACTGTGCTCTTTTGGATTACCATACTAGAGATTGGCTTAAAAGAAACGGGCATTGGAGAGAATATATTTTACTGAACTGACTGTTTATTCGCCTAACAATTTTATTATCTTAAAATTTTTGATTCTCGGTGGTACTGCAGCACCCTTACAACTTCAGCTCAAAGCAGTGATAACACAGAATAGACAGCTGGAGACAATCCTTTCCAGATGGATTAAAAGATATTTTAAAAGAGCACAGAACACACTTTTTCAGGCTTTTCCACATCGATCAGTGTTAGTGCTGAAACATTTTTGGTCAAGTATAGGTGACGATCACAGGTGGGACAGAACTATTCCTTTAGATTAAAAAGGCAGTAAATGAAGTGAATCTTCCAAAATCTAAATGTAAATGTGGAATCAGTAGTTAAGGAAAGTTTGTGTGAGAAAAGATGTCTTTCCTGAGATTGCTTACCGCTTTCTGTGGAGCCAACAACAGCAGGAGACTTGGTAGAAACAGTGCAGTAGGTGGCGTGGTCTGTTAGCTTGAACAGGTAGGAGTTAAACCTGCTTCGGTTGGAATATGTAAATATGACATTTCCCTTCAGCATGGGGAGCAGTGCCCGTGATTCACACAGGTGACTGTGCAAATCTGCCTCAGGTCTAATGTAAGCGTGGAGGACAGGGAGAAAACATGTAACTCCATTTTCCTCTAACCCATTTCCTCTAATTGTGTCATTTCATTTCCATTTCTAGGGAGAATCTGGACCAACAGGTGCCATGGGTCCAACAGGTCCTCTAGTGAGTGTTATGTGCATTGGACATTACAGAAGTGGCTTTAAGATTGTAAAAGCTATTGCTAACAGGAATTTTAAGGTTTTGATATCTGTACTTGATATCATGAAGCTGAACTTTCTCTTAATTAGACTTTGTTTTCTATTACACTAACAGCAAATTTAGTCCACTGTAAGCTGTTATTCTTTGCGATTCACAGACATGGATAATAATAATAAATCAGAAGGCTCAACGGAAACTTGCTTTCAGGTTTTGTGATTGTTTGCCTACTCATGTAAGCGTAGGGTGACTAAATTTTTTTGTTTACGTGTTGATGCTTCATATGAAGTGATTTTAATATGAGAAAAAATGGTTTAGATTCTTCTGAGATAGAAAAAGAATAATTTAGGTCAGAAATGCACTAGCTAAGAAAACCATGGACGGAGATTTTAGAAGTTATGGTGAGGATAAGCAGCATGACAAAAATGGACTCTCAGCAGTGCTTCTGGAAGTAAAGCACCTTTCTGATATCAGATAATGCCATCTCTCTGTGAAGCACTGTCTTGTGTCATGCAGAATGTAATATCCCTGAAGTGGAACCTAGTTTGTGAATGAGACATAGTAAATGAGATTGCATTATTGACCCTGGTGAGTGTATACAGAATTTATTCTAATGTGTTTAAAACTGGAAGTACTGTTGAAACAGGAAAAGAGAAATTACAGTCTATTAATTTTTCCTCTGGGCAAGCCTGTGAGGCTGCAAGGAATTATGTAAGCTGCTGCTTCTTTCCTCCTGTAGGACAAGATAAGCTAAATCTGTAGCTACAAAAAAAATATTTTGGTTCTGCAACTGTTGTTTGCGTCGTCTGTCCTTATCATGCTTGTAGTCTCAGCCAACCTAATCATGTTCTTGTTAAGAGCAAAGGAAGAAGACTGAGCAGAAACTCACTGAAGAGTGATGCAGTACAAAACGTATTTGAAGCAAAGGAAAAGTCAAGTATGCTAAAAAAAAAAAAGAAAAAGTAAAAAGCAAAGAAAAGGAGACAAAAAAAGAGGGGGTAGCATGTGTTTTCTTCACTATGGGGGGAAAAAAATCACGTGAACTATGGTTTCTCCTTTTTGTTATTCTGCCATGATGAGCTCCCAAATAATGCACTTTTTGTTGTCTCTTCAAGGGACCTAGAGGGATGCCGGGAGAGAGAGGTCGAATTGGACCACAGGGTGCCCCTGTAAGTAGGATCTTCCTTCTCTTTTCTTGTAATTCTTCCCTTGTTTTACTTAAATTTAAATCATTGGACCTGCAAGTGTTTATTTATGTGACTGCCAGTCAGTTCTGTAGTGAGTTCTGCTTAGCTTAAGAAAGTTAGGGCTGAGCAGAATTTTGTGGGGTGAGACCTTTACTATAAATTTCAAAAGTCAAAAACAGTTTTAAAAGGAGAATGCTAGCTGTATGGTAATTTCTCATACCAAAGCTACCCACAAGGCCAAATACCCTCACAACACTTTTTGCTGTGATACAAAAATGTTGTCTGTCGTTCGGGGAATTTTCTTTTGAGAGACCATTTTCACCAAAAGCTACTGAACTAGAAATAATATGTATTCTTTTTTTCCGGAAAGAAGTTTAAAATGAAAGTGTAGACTTTCAATTTAAATTAATTCTTATTATTTAATTCCAGGTAATAAGGCTGTCTTCTTAAAAAATATTTTGCTTTTCAGCAAAAAGAGGGATTAGCCTTGACATGAGATCATATTTGAGTAGAAATTTCTCTCTGTTGCTCTACGTCCAGTCTCAAGTATTGTTTTTTCTGGCAGTTCTCCCCATGACTTTTATGTATTCTGTTTGTTATGTGCTCCATACAATGACTTTGTCAAAATATTGTCCTCTCTGAAAGTAGAGAAATTCATTAACTTGAAGGGGAACATAATTTATTCCAGAAGTTTTCCATGTCAGTGTTTGGAGGGCTCTGTAATCCAGCATTGCTTTGATTGCTTTAGTATGTATGGCTGTTATCACAAATGTTAACAATAAATAAATAAAAAAAATAAATAGAGTTCTTATAAATGCTGTATCTTGTCTGTTTTCATATATAGGGTGGACGTGGCCAACATGGTATGCCTGGGAAGCCAGGGCCAATGGTAAGTTTCTTTCTTAATCTATTTTTTTCACCTTATTTTCATCCACTTGCCTTTTTACAGTACCAAAAGAAGCACAAAAAAATGGCAGTTGCTGGTAACAGTTTAGTGCACCTGGAATGATCTGTAAGCAATTCCTAGTTCTACTCAATTTAGCTTCAGTGCTGTCCTCCAAGATATGATACTCTGTAGCTTCATCTAAAGCTTTTAATTTGCAGAGGAGTGGCATCTTCCCTGGAGAAGTGGTACCTTGCTGCTTTTATGAAGTGGGATCCATATTGCAGGGAGATACGTGTCTTAAAGAAATGCACTGTAATATAAAACAGTTTATAATTGTGTATATCTTCCTTCACATACAAAGCTGACGAATGAGATTGTACCTATTCTCAGCAAGAAGAAATGCCACTCACTGATAGCTGAACTTGATACCTGCAGTTGATCCATTACAAAACGTGTACATTATAGCCTTTTGCTTAAGGACAGTCACACATTGAACTGAAGAACCAGAGGCCTATGTGTGAATGTCTGCCAAACTGAGAAAGCCTGGTATGCATGATTGTAGAAGGTTTCACCTGATTACAACAGGGCTGAAGATGACTGTGGTGGTTTCAACTGTGGGTGTCAGTATATCGAAGGGGGATGCTTTCCATCCTACAATCCAATCTCACAGTGCATTTGCAAAATGCATGTGAGTGAATTTACATGAGTGTTAGGAAGCCAGTGGGATTATTCACATACAGTTAATTATGTGTTGCCTTTGCAAATGAAATCTTATGATGATTTCATATTATTTATGCAAGGCCAGCTGCCGCTTTAAAAATGTGGTATTATTTTTTGTTTGCTTTTTTTGAAAGCATTACTTCTAGAATGTGGTTCACAGTTTCTGCCCTGTGATGTAGCCAACCTGAACCTTTATGTCTTTGTGACATTCAATTTAAAAAACAAAACAAACAAACAAACCCAAACCAAAAAACAGCACACCAAAAAACCACAACCCCTCAAAACCCAAAACCACATCTGCCTGCAATTAATTTTCATTCTGTGCATAAACTTCATTTAACAGTGATATAAGTTCTGAGAAAAAATTATGTACCTGTGTCATCCTAGTGAACAGACTGTTTTATTAAAAAATTCATTAAGAAATAATTAACTGTAATAGACGCTCAAAAAAATGAGTTTAAGTGTGTAAAAGCTGCAAAACTCAATTATTTAGTATATCATGAAACAAGGGTAACTTGTTGGAAGAAACTTTCAAACAATTAAAAGATTTTTCAGTATGGAAAACAAATGATAAAGTTAAAAAAAGCTGTATCCCAAGCTATGAAATTCTACATGAATCTTGACATTTTTCTTTGGAATAAAATGTGAGCTCAGCTTCACTGGATGTGATAACTGGTTGGCTAACGTTTTTGGTAAAATCCCATGTAGTGTCACGAGGGAGATACTGGTACTTAATGCACATGTTTCTCATTGGAGGAAGTGTTAATGAAATGCATTCTTACTTGGGTCAGTGCAGCGGTATACCATAACTCTGGAATTCTTCATGCAACAAGAGAGAGATTTGGCAGACGTGTATTTGTTATCCAATAAACTGGGACATGGGTTTTCAAAAATATACTTAGTGAGATGTTACATCAGCTCTGTAGAAATCCAATGCAAGGTCATGGCAGAAATGTTGTCTGTAATTAATGCTCAGTGGGACAGATTGTTCCTATTAAGTTTTTCAGCAGGGCTTTATTACATAGAACATTTTTTCACAGTATGCGTCACATTTTACAAAAAGAGAGAAAATCAGGAAAAGATAAAGAGGAATCATCCGGGCGTAGCGTTGTAGTGAATATTTATAACCACTGTGTGCCGCCATGCAGGGAGTTTATAATACAGTAGAAAGGTCTTCTGTTAAATGTCTTGTCTCTTCAACACAAGAGGCATTATAAAAATGGAAACAATTTACAAATTTACTTTAAAGCTCTTAATTGGAAGTCTTTGGCAGGTTTACGTCATGACAAACAGGTGTGTTCAAGAGTATACACCCGAAGTTTGCTTTCTAGTGAGTTTGGAGAGTCTGTCATGTAATGCAGCCCCAGCTGTTTGCATCCCTGCCCAAACTTCATGCCCTTGCACCCACGTGAGGTGGGTGCATTTACACTCTGCAGCACAATGCACCGAGAATTTGGCTCTAGAACCGGAAATAGCGTAGCTACCTCAGTACTACGTTCTGCTCAAGCTGTCAGCCCTTCTTAGACCCAGCATCAACTATCTCAAGACCTAATGCTATTTGGGAAGAGCTGTACTGCTTTTGGGAGCTGAAGGTGTTCCTCTGCACAGCGTTGTGTTTTGTGATGTGGCATAACCCAGCCTTTCCTCCACTTCCTTTTCCAGAAATAACCTGCCGATCTCTGAAAAAAATCCAAGCAGTAAACTGTCTCTTGTGGTCATCTTTGTCTGTACAGCCTTGGAAATTTGATACAGAATCTGTGTTTTAAAGCTTGTGAATGAATTTGGCTGGGAATTTGGGAATCTCAGTGGGGTAGTAGAGTAGGAAGTAGGGCATGTAGTTGCGTAGCTTTTATTTATATTTTCACTTGTCATGTTGCTTACCACAAAAATCCTGTGTAGACGTGGCTTGTATTTCTCTTATTTTTAGATTACTATTTGTAGTTTAAAGCATTGAAACTCTCCTTTGCACATTCTGTAGGACAAATTGTGATAGCTTAGCAAATATCTGATCTTTTAATTACCATGCCACATTAGCATAGATATAAAAAGAGGTTATAATATTTTGTTAAAAACTAAAATTGAAAAACAACTGCTATAATAATTGTCAACGGTGTACATTGAAATTTGGGCATTAATAGCCCAATCAAGAGTTGTAACTTTGATGAAGTCAGTAAGCACATTATTAAAATACTGCAACACAATTTCATAAAATGTATGTGTATCACTTAAAAATTATATTTATAGTTATTTTGGTTTTGTTATGAGCAAATGATTCATGACTAAGACTACATTTTATTCCAGAACCATATTTACCCTGTAATTAGATATTATTCTGTGTGATCTAAACTGCAGAATTACAGCTTTCTGTGTCTGTCTTTTATAGGGCCCACTTGGCATAACTGGTTCTCCAGGTTTTCCAGGTGTTCCGGGTGTAAAGGTAAAAAATAAAATAAAAATATCATTCTAATATGTATAACAACATGGAATTAGTGTGTACTAGATGACACAGAGTTAAGACTGACATGTATATGGGTCACTATCAATCTTAGTCAAGACTTCGAGACAGGAGATAGAAATCAGAAGCCAAATGAAGCAATTGCAGTTCCTCACAGTTAGGATACATTCTTTGCTTTCACTTGTGGTTGAGCTAAGGGGTGATTACAAGATGACGTTCATGCTGTGCCTCAGAAATCTTTCCTAGTATATTCAAAGAATAATAACATGCATTACTACAAGTTAAGTTGCGAGGACTAATCTAAGACAGTATGGAAGCAGTACCTTCTAGTGCTCAATCTTCCAGTTTTGGCCAATAACACTTTTTGAGATGACCTAGACTGGTAAGGAAGAAGCTTGAACCCCAACAGAGATGTACGGCTGTTCATCACAATAGAGCAAATGGTGGTTACTACCTTTTGTGGCTCTGTGTAACTGGGCTGAAATGGAAAGCTTTCACGGGCTGCAGCACTGTCTTCATGGGAGTTTCCTCACTTGTTTTTCCAGAAAGCGCTTAATTTATTTTTTTCCTAGCCTTGAGAATATGTCTGCAAAGGTAGAAAAGACAATTTGTACAGCTTCCTTATACTTCTTCTACTTGCCCTCCACCCAGTTGCTCCTCTTTGTTCCTTAACACTCCTAAAACACGATAGGAAAAAATTATACAAGAAGAAACTCAATTAGTCAGATAGCCAAGTTCAGCAGATGTTTTGTGGTGTTGTGAAGCTGGCAACACTCACAAAACAGTTTTTTGGAAACAAGTCATAATGAGAGTATTAACATAATGTATACAATTAAATAATAGACCTTTTAGTGCATCTCATCAAATGTTTTTGGTATGGATAACACTACTTCATACCTAAATAAATGTTTGGAGAAGTTATCACGTGATGAATCAATGAAAGCTTTTGAAAAGGAGGAGCTACCTTCACGTTTGATGTAAATTTGGAATAGCTGCTTTGGACTTATAAAAACTAAGCAGACTACACAATGAAGATGTGGAAATCAGTTATGAATACACGATATTAACAGTCATCAGTTCCAAAAGGCAAATTTCCTATGTAAAGATAAAATTCAATAAAATTTAGAGATAAAATTCAAATTTTTTTTATTGGAGCATCCAGTCCAATCTTACATGGATTTTATATTTAATATAGTGCTGCAACGGTGAGTTAATCTGCATTGTGCAAAAAAACCCCAGGTGTATTATCCTTTTGCCTTATATCTTACGCCTTATATCTTTACCTTATATCTTATGCCCTAGCTGCTAACAAAGCTAAAAAAAAGTTGTCAAATTACACAAGCATACTGGGATTTTAGAGAGAGATGACTTTCTAAAATATTTGGTCTGAGTTTGGCCGCTGGATATAGAGCTGCTTCTCTGTAGAAAGATTCCTTCACCTTGTATACATTGAGGAAAAATTCTGTTTGTATTTTTAAAGTTTACATTCACATAGAAGTAGTAGAAGCAGAATTAAGTAAACAAAAATATATTTTGAGGATAATAGAGCGTTTCAAAACCTGAATTATTTTTACCTTATCAACTCAGTATTTCTCCTTAGTTACTTTGAGGTTCTACTTTTTAGAGGAAAATAATCTCCAGTTGTTTTCTCACGTGAAATCTTAGGGTGAAGCGGGTCCAACAGGTCCTCGTGGCCCTGAAGGTCCTCAAGGACAAAGAGGTGAAACAGGTCCCCAGGGCCCAGCTGGATCTCAAGGTCTTCCTGTAAGTACCTTAAATTGCGTTCCTCAGAGCTCAGCTTGCACATGTTGCCTGTTTGTAGGGAATTTTAATACCCCACTTGATAGGCACTGAGTTTTGCTCAAATTACTTTTTTCCCCAGATAAGAAAAAGTATCATTCATTTCTTTTGTGCTTATTTAGTTGATAATAGCTTTTCATTACTTAATTAAAATAACTTGGAAAACTGAAGTTACACAGTCTGATACAGTCTCAATCCTACAAGTACTTTAAAGCTCAAGCTTAAACATAGGATCTTAAAGGTGAAAAGTCACATTAATTTGTGCACTTTGTTACTCATATTATCTACTCGTTTGCACAAGTAGATCTTTACATTGCTGTGTATATTTAATATTCTTTATTGTCTTGTCTTGTAAAGTGGATAAAATAACTATCATATTCTGCTTTTGTTATTGATAACCTCCTCATTAAAATTAATTTTAATGATTGATACATTATTTTTAGGGTACTGAAGGGACAGATGGTTCCCCAGGTGCTAAGGGCCCAACTGTAAGTGATCATATCACATGTTGAAGAAATTGTGTAAGTGGAAAGTGGACTTATTTTATTTCCTTATTTTTATTATTTTTCCTAACTGTGCTTGCTATTATTTTTATTTATAGGGATCTCCAGGCACTGGAGGCCCCCCTGGCTTATCAGGTCCACCCGGTTCCCCAGGACCACAAGGCAGTACTGGCCCACCTGGTATTCGAGGCCAGCCGGTAATGATGTCTTTGTCTCTGGAAATTATGGTGCCTAGTAAATGTGTCACTCTATGAAACTAAAACACAGGGAGGTTCCTTTAAATAAATTAATAACATGCTAGTAAACTTGGATCTTGTGAATCTTCTGTGTGTCCAAAATACAAGCAAACTTTCTTAGAGGCCTAAGAAAGAAGAGTGTCTATATAAACTCAGGCAAACAGTAACAATTACCTCTTAAAATTGTCTCATTTAAATTTTTGTTTTTATAATGTTATAATAAACAAGCACGCTAAGGAGAAAGACAAACAATTGTTAGCATAAATTACAACTAGTTGCTAAACTAGGGAATGTTTTTCTGTTTAATTGTATAATCCAAAATGGTTGAATTATTTATGTGGAATTTTAACCTTACAGGTGTTATTTGTGTTTGTTTTCAGGGAGACCCTGGTGTCCCAGGTTTCAAGGGAGAAGCAGGACCCAAAGGTGAACCTGTAAGTCTCCATGTGCTTTGTAAGATGAAAAGGAATCACAAAAGCTTGTATGAGTGTTTTGAATAGATTCTTACAATTTTCAAGACACTTCTGAGGCTTGTAATCATGAGAAATTACTTTTTTTTTTTGAGTAATTGTTGTGGAAGGCAAACCATGATGGCCCTGGCTATAAGGTACTAACAAAGAATGGTGAAGCAGGTCCATGAATTACCTACCCAGTACAGACCTTACAGGACTAAAGGACTGAGAAACCAATTAATCCATCTACTGAGGTTTCTGTAGCATGCAGAATGAGTTTTTTCTAATGTCTTCATCTCATGAGAAATGGGTCCATATGCTTCTGGACAGTTAGAAACACTCAGATCTGTGTGCTAATCATAATTAAAAAGTCCTTTCTATTCTAAACCTACATTTAATACATTTTATTCTCATGCAGTTATGTATGTATTAATTATATTTTATTTATACATTAATATAAATATTTTTACCTGTAAACTATTAGTAGCTCCTTAGTCCACAGCTAAGATTATTTGAGGACATGGTTAATTCCAGGTTGTAACCATATGAATTTTGGAAGAAAAGTGATTTTGCAGACTTGTAGTTAGTTTGACTTGTCAACTACCTTTTAGTTTTTCTTTCTCACTAGTTAAAACATCACTTAATAACTGGCAAAACTGTACAGATGAAACAATGGTTTCCTTACCACTGACTGTTCTCCTTTCTTTGAGAATTTCTACAAGAGTCTCACTGAATTTTGAATCCTTTGCAGCTTGTCCAATTGGTAATAATAAATTGTTGTATCTGAGCAAATAGGTGATTATAAGAAGCACTGTGGCCAAACTGCAGAATTACAGTTTATTCATAGTGCAATTCTTACTGAAATATTAGCTTTAAAAAATTGTAAATGAGAAAAGCTGACGCTGAAAAGCTGCATTTTTTAACTGATTCAAATCTCAGCTCTATTTTTTTTCTCTTTTATTTGGAAAAATGTTTAAGATGCTTAGAAGATAGTCTGTTTCAGTATACCAGTGAAGTGGTGGGCTTAACAATGATTTTTTAAAAAACATTTTACTTTCACTAGGGCCCACAAGGTCCCCAGGGTCCCATTGGCCCTATAGGTGAAGAAGGCAAAAGAGGTCCTCGAGGTGATCCAGGATCAGTAGGTCCACCAGGTCCTGTTGGAGAGAGGGTAAGCAATACAAAGGAATAATAAGTCTTGAGAGACGCACTGCTAAGACAGAAATTTTCTTGACCTAACCATGCATTTTTTTACAGCTTTGTTGTGGATGTAGTAAAATTTTATTTTCCTAACAGTAGTTAATTTCTATCTATAGCTTCATTCCCTATCAGATTAGTGATTTTAGGATGCTGTCTTCTGTGATATATTCTTTTTGAAAATGATACCCTGAGGATCAGGATATAAAAATTTGGCATGTTGTTTTTTGCTCTCTGAATAGGTCTTACTTCTAATTATTATTTTTGGGGAAAAGAAGTATCTCATACTGTGCATTATTTTTTCCCTGGGTATTTTCATTTGTGGTCTCAGTGCACAGGATAGTGTGGTAACAGAATGATGGAGATACGACAAGTTAATCTCCAGATTTTTCGCTTAGCCCCTGTACAAATGGCCATCTTGTTTTCAATGAGTCTGTTCTCACAGGAGCCTTTCAGCATGTATGAACGAAACATTGATATTTTTACCTCTCCAAGTGGTTAACCCCCCCCCCCCAAGTTTAAAGTATTGAAGTAAGAAAGTTGTAACGAAGTAAACTGAACCCCTAAACCATAAACCTAGTACTTTATTTGCAATAAGCTTTGGAAAAATTAGGATGATAATCTTGTATCTATGGCTTTTCTTAGGGTGCTCCTGGTAATCGTGGTTTTCCAGGTTCTGATGGCTTGCCTGGACCAAAGGTAAACGAAATTAAAGTGTCTATCTTTTATTTGGCTAATTTTTAAAATGTTCATACATACAGATATACAGAAAGAAAGATGTATGCTTATTGGCAAATGGACAGATCCTCAAAATCGTTGGAAATAGGGTGAAAAGGAATTGTCATAAAAGGGATCTGGATATTTTGAAACTAAAATTTTTTTGGGGAAAGTCACTTTCAGTTCCTATGATATTCAGTTTTCCTTGGTTGTTTCTGACTAAATGCTCCCTCATGAATAGATAAGAGATGTTGACCTGTTTATACTACTATATTGTCTATGTATTTTTCTGTAGTAGATAAATATTTGAAGAATTGCCTTTTCTTTGTTATATGGTATAGTTTTTCGAGACGTGCCCCTTGAACAGATGGTCTTATCTGTCTTTGGCTTTCCTAAGTGCTATAACACTTCCAGGGAAGTAACTCACATACATATTTGTGTAGTGTTTCTGTAAATTCCTAGCTTCTTGGTAAAAATACAGGGATTGTAAAATTCCTATATAAATTTGGTTTATGGAAGAGGCAACTTTTAAGTAATAATTTTTTTGAAAAAATGTAATAATAATAAAAATATTAATGCTTTGGAACTCTGCAAAAATAGGTCCTTAATACAAGATGCTTGTTTTATTTAACCTTCTCTTACTATTGCTGTTCTTTTACTGTTGCTACCTGCTAACTAGTAGCCCATTGGTATCTTCTAGGGTGCCCAAGGGGAGCGTGGTGCAGCAGGTTCTTCTGGACCAAAAGGAGGTCAGGGAGATCCTGGGCGTCCTGGTGAACCTGGTCTCCCAGGGGCAAGGGTAAGAAACTAGTATCAGTGCACTTTTATAAACCATGATATCTTTCAGTTTCAAAAGGCAGCAATGAACTTTGCAGAATTACAAAGCTGTGATACAAGGACCAGTTTGTTTCAGTGAGGCTACTTAGAGGGTAAAGACCAAAATGCCTGTCTTTTCTCCTTCTGAAGCTGGGAAGCACAGGTTCCATTTGTCTTCGAAAAAGGAGAAAAAGCCATGATTGAGACCAGCTAATGCATCTGAAGGAAAGGTGCTTGTAAAGCACATAGTTACAACAAATAACATGAATTGACGGCCAGACCTTCATTAAATTTGTGATTGATAACTTACATAGTTGAGTGGTGCACGTCATTGAGAGATTTTTTCAGGAAAAATATTTGGGGAGAATTTGGAATATCACAAAAGGAGAGAAAGGAGAGCAGTAAGTATAAGATGTGATATAGATCGTTGGATAATGTTGGTAGAAATAAAGATGAGCCTGTGAGAAGCTCAAGAAGTGTAAAAAAAAAAAAGAAAAGGGAGAATAGGAAAAGGAAAGACAGTGGGGGGTGAATCTGTGAAGTGAAAATGAGGATGAGGACCTTTGATACGGAGAAGATATTCGTGTGTAAAGAACACCTTAGTGTTTTTACCATGGTAGTAACTGAGCATGTCTTTTGGATTTATTTACATTTCTCTGTTGTTCTAGAAATAAGTGCAGTACTTAACACCAATATTATTCCCACTTTTAGGGTTTGACAGGAAATCCAGGTGTTCAAGGCCCTGAAGGAAAACTTGGCCCCTTGGTAAGTGACACAAAAATTAGTCCTTTCTGAAAGGAATCAGTAATTCAAAGGTTCCAAATCATTGAAATTACATTTATTAACTTGAATTTTCTTGATTTATGAAGTTTCACCTTCTAAGTGTTCACATTAGAACTCCAAAATTAGCACAGGTAACATACCTTTAGTTTTGTCTGTGTAGCAGTGTCTGTTAGCTGCTTCTAAACCATTTGAACTAAATATCTTTTCTAAATGTCTCTTTAAGGAAACAATAAGGTATTTGTACATGTAATGGCTCAATGATGATAGCTATGTCTGCTTAAAGATATTTTGACTGATAACTATAGCACCCAACCAGGCTAGTGTTATTTTTTATATATACAAACATTTTCCAGGGGTAAATAGTTTCATACGAGTGAAATACATTTATTATTTGATGTGGAAAACTTTTTTTCTCTGTAGGGTGGTCCTGGAGAAGATGGACGTCCAGGTCCAGCTGGTTCAATAGGAATCAGAGGTCAGCCAGGCAGCATGGGCCTTCCTGGGCCAAAGGGTAGTAGTGTGAGTATGGCACCTGGTACCCAAGATCTGTTTAACTTTGAACATTTGCATATATTTTAGCGGATGAAAACAGTATGTAAAACCAGTCATTTTTATTTCTGCAAATTAGGGTGATCCTGGAAAACCTGGAGAAGCAGGCAATGCAGGTGTCCCAGGACAGAGAGTGAGTGTGACTGTTATTTGCAGTGATTACATAAAATGATGCCCTTCTGCTATGTATGTTCACTATACAAGACCTTCTTCCTATGTCATTTTAATTTAGGGTGCCCCTGGTAAAGACGGTGAAGTTGGTCCTTCTGGTCCTGTTGGCCCACCAGTAAGTCAACTTTTACCACTCTCCCCTGCCTTCCTGTTGCTCCATCCATTACTCTTTATGCTTCTGTTTTTATCTATCTTCATGCCAGTTGTTGATTCCAAACAAAAAATACCAAGAACATTTAAAGAAAAAGATTTCCTAGAAAAATGGGAAGTTTTATATTGAAAAATATATATATTAGTAGCCTAATTCTTTTTACTGACCATTTCAAAAAATAGTGCAAGGAGCAAAATTTTCTCATAGTTCATTTTCCTAGCTTCCTTGGTTTTGATGGAACTGAGTGTTTTTCTATTAGCACAGACTTTTGAGAAATAAGATACAGCTCATTGTATCTTTTAGATAGGGTATATCTTGGCCTGGGGTAAGTAAAATGTATAATAAAAAATACATAGTTGAAAATATACATATTCAGAGAGAAGAAAAATTGTGGAGCCTGCCTATATTCTTCTACTGCCTACTTATTACTTTCTTTTGTGCTTATTACTTTCATCTGTGTAGGGTCTGGCAGGAGAAAGAGGAGAACAAGGCCCTCCAGGTCCTACAGGATTTCAGGTATGTAAATTCAATTTTTTAAAAGAAAAAAATAAAAAGCCATGTGTTTATCAACTTAAATTGGAGAAATTAAATCAAGTAATGTTTAAGAAAATACAAGTTCAGAACGTAAGGCAATGATGCTCAGAATAATTAGTGATACTTAGCTTTCACATCAGCTCCGCACTAAATTGAATTGGCAAAGGCTTAAATACTAGCTCTGTATCCCTTGAGAAAACCTTTGTTGGTTTTCAGTTTTAATTTGGAGATTTTCCAAGGACTTTCCAAATGTGGAGCAAAAGAATTGTTTTGATAATGAAGTATTAATTAAATCAAGTCAATCTCTGTTTATAGATAACTTTATTTTTAGGGCTGATATGCATATGTCCTACAAATGTTAAAGAAGGGCTGCCATCTCATTTAGAGGGGGAAGAACACTTGAGTGAAATACTCATCTAACTATTTCACTTGGGGATCTCTGTGGGGATACTCTTGTAATGAGTATAATACCACATTCATGTTACTGATGTCTTAATTAAATCTGGATTTACATAACTTTCTGTCATGTTAATGACCACTTTATTTACTTTTACAGGGCTTGCCTGGGCCACCAGGTCCTCCAGGTGAGGGAGGAAAGCCAGGTGATCAGGTAATTTCTGTGTACTTTAACAACAATTCACTTCATGAAGTAGTTTTACCTTTTCTTCTCTTTGTAATTTAAGTTCCCACTCTGTTTCAAAATATATACTGATGTAGTCTGCAAGCTGTCTGAGAACTGCTTTTGGATAAAACAATTACTAGAATCTGGCCATCTTCTTGAATGAAGCTGGACTACCTCCTCTTGTCATAGACGGACAATATTCAGAACTAGCCATCTACATTCACAGTACTTTATAAATGAAAATGTTTATCTCTAATTTCCGTAACTATAAGGCTATGAATAATGGTTTCATTCTAATGGTGAGCTCTGTTCTTCTTAGGGTGTGCCTGGAGATCCTGGAGCTGTTGGTCCATTGGGCCCTAGGGTAGGTATTTTCTTTCAGAGTTTAAACATTCATAACAATTCTCTGATGTTGAAAGCCGATATATAGTATGGACTTTAACAGCTAAAGTGATATTTGACTTATTTCCCGCAAATAAAGTGGTTGTAAACATGGGTATGGTTTCTGTAAAACCTACCACCTTTAATGGTTTCATAGCTCATGAAGTGTTGTTGAGTATGAGCTGTTAAGCGATTTGGTTTATAGCTGTGAAATGACAGTTTTTAGTTTCCTGAACAACATGTTATTTCCCCTACCTTAACAACATTTGATCAGTTCTCCTAGAATTTGTTCATGGGCTCTTTGTTCAAATCGCAGTGCTGCACTTAAGGTGTATGAAGGATTTTGTCTACCAGAACTATACCCTGACTTCTAAAATAGTAATAATTTTCCATTTTCTAGGGAGAACGTGGCAATCCAGGGGAAAGGGGAGAACCAGGTACATCAGGACTCCAGGGTGAAAAGGGCATGGCTGGAGGTCATGGTCCTGACGGTCCAAAGGTAAGCTGAATGGAGATTTGTGGTGTTGCAGTGATGTAATATATAATTCTGCTCATTTGCACAAACAAAAAAGAGAGCTTTTTTATTATAAAAGGTATCTGTTTTCATGAAAGGTATCTTGTTTACATAAGGGTTCTAAGAGGTCATACAGTTATTCTAGTATAACAATATTAATAACTTGCAAGATACTAAAATGTTGAGAAATCACATTTTGTATTAATTTATAGAGGTCTGGATTTTAAAGTGGGTTTTTGTTTGTTTGTTTATATCTCAGTAGAACGGGGAAAAGCCGTTTCTGAAACGCAGAAAACCCACTGTCAATGGCTCCATTTTAAGAATCATGTCCATTTACACAAAGAGACTTGTCAGAATTGGTTGTTTAAAAGAAAATACTGAAAGCTGCATGCCTTTCTTTAACCTGCAATTGTTATAATTGGGCCTTGGAAGGTCACTCCAGGTAGGGAGTGCCTCTAGTAATGCAGGACCTGTAATGGATATGAGCTGGGAGAAGCAAAGCATAAATAAAGCATCTCTGCTTCTGGCAACTTCTACCTGTAGCTACTTTGTGTAATAGACCCATGTGGTATCAAGGTCAAGTTAGAAAAATGCTTGAGCTTGGTTTTTTTGCCTGTTCTCATCCCCAGTATGCACTGACTAAATACTAATGTATTTGGAAGGACTGTGGTACTACAACTGAACTTCCTGAGTAACACGATGGGAAAAGAAAAGTATTTGGACGTGAATAAAGTCCAAATTTAAGAGAAAATTATTACTTAAAACTGTACCCCAGAGACTTCAACACAGGCACAGTGTGTTCTGCAGCCTAGAGACAATGATACTTCTCACATGAATAGACAACAACTTGTTCTCTATTTGTTTCAGGGAAGCCCAGGCCCTAGTGGGACTCCTGGTGATCCAGGCCCACCGGGTCTTCAAGGTATGCCTGGAGAAAGGGGGATCGCTGGAACGCCTGGCCCCAAGGGGGATAGAGTAAGTTTGGCTATTTCTGTTGTGCTGAGTAGAATCACCCATCTCTTAATACTGTAATTGTTCCAGAGTACGAACTACTCAGCATTCAATGTCATAATTGAGACTTTCTGGGTATTTTTCATAGGGTGGCATAGGTGAGAAAGGTGCTGAAGGTACAGCTGGTAACGACGGGGCAAGAGTAAGTAACTCTCACTCTTTTTAGACCTACTCTCCACAGAGCAGATTGTTTATTGTGCTAGAGGTTCTCAGCTCGTAGAGTTAAACACTACTCAACTTGGTCATACCGTGGGTTGACAGTCATTCTCATTCCCCCTACCCTTCAAATTTGGTCTTAAAGTTTTTCAAGGCTGCTGTACACAATGTTTTAGGATGCCATTGTGCCAAGTCTGTGTTTTGTATAATCAATGGTGGGAGTCAGGATGTAAATGGAAAGGATTCCGAGAAGTAGCATGTTCATTTGGGATTCAGCTAAGCTAACTATAGTAAAAATATGAAAAAAGGGACAGGCAGAGATCAATAGCCAAAAATCAAACCCACTAGGTGTGCCTCGTGGACTAAGGCAGATGCCTCCTTATTCTTTGGACTGAGTTGCCCGTGGTCTGTCCTGAGTTTCACAGCCAAAAGTTCCTGTAAATGTACAGAGCCCCATATGCAGTAAATCGCTAACGTTTCTGGAAAGCTTTGAACCTCCTGTGCATAAATAACATGGGTGGTCTGCTCATGTGCAATAAATCCATTATATTCAATACATGTTGCACGCACACTTCTGCACAGACCAGCTGTCCAATAATCCTAAATGTAATGGGTCTGTCATATATGCACTGACTATATTTTCTTCCCAGAAGTTGTTGGAGTTAGTTTTTACGTAAATTGCATCTACCTGAGGTTCTTGGGTTTTGCAAACCAGTTGGAGTACTAACTGCTAGGAAAGCAGTCAGATTTGGGAATCTGAGATACATATGAAAGATAAGGGTTCTAAGTGGACTAAATTTCTAGTTAAAGAAGTTTTTTTTTTTGAGAAACCCTAGCATACAGAAACACTAACTTACAATTAGCAGCTGTGAGCTGGAATTTATTTCTAAGTTGGACAGTATCCAAAGATACAGAACAGTTCTTAGTCATTGTAGGGCAAGTTTATAGCTTACAGTAACTAAGAGAGTAATGGTGAACAAAATGTACATCCCCCTTCTAAAGCTAGGAATCTGCAGATGTCTCTGCTATCTGTCACGAGAGCATGGATGATGAAGCAGTATCCTTTGTTAATGTTGTCTTTTTTTTTTATTTCTCTTCAGTTTGCACCAAGTAACAATACAGATTTTTTTGGGGGGGAGGATTTTTTTTGAGATAGACTTGGCGGAAGTTTGTAGTACTCTGCTTATAGTGAAAGAGAATCGTAACTGGGATATCTAAGTATTCAAGAATGTAATATGAATAGTGCTGCAAGATCATTATGTGCAGTTGATGGGTTTGGATGGAGAGATTGGAACCTTTTTGCTTAACTGCCCTATGAAGAGAAAAAGGACGCTTTCGAGGCGTTTTCAAGATATAAATTAATCTTTAAAAGTAATGATGTACATGTTAAAATAATGAAATACTAGCATAAAACAAATAGAGAACTTCTGTGCAAGTGGGGAAAAGAGGGCTTAGTTTCCTCCTGAGAGAGTAAACTATAGCCAGAGCTTTTTTTATCATTGGCCTTATTCATAAATTCTGCATAAAGAAGATAAAGTTAGTGAAGAAAGAGAATGAACGAAAGCAGGGTTTTGAGACATGGGATTTTGGTCACTGGGAGAGGAAATGCAAGTAAACTTTAGGTAAAACGACCCAGCAAGATTTCAGAGATAAAGGAGAAGAATTTAAAGCAATGAAAAAGCATATGGAAATAGTAACATATGAGAAGTTTTAAATTAAATGTTTTGAAGCATCACTTTTTTTAACTTCCTTTTATCTCAATTTGTTCAAAAGGGTCTCCCTGGTCCAATAGGCCCAATGGGTCCAGCAGGTCCCACGGGTGAAAAGGTAAACAGATTTTTACGCTATTCCCTACTGAAGTTTCTTAGTATTATCAGACTTTATTGGCAGTTTTGTTACTTGTCTAATAAGTTACTTGGTAAATAACCTTTAATTTTATTTTAAGGGTGAACCAGGTCCTCGAGGTCTAGTTGGTCCTCCTGGCTCCCGTGGAAACCCTGTGAGTAAACATGCTTACTTTTTGCTTGGCATAAGTTAACAATATCTAACACTGATCCAAACTCCGTGTTTTGTATCATTTGCTGATACAGTTTCCTCTTTTTTCTTCCCCTTGCTTTGTAGCCAAAATCTCTGGTTCCTGTCTTGATGCTGTGTACTTGCAAAGCTATTGGCAGATTTTATTCCTCTGTCCTACGCTTGTTTTAGGGCAATATTTACATAGAGTTACCCTCATTTATCTCACTCCTGACAGTATAACACCACTTCTAATTGTTTAAATCTTTTTAAAAGCATGCCTGCACCATATTCTATTGTGCACATACAAATATTTAGATGGACAAATCACAGATGTATATCTTAATTTTTCGTCCAGTTACGCCAACTCTTGTCATCCTCTGTCCATTTTGTAATTTTAAGGAATTTAACAGTTGGCTTTAATTAGGGAGTTAAAAACTCAGCCCTTCTAGATCCTTCATACTGCTTGGAATTGATTATGCCTGTATCATAAATCAGAACAGCCTTATTTCCAGTGTAATTGGAATAACTTCCACCCCTCTGGGGAATGCTGAAGCTTGGCAGCCTTCAGCTCCTTCTGTTCCAAACAAACGTTGTGTGGAAAGCTTAGTTGAAGCAGGTCATAGCCCATTCTGACCTTGCAGAAGAATACATCTTTGAACTATTCTTTTTTTCCCCATCCTATCTGATTGGAATGGTAGGTTGCATAAAGTGTGCACACTTTGGCTAATCCTGCTATCACTGGAAGTGATTGTGAGCAGGATTTCTGCTATTGAAGTTTTAGTCCATGTACATGCCTTCCATCCCTAAATTCTGAAAGTTTATATATAGTCTTGAACACGTGGCAGATCTTAAAATAGTTAACATCATTTATTTTGTGATTAAAAGATCATTTGATTCTGATTAATAGAGCAAAAGTATAATCACACTTATGACAGTAAATAGTTAACATGCTTTCTCGTATATTTAACTGCAAATAATACTGTGTATAGAAAGACTTTTATGTTAAATACGGTTATCCTACGTTTTTCACCAGGGTTCCCGAGGAGAAAATGGCCCAACTGGTGCTGTTGGTTTTGCTGGTCCTCCGGTATGTGTTTTGTAACAGTAATGAGTTTCCTTTAGTCATGCGTTGACATACTTAGTTTCCTTCATTATGAATAAGTCTGCAGTGTTCTGGAACATGAGTCATATTTTTGTTGCAAAAAGAGTAGTTTCTTTTTCCCATCAGTATAGCAAGTAAAGAAACGGGCCAATAAATACCCGAGACAGTTGAAAAATGGTTTTGTTGATAAGATTATGTAATTGTTCATCAGATTTCATATTTTCATGAATATGCTATGTTGCTCCTTTGAGATTAAAATGAGGCAAGTTATAAAGTGTCATCTACTGAAGGTAGCAAAGATTTGCTCCATGAGTAATGAAGGCTGGAATGAATTGATGGACCAAATGGAAGGTTTGTGAGTTTTCCAGTGAGTACCTCAAACTTTCCCACAGCCTAAATATTGCCTTGACCTTTCACAAAGAGTCAGGCACCTTCTTCTTTTGGTGGGAAAAAGAAGACTATGACAACGTTTGTTCAGTCCCTTTTGCTTTTAGGTATGTAATAGCTACTGAGGAAAAAAGAAAATCTAAAGGGAAGAAAAATGTAAGCTTGATAAGAAAATGTTTTCAATGGAAATTCTGACTTCACAGACTTAAGATATTCTAAAGACTGCGCCAAACTGTTAGATTTCTCTTGAAACAAACCACTTAGCAAATGCACTGTTTCTTGGGCTGATATGTTCTGTTATTTTTTGCCTTCTAGAAATTCCTCACAAAATTACTTTGTTGGGCTGGAAAGATTTGATATTGATACTCTCTGACCTGATGTCTCTTCTAAATATTATTTCTTATAGGGCCCTGATGGTCAACCAGGTGTGAAAGGTGAACCTGGAGAACCTGGACAGAAAGGAGATGCTGGGTCTCCAGGACCACAGGGTCTTGCTGGGTCTCCTGGTCCACCGGCAAGTATAAATACCACTGTCAGAGAATCAATGGCACAGTCTGATCTTGCTTATTTAAAGTGTTCTGGGTGTTCACTGCCACCCCTGTCTTTCTCCTTTCCTCTTAGGGTCCTCCAGGTGTTCCTGGTCTGAAAGGTGGTAGAGGAACTCAGGGTCCACCTGTAAGTAGATTTTGTTTTTTCTGACCTGACTGCAGATAATCTAATACTGAAATTTTAGGTAATGTGTGTAGCATTTCTCATCTAAGCTTGTTTTTCAGTCTATAATTGTAATATTTGCTCAGTAATTCAGCTGAGAACATTTGAAGTAACCAGTGCTGTATTTCTTTCAATAAAGTTGGCATTAAAATGTTTTTTAGGGTGCTACTGGATTCCCAGGATCTGCTGGAAGAGTTGGGCCTCCAGGACCTACTGTAAGTCAATTGTCATATTCCTAAGAGGTGTGTTTTATGAAATGGTCATTGAAAACCTCAAGTCTATGTAAAGCAGGAAACATGAACCACTGTTTATGGCCTGATGCTATAGAAGAAGGTGGCTTGTCAGCACTGACTTCTGTGCCTGCATGCTTACATCTGACTTCATTAAATAAAACTCATTAGTCTTGGGCTTAATCCAGTGCCAGTGTGTCCAAATTAGTGCAGGACTTTTCAGTGGGTAAAGGAGGCTTTGAGCTGTTCAAGCTGCTCTAATGACTTAATTGCTTACAGAAAAAAAACAACAACTGATATAGTCCTGTACTTTTAAGTGTTTTGTCTCTTCAGTGGTGGCTGAAGTTAGGAGAAGTTTTGGAAAAAGAAGAGACCTCTGCTGGGTTATCTCATTGGTGGAGTTACTCATAAGATCCATTAAAATAAATTAAGAAACAAACCATAACAAAACCACAGAATCTCACATGTCTAAATATTTTCAGAAACACAAAAGAAAAAAAAATTAGCTGTGGATCAGCAAGTGAGGATTCAACTCCACGCAGAGAACTATTTCACTCTCTTCATATGGATTTTAATGTTTTGATGAGACAAATAACTTGCAGTCATTGTGAGTTTATCAAAAGGTGTGAAGTTTGTGGAAAACATAATACAAATGTGAAGTCTTTTAAGAGTATTTGAGAAGTGAACAAATGTCCATTAAAGACTAATTTGTACCACGTGAGTGAAAAGTTTTAATGTGGACCTTAGATTGATGATATTGGAAAGAATGGGCAAGGGTTGATTTTCTAGCAGTAGTTGTACACCTGAGGTAAAAAAACTAAAAAGAAAAGTAAAAATAGAGAAGAAGAATCCCCTGTCTTTTAAAGAGGGAGTTTAGAATTGCAAATTGTGTGTGGGCAAGGGTGTATCTTGGACATAATTAGATGATATGTTTATTTAATCTCATTTATTTGATCTTAAATGAGATGATAATAACTCTTATCTAATTCACACTTTGGGCCTGGCTTAGAGTATGCATATTTATATCTAATCAAAGCACATGTCTTAGAATTTAATTGTCCTAATCAGAAAAGGGTCCAACATAATGAGCTGCTTTAATCTTAGGGAGCTCCAGGGCCTGCTGGGCCTATTGGTGAGCCAGGAAAAGAAGGTCCCCCGGGTCTTCGTGGTGATCCTGGTTCTCATGGCCGTGTGGGAGATCGAGGACCATCTGGGCCTCCTGGTGGTCCTGGAGACAAGGGTGATCCAGGGGAAGACGGGCAGCCGGTACGTCCTGGTTGTTGTTAGTAATTCTCCCTAGACCAACTCTAGGCTTGGTCTCATGACACTTACTGCTACTGAAATGATAGTAACATTGTTTTATCCTTTGTGGATTTCAGGGCCCAGATGGCCCCCCTGGTCCAGCAGGAACTACTGGTCAAAGAGGTATCGTTGGTATGCCAGGACAGCGAGGGGAAAGAGGCATGCCAGGGCTGCCGGGTCCTGCAGTAAGTAACGACCAAGTCAATATGCTACCGGCTTGGGCATTTTCATTGTGTTTTTGGGATTCTGAACATAGTGCCCCATAACATGAGGAGAAAGTTGGAAAACTCCAATTGCAGGAGTGAATATAGAGAGAATAGTAAATAACTAAATCTCATGCTAATGCATGAGGTCAGAGATTTTGTTCTTCCCATAATGGAAGGTCTCAACCTGAATTAAGATTAAGTGTGTAATAGCATTAAGACTTCTGGCTAAAATGTTCCTATTTGACTTAAAACTAGATCCTTGAAAAAAACAACCTTAGACTCTTCATTTAGGTGCCCAAAGGTCACTTGAATGTGAGTAAATACTCTGTGACTGCTATTTCATAAACATAAAATTTCATAAACAAATTGCCATTTGTGCTCTGTTTGCTTTCATGTATAATTTATAAACACTTGTTGTAAAGCCTAATGATCCAGGAGATCAATTCATTAAACAGACTATTAGTAAAAGGGATGGTATGGAGGATCTACCATTAAAGTCAATTTATAGTTCAAGTTGGCCAGAAATTATTTGAGGCTAACACAATTTCTTGGTGTCGAGACAGACAAAAAAACCCATGTTAGTTATTTCAAACTGCATTACAATTTTCCAGAGTCGAAAAGACCATACCTCTTGTAGATAATGCCATCAGACATGATGTATCAAGAGAGTGTGTCCTTAAAAGAGTTGCTACTAGGTAGACCAACTTCAAGTGTAGCTTCTAGTCAATAAATGCCTATTCAAAAGCAACTAACACAATTAAACTACTTAAAAATATACAGTATAGTAAATATATTAGTAAATATATATTCAAAATCTATAAGAACATTTTTCTTAATTATGAGGTTTTGGAAGTTACAAATGTTGGTGGTAATTCAGGCTGGATTAATGAGTAGTGTTTTTCAGGCAGCAGTGTTTTTTTGTGCTTTCATTGTTTTGAGTTAAAATTTTGATACGATATTTCTCATCTGTTTTAGGGTACACCAGGAAAACAAGGTCCCACGGGGCCACCTGGTGATAAAGGTCCCCCAGGACCTATTGGCCAGTCAGGTGCCACTGGACCTGCAGGTGAAGCTGGTCCAGAAGTAAGTATTAGAACCTCGTAACATGTGAAAAAAAGACAGGCTAGTGGTTATTCTCCTCAACTTGAAGTTACAGGTGGAGAACAGCTTCATAGTTCTTTTTATGGAAATGCAAGATTACAGAGCTAATCAATAGCCCTAATTTTATTCCATAACTCTAGGGACCTGCTGGTAATGATGGTACTCCTGGACGAGATGGAGCTGTTGGAGAACGTGTAAGAATACTTTTTTTTCTTAAGTCACTTCTGAAAATCTCCATTTTATTACTGACTTATTGTAGATTTTCTCTTCGTTCAAATAATTTGAATGGAGAACTTGTTCTGAAAGTGTATCACAGCTTTGAACAAGTTGTACCTCTCAAAGTTGAAGAAATCTGGCTAAGAGGCTAAGAATACCCGCCTCCACAAACTCAGACTTGAGTTGTCACAGAAGCAATATCTTTGTAGACTGTAATTGCTAGAGAATAGATTAGCAATGCTACATTCCTGTTGCTTTGGTCTAGTCCAGTCCTCTGTAGATAAATAATGTTGAATTTATGCTTTGCAGGGTGATCGTGGTGAACCTGGCCCTGCAGGCTTACCAGGTTCCCCAGGGGGTCCAGGAACCCCAGGTCCTGTTGGGCCTCCAGGAGATGCAGGTCAAAGAGGTGAAACTGTAAGTGAGACTTTTTTTTCTTTAATTCTTTATCAAAAAAATACTGCGTATGCTTTTGCGCATTGCTTCACATATCTTCCATATGTAATCTTTGTAGGGTTCTCGAGGTCCGATGGGTCCCCCAGGTCGTGCAGGAAAAAGAGGTTTGCCTGTAAGTTCCCCGTGGTCACTGTCATTTGATCTGAGATACTTTTTACGGGAAAGCATGTATGAGAAACTGAGCCCAAATTAGAATGCTAAGTGGAGCTTCAAGTTTTAGTGTTCTGACTGCAAGTGGATGCAGGTAGCCTTCTGAGCTGCGAAGCTGCACAAATCTATTTGGATACACTAATATTTCTACACTTTCTTTAGAAATACTTTGCAGAGAAATCTCAAATGCTTTGGAAGCCTCTTTGATTGGAGTGTGTTGCTGTCCAGATGACAGTAGGACCTGAGTTAACAAATGGCTGGACTCTGTGTTTGACAATTGTAATAAGGGGTAAAGAAATGAATGCTGAACAAAGAGGCACATTTTTAGATAAAAATGGCAGAAATATAACAAAATCACCTGTTCCTATGAAACTGCCTTAATTCAACTCATGAGATTCTGACTTCAGTCCAAATGGAAAAACAAACAAAAGCCATCTTTTTGTGTTACATAACTCTTTTACAATCCAAGCTTGGAAAAAAAAATTAATTGCAAACTTGGGAAATTCAAGAGAATGTTTGTCCTGTCCCTAAGCAGATGTCATATGAGAGACAGGAAAAGTTTATTGAGTAGTTAGTGATAATGATGCCATTGATAAACTATTTGGAATCTGGCATTGAGAAATTTAGCATGCAATTTGGGCTGAGAAATATAGAATTAACAGAAGCAGCCATTTTTCCCAATGATTCTTGAATTAGTATGAAAAGTTTGAAACTGTCATAAATACCAAGAATTAAATTGTGATGGTAATAGAACCAAGCTTCTTGTACTGGGGAGCCTAAACGTTGTTGTCTGTAGTTAGGGAATGTAACTTCATCGTTGTACTTTAATCATAGTGAAGGTGAAAGGAACTGTGAAGTAAAGATGCAACATGTAGGATTTCATACTGAAAATGCATTTTATTATTATGAGTCTCTCATCTACGAATATAATTTGCCATATCCAGTAAGGCAAAAAATTCCTCAATCTTAAAAACTTTGTTCTGTAAATAATTTAATTTAGTATTTTAGGTTTTTTTTTTCTTTGGACTGTGTTAGGAAGCTAAATATACTAAATTTGCCACAACTATTATTAAGCTAAATATACTAAATTTGCCACAACTATTATTAAGCACAACACAGTTTTCTGTAATTATTTACTTATTCTTTGGTAAAAAATTAAGATTCTTGGTGCTGCTGCAGCACCACCTTTCTAGCTTTAGTAGAGAAGGAGGCCTGAATGCAGTGTCTAAAAGCAAATGAAGGATTTTTGAGGTTGGGCTTTTTTTTCCAGTTTGGAATTTTACTTTTCATCACTATTTACAGGGTCCCCAAGGACCTCGTGGTGACAAAGGTGACAATGGAGATCGAGGCGATAGGGGCCAGAAAGGACACAGGGGTTTCACTGGGCTTCAAGGTCTTCCTGGTCCTCCTGTAAGTTGTTCTTGTTTTACTACAATTTTATATCCTTGATTGTTGAATAATGTATTAGGAACATAGTGATTTAAAAAGGAAAAAAAAAGCCAACATGAGTGGGTTTTTTCCCCACAAGGTGTTTGTGAGTGGCCTGGCTGTCTGTACTTGCTGATATTTTTAATGCAATTTTACAATGCTATTGCATAGTGAGGTAAACCTTTGCTTTGCAAGATATGTGTTCTCCTACTCTTGTTCCATTTGTGCCAGTTCTGCGGTGACGGATCACTCACCTGTCAGCACAAGATGGTAACAAAAGTTGATAGTTTGAGATAAGGACATTAGAGCATGAAATGCGTTTTACCAGCATTTGAGTTCTTTACAGTCAAAGAATCAAATGCAAAATCCCATGAGGACTTTGATAGTATCTGTCACTAATATTTGCAAGAACTTCATGATTTCAGTGGCAATTGAATAGAAATGCCATGGAAAACTTTTTTTACGTTTGTTCACTGATCCTCTGCAAGAGCTGGAAGTTTCAACGTGCAGGAAACGAATCAACAAAAAAGACCCGACATCCAAAGCATCTTTCCACTTCATAACAGTGCTATCAGTTACTCTTTTGTAAGCCAATCTCATTCTAAATGTCATGAAAGTAAGGCATTTCTGCAGAGACAACTTTATACACAGCCAAGCACCAGTACCTTCTATTAATCTAAATTGTGATTACAGTTACTCTGTAAGAAAAGAGAATAATAGAATGAAAATGAGTCATAAGAGGAAAAGGCACTACCTATTGTTCATGTATGTTATAATCCTATTCATACAGAATTGTGTATACCATACACTAATTCTTTAAAACTGAAGGAATATGTTTGGAATGTCACAATGATACAGTAATTTCTTTTGTTTAGGGTCCGATTGGTGAACAGGGGAGTCCTGGCATTCCAGGCCCATTTGGTCCTCGGGTGAGTATAATATTTCAGGCTTAAGATATTTCTTGCTTGCTTTTTTCCACAATCAGATTTCTATTTCTACTTCACTTTTATTTCACTGGCTTTGATTGACTTCAGTATCATGTAGAGATTACCCTACTATCTTTTGTTGAGAGACATTGCCTTCTTTGATACAGTAAAGCTTTGATGTAAGTGTAGATTATAGCTAGATAAAAAGGTCAATTCAGAAAAACTACAGGGCTACAGTCCCTTTTTATAGATGCCTTTGCTGCAGCTGATACAAAGCCATATATGTGGCAGCTCTGCTAATTGCTACTCTGCCTTTCACACCACCATGTACGTCAGTCACCCGAAGGCAAAGGAGAAATATGACTCCCTTGGATGTGCCCAAGTGACGGTATATCTCTGAGTCTGTGTACATGTGAGTGTACAGCAGCTACTCCAGTTCTTGTAGCACCTGGAATTGAACCCACTTAAATCATTTAGGGAAAAATATACAGCTCATCTAAGGTACATTGGCTGAGGTCTTTGACTTCAGAAAAACAGCGTTGAAGCTGCCTTCTTACTTTTGGAGAAGAAGAAAAAGGGTGGTAATAGATAGAAATAATTGGATTGCTTCCTGAAAAGATATTGATTGTAAAGGGCATTAGTTATCAAATGCTAAAATACTTTCTCTTTGCTTTGTAGGGTCCTCCAGGTCCAGTTGGTCCTTCCGGCAAAGATGGAAGTCCCGGTCCCCTTGGGCCAGTTGGGCCTCCTGGTGTTAGAGGGAGTGTAGGAGAAGCTGGACCTGAGGTAAGTGGATGGGAAAGTGGATGGGATGGGAGGAAAAAGGTTACCTTCAAATAAGGAAATTTTTACAGTCTGTTGCATCACTTTTTCAAACATCCATGAGCTCAAGACAAAGGGTAAGGCGTGATACAGTTTTTCCAACAAATAGCCAGGGTAACTAGGTATTGAAAGGGCTCATTTCTTACTAGTTTTCATCTTCTGGACCCAGTCTTATCAACCCGTGCTCTCCTTAGGCAACCAGCCAGGGGCTACTTCTGCAGTTATGTCACTGGATCTCACTGGATCTGCAGTTCAACATGTCTATTTGTCAAGTTGCATCCTAAAACCCCAGGTCTAAGCATAGGAAGCATATGGAACCAGCTGTAGTTGAAAGTCAGTAGTCCCACAAAGGTGGCACTGAATTGCCCGCAGCGTACTCCAGCATGCCTTGAGTTCAGGAAATCCTTCGGTCCAAGTGAGCAGCCCAAACTCTAACACTCATCTCACCTGACCTTCGGCCTGATCTGAGGTTTATATACATCAACCATGAGCTGATTCGCAACTAATGAAAAATAGTTTCACCATTTTGGAAAAAGTTCTAAACCTTTGCTAAACACCCTGGGCATATTCCACAATTACCAATTCACGACATCCTAAGTCATAAAGTGTAAGTTTTGCTATCCCAAGAAAGACAAGTTAGAAAATTAGAGGGATTTGAGAAAACGGTGATCTGGATGATCATGTGAAGAACTGAAAAACTGGTATTGCTTATTTTGGGGAAGAAGTGGAAAAGATGGAATAAAGGTGCAAGAAAATACTGAGCAAGCCAAAGAAGGCAGTTTCTCCTTTTTTTTCTGTCTTGTAAGACATGGTGTTTATCGTGTGCTAATATTCACCCTATTTAATTTGAATTCCTGCCAATTATCAGTATCTCCACTTCTGCTGAGGCACCAGGACTTGAATGAATAGTCTGTGGTAGAGCGTAAGAAGACAATGTGTATCCAGATCCTTCATCTGTGTAACGAGGCAGTACAAGAAATGTCGCCTACCAGTAACTTTAGTTTTGCTTTCCATGGTGGCTTGCTGCAACTACAAGTTGGAACCACAAAGCGAGAATATAAAAGTTAAGATTTAATTTGTTAACTAATTTTATTAGTTTGGGTGGGTGCTCTGCAGTAAACGTTTGGAGCACTAGTTGTGAATTCTGAAGTAATGACTCTCAAAAGAAATGCCACATTCTGATATACCATTTGATGCACCAGAGCATCAAACTTATAATGAAGGCATGTTACAGAGTTTTCTGCTGCCAAAAAATAGCTGGCAGAGCCTGCAGATGCAGATATGTTTATTAACGGATACATTCTGTCTCAAGACTCAGTCACCTCCCCAAGTGTCACGATTCAGGTTGACAGAAGGACCTCACAACCCATCATTGAGGAAAACATACTTAGTCAGGAAACCACCTGCTCTGATGAGTAAGGATGACGTAGATTCTGTCTCTCATACCTGATGCCAGAAACCTCAGCACTGTGCGGGACAAAAGAAAAGGTATTTCTAGCACCAAATTTTCCATCCAGGTTTTATTAGTTGAAAATGTGCCTGAGGAGACTCAGGGGAAGCAGGAATTTTAGATTTATCTAAAAACCACTCACAGCTGTTGGGAATTTTGTGAAATAAAGTTATTAGGCAGGGATTTGAACAAGGAGAGACAGATGGCTTAAAAAAATGGAATGAGGAGGCCATTCCTTGATGACCTTTTCCAGCTGTTAAGTGTGAAATCAGGAGTAACAAAAAATTAAGCAAGATATTCAGACAGGCAGAGAGGGCATGAAGCAGAGAGAATACTTTGCATGCAGTCCTAATCTTTTAGCCCTGTACCTGGAAATGTGAATTGTTTATCTGTACTTGAATTTTCCCTGCACTTTAGCGTGATTGGCCACGAAGTTTTGCTCTTTTAGTGGCTGGCTTTGCTGTCATTTTGTATAGTATGTACTCTGCTGTGCCTCTATTGCCTTTTTTTTTTCTCTTTTTTTTTTAACCTTAGGGTCCACCAGGTGATCCTGGCCCTCCTGGCCCTCCAGGACCTCCAGGCCATCTCACTGCTGCCATTGGTGACATTATGGGACACTATGATGACGCTATGGCAGATCCACTACCAGAGTTTACTGAAGATGAAGCAGCCCCAGATGACCATAATAAAACAGACCCAGGAGTCCATGCCACACTGAAGTCACTGAGCAGCCAGATTGAGACTATGCGCAGCCCAGATGGTTCAAAGAAACACCCAGCACGGACTTGTGATGACCTGAAGCTCTGCCACCCATCCAAGAAGAGCGGTGCGTATAAACACACCACCTCCTGTATGTGCCATATGATTCTGTCCTATTTCCAGTAGACACTTGGTCACTGGAAAAATATATTGTAGATTTTGATGGTCTAAATTGACATTCACACTAGGACCTTGAAAACTTCTTCTTGCCAATGAAGTATATATTCCAATGTATGCTGTATTTATTTACTCAGTATTTACTCAGAGGTATTTTAAAATCTTAAATATTTTATACTTCCATGGAACACTGCTTCTGAAAGTGTTTTCACAATGGAGTACCACTTACATGATGACAGAGCTAGGTTGGTTTCCCTACTGTGAATATTTGCTTAATTGCTATTAGCTCAAAACATTACCTCTGGGCTGATAACCTGTGAGTACTTTCCATCTAGAATTCTCTGCTGCTGCTTCGTAGTGGCAATTTGTAGGCGGAAATGCGCTAATGTGCCATTTAGGACTTTCTCTAATTTATATGGATTACCAGTGCTAAATCAGAACAGACTGGAAGGTAGACATAATTTGCAGCAGGCCTTACCAGCTTCTTCCCTGATTCTTGAAACTTTGCCTCCAACATCAACACTAGGAGGGGCTGCCATCAGTTTCTTCTGCGTAGGGAAAACTGTCTTCTAGCCATTGTGTGTTCTTTATGCACTTGGAGCATCCAGGAGCTTTTTAATGGATTTAAATAACCTTAACCTTAAACAGCTTTCAAGTCTGCATTCCCCAGTTTTGAAATATTTGAAATACTGGTCAGCCTGTATCTTGAAGTAACATTATAGTGTTTACTTGATGGCACACATTAAAACATACATCAAATTATGTGAATCATATGCCTGTTTTCCTTGGGTTTTGTACTGTCATGACATACTTTTGCTTGTATCTTCCCAGTTATTTCAAGGATCTTACATAAAATGTGATTCCATTACATTATTTCTTTGTAGGTGAATATTGGATTGATCCTAACCAGGGATGTGTTGAAGATGCTATAAAAGTATATTGCAACATGGAAACTGGAGAGACCTGCATTTCTGCAAATCCATCTACTATACCACGTAAAACATGGTGGGCCAGCAGGTCATCTGATGTAAAGCCCATTTGGTATGGCCTGGATATGAACAGGGGATCACAGGTAACTAAATATATTTAATGTCAAGAATCTACTTCTATTAAACTTGTTTCCTTCTTGTTTGGAACTTGATCTGCTATTCTGAGCAGATTCTGCTACAGCCAGAACTATTGATTGACTGGCTTATATTAAATTGGTTGTTGTCATACAGTAAAAGCAGGAAAGAGCTGGGAGAACCAATGCAAGTGCATTTAAGGTAGCATTGGCTATAAGTATACCATTGCTGGAAGACATTTATTTTTCTTGATCCCAAAAACTTCCACTCCTCTAGCAGTCTACTTCAGTAACTTACCATCCTTGTCCTTAAAAATTGTACTTTTACCCTGATATATGATTTAAATCACTACTGCTTTAATTTATTTCTACCTTTTTTTTTCAGAGAGCTCTTTACTACTGAAAAATACAAAGCTTTCTTTATAAATCCTCTCAGCTAATCCATTTTTTAAAAAAGATATGATTGTTATCATACGTGTGATCATATGATCCTGCCAAATAACAGAAGTTTATGCTATGCAAAGTATATAATAAATTTACGAGCTTTTTGCCATTTTTATTCCTATTTCATCAAATCAAAAGCACAGAAAATATTTTCAATTATTATTTCATAGGAAGTAATTTAATATCTTTAAAATAAGTATTTTGGTGTGTAAAAATAATAGTGCTGTTATCAATTGGATTCCTCATGGAAGTTCAGAATTTCAGAAATTGAGAACAGATGTGATATTGATTGCTTTTATTGAGATGCTTTCACTTATTATTAAATTCAGGAGAACTTGCCAATACCCAGGATGTCACAGTTCATGTTTAGCTGCCTGCAGAGCTACATGTAGAGGTTTTGTAAGCTAGATGCTCTTTGGAGGAAGACATCTTCAGGATTACTGTAAAAGAATATTTAATTTTTGAAAATGAGGCTAGATTGGATAAGAGTATGATCTATGCAATAGCCTAAATAAGAAACATGTGAGAAATTGCTAAACAGAGAGAACAGATTTTGTAAAAGATGACAGTGTCAGTGCATAAGATTTTCTTTG